>OY821759.1:47800337-48428915 GCA_963682095.1 Potentilla sterilis
AAAGCATACCCCAGCCTCTCCTTGAATGGGTTCAAATAGAAATCCAGCAATCCGATCTCCTTTCTCTGCACTCAATAGTAGATAAATACAGTTCAATTTAATACACAGATCTGACACAGTTAAGGGCTTAAGGCAATACAATTATTATCCGAAAAGAAATAACTAATGGTGTCAGCTATATGATGGTTTAAAGCGATTGCATGCAAACCTTCAAAGATCTTTTCAAGGCCAACTGCATCACCAAAATCAACTTTGAGATGTCCCGGCACTAAGGGCCAAAACCCCCGGGTTGCGTCATTGTCACAGCTCATAGAAATGACTGCCAATGTACGACCATGGAAGCAGCCACAGCACGAGACAATTATGGCCTGTATATAGCTCAGTAAGATTAGTAACACAATTCTAAGTTAGCAACACAATTGAGATGTGTTGAAGGATTAAAAGTGCATATCAACTGTGATCGTAAGCCAGTCACATATCCGAGACTAAATTTGTTTTTGGATGAGAGTTACTGACCAAACCTAACAACTGATAGTTACTTATATTTTGTGCATGTGGTCATTATGGTTGTTCACTTTTTATCATCTAGATTATGACTTGTATATCTGAATCTCCTTTTTTTCCAACAGATAGTCTGTGACATGATCAATGAATGCAGAGAATCAAAACTACTCCAGTCAGTCTACCAACTTAAGCAACCCAAAATAAATAAGATCTATGTCAAAAAAGACAATATGTCTCCATAAGTTTTACCTCATCTTTTGGAATCTTTTTCTTCTCATAACCCCATTTCCTGGCCAACTTTAAAGCTGTCTCTACAGCTTCAGCACCAGTGTTCATAGGCAGCACCATGTCATAACCAAACATACTTGTTAGATACTCGGCAAACACTGGAAATCTATCATTATAGAAAGCTCGAGAACTAAGAGTGAGCCTTTCTGCCTGTTCTTGTAATGCCTTCATGATCTTTGGATGACAATGACCCTATAGCAGGAAGCTACTGGTTACTTAAACCATGAATATCAAGTAAAAAGCACGATCAATAACTTCACTCTAATATATTTTGAGAAGAAGAAAAAATGGTTTCTGATATGAACACGAACAATTGCTGCTCAGTTTTGAAGAATAAAGCCAGTGCCGCATTGATGTGCTTTTTGGAATGACATAAATCATATTATCTTGTTCAGAGTGAAAATCTATCATCTACCTGTTTCTGTGTGCATGTTGTGTGTGTAAACATGCTTGCGTGAACTGTTGTTACACATTCACTAACTTTTTTACCTGGTTAACAGCAGAGTAAGCTGCAAGAAAGTCCAGATATCTGTTCCCCTCTGGATCCCATATACATGATCCTTTCCCTTGAGAGAATACAATTGGAATCGGGTGGTAACTGCAAATTGTACCATCAAAGTTTCTTAAAACTTTATCACTCACACACTATAAATCATTAAATTACACGAACATCAGAACTTAACACATCCAAACCATCAAGGCAAAACCTCAGAACTCTGACAAGAATCCAATACTACTCATACTAGTATCCATATTCTACAGTTTCTTCCATGATTGTCACAAATTAATGACACTCCTCATATACAAATTTGAACATAATGATTATAAAACCGGGAACTGCACAAAGATCCTCATTTCTTCAGATTCTAACATTATTCTCACAATCAGCGACACCCCACAAATAAAAACTTAAACAAAAACATCAAGAAAGCCAGAAATTCACCCAAACTAAACTCAACACAATACCATAGACGAACAAAACCATTAGACAAATACAAGAATCCACGTAAAGTGACCCCATTTACTTTCATATAAAGCGCCAATCAAATGAAAATAAGCAAAACCCAGACTGCAGAACATGATCAAGAATTGTTTGGCTTCAAGAAAGTGCAATTCTTTAACGAAAACCAATAAGAATTAGAGAGAAAACAGACTTGTGGGCACTGTGTTCATATTCAGAGTTGATGAGGGTCTGAGAAGATGAGGAGGCACTTCCTTGAGGGACAGCACCGAAGCTCCTCCGTGGAGTCCGGATCACTCTGTTGAATCCCAACACGCTCTGCAAAGCTCTCCTGCTGCTCGCCATTGCTGGATGATGCCAAAGGTTGAAACTTTTCTCTCTCTTTCCAATATGGTGTTATGAGGTTGAAGATTTTCTCATGTCTCTTGTCGGACTCAAATACGATGATGATGATGATGATGGATGATGATGGTGCAATTGTCTTCCCAATGCATTATCCAAAACATCCTAGTTCCCACGTCACATGCCATCTAAGATTAACTATTAATAAATGGCATTAGATCATATACCTTACAAGTTGGATACACGTATGAAACCATAATCTGGCTTTTGATTAATGAAATTGGTAAATTGGTTTCTTCATTCTGCACCAGTTTAAAGTACGGGAAGTAAATTTTGTGTGCCGTTGTTTGTATTAGCTTTGGCCATAATAGTGAAGGTAAATTTTGTTGTTTGTACTAGTTTTGGTCATCAATAGTGAGAGTGAATTTTGTAGCGGATGTTTCTGTAATGTTTGGTCATCAACAACAGAATCTAAGTAACAACATATTTGGATCTGAACTCGTACGGCGTGTTTGCATCGCACTATCATGCCCGACCTTAACTTCTACAAGTCCTAAACTCCTTCAACTTGGGTTAATGCTATAGAAGCCATGAATCATGTTTGGCGCTGCTTAGGATAGAACAACAGTAGCAAGCAATGAATCATATGCACAATACTCACAATTAACAGAATCGGGTCTGTCTCAACTACATAAGCAAGCCATGAATCATATGCACAATTCGCACAATTCGCAACATTTGCCCTGGTAAACAGAAATTGGATACAATTGGATGTAATTTATCAATGCATCATTTTCTGTAAATTCTGATATGCATATGCAAGGCTGTAAGAATAAGTCTGAAGAAAGAAAGAAGGAAAGGACAACAAAAAAAAAAAGAAAAAAAAAGCAACTTATCAATTCCGCACATCATCTTTTCATAATCAAGCATCAATTCTCAAACAAGCACTGATACTGTTGTTATACATGCTTTTTCTGTCCCTCTGATCTAATTAATAAATTACAATTTTTTTTTTTTACAATACAGACAGATGCATGTTGCTCAGAGATCAAAACTCTTCGCATACCTTCCAAACCCCATCCTTCTCCCCCTCATGTTCCCAAATGTAAGAATACAAACCCTTCTATGGGTTACAGTGTCAAAGCATCACATATCAACTTCGGTATCAAACAATCAATAGCCAGTAAAATGCCGCCACAACAACTGCATACCACAGACGCAACACAAGCAAACACCTAGTTTTCTTGAAACCCACATTTGCACTAGAAGTCTACTTAGCAAAAAATCTAGACTTCACAAAAACAGTTTCAATATCTTCACAAAACAGTACCATGAGTGAACAGCAAGTAGTCTCTAGACTGGAAATCAAGATGAAGTAATCTCTAGAGGAGATAGTACTCAGTACACACCTCTATGAACTTTCAGCTGTGATCATAATGAAGTCGCACCCATATGAATTTCATGGTTGATATGAAGGAACAAAATAATTTCAAGAGGTGTGTTGATATATCACTGGGTCACTATTGTGAAAGGGAAAGACATTGGCTTCAAGTGGGGTCTTTCTTGATGCATCCTCACATAGCTAATGTAAAGGAACATAACTACAAATCTACATTCCTGGGAAACACATCTATACGGAAGCAATTAATACCCACCTCCCATAATGATTTGGTAATGACTCCAGCAGATGTTGCTGATAAGGAATAATCATAGTTAACTGCAACAAGATTTTGCAGAAAACCAGAAAAAGATCAAAAACCAAGCAGTTTCAATTCAGATGGAATAACTTGATCAGATGAAGGTTCTGATATCATTGATGCTATGGACTTGCAATATCCCATATCAATAAATATAGAATATCAAGCTTAGTCACGGTTATAAACAAGGAACTAAGCTGTTCTGGGACCACTGTGGCTCATTCAAGGATTGAGGAACCACTGTGGCCCATTCAGGGATTGAATAAAGATGGCAAATACAAAATCTCACAAGCTATTTGAAGTTCTCACCATCTGGAGGACACACGAAAGCCTCACGACTGAAAGATATAGTTGTCAAATAGGAAGTTTTATCCAACCTTGCCAAAGAAGAGAATAAAGAGCACTTCCATGAAGTCACTATAGAAATTTCTCCTCAAAATGCAGGGCAGACTAATCATTATTAATAAATTTTGGTTAAGGATGGCAGATAAGCCGAGAAATCGTCTAGGATTTAATAATTAGAGATTCAAAGAGTTGGTTTTGCAATGATTTTTCACATGCCCAAGATGAACACAGAAGGTACAGAATAAAGACGCAAAAGGTTTGTCGTAGATTATCTAACTGAAGAGAGTGAATCCTCTTCGCTTAAGCTGCGGTGTGCATGTAAATAGAGGAGAACATGGAATTGCCAACTGCATTTCACATGCACTGTTGACTGAGAAGATGCTGCTAGCAAGAAGCTAAGAGAAAGAGTTGAATGGCCAGGATAATAAAATACATTTATCATAAGATTGACAATTATGGTCATCATTGAATAAGTTTCCGGCATGAAAATAAAATTATAGAGCGTAACAGTACTGAAATAAAGATGAACTCTATCTTTGTGAAAGATAGGACAGCTGGAGAGATACGACTGGAATGAAAGAACCTAACATTGTAGATTAAGAGTAGATTTGGCGACAAAGATGGAAGGCGTGAACCCTGCGTTGAATCCTCAAGCAGTCTCGATACCCACTTAAGAGGGAGAACAGGAAGAACCACGTTGGATAATTTCAGAAAAGAAGCCTTCTCCAGGACCAAACCTAAAGGTCTAAGGACAAGGAATCATTATAGAAAATTTCAAGATTCTTACTATTCACCTTTAAACTGGCAAGGTGCACCTGAAAACTCAGGTGGCCATTATAAATGCCTGGATCAAATTCTCTGCTGTCCGCTGCTGTTCAGCTGTGCCAGATATATGGGCAATACGATCACCTCGGGAAGATTTGGATTCAGGAATCTCTATCATTGCTCCTGATATCTGGAGATATATAAGTATGCATGAGAACACTATTCAACCATGTAAATTGTTCAACATGTATAGCAAAAAACAAGATTGTCTACGCCAAACCCTCTTGAAATGAGAAATATTCAAAGTACCTTCCGAATGTTAGCAATATTTGTCCCTCCTTTTCCAATCACCTTACCCGCTGCATTGGCAGGAATGAGCATCTCAAGTGTTGAAGGGGGTGGCAACCTGCGTGGCAGAGCAGTATATGACTGATAGCAAAGAAACAAGAGACAAACTTCAAAACCAGATATTATACACTTAGTACACTAACCCTCCATATAGCTTGGATGAATATGAAGACACTGATCCGTAGCCATCTTCCCCCATCTAAAAGAGAAATCAAATGAGTACCATCAGTGACATAAATAAAAACCTCTACACGTTGGATTAAATAAATCTCATAAAATGACCAAGGTGGATAAGACAATGACTCCATTGCATAGTTTGTAGGTAAGCTTCTTGGACCCAAAGAATTGTGGAACAGCTGGGGTTTCGGATAGGGGTGCTAACAAGATTTCCAAAAGAGGGGGGGGGGGGGGGGGGGGGGGCTGGGGACCTTCTAGGTCAGACCAGGAGGGATATTCAAGGTTAAATTGGTCTTGCAAGGTGTCTCTCCCTTACGAAGGTGTTGTAAGAAGTCATGGTGATGTTGGCGGCATTAATAAAGAAAATAGTGGTGACAGTGGTGATGGATAGGAAGTGTGTCTGGAAGTTAATTGACTCTGCTGAATTTCATGATATAAGAAACAGAAACATGTGAAACTAAAATTGGCATACCTGCAGAGATCTATATCCAAAGAGGCCACTGGAAGAAAGCATGCCCAAGCCACTTCCACTTTCAGCCCTCTGATCATAACCTAACGGAGCAACCTGGGGAACAGAAGGCAGCACAGATGGCAAAGAGAGACCAGTGCTGCCCGGGAATAGAGACTCAGCACCAACAGCGGGGTTATGACCACCATCTCTATCTTTCAAGACATCGTCTCGGAGCCTAAGAACAATTTGAATAAGTGCATCTCTCAAACTAGTGGGATCTCCTGCCACCTAAATGAATAAGAGAGATGAAGATAACCAACAAGCAAAGAGTGAAACCCAAAGCTTAAGCTAATAATTGTAACAAACCTCAACAAGTTCATCATTAGCGTCTGCACATTTAGGCTTATCAGCTTTCGATATACGGATATCAGCTTTTGTTCTCCTCCGTATTTCATTTATAATTGAACCATTTTTTCCAATAAGACAACCAATAACTTTAGACGGAACAAGAAGCCGTATAGAAACATTGTCAACATCTTCATCATTTATCTTCCCTTGCAGCAATAGAACAGCTTCGACTGCCATGGACTTCAGATCATCCGGTGACTGCCAAACAGTAAAACCAACCAACATGATCAACACACTAACCAAGATTTTGTTATACAAGTTAAGGTAACTCACAACTCATGAGCAATATCATACATCAGAATGGGTGATAAATTTCACCAGTAAAAATATTATATCTTTTAGCAAATAGAAATTATTCGGGGTCTCTTGTGTTATTTTAATCTATAAAGTCTACTAACATAGAGAGGATCGCATGGTCAATTACCTCTGTTGAAGTAACAGTGATCATGCACTCATCACGATCATCCTTGGTATCATCAACCTCAACTCGAGCACCACTAGTCTGCCTTATGCTTTTAATGGTACCTCCCCCCTTTCCAATTACACGACCAATCTTGTCAGAAGGGCAAAGTACTCTCACAATTAATTCCTCAGATCGCGAGACCACACCGAAACCAGAAACTAAAGGAAGAGCAGATGAATATATGGGCCATGCACTTCCTGCATCTGCATAACCCTGAAGATCTGGTACATGTGTAGCGTTTAGGAGTGGAGGTAGTGATCTAGAAGGAATAAGAGGATCTGCGGGGTTATATAATCCACCCTGTTGATAAATTGACATATCTGATCGAATTATTATGTTTGGAGGGGCATCTGGTACTGTTGTATCAAGAGGAATCGCTTCACGGGCAGGAAACTTGTATATGATTGCAGAAACTGCAAATAAGGCTTTTTTCAGTGCTTCTGATTCTCCACTTATCTGACACGGAAGAACATATCACTTAAACATGGTTATAATATGAGAAAGTTCAGACAAGGAAACATAAAGCTTTGGAGACAGGCATGAACATTAATGCACAAATAACGTTCAGTGTAGCACATCTACTATGGAACTTCATACTAACGTAGGCTAACAAATATCGAAATCAATTACCATAATTGCAAAACTAAAGTTTCGCTGATCAAAAGCAACAGAACAACTAAAACATGCTAGATTTTCGTACTTCAAAAACAAAATACTAACCATAACAAAGTTGTCAAAGTCCATTGCACACGAATGCGTTGGGTCAGAGGCATCTTTAGCAGCGACCTTAATATTCGTCCGTGTCCTGCTCCTCAGTTTCTTTATCGTCGACCCGGCCTTCCCTATCACATTAGCACACTGGCTAGCCGGGACAAGAATCTGACACTCCTCCTTCTCCCTCCTCCTCTTATCTGGTTCCCCAGCAGCAGCCAACGCGTTGGAAATAGCTGAATGCACCTTAAATAGAGCATCCTGTGCAGCACACAAGGGCTCCCTATCACTACTAAACTCATCATCAACATCAACCTCCTCCTTCTCTCTAACATAGCTATAAATAGTTATAACCCTATTATTCGCACCCGGAAATGGATCCACAACCTTCACCTTAGCCCTACTGTCCTGCCTAATAGAATTGATCACTTTCCCACTCTTCCCTATCACACTCCCAATAACCCCAACAGGGCATAGTATCCTGTACACAACAACCTCATCACCTCCTCCTCCACCACCACCAATGCCACCTGCCCTATCTTCTCTGTCATTCATCCTCCTCTTCTGATTCTTGTTCCCTCCATCATAATCCCTGTCCCTCTGAGAACGATACCGCTTCCCTGTATCTCCCATTGAACCGATTCTAATCATGAAAACCATAACACAAACTCAATCACATCAAAAGATTGAAACTGAAATTGGGTTGTCAAATTTTTTAATAGCTGCAGTGCAAGAAAGCAAGGAAAAACGAAAAAGATTGAAACTTTGATTATATTTGAAATTGGGTTTTTGAAATTTCGATTCTCTTTACTCCACTCCACTGATGCTATAAAGATCAACTGGATTTTAGAAATCCGGTTTTGACCTTATTGGATTGTTCTTCGCATTCGTAACGTAACAGGAAAGAAAGCTATAACTGAACAGAGTGAAAACAATGGGAAGGAGATTGGTCTAAAAACCCGAGAGGATTAAGAAGAAGAGATAACCTGTAAATTGAGACAGAGCTGAGTCGAAGGCGAAGAGAGAGAGCTCTGAAGAAAACCAAGGATTCTTGTAAGCAGAGTCAGTCGACTTTCCCCTTTATTTTATTTGACGTAAGAAAAGAACGGCGCAATTGTTTACTCTAAAGTGACCCGGGCCCAAATACACATATGAGCCCAATAGGCCCAATCAGATTCCTCGCCGCCTTCCACGAAGAAGATGCAAATTGACAAAAAATCTAGGGGTAATATTGTCTTTTCCGTATGTAACGGATCATCTCCAACACGTATCCCAGCGTTTCCGACACTCCCTCTCCATGCCAGGATCCCTCCCAGGCGTGTAATGTCGTCAGACCTACGCCGTAAACGTAAACGATATGGTTATGTTAAATGAAAAGACAATTTTACCCCTATGTCCCTTCCCCCTTTATAAATTGATTTTTTTGAATCTCTCTCACCCAAACGGTTAGATCGAAACCAGAGCGACCTAGGAATTGAGTTTGAGAGACCGCGAAAACGATGTCGACGTACAGCGTCGTTTTGAAGAAGGCGAGATTGGTCAGAGAAGAAGCAGAGACTGAGAAGAAGATGGGAGGAGATGGACATGGATTGCTTAGCGAACGTGTTTAGCAAAGCTGGAATGAAGTCACTGATTTTGGCGGTTCCTTTTGTGTGTACAAAGCTAGCCTCAGTCCTGTGTGCTGGATATGTCTTTACTTTCCAGATTATGAACCTTCACCTTTGTTTGTTGATACTGTTGAGGAAATTGAAGAAGTTCGACCTCAGAGTTTCGGTACATTTTATAATATGTTTGTGGATGAATATAGAATCGATAAGAGTCGATTTTCGATTACTGCGTTTGTAAAGTTGGTGGTTGATCAAAGCCAAGGGAAGGTTACTCGACTCAAGCTACCCATGTTTAGTACAGAAGAAGCTTTGAGATATGTTTCAGATGCGTGTCCTCTGCTCGAAGGCTTAGCGTTTGAGGATGATTTGGCATTCTCAGATTCTCCCGGAAGTGATAGGAAAGTGGAAGTTTTTGGACGACTGGTATTTGGGGAACAGCTTGATACACATTGTGATGCACATGATGGTCGAGCAGGTAACCAAGGGAGAAGACTTACTAATATACTTCTGTAAATATTTTCCGGAGTTGTTGACTCCGGAAAGTCCGAGCTGCTACAATGTTTTGGAGAGAATTATAGTGCAGATTGTCACTCACTGCAAGAATTTTAGGCAGTTAAATCTTCTACTAGTCCAACTTCGTCCAGTTGAGGCGTTGGCAATTGTGAAATTTCTGCCACACCTTGAGACCATAAAGGCGGTCAGGTGCATCATCGAAAGGGATAGCCTTCTCATTATAGTTCGGGGATGCAAAGAGTTTCAGCTTTTTTATGCCAATAGTTGTGGAGGGTTTGATGAGGACGATGAAGAAATATACAAGCTTTCTCGCCAGACTGGCAATGTTATATCATGTGAGGGTTGTGAACGCCATGGTACAATAGAATCAGAGTTTTGTTCGATTACTTCTCTGAGGGAATTTGGATTCGACAAGTTGGGTATGACGGATTAATTAGTAAGGCAGTTCTTGTTTTGGTTCATTGAGACTCGTTTGTTTAGGGGAGTTATCTGAGTTAATATCTAAGTGACCTTAAAACTTGAATGTTAATATTGCTATGTTTGTCGTTTCAGAAGTTTTTTAAGCTTTATTATGTTTGTTATTTACTCATTTTAAAAATTCAAGTGATATGTTAGTGTAGATTTTTCTTAAGAAGTGAATGGATTTTTGCCAGTTTTCACATGGATTAGAAACTCCAGCAATGTTATAGGATAGATATCTACATAACTCTGTTTGATAAATTTTCTCAAATTTCTACATTTTGGATGATATATATGATGCTCTATCCCTAAGTCCTTGTCAGTAATAGTCTTTGCAGACATAACTTTACAACAATTGAGTATGTTCCATCTTGATCCAATTGAGCTAGTATTTCTAAGTTGATTATGATTTTATTCTGAAAACACATATTGCCTTGCGTATTTAAAAGATTTAGCATCTGTGTCAGGGACGTAACCAGGATCAGAAAATGGGTTGGGCTAATCTTAGCTCGACAAAAAATTTGCGCACTTGTGAATATTCATTTGAGGTTTTGAACCCGGTAGGAGGTTCATCCTCACGCCTTCATTTAAAATACATATGAGGGGGACATAAAACCAAGAACCTCATAAACTAAAACTTACAAGCAAAATAAATTGGAAGAAAACAAGAAATTCTAACTAAATCGTACCCTTCGAAGCCCACTTTTTTCAAACTCATCAATTACAGAATCATTATCAATATCATTGGCAAAATCCTTCTCAATGTAAAGAACCAACAAATCATCAAGAAACTCATCTTCCATCTTATTCTGAAGGTTGTTCTTTATAATGTTCATAGAAGAAAAAGCTCTCTCTGTGGTGGCTGTAGAAACTGGCAGAGTCAACACAAGACAAATCAACCTGAAAATCATAGGAAAGAATGCCGACTTTCTCAATTCAACTAACCGACGACACAAAACAGAAAGAGAAGTTGTTTTGGCAAATCTTGGATCCCTCTGAATATCTGCTAGAAAATACCCACACTCCATATTTAGAGAAAGCAAATCAGATGGTGTAAAGTCTGCAGGGTAATACTTCAAAGCAAGTGTGTAAACATCTTCAGATTTAAATGCAGCAAAATCATCTTGAGGATCAAATGTAGCACTAAGAACAAGAAGCTCCAATGATCCATCAGGAAATCTTCTATCCAATTCTTCTAACTGGAAGTCTATTACAGACTTAAGCATATACACCCGATAATAATGCTCATTTGTAATTCCCTGTTCACAAGCCCTTATATCTTTCTTGTAAGGAGCAGACATATCAGGCATAATAATATCATACTTGGAGCAAAATGACACTACCTTTATAATCAAGTTATCCCAACCACCATCTCTCATATCCTGAAGCTTTGATTTTGTAATTGAAAGAAAGTTTAGAGCATTCAAAATGTCTATGGCCTTCTTTTGTAATGACTGACAAAGAAAATCAGTAATCATCATCACATCATTCATCAAGAGCAAGTTAAACACAAAATCAAAACGCTTCATAGCCTTACAAGCACTCTTTGCTTCTCCTTGTACCTTAGAAGTTCCATTAGAAACCAAATCTGCAAGAGTAGTTGTTGTAGCTCCATATAGTTTAATCAAACTAGATATAGAGCGAAGATGTGAACCCCAACGAGTAGCCCCTGCTCGTGACAAAGTGGAAGCCTGATTAGCCCCTTTACCTGTCTCAAGCTCGCCAGCAGCCACTAAATCTTCAATTTCTGCCTCTCTAATAACTCTTAAAGCTGAATGGCGTTTTGCAGAAGAATCAACAAAATTCACAATAAAATTTAGAGTAGAGAAGAATTCCCATATGTCATGTACTCCTTTAGCTGCAGCAATCAATGTCAATTGTAAGCGATGAGCAAAGCAATGCACATAATAAGCATATGGACACTCTTCACGAAACAAAGCTTGTAAACCATTGTATTCACCCCGCATGTTACTAGCACCATCATATCCTTGACCACGCATATTCTGTACTAGAAGATTGTTCTGAGCAAGGACATTCGATATCTCATTTTTCAAAGTTTGAGAACAAGTGTCTGCAACACTCATAACTTTGAAAAATCTTTCTCTAACAAACCCATGACAATCAACAAATCGAAGTATAATAGCCATTTGCTCCCTATTAGATGCATCAACCGCTTCATCAACAAGGATACAAAATTTTGATGATCCAACTTCATCACGAATCTTGGTTCTAACTTTGTTTCCAAGAATGTTTGCAATTTGTCTTTGAATTATTGGAGAAGTATACTTAGCATTTGCAGGAGCATTATCGAAGACTTTCTGAACTTCTATATTCATCCTCCCAAAAGACTTTTGAACTGCAATAAAGTTTCCACCATTAGATGAATTTGCCGACTCATCATTCCCTCTAAAAGCACATCCTTGGTTAGCTAACAACCTCACACTCTCTATAGTAGTAATAAGCCGAAGCCGATGATTTGCTATTTCTTGTGATGATTGTGTGCTAATGGCTCTTTCGATATGCTTAGATGGGTTTCTTAGAGTCTCCCACTTATGCATGGCATCATTATGTGGTGAATTTAAGCCACCTATATGACCAACCATACCAAATTGCTTCGACATAACATTCTTCCAACCCTGAAAGCCATACTCAGTGAATGCTGGATGATGGGATGGATATCTATCAAACAAGAAACATGGGAAGCAATATGTTTTATCCTTCTCTATAGAGTACTCAAGCCAAGGCCAATCCTTAAACCATCTGTAGTTAAATTTTCGACCTTGACCTCCATCAGAAGTAGTGGGATAACTGCTTAACTTAGGTTGATAAGGTCCTAAAACCACATAAGCTCTGCGAATATTATCCTGATCATTCAAAGAGTATAGGCCTATCGGATTCCTTATTCCTGGATCACGCTCAAGAGATGTAATATCAAATGTCTCAACTCTCTCAGTTCTTTCATTATGACACTCTTCTATTACTGGTATAGATGGGGAAGAATCTAAAGGCACATCATTCACAGAATTCTCAGTCACATGTTTACTACCACTTTTGCTCCCACTACAACTTCCACTACCACTTGGAGGAGGCTCACTTGCGAACCATGAAAGAATATTTTTATATCGCTTGGGCTTTCGGTGATCCGTCATTATATTCAAAACCTATATATGTATCATTATTAGAATTATGTATATAAATTAAAGCATAGAATTTTGATTATAGATATTATGCATATTAGAAGAAAAAACAAAGACTTTCTGTGAACAGACAAAGACTTCATATACCACTTCTACTCTGGATACATCATATTCATTATTCTGAGGAGAAGCATAGAAATGGAAAACAAAGACATTCATTACTAGTTGTGCAAGCATACCTTGGCCTTTTGTCTTCCTCCGTATTAAAAATTTTTAGCCCCAAAAACAATTGAAATCACCAACCAATGCGCAGTAGCGAGCACCTGCATTTCACAAGCTTAACTTAGACATATGATCTGCTCAATATGGAGTCCATCACACACTAGAACAATTCTAGTCCTCCCTCAGCTGAATCAGCTCATAAATTCTAATACACAAATTTCGTACCGATAAACTGTAATCCTCAAAACTAGTCCACAACCAATTCTACTTGTGTCCAACACTAGGAATCATTTATCATTCTTCCAAACGAAGATGATAACTATAATATTTCTAAGAGTAGATAATACGAGGAATCTAAGTGATCAGGAGTTGGCAAAAGAAGAATCCAACAAAATCCTCAATCAAAGAAGCCAGCAGCAAGTACAGTTTAAACAAGAGTTCCACTATAAGATCAAGAGCTTCCAAGAAATACCAGAAGAGTTCTTGAGCTAGGTATTCAAACTTAAGAATGAAGTCAACCGTGCCTCATTGACCACCCACATAACAAAAAAGCAAGACTCTCCATCCGACCATCCCTCTCTCAAGATCCTAATAGAACAATATAAAAACACGATTAGTGCAAGTATAACTTCGAAGAATTCAAGATAAACCCAGAAAAAATTGATTACCATCAGCACAAGTTGAAAGGAATTTGATTAAATAACAGGAAGAACCCCAGAATTGAGAAACAACGATTACAGTGGATCCAAAGTTAAAGATTGATCTCACTCATCTCAGTGAATATTACAGCAAAAATACGAAGATCCAATTGATGGTCAACCACAAGTCAAGCTCATTTTCAATGAATTTACAGATACTAAACCAAACCAAAACCAGGAAGAGAGAAGAGAGGAGATTTACCTCGAGAATCAAGGAAGCAGTCAAAGTTGAAAGCTGGGACATGACGAGGCGTTCCAGTAAGGATTGAGGTCTTTGGGTTTAGGCGTTCCAATCGGCGATAAGCATTTGCTGTTTTTTTTTTTTTTTTTTTTTTATAGGTTTAGGCTGAATATATATATAGGTTGGGCTTATTTCCACATTTTTTGGGTTGGGCTGTAGCCTCCCGTGTGGTTACGTCCCTGATCTGTGTACACAAATTTATTGTCCATTTATTGAACTTTTGATACACACCGGCGTCTGAGTCCATTGGAACGCAGTTGTGTCTACAAGCAGTGGTGGATGTTGCCTACATGTTTCCATACACAAATTTACTCACTAAAATAAATATCGAAAAATGAAAGTTACAATGGTTAAGTACTTAAGACTTAAGTAGAGAGTGTGTAAATACATAATTCATTGTGGATGAATACAATCGATGATTTTTATATAGATAATAATTGTCAAATTACATGATTCAAATACTTTAAAAAAAATATACATGGCTCAAATTGCATCATATATAAATTAAAATATATATTCTACAGGCTAATTGAAATATATATAAATTAAAATGCCAAAATGGCCAAGGAAATAGAGAAAAAGAGATAATAAAGGAGAACAAAAGAACAGAGGAAGTGCCTATACTTGTGAATTGGGGCAAACAAGTGAAGTGGGAACTGGGATTTCAATCAGGGCAGCATGAACATAGAACAAGAGGCAGCGGAATCACTGATTCATGTGTCGGGGTCAGAAGGGTCGGACCCAGCTTTCCCGGAGTCCGTGACCCGCGTCAAGAAGCTTCTTTTCCGACGAATGCTTGTTGGGATCAAAGACGGCCGCTTTTTCTTGGGTACGTTTCACTGCATTGACAAACAAGGTAACATCATTCTTCAAGACTCGGTCGAGTATCGGAGCACTCGCTGGAACTCGCCTTCTCCGATGGAGCAGCGCTGCCTCGGTCTCATTCTCATTCCTAGCTCTTGTCGTATCTCTTGTCATGTTGGGTGTTCTATTGAAGAACAAATGAGTCTACTTTCAGTCTAGAATATTCCATGTTTGTGTTTGTGATGGTTTAGTTTTGGTTTGAATTTGTATATGAATGCTGAGTTGAAATTCGAGTTCTTGATTTTATGTTTGGTTGTTATACTTCGTAGTATGTTGCAGTAATCTGCATAGTTTCTCGAGTTCAAAATTGTAGTGTGAGGAACTGAGTAGGGATGTTCTTGTTTAAAATGTTTAATGCAGATCACTCAAATTTATATAGGATTCTTATGGAATTGCTTGTGTTTTAGTTCTTTGTTTTTTTTGTTTTTTTTTTCTGCTGCTTCTTATGTACAGACAAATCGTTTCTCGGTACATTGTTGAACTTCCAATGTGTATGCTCATAAACATTGGAGATGGGTAAAAGTGGTGTAGTAATGTTATGGAGGTTGGTTTTTGGGTTTGAAATATAGGAGAAACCAGTAGTTATTGGAGATCCTTCTGATTTGAAACTTATTCCTCGTTTTGATCCAAAAAGTAAAAGTGCCAGTGGTGAATCCTCCACTGTCCTCAAATTTGTGAGAGCATTATCTGATCAGAAAAGCCACACTTTTAAAGAAGGATTCTTGGTGACGAGTGGAGATGTACCTCAGAGGCAGTGAGGTTTGGATGCTTGGTGTTGCTTGGACTCCATACCAGCATGTTTGCCGCCTTATCTAGGCTAAGTTGTTAGCTGGGGAGTAAACTGCTTGACAATGACATGATCTATCTCCTTCCCCACTCCTTAGAAATGTATGATTTGCACCACAAAATATGTGATGGAGTAAGGGAATGGGTTTTTGGTTTCTCATTTTTAGTTGTAACAGTGGCATCTAGACAAGCATATTATGTAGTTTGATTGATAGATAATAGATCAGTGTTTGTAACTTTGTAATCCTTTTTGCTAGAAAAATTGGAATGCTTCAGTAAACTGTCACAAATTCAGGTGATGTTATGTCCCACTCTTCCTCCCACACGAACTACACTGCAAGCTTTTGACAGAATCATTTGGTAAATTTCTACATAATTGTTCATCCTGGTGTGGTCGGTTATTGTGTGATGTGACCAATCATTTTAAACATGTTATAAGGCACCATGCATGTTTCTCCACAAGTCCATCAATCGGTTTTCCTTTACAAATAGGTTCTGTGAAAATCATACAGCTTGTTTCCCCAAATGACATTAGATGTTGTATATGAGGGATACATTAGATACCCTACAGTGGATCAAAACCTGTTACTGTAAGGAGTTCCATATACAATAAGGTAAGGTACAGTTCGCACAACAGAGTCTATTGGTATTGCAAAGTTAACACCAGATGATGTTCCTGACCCTGCAGTATAAAGAAAGACAATGTAAGCACTGAGAAATTCAACTAAAAGAGTTACCTCTGTTTTCAAGCAAAAGTTTGAGGCTTTTACTAAGTTTAATTTGAATGTGTAGAACCGGATGCTCAATATGTAACTAGTTTAGAGCTCTCAATCTCTTCGAGTCTTAACAGAATTTGGCAGGAAAGAATCTGGGTGGAAAGGTGACCTAACATCAAAGATCCAAACCCCGGAAACCTTCTGTAGCACTCGGTTCCCTGAACCACATACTACAAATGGAAGCTACGTACTTTACCTTTGCGAGTGAATGTTGATGTATTAACTCCAATAACATGACCATATGAATCGATCAATGGCCCGCCTGAATTCCCTGCGGAAATATTACAAGTAACAACGTCTTTCAGAAGATGAATGAGCTCTTGGAAACAATTCAAAGCATAACTTATATATATGCTTTCAGAAAAAAGGGATGCAGACGTTTCTTTTTGTAGTATTTTACTAGTATATCACTACTTCTACCCCTACACCAGACATCAAGCATAACTTGCAGTATTAAACTTGTAACTAGGATTCTGGAATGCTATTCAGATGAATCGAGCACCCATCATTTAGGCTCACACGGCAGAGGGTTCATAGGGAGAAGAGAGACAACAATAAGTTTCTGAAAGAGCTCAAGATGGAAAAGTACCAGCATTAATAGCAGCGTCGGTTTGAATAGCTCCTTTGATGGCTTTTCCATCTGGTGAAGGTATCTCCCTGCCTAATCCACTGACCACCTGAAGCATTTAAAAGGATCATATAATCATCAAATACTTTATCTTCTAGAGTAACTATAGAACAATCATGTTGAGAAAAAGTTACCCCGGTTGTTAGTGTATTCTCATATCCATATGGATTTCCAATGGCAAAGCATGTCTGACCAACACGCAAATCACTAGATGTACCGAGAACAACAGGTTTTAGCTCATGTCCTTCAATATCAACCTGCAGATGATATTAGGCTAAGCATCTCTAACACTGAAGCATGGTGCATTACAAATGTGATAGTTTCTCTTCTCTATGCAAATTGTTCAACAATAATGTAGCTTAAAGTTTCATTTCCATAAGAGCCAAAAGAACCTCAAGAATTGTCCAAAAAAAAAAAAAAAAACCTCAGGAGAGTGAGTTTTTGCTACCTTAAGAACAGCCAGATCACGAGAAGCATCTAAACCAACAATTTTTGCTTCACTGCTAAAATCATTGCCCCTTGCATCAACCATAAAAACCTACGAGCAGTGAAGAACTTTGAAAATCAAACACATGGCTGGTATACAGACAATATCACTATAACTCGAACCAATTAGTGACCAATATAGTTTGACAAGAGCTTATAGCCAGAATTAAAGGACAAAAACCTTACAACGCTGTAATCCGGTTTGATCTGTCGCCAATCTAGCTATTACATGGTAATTTGTGACCTGAACAGACAAAGGATTGACCACTATTAGTACTAGGAAAGTAGAAGATCATTACAATATATGTACCTATCCAGAAGATGGGGCATCTAACTAGATAACTCAAACTTAGACAAGAATTTTTACACAACCCTAGCTAAAAGCATGCGGATGCAAGTGTTTGTTAAAAGTACTAACATTTAATAAATACAAACAGATGTAAACAATTTATTTCCAAAGTAAAATTGTCAAACGCACACAGACAGTGGGACTAAAGCAACCATATCTCCTGATCATATTAGATAATCTGATACATGTCGACCATATTGTTTAAATTTTAATTGACAGATCAATCACCATATAATGTGGTCAGCAAAAGTTATGGACTTAAAAGCATGTCTCCAAGCATTATAATCCAAACCGAGGCAAGTAGACTTTCCCTTTATAAACCTTGAATAGCAGCTAAAGATTAAGCAGATGGCAATGTACATGGAAAAGATCAAGGTATGTGCTTACAATGTGACCAAACTTGTCCCAAATGAAGCCTGAACCTGTTCCTTCAACTTTAGTATTATCATCCTCACTTTGCGAGACTGCATTAGGAGAACCTTTGAGGCTTTTGTCTATCTCAATGTCTTTAATGTAAACAACTGATGGAGAAGTTTCCTGCAAAGAAAGAACATTGGTGAAAAGTGAAAAGTGAAGTGAATTGTATGAGCAATTTATGCACCTATAAGGCTAGGAACACTAAACAGTTTTAGTTACTTGAAGCAATCTGGAGAAAAGTACAGATCTTCATAGACAAGTAATTCGCTTTTCACACCCTTGGTATCTGTCAGAAAACCACATTACAGTCTTGTGACATTATCAGAACGAATTTTTTTAGCAACAAACGGATCGATCAAAGATGACACAGTGACAACCGCAGGGATTAAGGCTATAAATCTTTGGGATTCAAACTGATTCCAACTGAACACTTCTTTTTGTTTTTTACCTATCAAATACATTCAGCCAACCACATTCAAAGCGATAACGACATGGCTGGAAAAAATTCAATCTAAAAGGGTCAGATTTTTTAGTTGCTTTACAGTGCCATTATTTAGAAGTAACACTCAAGTGTAATAACAAGATGCATAATATGGAAGATTAATCTTGAGACCCCATTGCATAGTCCACATTTACTATATAACAATTCTCTTCAAATAGTAGCTCTCACCAATCAAGTTCATTTCTCTATTCGACTAACACAACTGATAGCTAAAAGGGTCAGAGAATCAAGCACATCAACGAGAATCTAGCTCAACTCAGAGACCATTATTCATTTATTCAATTAGATTGGGTGTGTTCATCATCAGCAGATAGAAGGAAATAAAGATAGTTCCTTTAGAGTGAAAGTGAGACCTGGAAGAGATTCACAGCACGGTCTTCTTCTTGCTGAAGCTCATCCTGTAGCTGCTGCTGAGCAATTGCTGAAGGTTGAGATGAAATGGGGTTATAGAAATGGAGCAAGGAAGCCAACACAGCAGTAGGAGCAAGCAGTAGGGATCTTCGTTTTGTGAGAAGGGCCTTCAGGGAAGGATTTGAAGAAGAACAAGAGGTGGTTGATATTGGTGGAGGGAGCTTGAATTGGGTAAGAGAACCCAACACCACCATTGTTCTCTTCCCGGGAGTTTTAACTGATTTTTGACCTTTTGTTGTTGTTTCTTCTTTTATAGGGATAAAGTAGGCTTACTTTGTGCTTCAAAAGTCAAAACAAAAGGTTGTTACTTGTGACTTTGTAAGTCTTCTTCATTTGATCTGTTTGTTACTTCTATTGTTTGAAATAATTTTGAGGAACTTCAAAATGATCAAGGAGGTGACAAAGAAAATTAGACACTTCGTTGTTGTTGTTTTTTTTTTTTTTCTTTTTGTCTTTTCAGAGTTTAGTTCTTTATGTGTTTACGTAATCCTAAAAGCTTGTATCGTAGGGATATGCTTGGTAGCGTACAGTGCGTGTAGGTATGCTTGGTAGTGTACAGTGTGTACAATATGTGATGACTCTTTCTAACCATCATCCGGAGTTGTGTCATTGTGTACTGCTTGTTGAATTGCATACTGTGACATTTTTAACTCAAATACAATTTCTTCAATTTTAATTGAAGTTACAAAGGTCTAAGTTCTTTTGAGAAATCTAACTGCTCTCATATTCCACAAACTCAGTCTTTTTTGCTCAAGTTTAGTGTCGATCATGCATCTAAAGTAAATAAATCTAATAGTAGATGCATCCAAATCAGTTGATTGGAGTGTGCAATCTACTTTTCTCCCGAGTGGATGTACACAGATACGAGTCACCATTTAGGTAGATATTTTGATGAAGCTCGATCAACGCCTCGAACTCAACTTTGATTGATGAACATTCTGGATCAAATTACAATAGCTCGATCCAGCTGGCTTGATTTATATATTTTCATATGATAACGAAGAACCAAATTTACCTAAACAAGATTAATAATGTATAACGTGTACGCCCATGATTTCCTCTGGTGAATCAATCTATATATTTATCCTATAATCTATACAAAGACAATATGTACTGAAACTTCTTTTGATTTGTGGTTGTGTCTGGTTTCCCTAATTAGCTGGCCCTAATCATTTACTTGAAAACTACATATAAAAGCTAACGTGGCTTTTAAACCCTTGTACGCACTCGAAGTCCCTTATTCTCCACCAAACTCCTAAAATTACACACACACACATACAGGTTTTATTATTATCAATTTCATGCAGTGTTGCATAGTGCATATATACGCATGTAGTGCTTGCTTATCTTGCTCTTTTGGGTTCTTGTATTTGAAGCTAGCGAACATTTGTAAGAAGTAATTTAAATTCTTGAAGAAAAACATCAAATTATGCGAAACGAATATGAAAATATGAGAAAAACCTGAAAACTTTCAGATGAAAATTGAAGATACTAGCTAGCAAGCAAGTAAGTTTGGATTCATACTAATTGTCAAAAGCACAAAGCTTCATTATATCTAAATATCTTGCTACTAGATCACTACCATTATTCAATACATTATTCAGAAGGAAACATAGCAAAACTTTCTACAATGAAGACAAAGACAGCAAAACTCTTGCATTGGAAGACAATTCTTTCTCAGCTTGTTGTCAATCGTGTGCTTACTGTACACAGAAAGAGCGGAAGTGCGAGTAGCATTACTGAAGAACTCTATACGTGATGGTAGGTTAATCTGGGCCTTCTGTGTTCAACTGATTGATGCCTAATTTGTTCATTAAACCTTTGAATAAACTCTTCGAATCTTCTGTTCAGTTCTTCATTTGACATGGTTGAAAATTCATCATCTTCTTCTTCCGGTACTTGAGTTTCTTCGTGCTTCTCCATTGTCTCCGACCTCCTTATAATATTGCTCTTGCATTCGTCGATCACCACTCTTTTCACCTCCTCTGACTTGCTTCTCTTATAAATCTTTGCTCCAGTACTTTCTTTCTTGCCACCTTTCGACTGTACCTGGACTACGCTCTTCTCTTGAACATCAATTTCATCAACACTAGGCTTTTCATCATGCTCGTCTTTAACCGCAGTTTGCCTGTTTTCGGGGGGTTCTATGTTTGGATGTGCAACTTGGTGATCTATAATGGTTTCCTTGACAATGTCACGAGGATATTCCGAAACGAATGAGGAAGTAGTTTGAGCTTGGGGTTCTATGTTTGGATGTGCAACTTGGTGATCTATAATGGTTTCCTTGACAATGTAACGAGGGTATTCCGAAAGGAATGAGGAAGTAGTTTGAGCTTGTCTATGCATTACATACTCTTCTTGGTAATTAATTTGGTCGTGCTTGTTTGTGGAATAAGAGTAGTCGGCTGCAATGATAAGAACCAGAGTGTTGGATATCGCAAACCAAAACTTGGTGTTGTAGAAGAGTGTGGAAAGAGAGAGGTTGAAAATATAGAAGACGGAAGTGTAAATTAGTGTAGAGAAGAAGAAGGCAATCAAGGATCTTGCACTAGATTTGTAGGGGTTTTGAGGAAACTGTTCGAATTTGTAGGCTTTCGTCGAATCTTGCACAAGAGTTGAAGGTAATTTGGCCATGTTTATGGAGAGAAAGGAAGTATGGGGCTTAGTGATCAAGTGTTTGGTTGGTAGAGAAGTTCCAATCTAAGGGGGATTTTATACTTGTAATTTGGGTGATATATAATTGAATTTCAACCACATATATATATCCCAATTGGAGAAATCCACCTTACTAGAAGCATCTTACCTTACCAAAAAGAAAACCGAAAACATCTCACCTTAATAAAAAAAATCGCACTTTACCGGTTTATCAAAAAAAATTTGCCTTATAAAAAACAAAACAAAAAAAAAACTATAAAAAAGGGGTCTAAGTACAATTTTATTTGAAGGTATGAAAAGAAACTCCCTATTATATATGAAGAACAAATATGGACATCAAATTTTGTTGTTAAGAATCAAGAATAACATTATGTGATTAAATATGGACATCAATATACAAAAAAGATATACTAATCATATTAAACAAGATTTAGTCAAATAATTATACATATTTCATTGTTTTTGTGCTAAGAATATGTATTAAGGCTGTGTATTTAAAAATATACAAAGAAAATATTACATCTAATATCTTACATTATCCAAATATGATTTGGATCATAATGTCGTAAGGTTCATAAGTGAAAATTATATGCTAACATAGCTTACTTTAATTTGTTATGAATTTATATTCATTCGACTGATTATTTGGTAATTAAAATTTATAAACCATATCATGAGCACATAGCTGTAGCCGCAATGACTTGATAACGATCTTACTCTTACTTAATAGTCTTGTTTTGCTGTCACATATATACACCTCTCAGCCAAGAGCCCAATTAAGAGTACCGAGAGTAATTTAATTGATCACCAAGTAATAACCAAGCATATCATTAAAGCCACGTCCCATGCCCATCATTAATGAGAAGCCTAATCATCTTGAATGTATATGATCAAGATCTTGACATGCAACCATCTACGATTTGAAAATAAATTTATGCAGAAACCTAATCATCCACTGATTTGGTGCTCATTATAAGTTTAGGGATTGATACAACGTCGTCTTTCCTAATTTATGCAGAAACCTAATCATCCACATTCCACAGTATATAATGAATACGTAATTAGTTTCTGATGTGACGATATATTTACTGTAGAATTTCCGCGAATAATGAACCAGATATGCACGATTGACTTTATGGTCTTTATGATTACGGATTACCTTGCATTTGAGCTTCCTGTCCCAAATATTATGGCTGGAATTTGTGACTTGCTGTTATTTTATTCAAGACTTGAGGAACACATTAAACTCGTGGACCTGGCTGTCATTTGCTGATTCTTTGCTTCACTAGCTAGTTTTCTTGCGTAACCAGATCATGGATCCAATGCGCAACTGAACCAGATTTTGTCGTAGCGAGAGGAACACTTCCAAAAACATCAAACTGAGAACGAGTTTCATGTTTTTGATTGATGTTTATGCTACTCTGATCACGGAATGCCCTAATTTGTGAATTTTAATGACTAGGTCCATCTTATACATATCGTTTATCTTTTCTATTTTGTAGTTGGGTAAGTTTAACTCTCAAACTCTTTATTTTTCAGTTAAATTTGCTCCACAAAATGATGGACTAGCTAGTCTATTACTCAAAGTTTCAGTCTTAAAATTTACAATATAAATGATCGATCCAGCCATCTAGACAATACCAGTGAGATATATATACGCGCGAGGAGAATTAGGAGATAGAGCTTTGAATTTTAAGAATGCGACAGTAATGGAGTTAACTACTGCGACTCAAAATTCGTCGCTCACTGTTTAACGACGAACTTTGGTATCGTCGCTTGAAATATCTTAGCGACGACAATTGAAGCAAAATTGGTCGCTTGAAATCGAAGCGACGAGAATGAACGACGACAGTCAAGTGACGACTTGTTGTCGCTAGGGTACTGAAGCGACGAGTTTTGTGCTGAACCGACGAAAAAAAGTCGTCGTTTCAGTCTTGACCTACATTAGTGGTTGTGTAATGTATGTCAAATTAATCATCTGAAAATGATCAATTTATATTGACTTGCTTACATTGCCATTGTCACGGGCTAAGACTATGATATTCAAATCAATATTTTTTTTTTCTCTGTCTCTTTCCAGTAATTGAAATTGGTGATAGGGATATACTCATTGAAGTTAGTTTAACATCTTAAAATCCAGGTGCAGCACAGAATTTCTGTCATCATAGGTCATCATTGTATCATCTTGATGAATAATGTTCTTAATTTAACGATCTTAATTAGTCATGCATAAACTACAGCAATACCTTTTGACTAAAAATGAATGATTGGAGAATCTTTACCAAGTAAGACTCCAAAATGTTTCAGGAAATCAGTGTCTAACCCTAGAGATATCTTCGTCTCTATTCTTCTTATATCAGTTATATGCCCGATCCCGATTCCCATGCACCTGCAACATTTTACGCGCGTAGATCGAGGCTTCAACCCTAGCTACAAGTCTATAACCAATATATAACTACATGCATGGGTATCAGCAGCTATTAGGTCTTAAGGTTCCTTATCAAAATTAAGAAGGCTGGGTAGGTAGTAAAGTTGGCTCATCACTGACTACTTCTGCATCCATAAAACTTACTTGAAAATGAGGAAAGACAGAGAATGCTGGTGATGGAGCTTCTGCATGCTTCTGAATCTTGAGCTTAAAAGAGTGAAACTGTCAAAGCTGTGGATGACGATGAGCTATTGCTTGATGGTGGCTCTATATATGCATGCGTTTTGGACCCTCTTGAGCTCTTCTTTTGGTGTCTGGTTTGGCTCTATATACCATCCCGGTCTTCACATAGGCGTGAATAGATAATTAATCAAATTATCGTACGTATTTGGAAATCTTTACTGTAGAAAAGATGATATACGGCATTACAATTCTTAATAATATTCTTTTGAAGGGTGTACATCAGAATCATCACTTACTATAATGTGTTCACCATTCTGAATGGTCGATATATATAATGGATACGTAATGTGAGAAGCGATGAGTAGCCACATGATTCGATCGACTCTAAGTTTTTATTTGAAAGTTGGTAAGGAACTCTCGCCACTTGATCTCATATCTCAATTTGAAAAAGAAGTTGATATAAGAGCAACATTGTTATCAACTTTTTCATAAAAAAAAAAAAAACATTGATATCAACTCTGAAGTGTAATAGATCTCCGAATGAAGTAAATCACAAAATTTTATAATCGTTTACAAAAGTACATTTTCCTCTTAACTGACGAGAATGATTTAAAGTTGTTAAAAGTTGTTGAATGGTCTTTAATCTTGTTGGGACTCTGGGTTCACTTTCATTATAGTTCTGGTTGCACTACCAGAAAAGGGGTTATAGCCGACGATATGGGAAAAAACGGCCGACGAAATAGTACCTCGTCGGCTATAACCCGTTATAGCCGACGAACTACTATTTCGTCGGCCACATCGTCGGCTATAATATTATAGCCGACGACTGCCGACAACTCGTCGGCTATAACTATAGCCGACGAAACGTTTTTAGTTATAGCCGACGAGGATGGTATTCGTCGGCTATAAAAGTTATAGCCGACGAAAAGTTTTTGTTATAGCCGACGAGGGGGGTATTCGTCGGCTATAACTCTTATATCAGATCGACCTTCTGCATCAGGGAGCTCATTCGTCCATGAAATCGTCCAAAACGCTCTGAAATCGTCCAAAACCTCGGCCATAAGCTTGAAAGGTACGTATATTGCTGTGTGTGTTGATTTAGTTGGTTATATATGCAGAGGTGTATTAATTTAGAGTTTAATTAGAATAAATGTGTGATTAATTTGATATATATATATATATATATATGTGTTGAGATGAGATTATTAATGGGTTGATATATATGTTGTATTGGTTAGATAGAATTGAAGTTTTGTTGAAGATTAGTGATTGATTAATGTTGATTTATAGGTGATTTTAGATGAATTTGATGAAAAAATGTATATATATTAATTAATTTAATTGTAATTAAAAATATATTGTTGGTATATATAAAAAATACATTGTGTTTAATTAATTAGGGAGATTGACGATGTTTTAATTAATTTAGGGATGCATGTGTATATATATATATATATATATATATATATATATATATGTGTGTGTGTGTAATGATGAATTTTTTAATTAATTAGTACGTACGTAGTACGTGCATATATACATATCTATATATAGCTATATTTATTTCTTGAATTTACAGGATGGACAAGAGTTGGATTACCCTTGGAAGATGGGATCAGGCGTATCATGATGGAGTTAGGAGTTTCCTGGATTTTGTGATGGCTAACTGTGGAGACACTACACTTCATTATTGTCCGTGTAAAAAGTGCAAGTGTGCCACCCCACGTCACCGGTTTTCCATAGAGACAGTGGAGCAACACCTGGCTAGATATGGATTTTGGGTCCTATACACTAATTGGATTTATCACGGTGAACCAGAGTTTGCGGGTCGTCATGATCATGGACAATTTGCCGAGAGAGGGAGTTCCTCCAATGATCCGACAACGAACTGGATCAACGATATGTTTCCTCGTGAGAGCGGTGTCTTTGAGGAAGCACCAGATGTGCAACTCCCACCTCCGGAGATGGAGTGTTTCCCTGATATTGAGCCACTCGAGCCATTACCCCGATCTCCGGTCAACACAAGTGGTATGGAAAAGTACAACAACCTGATCGCATTGCAACAGACTCCGTTGTACCCCGGATGCAGTAAGACTGTCCTTGAATCTGTCATGGGAGTGATGAAGATCAAAACGGAGAACAAAGGCACTGTCAAATCGGTTGATGATTGGCTTCGGCTATGGGGTGGGGCGATGCCCCCCGGACATCGGCTTCCTACCAGTCATCATAAGGTGCGACATATCCTTAAAGATCTCGGCCTTTCCTACATCAAGATTCATGCATGCAGATACGATTGCGTTCTGTTTTACGGGGAAGGACTTGCAGATCTTGAATACTGCCCATTATGCAATACAGAGCGGTATAAGTTCACTCCTAAAGGGAACAAGAAAGCTGTGAAGATACTTCGGTACTTCCCGCTGATTGATAGGCTTGAGCGGTTGTTCATGTGTGCTTTCACGGCCGAAGCTATGAGATGGTGGGCTGAGAGGAATGTGCCTGACGATGACACCCTTAGACATCCCGCCGACGGAGAGGCTTGGAAGAAGAACGTGTTGGAGTTTCCCGAATTTGCATCAGAGGTTCGAAATGTTTGGCTAGGGCTATCATCCGACGGTTTCAACCCTTTTGGCAAGAAAGAGCTTCAGTACAGTGTGTGGCCAGTTATTTTGATTCCGTACAACTTTCCACCGTGGATGTGCATGAAGAAGGAATATAACATGCTCACATTGTTGATTCCAGGCCCAGGTTATCCGGGAAAGTGTCTCGATGTGTATTTGAGACCCGTAATTGAGGAGCTTCGGTACTTGAGTCTGAACGGCCACCTCGTCTACGACCGGTTCAAAAATGAGATGTTCCGGATGCATGCCATGCTTGTTGGCACGATCAGTGACTTTCCTGGGAGGGGTATGTTGTCGGGCAGCGTCACCAGGGGTTACAGGGCTTGTTCAGAGTGCATGACTGTTGATTGCTCCAGTCCTCATTGCAGCAAGATTGTCCAGATGCGTCACCGTCGTTGGCTTCCGCATGACCATCCATTTAGGGACGATGCACAGGCTTTTGATGGGACTGAAGAAAGGGGCTGGGCACCGGAGCAATGGACAGGGGAGGAAATATTGGCAGTGTTGAATGAGTATGACTTTGGTCCGCTTAGCAATCATCCCGATGTGTTGCGCACGATTCCAGAGAGGCCGGATCGGTATAGGTTCTGGTCACACAAGAGCATCTTATGGGAACTTCCTTATTGGGCCAGGTTGGCTACCAGATACTACCTGGATGTCATGCATATAGAGAAGAACGTGGGTGAAGCCGTGGTTGGCACAGTTTTGAATTGGGAGAAGAAAACAAAAGACACCCCCAAGGCACGCGTTGATCTGAGAAATATGGGACTGCGGGACCATTTGTGGTTGAGAGAGGGCAGGAGCAAAATGCCCCAAGCTCCTTACACCGTCACCAGGGACCAGAAACATGAAATCTTTGGATGGCTGAGTAATGTCAGGTAAGTTTTTATTAATTAGGCATGTATTCCCTAAAGAATCCATCTGTTGTTGGACGACTATATATGCATGAAATCTAATTGTTGTTAATGGCTATGCAGGTATCCTTATGGCTATGCGGGTAACATAAGCAAGTGTGTTAACTACCGAGACAACAAGATGTACGGATTGAAGAGTCACGACTGCCATGTACTGCTTCAACGCCTCTTCCCTATTTTCATTCGAGCGTACTTGGAGGATGAAGTGGTTGAGCCGTTGGTGGCGTTGTCAAGATTCTTCCAGAAGTTATGCGCTAGAGAAGTTAGAAAATCAGACCTCATGAGAATGCATGAGGAAATCGTTTTTATCTTGTGCAAGTTCGAGAGGATATTTCCCCCAAACTTCTTTGACATCATGCCTCACCTGATGATCCATCTTCCCCAACAATTGTTGCTTACCGGTCCCGTACACTACACTTGGATGTATCCCATCGAAAGGTACATGTTATTCATAAATTTGATTTATACATGTTTTTAAATAAAAGTTGCATGCTCTTAACACGCACTTGTTAACCTTGCAGACAACTTGGAGACTACAAGAAATATGTGCACAATAAATCTGCGCCTGAGGGGTGTATTGCTGAAGCTTACATTGCGCATGAGTGTGTAACGTACGCCAAGTTGTACTTGGGAGCGATGGAGGACCCCCCACAACATCCAAGTCGAGATGACCCCGAGTTCAACCTATCTATCGTCGCCAACTCTGTTGTACCATACGGAAGCTTCAAGAAAAAGGGTGTGGACAAGTTGCCTGACCATGAGGTAGGGATTGCCCACTGGTGGGTTCTAATAAACTGTCCGGAGGTACAATATTGGAAACGTCACCATCTTCACAGCAAGGAAGTTCGCGGTGATGTCGAGTACCACAACACGACGTTTGCAGACTATTTTCCACAATGGGTAAGTGTATAAATATATATATTAGATGGCTTTCTTTTACAGTTCCCTATTCTTTAATCATAAACACACCGAGTGATTTGAGTTATATTTTTCAGCTGATGCAAGTGGCTGCGAGGGGTGGTCATACAAATTACTCAGAGGAATTGAGGCTGTTGTCGATGAAGCCGATATCTTCCACAGTCCGCCCAATGTGTGATGTCAACGGCGTTAAGTATATATGTGAAGCTAGAGACGGGGAACGCAAAACACAGAATTGTGGGGTGATGGTCGATGGTGCAGAGGGGGGCGTGGATTTTTACGGTGTCCTACAGTCAGTTGTTGAACTCATTTATGGGAACCGCATGAAAGTCCACTTGTTCAAGTGTCGATGGTTTGATACTAGGCCGCACCGCACACGGATCGATCAGTACGGCATACTTTCGGTGAATACCGCCACTAGTGTGTATGAAGACGACCCCTTTGTTTTCGCCACAGCGGCCAAAAAGGTCTTTTATCTTGACGATCCTTTGAACAAAGGCACGTGGAAGGTAGTGAACCATGTGTCTCAGCGAGACATATACAGTGCTACCACACTTGGTGTGAGCACAGAGTGTCAAGAAGCGACCGCATACCAAGAGCCTGACGCCGGCGACATTCCAGAATCCTCCACCATCCGCGATAATAATGTGACGCCGGGCAGAGTGGTCCGACTTCCTAGGGGTCAGGTGCCCATGTATGATGTTAATCCGAATCGTCTATATCAGGCCGACGATGACTCAGACGACGAGTACGAGCACCGGTTGCCAGATATTAACTACTATACTACGTCTGACTCAAGTGATGAGGATGATTCTGATTATCATCCTTAGTATACTATTTATGTATGTATTTGTGTACGATGGTGCATGCATGTATGAAAATAATTTTTGTCCTTAATTACCGTTTTTCGAATTTATGGGAAATTGTATTGATTTGTTTGTGCGATATTCAGGAATTTATCAGGTGAAATAGGCAATTTTCAGGCCCTAAATGGCAAATTTTCAGAAAGATCAGCGTTATAGCCGACGAAATGGACCATAATTCGTCGGCTATAATGCCCATACTTTAGCCGACGACTTGCAATTCGTCGGCTATAATTCCCATACTGTAGCCGACGACTTGCAAGTCGTCGGCTAAAGTATATTGACCGAAACCATACGTAGACCGTTCAAATGCAAAAGTGTCGTGAAATAAGATACGACCGAAATATTGAAATACGACTACGGTTGAAAAATGGGAAGATTCGGACAAAAGCTGTGTGCCGAATGTTGCGGTTAGGTGTTTTTTACTTCCGTTTTCCTATGGGTAGCCTGCCGGTCGGTAAATATTTGGAGGAAAATTTTTATACGGTTAGTTGCGTCGCATCGATTTGAAACTATTCTCTGTTGAAGGTCAGGCCAAAACACGTCATTTAGACGGGCCAATTGCCGTTTTAAAGCGTTTAGAGGTTTGACCAAGCAGTTTGACCGATCCGATCGAGCCTTTAACGTTGTCAGATCTAGTTGTATTTTTTTTCATACATGTATTTAATCTTAACGGTGATATCTGACGGTTGGAATAGATTTTCAAAACTTTTAGATTCGAAATCGGAACATATGCACTAATGTTCCTTAACTTATTTACTAAGTGTTTAAGTGAATGTATAGTTTCAAATAGTTACCATACGTAGACCGTTCAAATGCAAAAGTGTCGTGAAATAAGATACGACCGAAATATTGAAATACGACTACGGTTGAAAAATGGGAAGATTCGGACAAAATCTGTGTGCCGAATGTTGCGGTTAGGTGTTTTTTACTTCCGTTTTCCTATGGGTAGCCTGCCGGTCGGTAAATATTTGGAGGAAAATTTTTATACGGTTAGTTGCGTCGCATCGATTTGAAACTATTCTCTGTTGAAGGTCAGGCCAAAACACGTCATTTAGACGGGCCAATTGCCGTTTTAAAGCGTTTAGAGGTTTGACCGAAAGTTTGACCAAAGAATAGCCGACGACATACAGAACTTCGTCGGCTAAAGTGTTGCGATCCGCGCCGTTTCATTGTCCGCCGTTGGATGGGGGAGATCTGACGGCTGCTGAGGTCCTTGACTATAGCCGACGAGATTCAAAGAATAGCCGACGATATGCATACTATAGGCGACGATGTGCATACTTCGTCGGCTATAACCGGCCCGCAAAGCCCAACTTAGGCCCGGCCCGGATTTAGTTAGAGACTATAGCCGACGAAATCGTCGGCTATAGTCATAGCCGACGAATTAAAATGAAATCGTCGGCTATAGTCCCTCGATTTAAACTGAAACAGAGGCGCCTCTCCCCCATTTCTGCAGAAAACCTAAACCCCTAAATCGCCGCCCACCCCTCCCCGAGCCTCCCCGACGCCGTCCGAGCCTCCCCGACGCCGACCAAGCCTCCCCGGCCCTCCCCCACCCCTCCCCACCCCGTCCCCGGCCTTCCCGAGCCCTCCCCGACCCGAACTCGAACCGATCGGCGCCGTCCTTCCCTAGCCGCCGTCGCCGCCGCACCGCACCGCCGTCCTCGTCCCCTAGCCGCACCACCATGTCAGGTAGTCCCCCTCTCCCTCATTTAGGGTTTTTGTTAATTTTGTGGAATTTTGTGATTTTGTGGAATTTAGGTATTTTTGTGAAATTTTATGGTTTTTGTGAAATTATGTGGAATTTAGGGTTGTTGTGCAATTTATGGAATGTTGTGGAATTGTTGTTAATTTTTTGGAATTATGTGGAATTTTGTGAAGGATATATATATATATATATATATTTTCCGGAATATATATATATATATATATATATATATATAATTAGGTATATGGAAGTTTGTGGAAATTTTTTTAATGTTGTGAAATTTTTGTTAATTTTGTGGAATTTTTAGGAGGATATATATATATATATATATATTTCGGAATATATATATATATATATAATTAGGTATAAATATATTTAGGTATATATATAATTAGGTATATATACATTTAATGAAGTTTTTTATTTTTGTGTGAAATTTATGGAATTGTGTAGAATTTTGTTTAATTTTGAGGAATTAACAAGAATTTTTAGGTATATATATATACCTTTAGGTATAAATATAGTTATGTATATATATAATTAGGTATATATATATATTTAAAAAAGTTTTTTATTTTTTTGTGAAATTTAAGGAATTTTGTGTTATATTTCGGAATATATATATATATAATTAGGTATAAATATATTTAGGTATATATACATTGAATGAAGTTTTTAATTTTTTTGTGGAATTTTTGTGCAATTTATGGAATTTATATACTAATTGTGCAGGAAACCGTCGCTTTGTAGACCGATGGCTTGGCAGACGGACCGAGAGCGACCCCGACGCTCAGGCAGGATCCAGCCGTGGGGGGAGCGGATCCAGCGGTCGTCGGGGCCTAGGCCGGCCTTTGAGTCGACGAGAGGAGACGTTGATGGGATTGACGCCGAGCGATCCACGTGGGGGCTCCTCGTATGAGTCGACGGGAGCGGGCCCTGACTCGAGTGTCGGAGGAGGACGCAGAGCCACCAGACCCCAGTGCACTTCAGCACTGTTCCAGGATCGGCAGCCGACCCCACCGCGCGCCGATCTGGACCCTCCAGAGATGCTCCCTGTCCCCCCACAGCGACAGCGTCCACAGCTACGGGGCCCACCGTCAGGGGGAGCAGGCCCCTCAGGGTCCACGCCCCGTATGTCTCCGCCATCGGGGATGTACATGGTCCAGTTCCTCCCTGCCATCCCTGAGTACGACGCCAGGGGGAGGCAGATTTGGAGGCACGACCGGCCTCACGAGATTCCCTGGGAGGAGGCCTACTTCTACAGTCCTTTCGACTCAGAGGACTGCCGCGGCCTGTGGGCCGTTCGTGAGAGGGACAAGCAGTACAACGACGCAGGTAATTAGTTAGTTTAATTAATTATTTACATTGTTTAATTAATTATTTAATTAGTTAGTTTAAATAATTATTTAACTATGTGTTCATTTTAACAGGCGTCCTCGTCAATAAACCCGCGGGGACGAGACGGACCAGAGGGCCAGCGAACATGTCCACCCTGGAGAGGGAGCTGGCCGGTGGGATCAGAGAGATCCTGCCCGGTCCCGGTGAGGATGGACGCCCGATTGAGCGGAGAGACACCACCACCAAGTACATCAACGCGACGGGCATGCTCGTGCGGGACAGGGTCCCACTGTTGTGGCCCGACTGGGGCTCTGTGCCCGATGAGATCAAGGCGCGAGTGTACAATGCACTGTCGGTGAGTTAAATATGATTTTTATTATAGAAAATAAACAATTATGAATTCAGTCCTTATAACTATATAAAAATATTTTCTAATTAATTTATAATGTTGCAGCAATGGTTTAGAGTCCATCCTACCTTGGACTGGTGGAGAGACGAGCAGCTGAAGAACAGGTTATGTGTTTTGCTTTTTTTTGTATAAATATATTTATTGGCAGTGTACGAATATATATATCTAACAGTTGTGTTCTGTTAATATAGGTACTCCGAGTGGAAGAACGAGCTGTCCACGCACTACAGGACGTACCATGTGGAGCAGCGCTTGGGGCGAGCTGCAACCCCCCACGAGTTCCGGTACAGGGAGTACGAGTGGCTATGGCTGGTAGCCTACTTCGGGAGCGACAGGGTCTCGGTAAGAAAATTTAGCCTGGTAGTATATAACTTTTTAATGTTATTTAATAATTAAATTATGTAGTTACTTAATTCAATTAATTAGTTAGTTAGTTAGTTATTAGTTATTAAATTAAGTCAGTTGGTTAGTTACATAGTTAGTTAGTTCGTTACTAAATTAAATCAAATTAAATTAAATAAAATTAGGTAGTTAGTAAGTTAGTTAAGTAGTTACTAATTAAATTAGTTAGTTAAGTAGTTACTAATTAAATTAAATTAGTTAGTAACTAAATTAGTTATTAATTTTATTTTGGTTAGTTCCTAATATTTTAATTTAGTTACTAATTTATATTTGCGTTTATATGTTTGTTGTTATAATACAGAAAATCTCGCGGACGAACAGCGACAACCGCAGGAGGAACGAGCACCCCCACCACGGCGGCGCCCGCTCCTGGAGGCAGTGGGCAGAGATGGCGAGGAGGGACCGACCGCTGAGGCCGTTGTCGTGGATTCATGCGCAGATATATCCGGGGCGTCCCGACCAAGTGGTAAGTATTCGTCCATCTTAAATAAAAGTGTTTCATGAAATTAATTTATATATATAATTTTTAATTCGTTTATTATATTTTCTTGTCAATTAGGCGGAAATAGATGCGGAGACCGACGCGATCACCTTCGGGATCGCGCGAGACACTCTGGGAGACGGGGCGTCCGACGAGGCGATCGCGGAGTTTGCCTCCACGATCGACACCCTTGAGCCGCGCTTGGCCTCTCAGATCATGCACGCGGCGGTAGGGACGGGGAACAACTACTTCTACCAGAGAGGCCTAGGCGCGGCGGGAGATGGGGTTCTCAAGTTCACGCCGGCCAATCCCAGCACGCAGCGTGCGGCTTCGACGAGAGGAGACTTGCAGACGCAGCTGCAGAGGACTCAGGCGGAGTTGGCGAGGGCGGTGGAGGCGCTCCAGCAGGCGGAGTTGGCGAGGGCTGCGGAGGCTTCGGCGCAGCAGGCCAGAGACGCATCTGTGGCGGAGATGTACCGATGGATGCAGCAGTCTTGGGAGGCCCAGCAGGCTGGACTCCAGCCCCCGCCTCCGCCACAGATGCCCCAGTTCGTCGTCCCCACTCCCCCCCCGCATCGGAGTACGCCAGCCGATCAGGACAGCCATAGCCACCGGAACTCGAACGATCCGGTCGACGACGCTACGCGTTTAGGGGGTGATGATGAGTAGATATATATAGTGGGTTAATTTGTACAGTATGTAGGATATTAGGGATGGATTGATGTGGATATTTGTTGGATATTTGGATGTTTGTTTGTGCATTTTCTGCAGCCCCCGAAGACGAAGAGAAATTGGGCCCGAGTAAAATTTTTTAATTTTTTTAAATATTTAGGGGTTATAGCCGACGATATTGGCATTATTTCGTCGGCTATAACAGTTATAGCCGACGATTTTTACCAAATTTCGTCGGCTATAACCGTTATAGCCGACGAACATGACATATGTCGTCGGCTATACCCTCCCGGCTTCCGGCAAAATAAAGCCGTTTCGGTACCGGCGATTGTAATGGCCGACGATAGTGTCGTCGGCTATATTGGACGTATAGCCGACGATAGTGTCGTCGGCTATACTTCGGGTTAGGGGCAGTTACGTAATTTTTAAAGCCGACGATCTTCTCGTCGGCAATGTTCGAAGTATAGCCGACGACGCTTTTTTCGTCGGCTATACCTGGTGTTTCATAAGCCGACGACTTACCCCGTGTGTCGTCGGCTATACTATAGCCGACGGAGCATTCCCGACGAGGCTATAGCCGACGAAGTATCGTCGGCTATGACTATAGCCGACGAATTAATGGAAACGGCCGACGAGATGGCGTCGTCGGCTATGACGCCTTTTCTGGTAGTGTTGGATGCTAAAACTCTAAGATTATTCATTGAATTTCTACTGTTTCAATCATGATTTTTGCGGATTGATGGATGGATGGATTGATTTGAAGTCAAAGGTATCTTTCAAGTTTCTTGTTCATCACACACAACACTACCCAATGATCAACAATGTCTGATCAGAATCTTACCTAAAATGACAAGACTTGCAACTCCACCCCAAAATCGATTCCCACGCTTTGGACATTCCCAAGAGAAAGACGAGAAAAAGACAACGGTGCATCTGGTAAAGCATAGCTGTCGGTTTCGTACTCAGAATCTGAGATATGAAGTCCCATCACAGTTACTGTTACAGGCCTCCTTTGTGAAAACCCATCATGGTTCTTCTGACATCTTCTTCTTCTACTTCCAGTAACTGTTGCTCTTTAAGCATTGCTCTCTCTTCAATGCCAAACTAACACTGGCATGCTCAGACTTACCTAATGTGACAATGTAGTAGCCAAAGGCGACAACTTTTTGATTTCCTGCAGCCTTTGCTTCTGTCACTAAGATCCCCGGTTTGAATCGATCCGATCCTTTTTGTCATCAATGGCATTATACATGAATTGGGCAAAGCTACAACCTTTAACTCACTCTTGGTACTTTTGGATATCCAAATTCCCAATTTATCACTTGTGGCCGGGTTTTGCTGGGTTTTTAGTATCTTTGTTCTCATGGCTTTTTCTTCTTCTGGGTGTCTTTTCCTTGTTGGGTTTCTTCTTTTTGCAGCCAAGGGGTTTGCTGAAATGCCTGTCTCAGATGATGAGGTTCCACTAGAGATGGAAAAAGAGGAGCTTTTGGGGATCATTGAAGTTATGGGTGCCCTTCTTGAGGACTCTGATTGGGCTCTACAGCACCCACAGCCATGTACTGAGACTCAGTGGCCTGGTATTCAATGTGAGATTGGGGATGAAGACCCTCCATTGTTTCATGTCACAAAGATACACATTGGCCCTGATATTCTAAACCCTCCTTGCAAATCCTCTGCTACTTTACCAGAGTCCCTTCTCAAACTACCTTACTTGAAAACCCTCTCATTGTTTAGTTGCTTCTCAACATCACAAGTCACTCTTCCTCCAAAGCTCATTGGTGCATTGTCTTCTTTGGAACATCTAGCCCTTGTGTCCAATCCAACTCTCTCAGGTGAAATCCCCTCAAGTTTAGCCCAAATTTCCAGCCTAAGGGTTCTGAGTTTGTCACAGAATAATTTACAGGGAAAAGTCCCTAGCAAGATTGGTACTTTGGTCAGCTTACAGCAACTTGAATTGAGTTACAACAACTTGAGTGGTCAAATACCAGAAGAAATTGGAGGGTTAAAGAGTTTGACTATTTTGGATTTAAGCCGGAATGCTCTTGAAGGTCAGGTGCCCTCTTCTGTTGGTCAGCTTAAACTCCTCCAAAAGATTGATTTAAGCTCAAACAGGCTTAGAGGTATGTTGCCTCCAGATATAGGGAAGCTTTATAGGTTGATCTTGCTTGATCTAAGTCACAACTTTATAAATGGGCCAATCCCTGAAGCCCTTTCAGGTTTGCAGCATTTAGAGTACATGGTAGTTGATAGCAACCCAATCAATACAGAAGTTCCCAACTTTGTTGGGAAGCTAATGAACCTCAGATTACTAAGCTTTTCAGAATGTGGGTTGATAGGGCCATTACCCACCTCTCTCTCTTCCTTGAAGAATCTAACTGCTCTTTCTCTAAACAACAATAGCCTCACTGGGACTGTTCCTCCAAATTTGGAGACTCTTCCAAGTCTGGATTTGCTGAATTTGAGCAACAATCAGCTAAGTGGTGAGCTGACTCTTCCAGAAGATTTCATTGAGAGGCTTGGGAAGAGGTTGGTGCTAAGAGGGAATAATGGGCTATGTACAAGCAATCTACTTTACAGGAAGGAGAACATTTCTGGCTATGTGATCGCTCCTTTGTGTTTGAATCCAAGAGGGCCAGGAGATCAAAACCCAGCTGAGTCTGTGAGAGTCAAACCATTGGATCAAAACCCTGTTCAGGAAAGTTCATCTGCAGGTTCTTCTGGGTCAAATGTGAAATTGAATTCTTTTGCTTTTGTTATTTGTTTCTTGAGTCTGTTCTTGTAATGTACACTTTTCTAATGTGAATGGCAATTGGAGAAACTTATTTTCATTTGCTTCTAGTGTAGCTCATTCTAGAATGGACAAGCAAATCAACCAAAGTTTTCAGAAGCATATATAGCACATTACATAATCAATGGTTCAGGTGTTGATCAATACTTGGGTTGCAGGAGTAAATTAATACAGTACTTTATCAGGGATTTGAACTTGATTTCTTGCTAAATTTAAACAATTTCAATCCATGTTCTTTCCTTTTCTGTCCATGTTCTTTCTTTTCTATTGTTCTTTCTCGATCAGAAGAGTTTTCAGTTTCAGATTTGGCTATTTATGGAGTTTGTGTATCATAGAGCCCTAAACCTAAATCCTCGAGTCTTGTCAATTTTGTGTTGTCTTTTTTAACAGCCTTTTAGATAGAAACCATGTATCATTCAACAACTTGCAAGGTAAAGAGATCCCTCTTTCTACACAGAAAGCTCAAACATGTATATCCACTTCATTTCTGGTTTATTTTCATTTTTACTTAAAAGAAAGCAGAGTTATGTTTTTACTCTTAACTATCAACTATTTAGGACATGTGGAGGGAGTATCTAAAATTGGTATTTCTGTTCTGTTTAAGAAATATTGGTCCTTAGTCCTAACTAGATGAATATGTTCACACTCCAGGAACTTACTGCTCAACAGTTTTAGACTTTTAGTCATGGTTACATCTGAAGGCCACTAAGTACTGATCTTTAGTTTAATAGCAATGAGATAGTGTGTACGAGAGTGCTATGCCTGGAGTAATTTAAGTAAGAATTACAAGGCTTCAAGGAGGAAGGCTTTCTTTTATAGCCTGATGGTATAATAAGGCTTTCTCCTGCAACATCAATTTGTAAAGATAGATTGAAGTTTGGGAGGCGTCTGTTTGTTTATCATGATGTTGATGAATAATATCTCTTAGGAAAAGTAATGTTCCTAATATCTGGGTTGTAGGAGGTGGACTAAGCCCAAATGAAACCAAATTTTTCCCTCATCTGCTTTGTTGCTAATGTTAACAGAATTCATAAGTTCTGTATGTACTTTTTTCTAGCAGAAGAGTTCAGCTTTTCAGTTTCAGTTTTGGCTTTTAATGCACTGTTGATATCTATCAACACTCGACAGCTGAGTCTTGATCTCAAGTCTTATCAATTGTGTATGGTCTATTATCAACAGCCTACCAGAAATGGCCAAAGGTGTTGAACAGGCTGCATGGTAATAACAAAGAGACTCGTTTCCATTCAGACAAAGTTAAAACTTAAAATTGGTAGTATCTGTTATTATTTCTACTCATTCTTAATCGAAAAACAGAAAATCAAATCAAAGTAATTTTCTGGACAGTATCTAATCACTTCTGCTTGTTCAAGAGGTGCGACTAATTTATAGTTTTATACCATTAAATCATTATACTTGTATGACTTTGCTCTTTACATTTGCCAATCTGCTATTACATGATGACATGACATTATTCCTAACTAGTTAGTAATTTGCAGATTCTAGTTTAAGCCGATTATATAAATGAGGGTAGTGAGTTCAACAGCAATAAGATAGTGTGTCTGCGAGTTCATCAGTTCATGTGACTTACGGAGGATCCTTCTGTATGGTATTGCAGTAGGACACACTGCACATACGATGAGCTTTGAATAGGAACATGGAAGATTATCAACTAGTATGATAAGGACTTTCGTTTTTTGGTAGTCTACTGGTATGGCAAGACTTTCTTTTGCAGCACGCGTTGGCAATGATAAACACAATTTTGGGAGGTGTCTATTTGTTCTTCACCTATTACATGTGAAAAAACAATACCATGTTGTTCTTCATGATGTTGATGAAAAAAAAAATTTCGCAGAAAAATAGCAATTGCCCAAAATCAATGTTCCCATGTGTTGTTCCTTGTGCATCATTGTCTTACAGATAGCAACTTGAATGCATCAAACAATATTATCTGTGAGAAGAAGGAAACAATAAACAGTGTTCAGCTCAAATTTACTAATTAGATAGATAAATAGAGACTGTAGAATGACAAACATAGAGATTATGCCACAAAAGAAATTTCAAGAAATAAGGGGTATTGACATGATTTGGCACTTTGGAGGCCGTAGATTAATGGTTAGCCTCCATTTCTATGAGCAAAGTCACAACTAGGATAATCATACCCATTGTTTGGATGATAATACCCAAACTGGCTCTGCTGTAGGTATCAAAATATCATCAACTAGGTGACAATCCTTTGTTACTTTTATATTGTAATCACGGGTGGATGGTTGGGTCTAATTTCCAACTTGACATCTATGCCAAACCTAAGATGAAATCAATAATCACAGGACAGAAAATATATAGTAAAGAAGAACATGATTTGAATAAAGATGTCAGTTATTCAAATGATCCAGCCCTCCCCCAAATCTGTTATTGAACTTCAATTTTCATTATCCTTTTTGTAAAGCACATAGTTAGAGTGAGTAGTGGTTCTTTCTCTAGGTGACATAGGATTTCGCAGAATATTTGAATTGCCTACCATGAAATCATCATCTCCCCCAACTGTAACATAATTTTGTCGCAAAACAGTATAGCTCCTTCTTACGTATCTTTAGAGAGATGGTTTTAAGGCATTACAGATGGTGTTACTTAAACTAATAGAGTCCCAATGAGATTTTTCGTTGGAAAATACTTGTGTCAATACCAAATGATTTTTGTTTACATTCATTTTTTACAGTGGTGATCTTTATTGATTAATTCAATTTTTGAACAATTAAAATCGTTGATTACATTACCTAAGATTTGCAAATTAGAAAGAGTATTGATGCACACGTCCATATTAGTATGGACACAAGTATTTTTCTTTTTTGTGCCTTATAAATTCTGATTGCCCTAAATATTTACTCTACTTTTTCATGTAGAAATAATAATAATTTGGTGAGGAGGGATATTCTTATTAGGTATTTGAACAATTGTTATCCAAATTCTAAGTCACGTCTAACCAGTATTTTCCAAGAACCTGTATTTGGTCCAGTATTCAGATAACAAGCAAAGAGTCTTTCATAGGTATAATTATTAATTCTTACAATTTATAACCCAAAATTGGTTTTTGCCTTTGTGGAAAATATCACATACAGTATTAAGATGAGCATGGGAGCAGTGTCAAAGAGTCTCACATTCCCATGAAACAGACTAGGTGATAGCCCGCGCGTTGCCGCGGTTGACATTATCCTGATTTTAAGTAGATTTGAAGAACTGAAACAATTTCAGTTAAAAAGTGGAAATCCCTGATAATTATATAGTGGAAACAAAAGTGGATAAGTGGAAACAATCAAGAGTTTAATTCTTAACATAATAGATAGTTAAAAAGTCTTAAGAAACGTGTTTCTGATCAGTAGGCATGTACCCACATGGGACTGAATCAGACCAAAATAGATAGTTAGGAAGTACAGTGTATGTCCTCTATAATGACTCAAACAAACTCGGATAGCACGAAATTGTCTACTAATATACATGACATTAGCTATGGCCTTGTGTACTAATGGCCAGTCTACTATATTCACAAAAAATTGAAGTCCGAAAGCTTGGTGATTTTTCTCGTCTCTGCAAAATATCACTGTAGTTAAGACTTTGTCAGACTACTCTTTCCAATCCGTGCTTTTTCATCCGCTGTGAAAAGAATATATTATAAAGAAATTCAAAGATATATTGATATGAATGTTATATAAGACTGGAAATTAAAAATATTTATTGCAGATTTTTCGATATATATATTTTCATTTAGAGATATTGTGTACCTATTTGTCTCCTTCCCATGATGAATTTGCTTAATTTGTGCTATTGTGTTGTTCTTCGGCATGGATATCTCCTCTGGTGTCATATCTTCATGACTGACCTTGCCACAACTTTTATCATAATTGGCGTACACTGCCTTTACCATGGGTTTACATCCACCACCAAATTCAATCTCCCAAAGATATTGCTTAAAAATCCTATCTGCGAGTAGCTGTGGAAGGCTTTGTGGATCATCATAACCCTCTTCAATGACCAATGTCTCACATGGCGTTCCAAAAAGAGCATCTGCTGGTCTTCCCATAAGTGTCACTTCAATTGAGTCACTTTTGTCGTCAAGACATAATTCCAGACAGTAGCTGTGGTACAAAGTAATAACTATTAGGTATAATTTTTTTTTTACTCCTATACGTTGACTGTATTTGTATTATTTAAACTACCATAATTGTAGACATTTGGAATGTGTGCATTTTGTTTTTGTAAAAAGACATGATCACATAATTGGTAGCTAGTGTAATGTAAAATTTAAGCAAGTGCTTGTGTTTTGCACTTACGTTGGTAATCCAATCTGGTCACGGTGATCGTCACAGTTGAGTAGAACACATCGCGACTGTTTTCTGAGTTCCTCACTGCAACCATAGCATATAATACCATCCATTGGGAAATTCGATTTTTTTGATTCTAGCCCTCAAGATATGAATAGAATCCTGTAGGAAAATCATTGGAGCTTCATATAATACTGAATTAATGCTATAAGATATTGTTAAGGATACTTTATTTTGAATAAAGTTTACCTGATCAAATGCCCTTGTTGCTGTAGTGTCAACATTGACTGGTTGGGTGGATGAGTTTCCAGCAGATTGTGTAGCTATTGGATTGTAGAATTTCCCTGGAGACCTGTAACAAAAGTATATAACCAAAGCTATTAGACCGTGTATGCGGGATGATATGAATTATGGGAGTGGTTTTATTTATGTATATTACCATGTTTTGTACTCTATTGTCTCAGGTATACTGGGATCCAAAAATATGCAGGTGTTTGGTCCACTGTTTAGAACAATTCCACCTGTGAGAGTGTAAATGAGATGTGTTAGCACAAGCTGTCATGCGAGAGCAGAAAGTTTTGTTCTTTTTTTTTTTTTCATTCTATCACTACTATTTGGTACCTTTGTACATCCTAACTTTCAAGCTTGTGAACACAACCACAGTTGGAGGGTTTATGAGTGCAGCTCTATTGGTATCAAAGTATTCTGTCAAGTCTCCCCATAAATTAACTCTAACATCTTGATTCCTGCATGGTATATCACAAAACTCTGCTGTTATGTTTTATTTTGGTTTATGTAAATTTGATCCGCAGTGTTATCATGTTTTTGTTTGATAAACTTTTTTGACAACATATCTATTGCAATTTGCATCGGAGTGTTACAGAAAAAAAAAAATAGAAGTATTGAAAATCCATTGTAAGACCCAGGTTTGCACATATATACTTGCGCTTTCTTATAATATGAGCAGTAATACATTGTGCTTTGAGTTTACAAAATAATAATAGTCAACTTTTATTAGAAGAAATATAGTGGTACATTTTATCCTTAGCATGTATGTAACGCAGTTGTATATCCGTATCACGAATAGTGATCTTTTCAACTGGGTGGATTTGTCTGATTTGACCAATTATATCTGTTTCACGATGTATTGAATCAATTTCATAATTAAACAAAATCAAATAATATCATAATGAAGACAGGTTCCCATCTGACGTCAAATTTTAATTTTTGATATCAGATGTATTATAGTTGTAATGTACGATAGAATGCAGGGAAAAAACATTGATAGTCTTTTTTAATGATGAATGAAAAAGACCATATAGATTGCTACGGCTTCATACCTGTTAATATCTGGTCATTGTTGAGTCGACTTTCAAGTCTATCATAATCCATGAAATAAAAACGGTGAAATGGAATTGAAGGATACAGTTGAAGAAGCAATCTGAAGAGAGTTTGGTTTGTGAACACCAGTTGTGCCTGATGAGGTACCATTTGGCGCTGCACTGGGGATTGTCTGGCAGTGAACCTTGTAATCTCATAAGTACAACCCTTATTGATTCTTTGTGATACCTCCTCATATTCTGTCTCTTAAACTGTAGCATGAATAGCAGCATTCTGCATTTGCAATAACATAGCCAAATAGAGCAGGCCCCAATTAGGAAAATTTATCTCCTTATATTTCAATCAGCAACCAATATCCCAAACTCCATAAAATCAGCAACCAATATTGGTTGCTTAGGCTTGTAGATACGCACAAACTTAATTAACCAAAACCCTAGAGTCGATATAAAAACACAAAGCCAATTCACATCAGAGAAGCACCAAGTCAGGCAAATGAACCAAAAAAAAAAACAAAAAAACTTTAATATTAGAGCGAGTGAATTGACTCTTCCTCTTAAATTGTATTAATAGATTAGTTCTTACAATAATTCAAGGATATGCTTTATGAGCAGCAGTATTAGAAGTACTTCATATGATTACAGGGACGACTGAAGGAAAATATGATCTTCAGCTATAAACATGAGTATGAAACATGAATAAAAGTACGCCAACAAACGTCACATGAATATAGCTTTAGTAATATATAAATGCTAACCTTTTACAGGGGAGAGTTGATTTCTCAGTAGGCGCAGAAAACCTACCAACATAAAATTATTAGAAACTTAAAGCAGCCTATGCATTTTTACCTTCTAAAAGAGAAATCAGCCTATGCATTCTAACCTGCTAGCGAAATCCTAAAAAAGAAAAGCATAAGAATCACAAATCAAACTAACAAATCTCCATAACTGCAATGAAAATAATACCCACCTAAAACGTAAACCCCCAAAGCTCCCAAACTAACAAATCGCTAGAATAGAGAGGTGCCTCCACGATTTCCTTCACAACTCGATCAGATGAGCAACCCAAAATTTGGTTTCACAAAGCCCTTTGTCTCCCCCCGTCTCTAATCAGTCGCAAAAGAAAAAGATCGAAGAAGAAAAGGGCAACAAATTGAACAGCAATTTGGTGGGCTCAATCTCCTGTCTTCTGTCTTCGTTTTGGTAGGCTCAATCTTCTGTCTTCTGTCTACGTTTTGGCGATCGGGATTTTGGTAGCTGCAAACCTTCTGTCTTTTGCCTTGATTTTGGTTATTTAGAGTTTGGGCAGCTGCAGAAGTTTGGAGGAAAACGAAATCGAGGGCAAGGCATCAGATGAAAACCCGATCGAACGGCTGAAATGAAAAAATGCAACCCGACCCACAACCCGACCCGACCGCCCATTACTGTTCAATTGAACAGTACAGCCTCCAGCGCTCATGATATATAGTAATAAATTGGTTATAATCCACTCACGTTAGTTGCCTAGTCAAATTAGTCTTTGCCCTTCATTCTTTAATATATCGGCTTTCACTGTCTTTGTTTGTTTGTGTCATCTTAAGGAAAAAGATTGAAGCTTCAGTCCCCCATCCTTTTCTCTTCGAGCATCGTTTTCTGCAGCTCCTCTCTGTTTCAGTAGTGGGAGAAAGACAGAGCCAAAACCAAAAGGTATGTTCTTCGCTTCCCGATTCATGCAGCTTCATCTTTTTGATGCTTTGGTTAGTCTTTATGATTGAATTTCGAGTTGGGTCACTTTGATCATCAGCATAAACGGTAGTCTAAAAAAATTGTGTTCTTTGAGTTTGATTGTATGCTGATGATCTGTTTGAGTTTTTGACCCAGTGACATAGTGATATATGAGCTGTGAGTGAAGTGTGACAAAATTGGAATTTTCAATCCGATACATATTGTATGCTTTTATGGGTGATGATGCAATTTACAGTAAAGGGATCACAGTCTTTGCTGTAAGATTCATAAAAGCCTTTTTATATTTTGCAGAAACAGGAAATGAATGTGCATGTCACTAGGCCCAATTAGGATGTTGGTTTTTTTCTCGTTCTCTTTTACCAAGTTGACTCATAGCTTGTATTACTATGCACTTGAAATAAAGATTGAACTTCTGATACATGACCCATGAATGTCTTGATCAGGATATACCATGTCATCTGTTTGGTTTGATAATTAAATTTCACTTCGTTTCAGAACATTCTGAGGTAAAAATAAACAAACACTTGGAGTGATGGATATGGTAACCAATGTTTCCGAGTATGAGAAGATTGCGAAGGAGAAATTGCCAAAGATGGTGTATGACTACTATGCATCCGGTGCAGAGGACCAGTGGACTCTTAAGGAGAACGAACGTGCTTTCTCCAGGATTTTGTAAGCTCTTCTCTTGCTGTTGAGCAATCCTCTGATATTAGGCCAAGTACAAAAAAAAAAAAAAAGAATTCTGCTCGTTTGGGTTTTATTCTACACGTCACTGGAGAACTATAAATGATACTCTTTGCTGAAGAATCATATTTTAACTTTTCTTTACAATGAGATAGGTTTCGACCTCGTATTCTTATTGATGTAAGCAAGATAGACTTGAGAACAACAGTTTTGGGATTCAATATTTCAATGCCCATCATGATAGCCCCTACAGCCATGCAGAAGATGGCTCACCCTGAAGGTATAAGCCCCTTTGATAATGCCAGTTTTAAGTTTCTTATATTCCTTATGACATGTTATATTGCACAAAAGTACTTTCACTTAAATACAGTTGAAGTGATCATCACCAAGTCGTTTACTAAGCTCTTTAATTTGATTTTGTCAAGTTTTGTCTATGAAGCAGTGATCGATGGCTAAATTGACTTTATTTTTCTCATTCAGGAGAGTTTGCAACAGCAAGAGCAGCATCTGCAGCTGACACAATTATGGTTAGGCTCCTCAGCATTTTTGTAGCTTTTAGTGATGTTATTTATAACCTTCTGCGGCGCTGAATTATGTGATATATATTAATTGTTACAGACACTGTCTTCTTGGGCTACTTCCAGTGTTGAAGAGGTCGCGTCAACAGGACCTGGCATTCGTTTTTTCCAACTTTATGTCAGTTCAATTTCATCCCTTGCCTTTTCTCTTGGAGTTTATTAGGCCTTAAAGAGGTATTCTCATTCAATTGTGTTATTAGGCTTAATGATTTTTTTATTTACTTTCAGATGTACAAAGACAGGAATATGGTTGCACAGCTTGTCAAAAGAGCTGAGAAAGCTGGTTTCAAGGCAATAGCCCTTACTGTGGACATTCCACGGCTTGGGCGTAGGGAGGCTGATATCAAGAACAGGTAAGTGTGTATAATTGTCCAATAATATATTTAGGACTTGAGATCAGCTGGCTGGTAGCTCATCAAATCTCTTTATGATAGGTTCATTATTCTTTAATGAAGTCCTAAAACATTTTATGGTCTTGAACAGATTTACATTGCCATCACATTTGACATTGAAGAACTTTGAGAATATTGATCTAGGAAAGATGGATAAGGTGGGATGACCCACCCCCATATGAGATTCAATTATCATTTTAATAGCATTATTAGTTTATGGACTTTTATGCTGACTATGCTGGTGATGAAATTGTAGACCAATGATTCTGGACTAGTATCATATGTTGCTGGACAAACTGACCAGTCTCTCAGCTGGAAGGTGAAAGAGTTGCTTCAGCATATTTTTTTTTTCTTCTAGAAATCTTAAGGAACTAGTAAAACATATTTTGTCGGTCGCATTCACAGGACGTGAAATGGCTTCAAACAATCACTCATTTACCGATTCTTGTAAAGGGTGTGATCACAGCTGAGGATGGTATGTAAAAGCTTCCCTTGTTCCATAATGTCCCCAGTCCCAACTGCTTAATCTGTTACAAAGAACTCATGTTACGTTTTGACAATGCAGCACAACTGGCTGTACAACATGGAGCTGCAGGAATAATTGTCTCGAACCATGGAGCTCGCCAGCTTGATTATGTCCCTGCAACTATTATGGCTTTAGAAGAGGTGGCATTTGCTTTCGTTGATTTCTGATCTATTCTCACTAGTGTTAAGACTGTCAACTGGCGTATAAATGGTGTCAGAAACTTCAATTCTTTTGTATAGGATCATCGTTTGTAAACATTCTGAGATAACGATTATGTCGAAATTGCTTGTTACAGGTCGTCAAAGCTACACAAGGGAGAATTCCGGTCTTCATGGATGGTGGAGTGAGGCGAGGAACGGATGTTTTCAAAGCTTTGGCTCTTGGAGCATCGGGTGTATTTGTGAGTAAAATTGATACTTACAGATCTGAAGATAAAAACTACAACTGTGGAACTTATAAGATGTGATATATTTTATAACCTCAGACATAAACTGATACTACTGTAAGACCATCATAGTTTCCTGCTTTTTAGAGAATTGCACACTCTTACGTCTGTTCATTTTCTAATTTTAGATCGGAAGGCCAGTAGTGTTCTCATTAGCTGCTGCAGGGGAGGCTGGTGTCAGGAATGTCCTTCAAATGCTTCGAGATGAGTTTGAGCTGACTATGGCATTAACCGGCTGCCGCTCCCTCAAAGAAATCACCCGAAACCATATTGTAACGGAATGGGATCGTCCTCGTATTGCACCGAGATTATAAGATGATCAGCATCATTCTTGAGCCTCATTTGATGAACAGCTAAATTCTTGTTCTTGATCGAGCTGCTGTGTCATTGCTCAGGGAGTCGGGAAATATATTGGAAACATTAAAACTCATAATGGGGATCAGTGGTACCAATTAAATAAATGTCATCATTTGTATTGATCTCATTCTCGCAATCGTGTTAGGCACTGACTGCAAAGATTTGAAACTATGAAAAACATATCAAACTATTCAAACGTGTTTCATTGTTCTCTCTGGCCTCTTTCAAATCAAGTTTTTGTTGCTATTTGGAGGAAAGTTAACCACGGTAAATCACGCTAGACATGTACGTATTAGTGATCGATCATATGTATTGCCTCCCTAACCTTCACTCTGCTTCCATAAGATACCGAGTTTAGTTTCTCAAGATCTCGTCCTCATACTCTCAACTCTCAAGTTTAGTTTCTGCTTCCATTCATATACAGAGATGTACGTGGGAATATATTGTTCCACTACAAGCAATACTGTTATGAAGTGTCTGTCCCTCGGCATAATTCACAAGTCTTTTTAACTTTTACTATATGTTTTCTACTGATTTAAAAAGCAACGTCAAAACGGAATCCTACATGTAACAAAAATAGTAACATGAGCAAGCATGAAAAGTTATTTGCACTGCTGCGAGTCTCTAAACATAATCAAATAAGTTGATAGTAGATAGTAACATCATCGAGCCTGAAAAGTTACTTGCACTGCTGCTAATCTCTAAACATAATCATATATATTTATTTAAATTTAACGATATTAGGAAGATACAATATTCCAGCTTCTCCTAGCTAATTCCCTTGAAGAGATTCAAGTCGATTTCAACAGTCGCCTACTGAAAGGGGGTTTCGTTAAACCTGTGTTTGTTGTATTGAGGTCTGGAACACCAAGAAGACCCTTAGGGACTGGCCCAGACAATAGCTTGTTGTCATTCACACGTAGAAACTTAAGTTGTTTCAAATTCTCCAATGAAGAAGGTAAGCCCCCTGATAGATTGTTCCCATACAAGTCCAAGGATGTGAGGTTCGTCAGCTTACCAAGCTCGGCCGGAATAGGTCCCTCAAGTTTGTTCTCGTAGAGTTCTAGATATTGAAGTTCCGGGAGGTTTCCGAGTCCAGGCACCATTTTGCCGGCGAGGTTGAATCCACCCATATCGATTCGGGTAACTTTATTATCTCCATTGCAGGTGATGAGGGTCCAAGTGCAGGGATCGACAAGGTTCTCATCCCATGATACGAGCACGTTGGCCGGATCGGTTAAGCCCTGCTTAAACGAGATCAAACCGTCCACTTCAGGGTTGGATGAGACCAATGGAGTGAGGATGCCTAGGCTTAGGGTAAGAGTGAGGGTCAGAAACAAGAAAGTTGCCATGGTAGAAGCTATAATCTAAACTGGAACTCTAGAAGAACAATGATCTTTGTGAGTTTGTGTTATGATAAGGTAAGAAGCGCCAAATTTATACCCGCCGAGATTGCACTAATAAGGAAAAAAAATGATCACTATTATTACTAGTAATTACACGGATCCATGCGGGAAGTTTGAAATGAAAAGATTCTGGCATGGAGAGATCGATGTGATTTTGATCGAGCCACTTGTGGGTGAGATTCTGTAGAAAGATTTTTAACTTGTGGCAGGGGGGCCCCATTTAAGGCAGATTACTTACTTGATCCACTGTTTCTAACCTTTTTAATTTTTACTATTTCTCACCTTTTTTTTTTACATCGTATATAAAATTATCATTTTTTATATTATGAGAGAATTTATTATTATATCAATGTCATTTACTTATCATTGGTGTAGTAGTGGATTGAGTGCGAATCTCCATTAACCTCATTGTAGGAATTGATTCTTGATCAATAATCCGTAATTTGATATTTTTTTTTTTGAGATACTCGTAATTTGATGTCTAAAGAGGAGGAGTGTTGATTTAGGAATGAAAGCAGTGAGAAAGAATTTTTACTTATTTTTAGTAAATCTCATACTGTTCAAGGAGAAAAGATAATAGGAAGAACTATATATTTATTGATTGATAGAGAGACCTTTATATAGGCATTACAACAAGTATCCCGACAAATCAGGGATTTCTTATCTATTACAGAATCAACTATACTAGTCTAATTAGGTCAAGACACATCCAGGAAGTTACGAAAATAACCTTCCTACAACACTCCCCCTTGTGTCGAGCGCCTAATGTCTTCATGGTGTTTACCATGTTGCCTCACTAAAAACCTTGCCAGCAAAACAAAACCTCTTGGGCAAAAATAAAATGCATGGACGAAGGGAAAAGAGCACAACACACCAACACTACACTTGTGAATAACATGTGATGTAGACTCTCTCTGATGTCTAACAAACTTAGAGCTCTGATATATGGCGCATGCCTAGGCTCTTCACATGTTTCACATACATAGATTTTCCCAAATATTTGGTAAACAAATCTGCAACATTTGCATCAGAACTCACTTGATTAATTTGGAGGTTTAGGAATTTCTGTTGTTGCACATTGTAAAAGAACTTGGGTGACATATGCTTAGTGTTATCACCTTTGATAAAACCCAACTTCATCTGCTCAATGCAGGCAGCATTATCTTCATAGATACACGTAAGTTTATCGGTGGTAGACACTAGTCCACACGAATCACAAATGTGGTGAATAACTGACTTTAGCCAGACACATTCTCTAACAGCCTCATGGAGGGCAATGATCTCTGCATGATTCGATGAAGTAACAACCAAAGTTTGCTTGGTTGATCTCCAGGATATCGCCGTATTTCCATGGTAAAAACATAACCAGTTTGGGAACGAGCACGATAGGGGTCAGAGAGATACCCAGCATCTACAAAACCAACTAACACGTTGTTGGGAGTCTTTGAGTAAGGGAGACGTCCAGAAAATGACACATTTGAATGGCCGGACGCATCGCCATCATCATCCTCCACGTTGCCGGCGCCGGCAGCAATACCACGACGTACGATGGCACTGTCGAGATGGCCAGAAACATCTGTGTGAGGAAGGTGATCGGCGGAATCTTCTCTCTTTGTGCCGGAGGGATAGAACATACCCAAGTCAATAGAACCTTTCAGATAATGAAATAAATGTTTCATACCGTTCCAATGACGATGCGTAGGCGCGAAGCTAAATCTTGCTAGTAAGTTCACTGCGAAAGAAATTTCTGGTTTAGTGCATTGTGTCAAATACAATAGTGTCCCAATTGCACCTAATATGGGTACTCAGTACCAAGAATCTCTTCTTCATCTTCTTTGGGACGGAATGGATCCTTGTTTATGTCCAGACTACGAACGACCATGGGAGTAGACAACGGAGTACATGTATCCATGTTGAAACGCCTGAGCATCTTCTGCGTATAAGCAGACTGGTGAACCAGAATACCCTTGGTTCTATGCTCTAACTCAAGTCCTAAACAGAACTTAGTTTTCCCAAGATCCTTCATCTCGAACTCGGATTTCAAGAATGAAACTGTCTCTTCAATCTCACTTGAAGTACCGATGACATTCATGTCATCAACATAGACAGCTACAATAGCAAATCCAGAGTCGGTCTTTCTAATGAACACGCATGGGCATAATTCATCGTTCTTGTAACCCCTCCGAATCAAGTATTCACGTAAGCGATTGTACTACATCCTTCCGGATTGTTTAAGTCCATACAGTGAACGTTGCAGCCTAACTGCATACGCACTCCGTGGTTTAGAGTCTTTTGATTCGGGCACATGAATTCCTTCAGGAATTCTCATGTAGATATCGGTATCTAGATCCCCATATAGATACGCTGTAACTACATCCATCAGTTGCATACTCAGTTTTTCGGACACTACTAAACTGATCAAGTAGCGGAAAGTAATGATGTTCATTAAGGGAGAATACATCTCCTCGTAGTCAATACCAGGACGCTGCGAGAAGCCTTGCGCCACGAGTGTTGCCTTATATCGCAAAATCTCATGCTTTTCATTGCGCTTACGAACAAAAACCCATTTATGTCCAACAGGTTTAACGCATTTAGGGATCAATTCAACAAATCCAAAGACTTACCTTTTATCTAATGAGTCAAGTTCTGCTTGTATTGCTTCTTTCCACTTCGGCCAATCTGCTCTTTGTTGACATTTAGTCATAAAGTGTGGTTCAACTTCGTCGTCATGGATGATCTCTTGTGCCACGGAATAAGCATAATCATCGACGTGTGTGGAGGCTCTATCCACTAAGAGACACGCGTTATTCAAACTGAGCGAGATTTCTTTATTCCCTGGAGTCAACATTGGTTCTGTGTCATCCCACAGAAATAATTCAGTTGATTCATGGGCATAACTATAGTCAGAGACAATCTCATGCGATGGATTCGCATCGTCGATGATGAGCGGATTTTGTGCATTCGCTCGCTTCTTTCGAGGGTTTTTATCTAGAGAATTTTTCGGTCTCCTCCTCTTTCTGGTGGGAGCCGAGGCCGAAGCTGCTGCCCCTTCAAAGTCCATCATGGCACCATTGCGATCCGATTCAACAACAGCAAGGCCACGACGTATGATGGCACCTACGCCAGCGTCACCCTCACCTGAGGATATACCGACGGCACTAGGTCTTAGGGCAGCCGAACCGGTCCCGTAATTCCGGACCTCCAACCTTGCCGGTACGTTTGCAACAGGTACGTGTGATCTTGTCACTTTCGCAATATTAGTGAAAGCGTCGGGCATCGATTCTGCGACTTTTTGAAGATCGATAATGCGTTGCACTTCAAGCTCACTTTGAGCAGTGCGAGGATCACGAAGAGACAAATCGTTGGGGGTACACCATGTCAATTCCTGACGTTCATTCGGAATGAGTGCATTCCTATCTCCCCCTAACGGCGGGAAGTGTGTCTCTTCAAAGTGACAATCTGCGAATCGCGCAGTAAATAGATCACCGGTGATTGGTTCTAAGTAGCGGATTATCGTTGGCGAGTTATAGCCAATATAGATGCCTAAACGTCGTTGTGGACCATTTTGATACGCAATGGAGGCGTAATTGGCACATAAACTGCACAACCGAAAGTACGTAAGTGCGATAGATTTGGTTCAAAACCAGTTACCATATGGTAGGCACTAAACGTATTGTTGGCAATGGGTCGGAAACGAATAAGCATCGTTGCATGCAGTATTGCATATCCCTAAGCAGAAACTGGCAAATTGGTTCCTATAACCAATGCCCTAGCCACTAGCTGGAGTCGCTGAATGGTGGCTTCTGCAAGGCCGTTTTGGGAATGAACATGAGGAACAGGGTGTTCTACTTCAATCCCAATGGACATACAATAATCATCCAATGTCTTGGAGGTAAACTCGTCAGCATTATCCATCCTAATAGATTTGACAGGATGGTCAGGGTGGTTAGCCCTTAACTTGATGATTTGGGCTAAAAGTTTGGCGAATGCAGCATTTCTTGTGGAAAACAACGCGACGTGTGACCAACGCGTCGACGCATCAACCAGCGCCATAAAATACCTAAATGGGCCGCATTGTGGTTTGATTGATCCACAAATATCACCTTGGATTCGATGTAAGAATGGTATATTATCAGTAGAAGCTTTGGCAAATGAAGGGCGAGTATGCAATTTAGCAAGCGAGCAAGCCTTACAGAATGAGCGATGGGCATTGGAAATTGCCGTTGTGGCATAAAAGGACACAGGTGGTGTCGCCCCATGTCCCAGTGAAGGGTGGGACGGTACGACGTGCGGTGTAAAGGCCGCTTCCTCATCGACCAGGTGCGCGGCCCAGAAACCCTGGGAAGGGGGGGCGGTGACGAGTGTGGCGTTAAGGCCACGGTCTTGCAAGGAGCTTGGCTCCGGCGCACATCACGACGTTGAGTCGCGGTAAGAGGTTCTTCCAATCGCTTTTTCGACTTGAAAAATGGATGTCCATGGGAGTTCTTTAGAATCCGGATCATCATATCACGGCCATGGTGGCCTAGTCGAGCATGCCAAAGCTTGTAATCATGAGTGTCACAAAAATTGTCAGTGACAGCATATGATTCGAAGACACGGGCTGTAGTGAGGTATAAGTCATTGTCTTCAATGCACGACGTCTTCTCTAAGATACGGCGGCGGCCGTGTTCTTGAGAAGTAATGCATAAGTATTCTTCATCATTCTCAGCATAGGTATCCAAGTGATAACCGTTAGCACATATATCCTTAAAACTCAGCAGAGTTCGATTTGTTCTCGGCGCATAGAGAGCATTAATGACATTGATAACAGTACCATTTGGTAATATAAATTCAGCGGTTTCTCGCCCTTTGACAACCGGCGAGGTACCTATCAATGTTGTCATTGAAGAGCGATACGGCATTAAATTCGTAAACAACTGCCTATTCCTTAGAATACTGTGGGTAGTTCCACTATCAGCTAGACACTCAACTTCTTCACGAGACATCTACAAAGAAAAGAAAACTTGGGTTAGTTTCTCGGGAGAACAGTCTAATCACTACACCGTAGGATAGAGAAAGAAAGGGGAATGAATCTCATCGAGTGTATCACATGGCATTTGGACATTATAACTTCGACTTAAGTCGGAAAGTGCAAGGTTGAATGTTACATAACCAAGCAATCATCATCAGAAAACAAAACGAAACCGAGGCTTCGCACATTGTGGTGTTGAACACCTTTGGTAACTGGAATAAAACAAGGACAAGTCTCCTAAGATTGGTGTTAAAACACCTCTCGGGTTGCACACTAGCCGAAGCTGTGGATGTCAAAGACACATGGTGTCGTGACACCAGAGTGTGACGAGTGCCGAGCCTACTTCACCTTAATGGACCGATGGTGGCCCGTTTGCTTTTTTTTTTTTTTTTTTAGATATTGAGTGTAGGTGGTATTATAAGTCCAAAACAGAGAGCCAATGTAACCCAAAGGTGGCATCACAAGAACCACGTGAGTTGTTAATACACGAACCTGATTGCATAAAAACATAAGATTTCTCACAATTATGGGAAAACAGAGAAATTTTATTAAGTGCAAACTTGAATACATCAACTTCTAATTCCAAAATAAACAGACTAACAAGAGTCATAAAAATATGGCGAGTGCCATTACAATACTCGATAAACTAGAAAAGCCAAATACATAGACTAATCAAAATCCGGGACATCAAGAATTTGTGGTTGCACCTTTGGAGAATTCACATGATGAGCATAATTTGCTTCAATCATCTCGTCCTCAGCATAATTGCTTTCTTCATATAGAAACTTCTTGTACTTCTTGTAGGTAGTTAACATTTCATTACTAGCTCGAAAATCGCGATGGTAGTGTTTGGAGGAACCACACTTGTAGCACGGAGCAAATTGAGCATTTCGGTCATTGCTATGAGGCCTAGGAGGGTTTGGTACTCGGCCTAGACGGGGTCCGTGGCCGGTCCGGCCTCCCCCTGAAGGTGGTGCGGCGGCGCCACCTTCTCGCCTCTAAGTGTTGGAGCGTCGTGTCACTTTGTTTCCAGCATTTTGATGTCTTCCACGTATCGGATTGTCCGGGGTATTGCGGCCTTTATTTTTCTGATTTAAAGCCTTCCCATAATGAGCCTGTGGTGTTGGAATTGGTTTTGTACCAACAGGTCTCTGGCTACTATTGAGCCTAATCTCAGAATGGCGCTCTTTTTTAGCCAATATTGCCATAAGATCAGCGAATGTCCTGATTCTTCCTTCATCAACTGTGATTTTATATTGATGTCCGAGAACATCGTAGGCCATGGGGAATGTATTAAATGTCTTCTCCAGAATATCTTAATCTATTTTGATGACGCCAACCGTGCCAAGATCCGTCTGTAGACTAATCATATCCTGATTGTATTTGTCTACTTTGTCATAATCCAAGAAACGGATTTGTTCCCATTTAAGGGTGAGCTCTGGAAGAAGCATGTCATGGACATTGTTAAATCGCTACTGGAGCGTGCCCCATAAAATTTTGGGATCTTTTACCGAGCTTCAGAGTCGGGTGGATATGGCGCCTCAAATACATGAGGGCCTGAGCCTTGGCATGGTTCCCAAAAGGGGTGATGGCGACTGCATCAGTCAGAAGGGCTGGAAAGCCTTTGCTTCGGAAAGCAATTTCAACATCGGAAACCCATCGATGGTAGTCTTTGCCTTGAAGATCCAAGATCTCAAAATCAGGGCGTGACGGTGACGACGACGAAATCTACAAGAGAATAAAACGTCGGATTAGTATCACTTTAAACAGATACTATCAAGTATATATTAGAATTAGAAGGGATATATTCGGTCACATAAGTGATTTTTTTTTTCGATGTAAAAGTATTATTATTTTTTTCTTTTGATACATAAACCGGCGACATCATATCGCACCTTCAAACAGTGGCGTACTCAGACATCCACATAAGCATTTTTTTAGCGTGATTCCCCCATGACCATCACTTAAAACTGCGATCATAGGGGTGATGAATTCCCCATTCTAGGTCTCATCGGCGATTTAAGAATGACCGGAATCGGAGTAGAAGAAAGGCTAATAGCGCCCGATATAATATATCTATAGTTCAAAAACAGGAACTTTTAGAAATTTTTTACCTTTTGATCAAAGGAACGAGAGCGTAAAGCTTGTTCTTTGACTCTTGTCTGGATCTCGAGCCTCTTCTTGCGCGAGTAATCTGGAGGAGCTATCTTGAAAAGTTGATGGCGAGCGAACATGCTGGTGATCAAGCGAATGAGCGTGGCGGCTGAGCGAATGGGCGGGAGGTCGAGCGAGCGAGCGAGTTGGCGGGCGGGCGAGCAGGCTGGCGAGCGCACAGGCCTGCGAGCGGGCGAATAGGCAGGCGGCCGACGGAAGGGATCGAGGAGGAGGAAAAAGTTATCAGGGTTTTTCTAGGGCTCAGGGAGGTCACGTGCTGATAACGTGTTCAAGGAGAAAAGATAATAGGGAGAACTATATATTTATTAATTTATAGAGAGACCTTTATATAGGCATTACAACAAGTATCCCAACAAATCAGGGATTCCCTATCTATTACAGAATCAACTATACTAGTCTAATTAGGTCAAGACACATCTAAGAAGTTACGGAAATAACCTTCCTACAACACATACTACATAAATTTTGAGTAATACTGAGTGATCCACCTTTTGCAGTACCACTCACATGTTTTCACATATGTGGCAGAAATTCAGTAATCTATAAATCTCATTTGATGACGTGTTACGTATGTATCACTTAAGATGGGATAGAGATGATAAAAAAAAAAGTGGTTCGATAAAAAAAAATGTAAACAATTGCGCATTCCTATTGATTTCATAAGATAAGAGTGAAAAACAAATAATCTCATACAAATTCTTTCATTCTCTTAATTACAAAGTGTTTTTTTTTTAACATATAACACGTACTCCTCTTTCAATAATAGTATAGAAATGTAGGAGCCGGATAACTAAATGTTAAATGAATGAGAGAACCACTTCGTATTATCTTGATTACATAAAAGTAAAAAATCAAGAGAGCCCTTAAAAAATGCTCTGATTGTGATTAACTAATTTGCAGTTCTGCAGTGGTACGGTAAGGATGTGTTGCTTGGCTCCGGTGTTTTCTCTTTTGGAGAAACTTTTGCAGTGACTTCTTCATTGATAGACCACCAGCAGGAACACGGCAGCTGCATAGTGGATAGTAGTGCTTGCTTGGTGAAGATAATTCATAGGACCCACTCGGACTCGAACTTGGAGTATTACTAGTCTTTACCACTATTTTCCCTGTTTCATTGTTTGGGACACAAAGAATTGCTCTGGCCTGCAAGACAAAGAAGTAAGAAATGAAAGTTAATAAGAATGCATGACATAGACGTCATATACGTACAGAGTATGAATTGCTAGCTTGCAGATGTATAATAGCTACAATGATCACAATCACATTCAAATGTTAAGTACCTGAAGCTCAGTGACATCACAAACGGACATTACTCCATTGTAGAAAATGGTCAACTGCTGCCGCTGCTGCTGTTGCAGGTCTTGACTTGATTGGTGATGAGGGGAGCTGCTGGAACATTCATCAGAAGAAGAAAGGCCAAGTTCCAGATCCAGACTGCAACTTTTCTTCATGTTGATCTCAGAATTAAGGTAACCCAGAACACAGTGGTAGAAAGATGAATAGGGTTTTCTGCAGACGGATGACGTATATATATATGATCGATGATCAGAAACTAAGAATGGAAGCAGATCTATATAAGCATATGAATCAGGTGGCCTGAAAATAGTTCAAACACGAAGCGCACACACAGAAACATAACATTAGCGGCGGAAGAGAGTAGTACTGGAACAGCTAATTGAGCACGTGTTAATCATATTTCAGCTGCGCGCGGCTTTTGGAATTCCGTTTTTGTATTCCTCTCTGCTTTCATATTCACACACGTGCTATCTTCAACAGTAACTTGGTTTCGTTTCTTTCTTATAAAATTAAAGTACAAAACATTAGGTACCAGAATTTTGGATCATGTGTGTCGGCCAACCCTCATCGGAAAATTTTTTGTAGGGCGGCTCTTCAATCCTCAAGTCCTCAACCATTAAATTTGGCAAATGAAACAACAGTAAATAGCAACGTATTCTCATTTTAGAATTTTCCTTCTTCTTAACCGTCAAAATTTTTATCCATACGGTAAAAACTATGTACGTAGTTATTTATGAAGTAATTTATGTGGAACTTGCTTTGATTAAAATGAATAGTGTAGAGATCAAAGAAACGTACGACGCAATTTCACTTTTTTTTAGATAGTGCATGTTATTAGAAATTGCGCTTTTATTTTATGCACTTCAATTTTCAGTGAAGTATAAATCACAATAGTTTATCTAATGTACTAATATTTGTGTAACTAAAAGAAGAAGTAAATGTAGTCCAATAGCATGTAGGGATGTGACAAAGAAAGAGCCTCTATTATTTCATCCTAGGAAGCTTCAGTTTGAACACGCAGCCATCACCGTTTTCCTATATATCAGAAAAGGAAAAATGCTGCCAACGTGTATTTCCAGGAATTTGCCGAGGAATTTCTCAATACAGTGTTACGTTGTCGACAGACACCCATTTTCTAATATTCCTTTGTGTTGTAGGTTCCATTAAACTATAGCATTGAGTTGGATCTTAACTGTATAGGTGATTTGGTGTGAAGAACATCTACATATATATATATAGAATGTAATGATATCAATCCATCATATCTTTCACGGGAAATTCTACGGTACCTTTTTATACGTATGTGCTGCTCTCATATGGATTATGAAGTTGTATTCAAATTAGTAAAATTGAGTTATATTTTATGTAATCTGGTTTAAATACTAATAATTACACATCTTATAATATTTTTACAAATTTTTGAACAAATCGTTGTTAATATTATAATTTTGATCTAAATTTATGTAAACAGTGTAAATGAATATTGTAATTTTGTCCTAATTTTTGTAATTTGCCTCATGTAAAATTATAATTTTGTTCAAGTTTATGTAAAATAAATGTATGACATATATACATCCCAGTACCATATATAGTTTGTCTCATCTTTTGCAAAAATTAGGGGATTTTGTATGGTAACTGCGCTTTCCATATATAGTTCCTATATGGATTGTACAATTACTTGAAAATGCGGAAATGGAACAAATTACGGTAATTACCTAAGCAAATCAAGGCAATGCATGTACTTAATTATGGTATGAAAGTTTGGTATTCAAATTGTAAAACTGGTTGATCATGGTGACCATTGTGTGAAATTGTGAATCAAACGGACTGGAGGCATTAGTGTATACTAATATTTGTATCATTTTCATAAATATTCTGGCTAAACTAAAAGAGGCGTCTCTCTCTCTCTCTCTCTTTTTTTTTTTCGATGGAGAGTGTCGATCAGTAGTGTTGCTACCTACTAATTAGTACGTATCGTGCACGGTATTGTCCCCAATATAAGGATATTTTTTAGGTATCTGCTTTCCATTATTCAAATTGTCACAATTTCTTTTGAACTACCATTATATGTTTGAAAATAAAATCGGTGTACGTAGTTTGGTATAATATGAAGAAACATATATGAATGGAGAGAGTATAGCTAGGGTACGAAGTACGATGCAGAAAATTAATAACGCCATGTGACAATTAACGAGATCTACTATCTTTGGATCTCTATTGAAGAATCAAATTTAAAGGCTTAATTTACAAGCTTTGATATATCCTCCATCTCTCTCGTCACTCTCTTGACTAGTAATCAAACAAAGAAAGAATATTAAACTTAGTAATTGCATGTATGTCCCTCAATCTAGTGATTGTAGGGATGAGATGTCGCCTGAATCCGGTACTTCCTCTTCTGCAGAAACGTTTGTAGCGACTTCTTCATGGAGGGGCTGCATATTGGGGACTGCAGACTCGGCGAAGATGGTTCAGAAGTCGACGCACACGGACTTGGAGTTGGACTAGTCTTCAACCTTTCCTCCATTTCTTTGTTTGCGATAAGAAGAATTGCTCTAGCCTGCAACACATCCAGGTGACCAAAAATTAGTCTTTGGAAAATGAAATATACCAATTAGAGTCCATACAATTACAAAATTAATTAACAGTAGGTGACATTTCTCATGTTTGTGTTACTAGCCGAGCTAGCAGTCATACATTTTTTAGATGTACTTTGTACTAAGAGTCTAAAACTAGTACATGACTAAAAAATTAGCTAATTAAGCTAGAACAAATGTTGTGCACGAAAAATGTAGAACATGTTTTGTATACGACTGGTCTTCAATGGTGTTCAACCGAGTTAATTAACACATGCTTTGCAATCCCTAATTAGTTCTGAAAATAATTAGCCAAAACAAAAGGTTCTGGAATTAAGGAAATAGAAATGAGAAAAATAAGAAAGACCACGTTTATAATGAGATAAACAGACCAAGACAAAGTGGGATGCATGAAATGAAAGGTTCGGTGGGTTCGAGGTGGTCAACAAGTTCATACTCATAATTGAAAACCCAAATTTTGAAGAAGAAAATTAAAGAAAAAAAAATCTGAATCTCAACTGAGTTGCTAGCTTAATCTGAAAATTAATATCGACATGTATATATGATTATGGATTCTTCTGGAAATTAAGAAGATCATCTAACTAAAAAACAGATCGATCGAATGGAACTTAAACCTACCTGAAGCTCTGTAACATCAGAAACACACATCACTCCGTCGTAGAAGATGGTCAGTGGCTGCTGCTGCCGCGGAGTTTCCGAACTTGACTCCAGCACGGCGCGGCTGTCATGATGGTTGCGAAGAGGGAAGCCGGAATTAGCACCGGAAGTAGTAAGGCGGAGTTCCAAGTTGCAATTCCTCCTCATATTGTTGTTAAGATATTGATCGAAGATCGACGAAAAACCCAGTAGTACGTACTGGTGCTGAGACAGTTGTGAAGGCAGGGCTTGGTTTAAGAGAGAAGAGAAAGATAATGATGTAGTAGGAGAGAAATGAAGAGTTGGTTTTATATAAGAGGAGGCCAGGAGGGAGGAGCGTACTCTTTAAACACGCAACGCACGCAAAAAATTATTATTAGGTAGAAATTTATTAAGAAGACACAGTGTATTGGCAAACAGAATCAAAAGCTTGCTTTCTAATTAGCAGCACGTGGAAAATATTTTTGCATTATATGTGTTAGTTAACTCTATAATCTATATGGTTACCTGTTTTTTGGATGTATTATCGTTTTGCACAGCTTTCGTATTCAACAACGTAACGTGCTTACAGTCGGCAGCACTACCTACTTGTTTTATCCTCATAAACTTGGCCAATCAACTATTTTAGCTTCATTATATCACTTGTGTGACGCTTGTATATTTTTTGGTATATATATATAGCCGGTAAAAACTTCTTCTTCTTTTTTTCGATTTCAAAAATTAATTACAAAACAAATCCCTATTGTACCCTCCCTAAAAAGATTAAACCTAAAGGCAGGGAGTGCAGAGGGCGGGAGGGAACTCTCCCAAATAGATCGAAACGCTATTAACAAAATGGCCTACACAAGTAAAAACTTTGAAAAATGAATTTTATCTCTTTTAATTTTCATTTATATCTTATTAATTATTTAATGTAAAAAATTTAAAAAGTGTTACGAAAATTCACTATTAGTAGCTTATTTTCTTGTAAAATAAAAAAAAATATTTCAAGTTTTACAATATAGCCATTGAAAATGCTCTTAGTAGATATTGTTTTTTTGTCATAAAGAGAGGAAATTACAAATTCTAGCTATATATAAAACAAGCTAGATAGGGAGAAAAATGATTTACGAAAGCAAAATTTGGCAAGACAGTAACCTAACCCTAATACGGCTTGGGCTATGAGCGAGGCTATACTTTCATTGACACAACACAATAAGATTTTCTGAGCGACGTGGGGAATCCATAGCTTTCAAAGATGATCAAACTATTTATTCGTACTCCAGGAGGATCGAGAAAGATCCTACATATGTTATATGCTTAATTTTCTTGCTGCATGTTAACCAGAAAAAGAGAGGAAGAAATTCAACATGTGTAAAGAGTACTGATAATATTTATATGTGACAAAGATGAACTTAAAAGATTGATTAGCCTTTGGCTATAAAGAACTTGATCATCAACTATACAGAACGATCGTCATGCTGCCTTATTCTTTCCCCATAATTAAGTTCGGTGGATGCACGAAACACTCTTACATATGTATTTTTAAGTTTCCTAAGAATTAGTTTTCCTTCTTTTTATTTCAAAACAAGGATAGATACAGCCATGTACAGGCACGTTTTAGATGCCAAATATTTTAAATATCTGTCTAGCTAATTCCTTTTGAACAGATCGAGATTTTTAGATTAAGGCTTTACTTCTTTTTGATATGCTTAATTATATATAGTTTAGTTCTGAGCACGCCATGCATGCATATACTTATTCCTTTAATTTGATTATATATATAAGCGGTGTATATTTAGAGCGAATCTTCGCTATGAAATTAACGTAGGAAATTCTTTTTTTTTATACCTTTTTCAGTCATATTTTCACATCTCCACCGTTCAGATGTTTGAATCTAATGTATAAATTATTCATACAAAATTTCATCTAATTTGGTTACCGTTAAGGTATCGAACGTATATTAAATCAATGAACAAACTGAACTGTTTGTGTAAATCACCATAATGAAAGGTCAAACGATTATCAAGTTGGATGAAATTTTGCAGAGATGATCTACACATTAGGTTCTAACATCTGAACGGTGGAGATGTGAAAATATGACCAAAACGTGTGTCAAAAAGAACTTCGCATGTTACTTTCAGAGCGAATGTTCGTTCTAAATAGAAACTATATATATAAGTATCTATATATACTACTTTTTGAGTTTTTATGTGCGTGAACTAGCTTATTTACAAATTTCTAATATTAACAGTGATATGACAAACTAATCGGAAATTCTTGTATGCACGGCCGTGTAGATATACGGCCGTGCATACAAGAATTTCCAATTAGCAGAGTATCTTCAGTACACGGCGTGTACCTACACATACAATTTAACTAGTTAAAATTAGATGATTTCATATAGATACATAGTGGACCATATGTATTAAATATTTTAAATGACTAAGATTGCGTCGTGTACCTACACAGCCGTGCATACTCTGTAAATTAACAACTAACATGAGAAAACGAATTAGGCGATTTTAATTAATTTGATATTAAAATAACCCGGCGCAAGTATTCTCGAACAAAATATGAACAGAAATTTCAAGTTTGACTTTAGTCTCATCATTTTTTGATAATTTAAAGAAAATTAAAACATGTTTTATCTAAATCCTAACAGATCATGAGAATGATTCGATTATGTAATATGTACAAACTTCACGATTCAAAACAAGAAAATCACACATAACAGTAGTGACAGAAAAGCAGAAAAGTTGAAGATATGCCCCCAAGAACCAGACAGATCTCCAATTTGTGGATGGTAGGCCCCATACATGCTTGGTGCATGGTTCAAATTACTATTATTATGATGGCTAACCATTCGATCAGTCCTGAACTACGGCCAGAATAAGAAAGAAGTTGGATCAGTTTTCTTTGTTTCATTTTTCTTCAAGGCACGTGAATAATACCTCAGTGAATCGGGTGGTGCTGAGCGGACTCGTGGGCGGGTTTCTTAATTTGGGTGCTTTCTGCCCACCGTTTACAAATCATCCAGGTTCTACATCAAGATCGAGTGGTTGCTCAACTTCACAGTTTTTCAATGAAAAATGTGAAGAACTGAGACACTTTTCCAATTTCAGTTTATGTCGACTGAAATTGTTTTTGGAAGAAGAATTCGTGTCTTCATACCGGCCAGTACATTTAGAATCAACCGATTTTTATTGTAGTGGTAGATTGATTTATTACAGTAATAGAATCCTGTAGTTTGAAATTAGACAAATATGATACTCTACTTACGTACCGAATTAATCTACCTAATGATAAGGAGGGGGAAATGATTTAACATGGTCTCCTGGTATGGATTAGGTTTTTAGACTTATAAAATCTTTAAAATTACCAGCGTTTGATTTTATTAAAAAAAAAAAATTAAAAAATGATAATCTATACCTTCTGATAGTAACACCCTTGTGTCATTGGAGGAAATATGTCCTTTTTCCTAGTTTGCAAACGAAAACAGCACCAATCATATGCCGCAATACAATAATCAACGATGATGATGATGATGTTCGTATAAAAAAAACGATAATGATGATGTTGACGGTCACCCGATACAAAGACATTATTGTAGACTTGTGAACTACTTCAAACACATAACAAAACACATGGTAATTGAATATACAGTAATACACACACACACGTATCTATATAAACAATAGATATGATTGATGAGGTTTAGGGTGAAACGGTGATCCTCCATTCCTGTAAAATCTTTGAATCCATAGCAGCAGTAGATGTTTTCATTTCATGTTTCTTTGAGAATTAGGCCAACCACAATAGCCTAATAAGGAACTGATTAGCAGCATCAACCTTATTAGGAAAACCAGATATTCACAGAAACTTTCTTGTATAAATGGACCAAGTTGTTATGCGGTTATTCAGTCAATGAGTACAAACTATGCATTTCCAATGGACTTTGCCTAAAGTTTACACTTGATACAACCTAAACATACATGACAACACAAACTCCTCTTACCATTAGGAGTCAAGACCAAGGCCACTTGGCATCTCTCCATTTAATATAACGAGCCTCGCTTGCTTTGTTAACTCTACATCCTTGATCACTCCCTTCGTGTTGCAGATGTTTATCTTTGTCCAATGGAAAAGCTGGACAGCATTGAAGTTTCTGGTTACGAACTAGAGCTTCCTCCCTATATGCAGGGTTGGCATACTTTGGGTGTTGAACAAATGCAACATTCTTCCACCAAAGTTGTAAGGCCTGTGGAAATAAAGACAAAGTAACAGTTGATTGACTTGTATCAGTAAGTTTAAGAACAGAAACTACAGAATTGTTGAAGAATATGATGACAAACTGAAGCATATAAACTATCTTTTGAATCTCACAAGATATGTTTACACAACCTCTTGAATTGAGATATGAATATCAACTATATCAAAATTTTCTATATATATTGTACATCCATTGATTACAGATATTGATGATACATAAAAAGCCATGTAACTGAAGTGATCAAACAACAATCGTTCTGATATAAGAAATTGGATAATTTGAATAAAACGTTCACAAGAAAGGAGGCAAATCATTCTACAATCCTTCAAAATAATGCAGGTCTTTGAAGTTGCACATAAAGCCAGGTCTCATATTTATCCTTTAGTAAAGGTGAGACTAACTTTAATTGAAGATTAAGTACATGGTCAGTGATTTCTAAACTAGTGACTCTGAGTTTCATATTTGATTTTACTTCTAATCTAGCAAACAGTTATTTGATCATAGCAATCGTCCTTCTGTATCATACAACTATTTGTAGAGATTAGTGTCGCATCAACCACAAGGTTCTTAACTGAGTTACTGAATGTCTGAATCCACAATAATGTTTAGCCAATCATAGTTTTCTTAATCAAACTTATTTGAAAAAGTTGATGTTGCTTAGATCGATAGTGCAGAAAATACCAAATGAAGAAGTTATCCAACTTTACGTACATGCCAATATATCCACAGTGCGACCTTATGTGGCATCAACCAGAAAAACAGTGCATGATCAGACACCAATGATGAGGGTACCCTTTTGGCTTTTAGGGTAGCTGTAAAATAGTTTCCAAGGTCAGGGTGCTGAACTGAAATTGAAACGACCAGAGCATTGTCAGGAGCATTAGTTCTTATACTCCAATTCCCAAGCATGTCCTGCACTTATCAAAAACTGTTACTCAAAAAGTGAAATGCTTTTCGCATATGGCCTAGCTTAGATTAAGTTAACATTTTCAAAATGAACAAAGCACAAAATCCATACAAAAGGCATGACATTTCATCAAAACTTTAGTTTCTACAACTGAGCCCCAAATGTTGAAACAATTCAATTTACCAAACAGTTCAAGTATTTTCCCATATATAAGATGGAATAATTTAAATGACTACATACATATAAAGTAAGAACATGAATTCATCATCAGAAGCCAGAGTTTAATAAGCAATTCACTGAAGCATCCAGATTCAAAAAGCACAACACAGTTTCCCCTCCTCATCCAGAACACCAAAAGATCCTACTTAAGATATAAATTCATCGTCAACTCCACAACAATGTTAAATAGTGTCTTATTCTTCGTACATTATACATATAAAGTTCAGAACTTGACAAATTGTTCCACTCAAGCACTGACAGCAGCTCGTAACATAAGCAACAGATGAACTCAATGTCAATAGAAGCTGTTAAACTAATACTAATCAAGCATAGCAATAACATAAAACATACCATAAAAGGACTGACATGTAGTGGCTTAGCAACTAAATCAGAATCCGGGTCAAAAACAAACAACACTCTTTCTCCCCATGGCGTATTGGTTACCTATAATCATTCACATATTGGTCAGCCCAACATGATTTAATCTTATCCACCCTGTAACAGTGAAGCTTAAAAAAAAAAAAAAAAAACCTCAGCAATGCAGTTCTTCAATGTCTGATCATCATAGCAGTAGTACAAGCTCAAAGGGTTCTGCTCATACCCCACGCTTTGAGGAATCGTCAAGAGCAAACTGTTCCATATTCACTTAAGCAAAAACAACAATCCACCAGAAATTAAGAAGCAAAAATTGCAGAGATGACGTAATGCTTACGTAAGGCCGGTGGTGCCAGCCATGCGGCGAGCCTCGTCGGCGGAGAGGTGGTTGGGGAGCGCGTGTGGGGCGTGGTCGAGGTCGATGAGGGCGTAGCGGACGGAGTAGCGGAAGGAGTGGTGGACGGGGCGGCGACGCTCGTGAAAGACGGTGCCTTGGTAGAGGGAGACGGAGGAGGCGCGTGAGGGGGAGATGCGGCGGAGGAGCGTGCGGAGTGGGAGGAGGAGGGAGAGAGTGAGGGAAGTGAGGAAGGTGGAGAGGATTGAGCAGAGAAGATAGAGAAGCTCCATTTGCCCACCGACTCTATCTTGTTCTGTTATCTTTTTCTTTTGAAGGGATTAATGATTTTGTCTACCTAGGAATTGCATGCTACCCTTCAAATTGCTGTTGGGCCTGAACTGAAACTCTTCTTCCCTCGGCCTCTCATTACCAGTAGACTAGTGGACTACATGTCTTAAACGGAGCACAGAGAGTCCGACCCGTTTTAGACTTTTAAAATACTCACGTGGTCTCACGTGACATGAAACTAAGGGTTGGTTTAACCGTTTCGGTCCTAGGCCACCAACAAACAGGTGCATCACACAGAGCACAGCCGCAGCCAATAAACGCTAACCCCCAACTTATAATCCCCTACACCTCCATTCACAACACTTCACGTAACCCTCTCTCGAAAACACGCGTTCAATCCCGTAAATTCCACACTCGTCACCTACAGTCTTAGCATATACTCGACCACAGATGATCGAGACCTTGAATGGAGGCGATGAAAACTAAGCGGGGATACAATGGTGGAATCGCCAGCCACATTTCTCAATCTCTCCGCCCAAATTCATCTATAAACTCCACTCCCTCTCTCTCTCGCTCGCTCCACTGAAGGCTTCTGATCTCAATTTCCTCAACTCGAAATTTGAGATCAAATGGCCACCGTCTTCGGAGCTACTACCGCCGCCATCTCCGTCTCCTCCAACTCCACAAAACTCCACCTCCCTTCCCGTAGATCCCTCCCAGGTATCTATCTCTCTCCTCTCACACTAAACTCTAATAATTAAAGCCTCTAATGTTTTTATTTAACTTGGTGTAATTGCTGAATCAAGTTTCTGTCTTTGGTTTAATTCAGGGAGGAAAGCCAGCTTCGTTGTGATTAGATCTGACGCCGGAGCTAAACCGGGGCCCACCAATGCCAAGGCTCGCCGCGCCAATCAGTTAATCACCAATGCTGTTGCGGTAAGTCATCTTTGTTGGTTTTCTCTCGGTTATTATTGATTTTGAGTTTGATAATTGTTGTGATATTAAGTTCTGGTTTTTTTTTTTTTTTGAACTGTGAAATTATCTGTAGACTAAAGCTGATGGTGCTGCGGCTTCGGCGCCGTCCAAACCTGGGTATGTGTATCTAGTTTATGAAGTTTTTCACTTTCGTAGTGTTATGCTTACTCTATTTATATGCTGCTCTTGTTTCTGCTGATATGTAGTTTTGGGATCACAGTTTTACTGGCCAGTGGTAAATGTGTTGGTCAATGTTAAGTCAATGTTCAGAATCTGAGATAAGAAGTACACTTGAGTGCTATTTAAGTGCTAGTGTCTGAAACTTTCTGTGAAAAATGAAGTGAATAAGAGCTTTAAGTTCTTGATCAGAGTGAATTGATAGTTCAGGTGTTAGAAGACGAATGATAACTCCAATAGTAAAATACTAGTGCATGCAAGCTGATGTCACTTATAGATGTATGATTAGTTGGTACATTCACTACATTGCTTATTATGCTAAGCTGATAATCTCCAAGTTATGTAAAAAGATGCACAGTTTGATTTATGCGTAGATGTTTTCTTTTAATTTGACTTGATACTTTATGATAAGTATACCGTATTGATGTTTTTGAGTTTATTGCCTTTTTATTTTGCCCTTTCCATTGAATTAGCTTATATGCAATACCGCATGCCTTTTTACGACCTGAGTTGTCACTTAGGGCATGCTGTTATAACTGTGAAATTGATGAGTAGGGTATAAGGGAAGTAATATGATGTATACTAAATGGTTCTGTGTCTACATAAAACTGTCTCAAGTATTATAAAATATGTTTCTTTGGCTTTCATTGATGGTTACATGGTTCCTCTGAAATTCAGTGAGGATAAAACTAATAAGATATGCATTCTTGTTCTAGGCATGAACTTCTTCTTTTTGAAGCCTTACGAGAAGGATTAGAAGAAGAGATGGCTAGGGATCCCACTGTATGTGTAATGGGTGAAGATGTGGGTCATTACGGAGGATCATACAAGGTGACCAAAGGCCTGGCTGAAAAGTATGGGGATCTCAGGGTTCTTGATACTCCTATTGCTGAGAACTCTTTCACAGGGATGGGTATTGGAGCTGCCATGACTGGTCTGAGACCAATTATTGAGGGTATGAACATGGGTTTTCTCCTTCTAGCCTTTAACCAGATCTCCAACAACTGTGGTATGCTCCACTACACTTCTGGAGGTCAATTCAAGATACCAGTAGTCATTCGTGGACCTGGTGGAGTGGGTAGGCAACTTGGGGCTGAGCACTCACAACGTCTTGAGTCGTACTTTCAGTCGATCCCTGGAATCCAAATGGTAGCATGCTCAACCCCTTACAATGCTAAAGGCCTGATGAAAGCTGCCATTCGAAGTGATAACCCTGTGATCCTTTTCGAGCATGTGTTGCTGTACAACCTGAAGGAGAGAATCCCTGATGAGGAATATGTGTGTTCTCTTGAGGAAGCTGAGATGGTGAGGCCTGGGGAGCATGTCACTATATTAACATATTCTAGGATGAGGTATCACGTGATGCAGGCTGCTAAAACTTTGGTGAACAAGGGGTATGACCCTGAAGTTATTGATATTAGGTCATTGAAACCATTTGATCTTTACACCATCGGGAACTCAGTGAAGAAAACACATAGGGTCCTGATTGTGGAGGAGTGTATGCGGACAGGTGGAATTGGTGCTAGTTTGACAGCAGCCATCACCGAGAACTTCCATGATTATTTAGATGCCCCAATTGTATGCCTGTCATCACAGGACGTGCCAACACCGTATGCCGCAACATTAGAGGAAGTGACTGTTGTTCAACCAGCTCAGATTGTGACAGCAGTTGAAGAGCTCTGCCAGTAGTTTCAGCAGCGTGAAGTCCAAGCAGCTTTTGTAGCTTTATTTCATAATTCTCCATCTATTTTCAGATTTGGCTAGCAGTTTTTTCGTTGCGTTATAAAAACTTGTAACTGTTAAAAGTGTTCTTTGTTTATCTTTTACTATTAAGGTATGTAAGATCAAGTGTTTGAAGTTTTGAACTGTGTAATATTAATTGAGATTTGCGTAATCGAGTCTGAGATGCAGATTATATTATCAATAAAGGTTGAAGCTCATACAGCTAAAAAATTCGTTGTATGACTGCAAAATCATAGTCCAAATTTGGACTCAATTATGAACTAAACCTTAGCTCAACAGGTAAGGAATTATTCTCCATTAGTTTAGAAAAGATCAAATAAATCAACTCTAGTGGCAATTGAACCGCAACATATATTTCTAGAGGAGAATATCAGAACAACGTGATCTTCGGCTAAACAAGTTGCAGCCTTGTGGCAAAATCAAATCGGGCGTTATGTTGAGAGTTTGCACTGGCAAACTATTCACAAATTGCTCAACTTTTTCATATCGGAGGTTTTGGAAAGTTGCTTATATCTTTGTGACTTTACTACAGGCCTTTAGTTTACATGTTGTTTCGAGACAAAGATGTTGTCCTTCTTAATCAGGTATGTGGAAAGAATGTTTTCTCGGTTAACACAGAAGCTAGTACACCCCAGAATATTGATCATTCACACTCCGTCACGGAGGAAACCAAGAATTAACCATAGTTTCCCAATGGAACAATTGGATTCTATATGCGCAATTTTGATAACCTCTGCAAGACTGCAACTCAGGAAAACTCTTTAAATGAAAGCAGTCATTTTCGTTTCATTTCGCCGTCCACAAGCGAGCAGTTAGCTCCCTCAAGCCACTGGGTCTGGACTAGGCGGGTGTTTGGTGAGCACTGAACGGGTGCTAGACTGGCTAGCTAGGTGTTTGGCAAGATTAGGTGGGCGCTAGGCGGTCTAGGCGGGAACTAGATGGTGCTAGGCGGAAGCTAGGCGGGTACTAAGCGGTTGCTAGGCGAGTTGTTAGGCTGTACTAGGCGGTCACTAATTGAGTGCAAGGCGGATGATAGGAGGTGGCTAGGTGGGTACTAGAAGGGTTGTTTAGGCGGGCATTAGGCGATAGCTAGGAGAGAGTTAGGCGAGACTAGACGGGAGCTAGGCGGGTGGTTGGTGGAACTAGGCGGGATCTAGGTGGGAGCCAGGTGACCCGTATATGTTCACTTCTTTCTTACTGTCTGTCTCTTTGATGATACTACTGCTCGACTACATGTTATATTTCTATGAACCAAATTATAAAGAGGCCCTCATGATTTTATGGCTGAGACCTCATAGGCCTTGTTCGTCTTTGATGGTCCAACATGTAGGCCTGCTGTGGCTGAAATTGGACTTGCATGTCAAGGTGGTGACACTGGGCCAGCTGAGGTGGAATATTACCTATTTGCCAAGCACTTCATAAATCTTAAACATTGTATATGAGTATGTACTTTGTTTTTTTTTTTTTCCTTTCGTGTTTTTTCTTTTCTTCAGTTCCTTAAGAGTGTTGAATGGATCCCTGGATCGATCCTACCATAATAAATATCATGATATAAGACGCTTGTATGTTTCGACAAGATTGCATGACTTGAGGCCATTGTGTCGAGGAACTTATGAAGGTGTTACTCTTCATCGTTGAGTTTGTCATTACTCCAGATCTGTATGCTACAACATCTCATGTCTTCTAACTTGTCAGTACTGATAATGTTTCTGCCTTTGCATGAGTGTGAATTATTAGTATCATAACACAACAATTGCCAAGTGGATTCTGCTCCTCATGTAATTATTCATACCCAAAAGCCAGGAAAGGAATATTCTTGCACAAATTGTTGGTTAGTTTAATGTGTTCTAAATCTGCAGCAAAATCTACCCATGTGGAATGTGGTTGGAGCAAAATATGAACTCCCTCAGATGGCACTGCGCCGTATCATAACATGCATGCCATGATCTAATGCCTGATTAATTAGTGTCATCTTTCTTTTTAGTTTATGGAATGTGAAGAAGATACTCATTATAAATGAGACTGTAATCTTTTTATAAATTGTCTGCTTCCTCAAATTGAACATCATCTTTGGTTTTGCCCTCTCTAATAAATTCCTTTTTACTCTTGATTGGATATATAAAATCAGTAGCAATTGGGATCATTGAGACAGTGAAGAATGGAGTACTGTGTGTTTGTTCTTCTTACAGATCTTTAACATCTCAGCCCCTCTTGTAAAACATGCTTAAACATGTCCTCATGGAACTTGTCCCATTTGCATATGGGAGTTAAAGTGCAAATGAACATGGGTTGCTGTTGTTTCTGCTAGCACAGAGCGAGGCTAGCCGGCCACTTGTGTTATTCTTTGCTTATTAATGTGTCCTCTCTAATTAGATTACTCCATATGCATGAACACTATAAGCATAAATATGGTGGATGCATGATAGCAAAACACTGATTTCTGGGCACGAAGAAATGCTTTGTTTTGTCTCCTAGTTGATCCTGGAATATGATTGTTGCAGTCGACATAGCGCGGCCTAAATGCTAGTCTAATCACAACCACGTGGGGGAGGATCAACTGGGAATATGGTGGGTTGGCATTAGATTTGTTTGCATTAATGAGTAGATATCTGGAATTCTGGATACGATATTTTCTTGGTAAAAAGCTTTGGCTTTTTGCAGTGGTTTGGGTTAAGTTAACGTGTTTCTTCTTCTGCTTCATGCCTTAAATCTATGATCTGCTCGTATTTGTGAAATGTTAAAGCAGCTAAGCTTCCAGAACTGTGTGTGCATTCCACCTTAAATGTACTGCGTTATTACTCATAGCAGATCGACATATAACAGTTGGAAAACACAGGGACGTCCGATCTGATCGAGATCATGAATAATTTCCAAAGCCGGTTACTTGATTTGAACAACTTGATATGTCTTTGTCATTACGAAACAATCATGTACATCAATTAGGCTAGCTTGCATGCCAGTTTTTGTGTCCTCGTCTTAGTCTGTCTGAGTAAATCCGCGAACACTTTATATCCTCATCTTCATTTTTGAAGAACAAAACAGGTAGCTCATTGTCAATTTCTCAAACATGGGCCTTCCCCAGTACTCCGACTGAAAATGACGCTGTATATTCTCCATGACATGTGTCAACCGAGCTGAGTATGCTCAGAGGGGCCACAGCCATAAATATCTATCATATATGATATATCTAGCTGCATCTTCGGTATACTATTCTCTCGAGTAAATGTTTGCAAAACTAATGACACTGTGGTGGTGGCCCAGACAGCAATCGGGATATAAATGGAGCCACTGGCCGGAAAGCAATGTGATCGATAATCTTAATGAGTCAAGTTCAGACTGTTGATCACCGGCCACCACCACCAGCTAGCTAGCAGCTATATATATAGCTTAGCTTGATCAGTTTCAATTTCCTATTAAGTTGGATAAATGCATGATGGCCCTTGATGGGTGTATGACAACTGCTTGTGGGTACAAGAGATGTTGATGCCTGAAAGCGGTCAACATCAGCTAGATGACCTAGTCAAGCTTAGCATGGTCAAGCAGCTGGTACATAGTACAATATAACCCTAATCTGAGAGTGTTCAGAGAGATCTGACGTTTAGTGTGTACATTACGATCTAATGCACTTTTAAGTTAATACGATCGGTATAGAGATTATAAAATATTCAATCACTCACAACTCAAAACTCATATACGTACGTAGAACAGATTAGCTTTTTGAATTATATCTTCTTAATTGGACTGAGGACCAAGTAAAACTTGTTATTGAAGTAAATTTCTAATTCATATATATATATATATATATATATATATATATATATATCTGTGTGTGTGTGTGTGTGTGTGAGAATGTGCACAATATAAGTTGAGATCTGGTCGATCAGCTCGTCTAATTAATGAGAATTAACACACCAACAGACAACAAGACCAACATATCTGAGATTCTGAGGGGATTAAAAGTGAGAATCAAAGATCTGCTAGGTTAAGGTAGTGAGATAGACTATGGTACTAGGATGTTTGTATGACAAGCGTGTTCACCTATAATATCGAGATTAAGCAACCTGTGCCACGTAAGCTCACTAAGCTGCATACTCGCTCATAGTTTGTATGCACAAAACAGCATATTTGTCTTTTCATTATAGAAAATATCCATTACCTTCCTCATTTTTGGGAGGAAGATATATATGGGAAAGGGGAATGACGATCCATATATACAGGTTGAACAACTCCAAAGAGGCAAATATATATATATATATATATATATATATATATATATATATATATATATATATCAGTTGCATAACTTCATTGAAGCGTCGCTTCTGGGCTTGAAGGTTCAAGAACTCAAGATCCGATCGACGTCATTTTGTTCTTCTTCATTTTTCTTCAAACATGAAATACGGATATATATAAACCAAGTCGTTGCCCTCCTGAATTCTTGGTGGCCTACGAGCCTGTAGACCTGTCTTCTTCTATAATGTCAACTTAGGTGCAATCTCATGCATATTCAGCTCCAAGTTGGTAGGAGATCTATGTGTTCATACAGAAATCTCGTAGTTGAGGTATGTCTCAAACTAAAATGAGCAATTTCGGATAATCAATCACAAAGTTGCACGGCGCTTCGATCTCTTATCTGCTGTTCTTCATGTTGATATGATGTTGTTGTCATCGTCTTCTTCTCTTTTCTGTTGTCTATTTTCTTTTTCTTTATTTATAGCTTCGACTAGAACTGCCTACAAATGACTCACTTTTGTAATTTTTATTTTCTATTTTTAATGAATTCCATCCCCTCAAACCTTATGGGTAAAATGAGACTATGTACTTTGATAGTTTCATAATCTGAGGTTATTTGTTAAACCATGTAGCTAGTATGTTCCCTATCCTCTTGATCTCCCTTATTGTGAACCCTAATCCTTCTCTATTTTTTTTTTTTCATCACCTATTTCTATATTGAATTCGCTTTTTAAGCCTTTGTCATTCCCAGTCTCATCTTCCTCTCAACAATGCTTCTCGAGGCTCTTCTCTAATTGATAGTATCATCCCCTGAAGTAAATTCTAGTTAAAGATATCTCTCTCTTTAGTTCAAACTTCGCTCGAGTAGTTTTACAACTCATAAACAGTCAATATAAGTTTTAACAGTTATAATTTTGGGTTATATATATCTCTACTTACGTAGCGTGCATAGTAAATATAGTAAAAGATGTTAAATGTGCGTCTTTACGTCAGTGAAATGATTGAGCATGTTAAATATGTATCCTTGCCATTCGCAGAGATCACGGAGACGTCGACCATGGAATAAGAGCGATCGTCGAGAAGACTCCTCTACAGATGAGATCGATGTATAAACACATTACACATGGCAGTAGCTTCTGCGGAGTCATAGCACGGAGTCATGCTCGCCGATTCCAGGAAACATATATGGTGTTCTATTTAATCAAGTAGCGGCTTTTTCTCTCTTGTTAATGTTTGTGTGGGTTCAAGGAATTTGGTCTACAAGAACAAACCCATACCAAATACCTCAACAATATAGTAATACGCGACCTATTGATTCGATCTAACCTTAAACATGAGTGAAGGGCCATATGTGGTTTGAGACATAAAGATACATATGGCTGAGTGTTTACTCGACACCGCATTCGTACTTCGCATGTATACACATTTTGTTTCTTCCAAACGCGTGGGAGTTTTGTGAAGAAAATTAAGCAGGTGCCAGCTTCAGTTTCTTACACAGTGGAGTAGTACTACAAGCTAGCTAGCTAGTTCTGGACCATGTACATCTATATATGATTCTGTACACACATTGACCGACTTTTCTGAAGAAATTATTTGTGGTGGTGCATGAGAGATGATGATGATGTTGGAAACAATACGTATGCAATTATTAATCCAATGTGATGCCACAAGGCTTGTGATCTCATTCTCACGCAATTTTGGTCAAGTTTGTGCACTAGTATATGAAGGCCATATATGCATGATAAAAGATTTTCAAATATGATAGATTACATTATTGCATGTATATATGGGGTATTCCTATAAGATGTATATCATGGACAGTTGAAGAAGTGGCAAGTAAATTATGGAATTATGGTTATTGATTCTTTGTTATACTATTCTGTGTTGCAAAAATGTTGTAATTATCATAAAAAAAAATTAAGCTCGTTTATATTGTGAAGGTATTAAGTAATTTTTTATGGATCGATTCGACAATTTAATGTAATTTTTGCGATACGCGTTCTGCACGCAAAATAAAATGTATTGCTGAATGATAAACTAGCAGAATAGTCGGAGATCGGGAAAAAAAAATTAATGCATGCTATTAATCTATAATTATAAGCTAAAGAGTGAAATAATAATTATAAAAAACAAAAACCTGACATAATACGTACAGTACCGTATAATATGTTTCTGAGTACGTGACCACTTGATGCTCGGCTGACAATTAATCAAGCGTCTTGTTCATGATCTCATATAAGTCCTCAAAGTGATTAAGGTCTAAGTTTGGTGGATGAGCGTAACCGAATATACTAATATTTGACCGACCATAATCAAGAACTACTTTTGTCAATACTTTTGGGTTAATTACTCCTAATCCTTGGTTTCAATCGTCAATGCCAACATGCCATCACTACTAGCTAGTTAAGGATATCAAGGATAGGGATTAAGGTTTATTTTCTAGGTTTCATATATTTTTGCTTATCCTGCTCAGTAAACGTACGCCCGAAAGTTTGGTAATGGATTTATGAGTGGCCACTCCAGATTAATTTCCCTCACTTTTCTTAAGTTCATGTCCAATAACTGACTGCGATTTAAACCTCACAGAAGTCACAACTCCATTAGAGCTAGGATGATATCGATTTTTTTTTTTTTTAATTTGAGAAACAATGATAATTAGGCTAGGAGTCAAAATAGGAGATGTATAAACCTGTGCTATATAATTAGGAGTTCGTAGTTAGTGGTTAACTATGCATCATAGAGTTCGTCACAGTCCACATATTTTTTCAAACCTAGAAGGAGCACTATTGAATATTGTTGATGTTTGTTTTCCTCCACCCCATCCCATATACTAGTTTATTGAATTTAGGGTTTGTCCAGAAGAATATACTCTTGTATAGAAAACGAGGACGTGTATGCTGATGCTACACACAGCTTACTTGAAGTTGAAACAAACTATCCCAGAGATTCCATTCCAATTAGTCGATCCAATTTCAATTAGTATTACTGAGATCTCGGCCTCTTGTCAGGGCCAAGCAAAACCTGCCTACCAATGGCGGCCATTGTCGGTCTCATACACGACCACCTTTCCTCTCTGTCTTTTCTATTCATTCCTATTCTTTTATACGTATTTTTGTATGCACTTTTTCGGTTTTCTTCTTCTTCTTCTTCTTCTTCTTCGAGTTTGACTGGGTTTTCATGATCGACCACAATCCCAGCTCTGACCTTTTCTTTGGATCCTTGCGACCTTGCCTACTTCCCAGCACTGGTTTTTCGGCTCCTAGTCCAAGCTGGCACGTGGACTTCACGTGGTTTTCATGTGTGTTGAGAACGCATGCAGGAACGTTTTGAATTTGGTGATCACTTTCTTGAATACGAACCCCATTGTCGCGTATGTTTCATTTCTTCGGATTTTCTATTATTTCATCACCGTTAATAGCTTTATACTTCTTCTTCTCAATTTGGATAGAGAAATGCATACGCGTAGGATTCTTTTTGACTGGACCAGACGTAAGTATTTTATTGAATTTATAGAACAAAATATATAAGAGAATATTATTGAATTACTGTTTCTTGCATAACAAGAATTGTTGTATGAAAAAAATTTAGATACGTTTGTATTGGACAGTGGGAGATCGATCAATGGATCGAACCTTTCCAATACATATAATATGAAACGGAAAACACAAGTTAGTCAGTGATCAATACTTAACATCTTGTTGTTGGCTTCCTACTGTTGGAAATGGCACATTTCCCAGTTCCACCAGTCCCCAAAGGACATCTTACAAGTTCCGATCAAAGACTGACAGCCAATATATACTACAAAGCCATGCCAGCTACGGTTTCCTGAGTAAGCAATTAATACAAGTTACAGCTGCAGATCGATCTTGAAGCTAAGACGAACTTTGTGAATACCAAGTAAACTATACTCTGTGAAAGAATTACCATATTGATCATATATGCGTGTCATGCTATGATAGGCAACCCCTAGCTAGCTCGTAAGTTCCAAGCGTTGTAGATGGCCAAAAGATTTAGGGCTAATTTGCAGACAACCAACATGTGTGTAGCTGACTTGAGACCAGTACGTGAAATACCCAGCTAGCTAGCTGCTTGCTTCAAAGCTCATCCTTAAGACTACGACAAAATTTACAGCATGATTGAAAATTTTGAAATGTGTATCTTTTACCATAAACAAAGCTAAATTTAAGATCTTGCATGCAGTTTTAGATTCTTGCATCAATGTCAGGTCGTCTACCGGATTTATTATTCGTGATCGAAATGTCAGGTCTGCTACCCTAGACCGAAGAAAAAATGTCAGGTAGGCTATGCGCATGCATAAACCCTAATTTTGATAGTTTACAGTATATACATTAACTTTCCCCCTTAAATTAATTAAGCATCTGTTATATAAACCTTCATATTTTCAAACATGTCGGCTATGTACCAATTTAGTACTAACCCTAGCTAGCTATTTGGGTAGGATATTTTAACTGCAGCTTTAATCAATTAGGTTTTTCATCTGGGTCACCGGCCGGACCATTATTGGCTATGGGGAAATATAAAAAACAGAAGGAACAATCATACTTAATGCAACAGCCCCACATTCAATTAATGTAATTGACATAACTACAAAATTTGGTTATTACTAGAGCTGCTCATGACTAGTCACTTCTGCTGCGAAGTTAGTATTTCAATAATTGCTCCCTATATATATAGCTCGTGTCGCTAATTTGTATTTCAATAGTGCTTCATGTTTTTCATGTTGCGTCGGTCTAACATTTATTTCATATGATGACAATGAATAAGACGATATTGATTTTACTAGTAAAAAAGCTGAAAGAAAATTTTTAAAACGTTGGGGTCGAATAGCGGATGTAATAATAAGAAGGAGAAAAGCAAATTTAGTACAAGTAATGTGCATTTTGATTTTTCTATTGTTTTACTTAGGCGCATGATCGTATCTAAAACATTACGATATAATGTGTATATATATATATATATATATTTTGCAAAGAAAGCTTAGCTAGCTAGCTATTGGCCATTACTCCAATGTTCCCGTAGCTAGCCATGCCACCTCACTCTTCCACACTTCTACTAATTGGAAGTGGGTGCGTCATAACAGCACTACTAATCCTTCTACTCTATATTTGAAATTCATCGTGAGCATACTCGGTTAGGGAGTTTGGTACAATCGATGATCGATGATCATTCTTATATATATATATATATATATATATATTGTCTTATCGATCTAAACCTTGAGACGAGTTCATAACCATCCAAGTTGGCACACGTTAACATTAGTGATCGATCGCCATACATTTCTTTTGGTAATTAATTTGCAGCACTACATATAACCGGATAAAGCAAAATAGCTTTTCAATTAGAGAAATATTCTAACAATAATCATGAGCAATATTATAGCACAAAACACAAATGAGTTGACTTGATCGATGAGTTCCTTGCTTATTTACGAGTTGGATTAGATTTTTTGTTTCCTTTAACAAAGTGATAAATGATGGTGATAATCATGAGCATTGAATACGTAATTGCGACACTTCTCTTATAGAAAAGAATTGCTTACTAAAAAGACATTGTTAAATTGCAATCAAAATAATGACCGGCTCAACACAATCCGATATTTAGAGTTTAGGATTTACGGCTCTATTCCTTTAAATGCAAAATGTTTGAGACATTGAGAATAGCATGAAGGTTAGCATATATATCGATTAATCCCAACAAAATGATGGATCGAGTTCGTTTTCACTCGAGAATAGCATTAAGGTGAAAGATTAGCTTGTACTATTTGATGAACTTGGAAGCAAATACCTAATGGACTTTCTCGACAAATCTCTATACGATAAAATTAAGTGGATGGGACTTTTTCTTCCCCCACCCAACTTTGCTGTAACTGTCATTGGCCATAAACATCTTTTGCAAAGTTATGGCCAGCATTGAGTTTGCGGCAAAATATGAATTTTGTGCGAATTCATAGAGAAATGATGATTAAGGAAATTATACATATAGCTAGCTGCATGTGGCATTTCACTGTCGCTTTAACTTTCCAAATGCTTTGCAACATATGAACAAATTCTAGAAACTATTCCATACTCCATTTTTGGGGAGGACCATGTTATCACGTCATGTCGTTGATCATCATCCTAATAGAATAATATAATATATATTGTTTACAAATTAATTAATTTAACTTAATAGTGTGACATGAATGATTAAAATCAAGGTTTATTATATGTGTAGCTCTTATCTATCCTTTTAGCATATGCACATATATATATATATAGATACACAAATCGATCGGTCATAACGTTGTGCGGTATTTCTCAAATGATCCAATGAGGCTAGGTATTTTGGAGGTTTTTATGTTTGTTTATAGTCGTTATGTTCATTTGTCCCTCGCTCTTTCTTATTGTACTAACCTCGAGAACTAATAGTCGACCATTAGGTGTACGATTTGTTTCTAATAGATTGAATATTTATGTTCGTTATACATGTTTATTGAAAGACCGAACATGCTAGCTAGCTAGCTAGTTCATCACAAGGCAATGTACAAACTAAGAATCTCACAATTTTCTCACGAAGTATATATAGAGCGAGGTTCACTATGTCATGACGTTAATGTTACTACGATCACCATCAAGTGGGATGGTGCGAATCATAGGTACTATATATATATATAAGAAGACAATTTGACTCCTGTAGATGTACAGGGTGGATTGAGTGAAGATTTTTTTTTTTTGTTTGGTTGATATAATTACGTGCATGCTTGTTTAATTCGCTAGTTTAGCAATCAATCAATTAGTTATGGACTTTAGTTCATCCGTCACCTTCGGACATTTTTTACTCCCTTTTTTTAGTATCACTTTTACTTTATTGATTTCACCCTTCTAAAAGTCAGGCGTTGATCGAGGCTATGACCGTGGTAATTGGTGGGTAAGCGGGGGCATATATTCAGTAAAAGGCAAATAGAACAAGGACTTTGGTGGGTATTTCGGCTTTGGTGCAAAAAATATTTTTGATTAGGGACTATACTTAACGAACTAATTGTGAGAATTTATGAAATTAAGAACGGCCCCATTTCTAATAAACTTATGGAACCATAAAGCGAAACATTGATCGACAAATGTTTCCTATCTCTCCTACTTCGTGAATCACATTTTTATTTCAACTTTGTGGTTGTATGATCAGTAGGTATCATATTTCGCATTAATTTTACATAGAGCTGTCAATTTCTTGACCATGCTATTTGCAGATTTAATTTGTAAGACAGATCACAACAAAGTAGAGAAGATGAAACAAAGCCATGTAAGGTAAATTCTAAATATTTACCATTTACAACAGAGTAGAGAAGATGGAGAATAAGAAACAGAAACCAGCTGAGCTCGAAAGGTACCTACAGTCCAAAAGCTACGAGCTGGTTCCTGATCGATCAAAACCTTATAGCCTAAAAAAGCCTACCACAAACAAAATGGTAGTTATGGTTTTAAACTACTCCAGGAGAATCCGGGGACCTGTCTATCCATCCCTCTGGTAAATTTCCCCTGATGATCGTCAACCCCTCTAGTTTTTACTAACCACAGACGGTAAATAATTCACACTAGTATGTTCACAAACCTACTGCTACGCTTGGTTTTTCAAGGCCTTCGAGTCTATGAACGTGCCGTGAAATCCGTACGGTACTCTTGACGGTAAGGTCACAGTGGCTTCCACCTTCAAAGTCATGGCGTTCACAATCTGAAGCTCCGACTTCCATGTCTTCTCGTTGTGAACAAAGCTCAGAATATAACCTTCATCTTCTTCCCCAGTTGAACTCGAAGGAAGGAAGAAAGGCTCACCACCAAACTTCCTGTCTCCGTAAATATGCTTTTTTACTTCGCCAGTAAAAAGATCTACCTTGGCGAAACCCGACACTTTGGGCCATGGTTCAGCAATGGCAAGATAAGCATACCGAGTCTTTCTACCGAGTCGGTTCCGGTTCACCATTCCGGCCTCCAAGTTCACATGGTCCGCCTCCTCAGAAATAATCGGCCTCCGAGTCGACTCGCCAGTTTTCAAATTGAGCCGGATTTCGGACAACACACTCTTCAAGCTCTCGTCACATTCATTAAATATAGAGTCGGGTGGAGTCATGCATGACCCGATCACCACCACCTCATCGGTCTCTGGCTCCTCCCACGCATTCCACAAGTGGAAGCAAAACGTGTCTGGCGAATCAATCCAAATTATATCATCGGCGTTACTTGCATTTTTAGCAAGAATTCCAAACCTCGACATCTTGTTCTTGTCGTAAATCACCGGAGAACCGCCGGTGATCATCTCTTGTAACTTGAACACCACCTGCTGGTCGGGAATCACGACGAATTTTTCGGTGATGGCGAAGTCGTGCATCATTGTGGGGGCCGCCAGAGGGATTTCAACGTCTGGAGACTTCTCCCCGTCGGCGGAGAATTGGAAGTATTTCAGGTAAGGCTTCTTAACAACATCGTAGCTGAGAGTGTGGAGATGACCAGATACCGGGTCGACTTTCGGGTGGGCGATCATTGTGGACCCGAGTTGGGTTTCGAAGTCGTAACGGCTGACTGTTTCGAGGTCGCCGGCGGGTGTGATTCTGACTTGGTACGGCATGTCGTCCTCGGACATGGCCAAGAGGCGGTCGTTGAAGTAGACTAAACCGGCGTTGGCGACTCCAAGGCCGTGGCTGGGGTCCACAAGGCCTAAAGCGCTGCGAGCGTAAAACAAGGCAAGGCGAGCGATGCCGGAGTGGCCGTGGAGCTCGCCTATGGCTTTTGGGAAAACGGGCCTCCCGATTTCACGCTCTTGGACTAGTCTTTGAGTTTCAGTGAACCGACATGCGTAGCTGGCAGCGCCGTCATTAATGCTAACGGCGTGGACCATGCCGTCACCGTCGAAGAAGTGGTGGCCGGCGGTGGGCTCGTGTAACGGGTTGGCGCCGTTACGGACGTAGACGCCGCTAATGCATGCGGGAATGGTGCCGGAAACAGGGAGTGCGTGACGGACGGGTTGCTCCGGGACCGGAGCGAAGTTCCCGGCGATTTGGACACGTGGGTCGGCGGTTTTGGGGAGAGGGCTTTGGTTCTCGCGTGAGACCAAAGCTCCTTCCAACATGTCCAAGGCGGTGGAGGCAGCTCTCTGCAGGAAGTTCCAGTGTGAAGGCTGCTGGGTTGTAGTAGCGGTTTTAGGCTTTGCAGAAGGTGATGGAGTGGCCTCTTTTGTAATATTTTTTTGATGGTAGGGCTGTTTAGGAAAGCGAAGAACTGAAGGAGACTGGAGAGCAGAGTGAATGGAGGTGGTTCTCTTTCTGTTCAAGGTGATGGATCTTCTGGGGAAGCCCTTGTTTAGAAGTGTAGAAGAAGAGGAGGAGGAGGAGAGGTGGTGAGGCATTTGGGCTGTGTGAGCCCAACTATTCGAAGGAGTAGCCATAGCTAGTGTGTTTTCGTATACACTCAAGGTGCTAGCTTTGTGCGTTTTGCCTCGCTGAAATTTTGTTTATTTTCTTTGAAAGAAAGAAAAGGAGGTAGAGAGAAAAGTGAGGAAGGAGTGAGGTTTGGGGAGAAAGAGAGAGAGAAAATGGAGTATAAATAGAGTTGGGGGAGTGTGGAGGTTTGAGTCTACCTCAGACCATCTAAGAGAAGACCACGTAGTGGATTGGTGGAAAGGGCATTGGGCGATTGACATTTGAGACTTGAGGCCTACAAACAAAAAAAAAGAAATACACGTATTTTTGTATATGGGTTATGAGGAGACAGAGCATATATATATAATGACCATTCAAGTTTTGTTTTTTTTTTTTTGGTATGGAATTATAATTGGATGGAGTCCTAAAATCCGGGACCAATGGAGAAGCATAGGGTGCATGAAGAGAGGGACTGATGCCCACAAAAAGAGTAAAACGATGAGCTTAAGGACACTAGTAATGTAATAGTGACCCACTAAGTAACCAAAGTGATGTGCCCTATTGTTTTTGTTGTTGCAAGTCCGCGTCCCTCCCTCTATAGGGCCTCTCCTCTCATGGATGTCTCACCCCACCCACGTGGCCGTTTTTTGCTTTCATTCCACCATTAAATCTCGGTCAAATCACTTGTCCCACACGCTTCACCCCCTCCTTCACGTATCATCATCGCTCCAAATATATATAGGGTTTAGGCCATTAAGTATAATTAAGATATGAGTGTATTTTTTAATACACGGCGTGAATCTATGTATATATATAGTAATCAGTGTCATTTCATCAAGATAACGTACTAGAAGAAACTTCATATAGTTCAACAATAATGTATTGTTATCATCCTAATGTGATATAGTTATGTACCATGATGATTGAAATCAAGGATGACCAAAATAAAAACACTGGTGACACAGTCACAAACACACAAGGCATACCTGTTTTTTTGTGTTACACATTTTTGACCTTGTCACGGTCTATAGAATGCTCTCTATCAGCATCCATATGGGACCCTATGTGACTAGCACGTTCCGAACCCATTTCTATTTGTATATTTTTGGTGCCCAATTAACACATCCTTTAAATTATTCGATCCCTACTCTTTTTTTTTTGTTCGGATATAGTAATTGTTACGATCATTATTGTCTTCGTTGTTGTCATATCATATATTTTGTATTTCTTCACATGATGCAAGAGTTTGTATGTTATTACCAAATATAAAATCTCAACCACCATCGTAGAAAAATCTTTCATATATGTTTTTATTAGGGGAAAATATGAATCTATTTTCAATTCCTTTCGGATATAGATGAATAATTGCAACAGATACCATACCAGGTCCCCAGTTTAATTGCCCGAAATGCATGGCAATATCCATATGCCTCATCTTATTTTCGGAGGTCCCCAATCTATTATTATGAGTTTGTGATGTGAGAAACCAAACGTATCGGCTTTCACAGACGGGTATAAACACAAGGCGCATATTTGCATATATTGCAGATGAAATAATTAATCATGACAGTGATGAAGAAATAGAGGTGGTTCATTTGGTACATGCATGATTTGGATGTTAGGAATTGGGTATGGAATCACATATCGTGGAGTACTATATATATCCAAACCAGGATGGGTGGATCGATCTATCAAGCTCCGTTTCCGGTTGCTGTCCAAGATCAAAGCCACCGGAGGTTCTGTCGAGGGCCACCGGACAAAGAAGCATGACAACGATGGCTGATAGGAGCCGGGTTGGATTATTTGATAAATCTTCACCTCTTGATATATGGCCGATATGCAAGCTTTGGAATATCTATTTGCTGGAGTCATGAAAATAACTGCTACGTGCTTAGAAAACCTAACCCAGAGTTCTCTTATTAATTAGTTCTCCTTCTCTAACAATCTAGTGAGATGACTTGAGGTATTGATGTGCGCATGTGTCATTTTCTTACTCAGAAAGAATAGCATGCTGGTTTAAGTGGTTCTGCATTTGATATATATATATATATATATATATATATATATATATATATATATATATATATATATATATATATATAGAAAGAACCATGATCTTCTTCCTATGATTCTGTTGCATTCAAGCTCAGCTATGACAATACAGTTTCTCATGCAAACATGTGGGTATATATCAAGCAGTTAGTTATATGAAGGTACTGTTTACCTACTTAACAAGAACAAAGATCAATTAGAACCTTTCATAGTTCCTGAAAACACATTATATATTTTTTCGATATTAGACCAACAGAAACTGAAGGTCGATAGTTTTTCAAGGAAAAGTACACGTGAAAGAGCCATGACAGTAAGTACAGCAAGCTTAAATTGATTGGAAATTTAAAGAGAACTTCTCACGGCTAGCTCATCTGATCGATTAACTAGTCTGACAGTGACAAATCACCAAATTACTTGCTTGCTTCACAATTAGGGAACATGAATAAAAGGGAGCTCAATATATCTGTGATTCCCATGCAATCAGTTCAACGTCATAAAATTGAAGTTTTCCAAACCTCAAATTAATTATTACGAGACTAATTAGTGAGAAGAAGGCATATCATAGATGAGATTTAATTAAAATTTATAGATCGAATGTCCTAATTGAAAATTAATCAAAACAGTATGAAATAACTAGTGCATATGTAGAGATCTAGATCAAGTTATCAACCCATGAGTCACGACGTACATCATTTATAAGGTGACTTGTTCTTCATTTTCTTTTAACCGAAAGGTACTTGCATATATATATATATATATATATATATATATATATATATAATTATGGATTTATGGAACTAATTATATTTTAGTGAATGATTTCAAAAAGCACCACCTTGGATAAGGGCTCTACCCGCTAGCTTGTGTATAAAGTTAATTATTTAGTCGAGTGGATTACCCATAATCATCAAATTAAATGCTTGTGATAACTGAGCTTAATTATAATCCGCGAAGCTGGACAAATCACATGCTGGCACTCAAAAATTTAACTATAGTTAAAGAATAAGCCATATATTTTAACGTAACATGGACCAATAATTAGTTGATGAATGGGTTAAAGCTCTTAATTAATTATTGTTTCAAATTCGGAAGTTGGTTATTGAGTTAGTTAGCAGTTGGCACATGGAATGCATAATGATCAAGAACAAGAAAATATCTTACGAAGAACTAATTAGAAGAACATTCCTTACCTAATGCAGTACGTCATCACAGACGAACGACGGGTTTCAAATGTCGACAGAAATATATATATATATATATCATGTTTTGTGTAAGGCAGAAGGAGCTTTAATCCTTTAACAAACATTATCAGTTCATTTTTAAGATGCAATTGGATTGCTACGTAATGACGCATACACTGTATGTATGTCCATCTAATATTGGAGATGCATGTACATCAACGATCCATGAATAAATTTGTAAAAAAAAAAAAAACAAATCTCATAAAATATGAGATTTAACGTGTGACCACCTCTACAATATTAATTATTCTAATAATCAACATGTCATCTATAATAAATTGAAAAAATTAGTTAACTGATAAAGACTAACTAAGATTTCGATGTTCTGGTTCATTTCAGGTTGTGGAGAAGATATATTGCAGGTGGAAGAGAATAGAGATTTAGTGGTTTGGATTTGAACATGTTCATTGTAGGAATCTATAATTTGGTTGCTGTTGCTGTTGCTGTTAGAATTGTTCACATATACACACAGAAGATAAAAATGATTGATACCCGGCCACCTTTGAAAATAGATACGGGCCGGGTGAACAATTCATGGTTTGATAAAATATTGATATCGATACAGATTTTGTGGGAGTAATACGTACGTAATATAGAAGAAAATATATATGAGTCCAGGATTAAGTCTACTGATTAGGTGTCTACATTGATCGATATGAATTTTAATTATGACACGCTATTTGTTCAAATCTTACCACGTACAATTGCTAATTAGGCAAGTAGGGTTTTGATGCTCATAGGGTTAATTAGCTAGGTACTCGAGTAAGTTTATTATGTATATATATACTATTTGTTAATTAGTATGTAATTCACTTATTAAGTTAATCCGGTATTGTCTGTCAATTTATGTAGATTTAATGCATAAACTATCACGATTTGGTTGTTATTTAATTCATAAATTTCTATTTTAAAATATTAATTAAAATACAGAACGTCTTCTGTTCAAGGCTATCATGTTGAATGTGTTCCTAGCTAAAATTGACTGTGTACATGATTAAGAGTTAGATTTAATGTAACTCTTACTCCAAGTTGGTAAAACCTACATGCATGCATGTCACCTAAGTGGCAGTAATTAGTATCATAATTAACAGTCCTATTCAAAGATAGTTTGGCACAGATTATGCAAATCAACTTTTAGGTACTTGGCATGGAGAATATATCCTGCCCAACTCTTTCCCAAATCTCAACCCTTCCAATTGATCTTCTATCTATCTATATAACTACTTTTGATTACAAAAATAATTAGACATTTCTGGCTTAATCAGACCAAAGCAAACATACAAACAGTGACTGGAGCACAGTGTATGCGTACTGGGACGCAAATCATGTGATCCTCTTTGGCTTTGTTTTGCTGATAAAATAATTGGTGATTGCAATAGAGATGGAAAAGAATAATCAGGAGATTCCTCAACTGATCTGACTGACCGGAATAAACTACCAACTGCCAAGCCATACGTAACCCTAGCACTCCACTAATTGGTTAATTAATTGATTAGTGTCTGATTAATGTCACAAAATTGATCCTTAATTATATCAACTGATCAAGTTTTCTAATGTTGGAATACTTTTATGCTACCACCTTGTTTATAAACATTATATTCAGTTTTCTCGTTGAATTTCCTTTATTTTTCCATCTTGCATCCTCATATAAGGGGGTTCGAAAGGACTAATTAATTAATTATATCGAAGAAGTAATTGGTTTTTCATCATCATCAAAACTAAATTGTCTGAATTAAACTACTCAATCAGACTTAACTAAAACACACGTATTAGTTTATTGATGTAATACGAGTGTTTTCTATTAAAAGATGAAATCTCATATTGAATTCTATACTTATAAGTCCAATAGCCTGCAGCTATGTGCTAGAAAAAGCGGTCAAGTTCTTCTAGAGAAAAAACATATAATCTGTAAACCGATTTGGTATAGTAAGCATTATATTTAACCAAATAAAATGATAGGAAACCAACGTTAGACCTTAGTCAAAAGTAGTTTGGTATGAGTGTGATTGAAAAAATAAAAGTTGTTTGGAATGAGTGTGATTGAGAAAATATATATGTGCATGATTGAATAAATTTGTAGCACATGGGATGTATAATGCATGGAATATGGTTTGAATTAATAAGTAGTCGATGGACATGCATTTGATCTCCAACAAATTAAAGAAGATCGATCTGCATTTAGGTTTTGTTGTGGAAATTGATTTAGCCTTTAATTAGCCCTTTAGCAAGATTGAGATTACTTTCTTCTTTTGCAAATGTATATGGTCTGATCAGACAAAATATGCTCCCTAAATAATTAGGAAAGAATGCACTACAGAAATATTATTCCACAACACATATCGATCTGGTTAGATTCTATGTCTGTAGGTGTGTTTGAGCATATCACGTATTCTATTCGAGAGCTTTATACGTTAAGTAGATTCTTAATTTGTAATGTAATTAGACTATTTTTGTGTTACTTTTCCAGCATCCAAGTCTAATTGAGTTTCTCTAGCTAGCTCTCTATCTATGATCGAGTTAGCTTAATTAGTTTCCACTAATTAATTTAACCTCCGGTTTTCCTGTCGTACGTACGTGGTTGTGTACAAGCTAGAATAATGAACAACAGATCTTTTTGATCGATTAATTAGATCTCGTCCTGGTACATGAACCATAGCCGGCCAATCTGTAAGATTTTCATCATATATACATGCAGTACTAGATCTCTATTTTTGATATTCAAGTCCTCAATTCTCATGTTCCTTGATATTTCCATGCTAATTGTATTTACATATCTAAATAGATATCTAGATCACTCGATCGGGATTCTAATCAGTTAGTTAAGTATATAAATTTCATTACAAACCCTACGCATATATACGGCGTCCTAAACCCTAGCCTTAGTTTCAAAACATAAAATTAAACCTAATTAAACAAAGGCACTTGGAATAATTGTTTCTCATCACCCATAACAATCGTATAATCTCGTAGATATACAGGCCCTACTTCCCAGTTCCCCCTGACTTTCTCGTCAATGAGTTCAATCACCGTCTCACCGACCGTGTAAATGTCACTCTCTTTTACGAGTCAAGATCCTCATTAATTTTCAAAGTCTTTTTCTTCCTGCCAATTGTATTATTTCTGTAACTATTTGTACCCCTACCGCCAAACCGGCTTACGTATACTGATCGATTAACCCCAAACCAAGGCTTCAAATTACCTGTCCTCCTGGTGCATGAACAGATCGATGAACACGACCAATTGAATGTTGAAATGTAAACGAAAACACCTCTGGGCTGCAATGCTGTTTTCTTTGCATTTGTTGGAAGACATAGCACTCAGCGCGGGCGCCTTACATCGATATCCCTTTACTTTCTTCATATCAGTCAAATCGGCACAGATTAACGTCATTTTCGACGGTTTTGCACAATACCACATTAGGTGGTGTATATTTAGACATATATACACCGTACGTGATTTCCAGCTCAAATTTATATTAGGGTTTATGAAATATTCGACCAAAATATTTTCAGGAGAAAACTGTACGTGTGACTCACTACGCCATTTATGTTTTAAAGCGACGGACATGCACCGTCGCTTAAAACCCTCCCTCCGTCGCTTAGGCCTTAAAGAGATGGACAGGCTGTCGCATAAACATAGTCGCTTAAGTCTCGTCGCTTAAAGGACTAAGCGACGGACTTTTCAATGATCGTCACTTGAGTTCACCTTTAAGCGACGGAGGCACACATACATCGCTTTAAGCACATTTAGTTTAAGCGACGGATTTTGGGATTGATCAGTCGCGTTAAATGAACTTAAGCGACGGATTTTGGACATTTAAGCGACCGAGTTTGTTGTTTGTCAGTCGCTTAAGTGAATCTGAAACGATGGAGTTTGGACTTCGTCAGTCGCTTAAAGGTACTTAAGCGACTGACATTGTGATTTCTCAGTCGCTTTAATATGAACTTAAGCGACATACATTGGACTTTCTCAGTCGCTTAAGTGACGTTTTGCATTTCAATACAGAACTGGTTCTGTACTGCCCTTTTACCATACACAAAATTACAAAATTTCCTGCATTGCAAAAACCCCAAACATACACAAATCTCATTCCATACACAAATTCGTAACTGAAAGCATACACGATTTATTAATTCCATTGTCATCATGTGCAATATTCATACATAAACTATTCTAAGTTACGAAAGCTACCTAAATTGTTTTCCAAAAGCTTAACAAAAGCTAATATAAATACATGAAGGAATAGCAGCAGCCTTGGCCAGGGTTGCCTCCACGTTGGGAAGCCGGGGACGAAAGAGCAGGCTGAAGAACCGGTTGAGATCGTCACATCAACTCCATGCGTAGCTCACGATCCTCACCTGCTGCAGAAGCTTCTCTTCTGATATTACCTTGCTACTTGAGAAACCTGAAAGAAAATGAATAATTATCATATGTTCTGTTGCATTACATTTGAGTATAAGATAATCACCAAACTCAGAGATGTTCGCAAAGATTAATCGCCTTTAACACATGTTGCATATTATGAACAGTTCTGGTTTTATCCCTGTCAATAAACTTCTAAGTATGAACTGCCTGACTTCTTTCTTGGAATTGGTAGATAAACATATGAGTCAGGCAGTTCATGCTTTCCCTTCCTAATGTTCTTTGTAGACGAGATGCGATGCTACAAATGTAAAAACAAAACTTTAAACTCTATGAAAACCTAAAACAATGCAGAAAATTATGTACATGCAACAATTAGATACACGAAGTTAAAAAATCCAACCTGAAATGAAACAAAAAGATGCCACTAATAGACTAATGAATGGCATATGCCATGGTGTATTACCTACAAACATGCAGATGAGCACTTCTAACATATAAGATAGAACTTCTCCAACAAGACATTACCAGCCTCCAAGCAAACTGTAAACCAGCCAATGACAGCATCAACCTACATCAATTGGAAGTAACAACAAGTTAACAACGATGCTGATTATAAGGAAACTTAAGAAATGCATGCAAAAATAGTTAGTCAAATCTAAACACTAGATGCATAACAATCAGCTCATGTATTTTAAGCTTGCCGAACTCAAATCTAAACACTAAACAGGATGATGTTCAACAGTTCAAGCATATGCACAATATGAAATAGTGAAAACTAAGAGTACTCACTGCTAAAGACATTTCAGATCTTTCATTTTCAATATACACATCGCCCATTGATTCTTCGAATCCTGAATTATGCATCAAACAATATGATCAAGGCTAACAATAGATCTGCAGAACAACCAAAAAGAACCAAACTTTGACAGAATAAGAACAAAACCAAGAACACCCATCATCATGAACACAAAATGTAACTAAGATATAATATAGAGCAACTTACAAATGTAATCTGCAGGAACCCATGAGCAGGTTTTTGTACACAAACCCAGAAAACCCAAACTAGAATCAGTCCATAAATCGATCGAATTAAGAAACTAAATTAGAGGCGGAGGCGGAGGGCAGAACCTGTTCGGAGCCGGAGCCGGAGGCAGAGGCGGAAGAGAGGAGAATCTGCTGAAGAGAGGAGGTTTTGGTGGTGTGAAAGCCGAGGCGGAGCCACTAACAAAGGCGGAGAGAGAGGCTTCAGGGTGGATTGGTGGTGTGGAGGCGGACGCGGCAGTGAGGAGAGGGAGGCTGCTTCGAGAACCGGTGGTGTCGAGGCGGAGGCGGCAGTGAGGAGAGAGAGGCTTGAGGGCGGATTGGTGGTGTGGAGGCGGAGGCGGAGGCGAATTGGTCGATCGGGAGGAATTTCAGGAATTGGGAGGAATTAGGGACTTTGGTTCTGTCCAGGTCGAACACAAATTATATTGCACACTTTAAGCGACGGACGTAGCATAAACCCGTCGCTTAAGAAGTTTTTGATATTTCGCTGAATTTTTTGGCGGCTGAAGTTTTTGAATAGTATTGGCACCCAAATTTTACTCTTATGCGACGGACTTTGGGCTTTCTCAGTCGCTTCACTTAAGCGACGGATTTTGCGCTTTTCAATCGTTTTAGTGAACTATCACTATTTTCCTAACTTAAGCGACGAACACACACATGTTAGTCGCTTAATAAGATCTTAAGCGACTGACTTTTGACGTCGTCTAAGGCTCGTCGCATTAGATTATCTGAAGCGACTAACCAAGTGTTTTATGCGACAGAAACTTTGTCCGTCGCATTAGTGAGACTTAGGCGACTGACTTATTTAAAGTCCGTCGCTTAACCTCATATATGGCGTAGTGACTATCATCGATCTGCTTCATTGCATGAGTACGTGACGGTCGAATAGTTGGCCATGTTTGCTGCTGTGGCCAATTGGATCCGAGCTTTCTGGAGCAGCAACCAAGTTGCAACCCATCTACGTCAAACTTAGCAAATCAATCTCAGTCAGAATGATCAACATGCAAGTATAACTAATTAATATGTGGCGCACCTTAGTCTAACCTAGTAAGTTGTATATGTACTACTGGCAAATACAGTGACTAACAACCAAGGCCTTGCCTCTAGGGCACAGTCGAATGCCAGCCTAGCTTATAAAGCTCATGCATATAGAGATCGATGTCACTTGTCACCTTTCACCTTCACCGGCCACCCAGAAACATGATAGAAGTGATGAAACCGATCTCCACCACTTGCGCGCAGATTAATTTTTGTCATGTTTCCAGTACGTTATCGATCTTTAGTCGGCGATGATATGTCGAACTTTTACCCGTATCATTTTTCCAACATATTAACTTTTATCCTAGCTAGTTCAACGAGGTTAAAGATTTGTTGCCACAGTGACTGTGGACTGCATTGTGAAGTTGATTCAGTGGACTGGTTACGGGTCATGGGGCATTTTATAGGGACTAAAACAGTTGGCTGGCTAGGGGAAACAGTTTGTGCGTTGATAGTTTCCGTTGCAATATTGTTTCAGGGATCCAAACTGTGGGTGTTTCTTCGACATTTTTGTTGTCACTGCACGTACATGCAGTTGTACGTGCTAGCTGTGACAATAACTATTGGTCATATATTGATATATACCTGTTCGAAGTCCCGGAAGACGCTTCTTTTAAATAACACTATTATTTAGTGGAATCGGTGAATGCGATCTACATTCATTTGTATATATCTCACTGAAATTTCAAGCTTTTGTCTATTATTTGAATCAAGTACTCAATGCAGTCCTTCTTAACTATGACATTGTCCGGTGAAACTTCCGGTTTATAGTCAAACGCACCTTCGGATCAGTTGCTTGATCGGGAGTTTAAGTCTATAATGAAGGTTAGGCCACTCCATTGAAATTAGATAAACTAAAATGAGTAATACGTACGTTGATAAGTATCAACTAATTAATTTTTTTTTATTTCACAACATTATAACAATGCATTAAGTAAAAGTTAGAAGTAAGTCATGTCACTCATTTGTTACCATATAACTATATTAGAAATACATACATTACGATAGGGGTGGACACGCGGACCCGAACACCGAAAAAAACCGAGCCCAAAACCGAACCGTAACCGAAAAAACCGAAAACCGAAAAAAACCGAACCGAAAAAAAAAAACCGAACCGAACCGAAGTAGTTCGGGTTGGGTTTCGGTTTCAGTCTGGCAAAACCCGAACCAAACCGAACTGACCCAAAATTACCCGAATTCTAGTTATTCCGGTTTCAACTATATCTTCCTAGTCTTGTTTTAGCACTAGTGGGAGAGTAATTAATCCACATCGTAGCTCTCTAAGTCCTAAAATGGTGGAAGCATTGATATGTACTCAAAGTTGGCTTCGGGGTGAACATATTGCTTTGCACCATGTGCCTACTATTGAGGAGATGGAGATTTGTGAAGATACGGAAATAGGTAATAGTTTTGTTTTTTTCTTATTGAATATTTGAATTGCTTAATGTGATTTGGTTTTGTGTTATGCATGATTATATTTGAAGAGCTTGCAGCATGGCATTAGAGACGATCGTGCCGAGAGTGGATCAAGTGGTATGCTACCTCCAAGATCAAACTCATTCATGCGAGCTTGAGGGAGAGTTGAGAATTGTGATGATGCCAAATTGTCAATCATGTCATGGACTCTCATATTGTTCTATTTTTCTCTTTCTTATTTAGTTATGTTTAAATATTAAACTTTGGACTTTGACTTTATTTTGATAGACTTGAAATTGTTGAATTATGGAGTATTGACTCAAGCTGAACTTTGTACTTTGAAATTTTTGACTTATAAACTATGAAATTTATATTTTTTATTCGAACTTGAAAAGTGGGTAAAACCGAAAAAAAAACCGAACTTTGCGGGTTGGGTCGGGTTATGGGTCACTGACTCAAAAATTAAAAAACCGAACCGAACCGAACCGAATTTTAAATTTGGGTTGGGTCATGGGTTTTGTCCAAACCCGAACTGAAGTGACCCGTGTCCACCCCTACATTACGATATTAGGGATTTCTTCTTTGCGTGAGTGCGTGACTTAATGAAGAGCATTCAAATTAGGGGCAAGTACATATGGGGTTGAGAAAATTTCATGCCCAAATTGGTGAATGATCATTAAAAGTTCATAAGTCTTTGAATAACTACATCTAGAGCAGTAACTATGATTTGAAAGCTACACAAAAATCTCCATAAAGTTTATTTGGGTGGAGAATCACTTTCGAATATCATTTCAAAATTTCAATTAGATCCTATATCATTTCATTGTAAATATGATGGCTTAGAAAACAGAAAATAGAGCAAGGATTTTTATAAATAACACAACTATATATATACAATATTCAGTTGGGATCGGAGTACAAACTTAACTAGCTCAGACATGTTTTTCATATATATTGATCGATCACCATGTGAGAGCAGTACTGTTAAGCTAGCCAGACAGCTTTTGGTGGCTGGAAAGACTGAGTTCGATCACTCAACGGGTACAAATGTGCAACTTAATTTGGCTCTAGTTTGGTCCTGGATTGATTGAAGCGAAGGTACTACACTATTACTTGTTGGGAAGATGGACAAGACATGAGGCATACACAAAGCACCAAGAAGCAACTTGTGCTCGTAGGCCTACAATGCAATGGACAATCTTCATTAACCTACCATTTGTGAACCGCTAAGAGACTCATCGACCCTACACCAGAAACCTTTGTCCTTGGGGTATTCAGATCGATGTCCGATCACAAAGGGCCCTTTTCTTTTCACACCCTTTCTTCACATTTTACTAGAGTAAATGGATCTTGTTTTACATTTTTTTGGTAATTTTTACTCAATAAGTAAATATAAAATTTCTGTAATGAACTAGATATATGTGATGTCAACTACAATATACATACACAACACACCAATAAACCGTACTAATGTACGTGTCGTTGTATTTTCTATGTTGTATCACTTTGATACGTTGCTCCATTTGCTCCTTCTCCATAAGATTGCCTTCATCTATGAATACGTTTTTGATTTGCAAGTTTATTCTTTTGAGTTTTGAGTAGTGTTATAAACTTATAAGAATGAATTTTCATACTAAATTTGAGTCCCAAATAACTTGATACATTGACATATCAAATGACAACACCTCACTACTTATGTTATAGAAGTCTAAATACATATCACGACCTCTCACTTACAAAACACCAGACGGTAGTGGGACTCTAATTTCCTAACTATTTGTAGAAATTATTTCATTTTATTTTTTTGGACAAAAAATTAATTTAAAGAGGCCCATCTGAAGGCCCATCTGAAGGCCCATCTGAAGCCCCATATATACTGACCCACTAATCCAAAACCCGCCAAAGTTTAGCGCCCTATATTCAACGGCTTCCTTCGTCTTCAGCTCCGCCGTCACCTTCTCCAGCAGCACCGTCCTGATTTCCGGCGCCGGTAAGTCCTTCCTCGTCTAAATCGACCTTCAATTTTTCATCAAGTCATGATCTAGAGTTCTGTTTTAATACAAACACATAATTGCGCTGTTGATTTCGATCGTTTTGGTACCAATTCTGCTGTTGATTAGGGTTTTATGTTAGGATCACTGACTAAGGGTTTCGATTAGAGTTTAATCATGATTTGGGTTCAAGAAACAATAACTATTATGGTTAATTTGGGGTTTAGGGTTGCTAAGGACCCCCAATCAATTAATCAAAATATCAAAATTGCCGAAAAAAATCAATTTTGGCCTCAACCCGTGTTAATTTATTGCAGTTATTTTTTGTTAATAGTATCTGATTTTTGGATAATGTTTATTTTCAGAAAATATGGCTAAGTTGACAATTTCGATTAGTTATGTGGGAAGTTGGGTTTATCTACTTCTTTATATAAGTTTGATAGAATGAGGCATTAGTTGATTTGACAATGTTGGTCATGAGGAGCTGTGGGATAGAGTGTGCAGTCGTATCAGGGAAGACCAAAATGAGTAGGGAAATAGAGTATAAGATTGTGGAACGTCTCTAAACTCTCCTGTGGAGATAGTAGACTACAGTAATGTGACTGCTTCTATTTTCTGAGAGTGGGGGAGATTGGAAAGTCGTGTTCAATACTCTTGAAAGTAGGGTGTGTGCTTCTGGAGTGGGAGTAATCAATATGGCTCAGTTGGTCTTGCAACTCATGCTAAGCAACAAAAGTTCAATTGCCTTTGATTCCGGGAAGTGAGGAAATTTTTATTTTGGAGATGAGTTGATTCAACTCTAAATTTTTTTTAATTTTTTTTTATTTGAAGTTTAAAGCATGACAATTGTAGATCGCAAGTACATGCAATCAAGTCACCAAATTATTGAGTATATAATCCTAAGATGTTATCATAGTCCCCATTCTTGTTCATCAGAAGCTTTTCATCATGACCTCATGTAATTCCTGTTGTTCAATATATAACGTCAAAATACAAGGGTGTTTCATGCCAATATTCAATATATAACGTCAAAATACAAGGGTGTTTCATGCCAATATTAACCAAAAGATATTACTGTGGACTTGCAGAACGATCTTGTGTGGATGTAATTTATGGGAAATTTGGAAGGCTAAAGAATGTGCAATAGAAGATCTCTGGGGATCACCAAATTTATCTTCTAGGTCGTCCAAAAAATGCAAGAAGAGAATTCATTCTGATGGAGAAGACCAGTCTATACGGTAGTGCGGGAGATGTGGTGCAACTGGTCATCTTAATTGTGGTGCAACTGGTCATCTAAACTGGTCACACATCCCTCAACCCTGTAAGTACCTTATTCTTCATCATCTTAATTGTGTAAGTGAGTGCTGTTATTTATTTATTCATTTATTTTTGAAAAGAACTGTGCTACTGAAACTGAAACTGGAACTGGAACTGGAACCGGAACATGACTTAGCCTAGGGTTGTGTTAGTGCTTGACTCTCTTTAGAGATCATTGTTATTATGTCTCTGATCTTATATCATCTCATATTTTCATTTGTTTTTATTTTAATGCACATTTTCATTAATCTATTTTTTTTTATTGGTTATATTTTGAGCTAGTTTAAAACGAATCCTAGTAATGTGCCAGACTCTCTTATCAGCTGGCATAAAAGAGTGCCAAGGTGGCTTAAAATCATTTCAACATTTCAAAGTAGTTCGTAAAACACTATAAATAGTTTCAACTGAAAATACAAGGGTTTCAAGCTCAGTATTCCGATATGGTTCTCTATTTCTTGTGTTCAATATGTTTTAATAATTCGAAGAGAACTTAAAAGTCCAATCACAGGGTTTTATCTGTCTTCTGTACTCTTTTTACACCCTGAGACACCATGTCTGCTCCCGCGCTACTTCTAGTGTTATATTTTTGTCCTGGAAACAATAGAATGACTATATATGCCTGTCTCTAAAGAGAAGGTAAATGAAATGGGTATGATCCTGTCCATGTACCATGTGAATAGATGTTATTTTTGGTATCTGTTTAGGCTCAGGATGGTTGCCACTATAATGAGATTTGCTTATTCCGTAATTGTCTCACCTTTCCCATTTTATACAAGAGATTAAATTGATAAAAAAAATTCAGTCTTGTAAGAAATATTTGGTTAGAAGTGTTAGATTATAAAGTGACCATCTCCTGGTGGTTTTAGGTGAGAATACGAACTCTCTGAAGGTTGTGAAGTTGCTTTACCAAATCGGCACAGATATGTAAATGTACGTACAGCCATACATAGACACGTGCATGACTGCATGTGTGCACTTCCTAATGAGTTGATGCAAATGACGGTTTTCAATGTGAACCAAGGTTTCCTCCTGTACTTCTTTTATCTTGGTTATACCCCAAATCCCTTATCACAAATGATAGCTGGATAACACTGGCATAGTTGCATAATAAATTGTATTCTAACTATTGTCTGAAGTTATTATGAATTTAATGAAGAAAAGAAATTTAAGAAAATGAAGAGTTGACTTTGCACTTTATGAGGTTTATGTCATAAAGTTTTACATATGTAAATCACATATAGTATATCTACCTAAGTTACATAAATAGAACAGACACACATATCATGTGTGTGTGTGTGTGCATGTGCGCACACATTTGTAGTACATCCACTGAAATAGGCCTTCTTGGAAAGTAAGGTTCTATAGTTCTAATCTTAAGTCTGTGCAAACTGTGGTTTCTCACAAAATCGAAAAGACAGTTCTCCTTGACGCATTTATACTCCCATTAACTTTTATTTAATGCATACATTTTTACTGCAACACACATTGATTGTGATTATGAGCTCCTGCCAGATATAGCAAGCTAATGCGTAGAATAAGTTACCATCTAAAGCCGGGATCGGCAGACTATTAAAGCTAAAATATCCATTACCCCATGAACAGATTTGTAAGTGTTAATTAAAGGTTGTAGCCAAACCCTACTACAGCAGGTCTCCTATCTGTAGTGCTAAGCAAATTTGTTTTGCAACGCAGGCGTTGGTGCATTTTCTACACATTAATGGCTGCCCTGGATGTAGATTGGATTTCTGGAAAGAATCTATTGCATGAAGCTTTACTGGCAACTTTTTAACTATTTGTGCTTTTTCTGAGATATTTTCCTAAATGAGTCATAAAGTATTGTCGTTTTCTTTCAATTACTCATCACCCCTATGGCCTGTAGCTACCCTGGTAACGGATATAAAAAGAGGTAAGGTGCAAGGCACTCTTCCTCAACCCTCATTGTTATTGCTCCTGCTAGCTTTACTTCTTATTGCAAGAAGTGTATTAAGGGTCTCAGTTTTTCACCTTAAGAATGAGTTTCCTTTTGACCCCCAATCTCATAAAGGGTTACCGGTGCTTCTTTTGTCGAAGAGTATTTGACAGTCCCCAGGCTGTAGGGGGGCATCTTCGGGCCCATCAGGAAGAGATCAAGGCAAGGAAGAGCTGGATTCCTGGCCAATTAAGTTACTCAGAAATCATTACCAGCAATACTCAACCTCTCCCCATCTCCCATCCCAAGAACTTTTCTGAAGGTAGCTGTCCACCTTATTTGAATTCAAACGGTGTTTGTCAGTTCAATACTGATGGTGTTCAAAATTTTATGTATGGTATGTCATCCCTTTCTGAAAATGCATTGCCAATTATTCAGAATAAATACTTTGGCAAGCTTCCATCTCTTGAGGATGCTGTACCTGATGTTGATCGAGGTCTCAGCTCAAATCAGTTGGCTGGCTTCAAGGAGCTTAGTCTTCTTGATTCCTTGGCTCACAATCCCAGTCAATCTTCAGGCCAAGGTGAAGTTGGTAAATCTAAGAAAAATAATGGAGGTAAGAGGCGCTGCTGTGGTGAAGCCCAAGGAAATGCTGGGACTGTGAATGAGTTGAAAAGGACCAAGATCAACTCAGATAATATGGAACTTGATGGTCCTCGGAAGATAGAGCTTCTTCTTTTTAAAGAGCAGGACAACTCCAATTTTGGTTCAGGAACACCTTCTGATTTGGATGAAAGTGAGACCAATCTTGATCTGTCGCTACATCTGTAGCTTTATATTGGCTTCCTGATTGCGAAAGAGGAAGGCGGAACAGCATTAGATCCATGGCTTCAGTGATAGTTTGTCCCTGGTTTGTTTAGATAATAAATAAGTATCAGTATCTGTATTTGCATAATAAATATGGGCTTGATAGAATGATGTGAAATCATATCTTCCGCTGTAGTTGTCTTTCTCTTCTTTAATAATGTTTACTTGTTTACTACTATGGTCTTTTATCCAGTGAAGTTGATATCAACATGTCAATAAAGTAGGGAAACACTTCAATTTATTTTTCTGTGCAGAAAATTTCTTTTATGTGGAAATAAAAATATTGTAGGCTAGTAGAAGATTATGGTAGTTGTAAATGCCTCTTTACTTTCTTTCACTACTTATGATGTGCATTTTCAGCTTTCTTTTTTATGCTTGGTGATATTATTGATCGACATCAAATCACTGAGCTGTGAGCATCTTGAAATATTGTTATCGAGGTACAGTTATGGGTTTATCTTCTATGAGATTTTGGACCAAGGTTTGTTGTCCCTCATTCTGTAATGTTTTTTTTTTTTCAATAGAATTCTTTGATTTATCTATCATGTGTTACTAGCAACAAGGTTATGCCAACAAGTAGATTTGTGTTATCTTTAATGGTGGGTTCAACAATGGAGAAAATTACCAAATCTGTAACCTGTATATGGTTCCTTACCTTCTCAGAAATGCTTTTTGTTATTCGTTGTTAATCATTTTGCAGTCACATGCCAGTGTAGAATTTAGTATACAGTTCACTTCTTATATCAATTATGCAGTAGTCTTATCTCTTTCTCATCATTTTTTAAGTACTCCTATGTCAGGGATTACAACTGAACCTAACAAGTCGATGACTGCTTTGTATCATTCTCTTGGGATCCATCTACTACTAGTAGTGTTGGTTGAACTCTTTTTCTCATTTTAGTTTTATATATATAGTACTTGAATATGTGAAGCACACAATTGGACTGCATTACATAGCTGGAAATTTTCTTCCTTTTTATATCCTTTCTTTTGGCCTTTTCGCTTTTTATGTCCATTGGAAATATATCGTATGCAGCTGGATATGGCAAGTATATGATTAGTTTCTGGTGATGATTTTGCAGTTACTGCTGCCTTTTGTTGACAGATGCATGCCTTTTCTGGAGGTGGGAGGAAGATATATGAACATAAGAAAATTCAGCTGGAATATGTTTGCTCTGATTATAGTAGGTTGTGTGACTTGCCCTTGAGATTGTAGCACCACCAAACCAGATTTTGAATGATCTAAAAAGATTTTAGGTTTGAGTTTTGTAGCACTGACCTATTATCAAGACTTGGCTACCTGCAATTTGCCTAGATTTTAATTTGTTAGGACTTGTATTAAGAATGTAAGATTATATTTAAAGGACTTGTACAGAAACAAATCAACTGGTACGCATAGAGGAATGCAAAGGGTTCAGTTCAGGCCTATATATCGTATGTCATGGTCTATTTTTGCCCATTCGTGTCCACATTTTTGGGTGAAAATCATGGTTATAGACGGCCAAAAAAAATGAGGAAATGTTCTGGGTTGGTTTCCAAAGAATTGAGATATCATACACATCTTTTGGTGTGCTTACTCTCGGCTAGGCTTCAAATAGCATCATGTTAGATTCCATTCATGTAGCATGCTTTCAGGTTTTATATGCCATGCAAAACTAATTGTGATCATAAACATGAAGAAGATATTCAATCCGATAAGTATGAAAACAGCAGCAGTATTAGCAGGTTGGAAAATGACATGTCTCCAAACAACAGTTGCAATGACGAGACTTCTTTGGATGGATTGTAATGTGACACGAGGCAAAGCTCATTAATTCTGTGATTTAGACCAATGTCCTTAAAAAGTAGAATTGTATCCAAGGACTAATTAAGTTTGTTTACGAAAACTCTAAACCGTTATCCTTACTAATTATCTTATCGGAAAATACTTGTGTTCATACCAGTATGGACGGTATGCGTCTGTATTCTCTCTAATTTGTATATTTTGGGCAATGTAATCAACAATTCTAACCGTTCAAAAGTTGAATTAATCAATAAACATCATCTCTGTAAAAAATAAATATAAATAAATATCATTTGCTCAACTGATTGTATCAAACAAATAGACGGCTAATCATGAGACTCCCAACTTTCACTAAAACTGTTCATTTGTTTGATGCAATCGAATGAGCAAACGATTTTGGTTTATTCCGAATTTTTACATAAATGATCTTTATTGATTAATTCAACTTTTGAACTGTTAAAATTGTTGATTACATTGTTTTAGATATGCAATTAGAGAGAGTTCGGACTCACACTGTCCATACTGATATGGACGCAAGTATTTTCCTAATCATAATTCTAAGTTTTAAACTCTCAACAATTAATTTAAGCTCTCTAAATTATAAACCGCTCCTTGTTACATAAACACTAAACTCTAAACCGTTACCTAAATTCTAACTCTAAATATTAAATTTTTACTCGTTACCTAAACCATAATCTCTAAACCATTATTTATTACCTATGTTATTAACATGAATAAAACATTTGATAAAATGGGTGAAAGTAGGTGTTAAAAAAGTGTGGATTTGTTTTAATTTGTTTTTTATAGAGTAGCTTAAACGCTATTTGTATATATAGTTCCGTCCTTCATTTATTCCATAAATGGACCTAAACCATAATCTCTAAACCATTATTTATTACCTATGTTATTAACATGAATAAAACATTTGATAAAATGGGTGAAAGTAGGTGTTAAAAGAGTGTGGATTTGTTTTAATTTGTTTTTTATAGAGTAGCTTAAACGCTATTTGTATATATAGTTCCGTCCTTCATTTATTCCATAAATGGATGTTAAAGCACCAGTCAACAATACATCTCTTTCTCTTTCAATGGCATGACAAGCTCTTTTTTTCTTTTTTATTTAAAAGAGAACAATGTTACATTATTTTATCTAGCTAAATATTTTAGTGAGTGTTGTTCTATCGTTTCATATACGAGATATTATATATATTTTTTATTATAATTTGATAGGTGTAGAAGATAATATGTGGTCACGTAACACGTTTAATGTATTAAATTATATGTGTAGGAATTTTTAATTTGTTTTAATATATGTGAGACTTGGTTAAACCTCTTTTTTTCTTATTACCTATTCCTTGATAAAATGGTAAAATGAATAAAACTAAAATAGAAAGATTTATACACCAGGAAATAAAACTCCTACACTTGATACCCTTTCACTAGAGCGCGTGAAAACCACTCTTCAACACTGTCTTCTCCGCAGAGCACTCTTTAACCGAGAGTTTAACTGCGACATGGCCATTTGGCGCGTGGTTGTTCCTTAATCTCGAATCAAAGAACCATGTTTGCTACAAAATAAAATAATCCTTTCCTTTATGAGAAAGAATAGTCTGATGGGTCACCCTCTTCTCTCTCTCTAACCAGAGAGCCTTCTAAATCGCATCAAAGTCACCATCTTTATAATCCCATCTCTCGCCCCTTTTTTCTGGTTCGAAGTTCCAACTGGTTTTTATTGTCGTCTTCTTGTTGTTCAGCTCTGTCTGTCTTGTTTCCAACCTCTGCAACCATACTTGTGTTTTGGATGGATGCTGAAGCTGCCAAAGCCCACATAAAGTCCATATCCATGTGATTCTTGAACTGTGTTTTTGTGGGTGTTTCGGTTGAGGACAAAGAGCTTGGATTTTGGGAAGCTTTTGAGGTATTGATTGCTTTATGGGATTTTGAGTTTTGATGCTTTCTGTTTCAGTCACCGGAAGAAATTTGATAGCTTTAGAAGTTTAGATTGTGTGAGATTCTTGTGTTGATAGGAGGCAGAGGTTATTGTGTTTATAAAGTGAAGAAAGTTGGATTTTTTTTTGTTCATATGTTTTAGGTGATGCTTTGTGTGTATGCTAAGGTATTGTGGAAAAGAAATTGGTGTTATTGTTTTGTGCAAATTTGGATATTTGGGGGTAGTTTAATTTCACATTAATTGTGAAAAAGTTCAGAGCTTTAGTCTGGTTTCGGATATGGCTCGGCTAGATTTCTCAGTGAGAGTATTTGGTGGTGTAACATAAGCAAAAAATTGCATTCAGAATAAGGTCTTTTCAGAAGGGCCTTTGTATATTATCTAGAAAAGAGAAGGATGCAACGAGTTCGATTGTCCTCTCAACAGGCGCCTGTACTGAAGCTAGGGGATTCTCAGATCACATTATCCCCTAAATTTAGGCTAGCTGTTATCCAATCTTCTTTGATGGACCCTTCGTCAGAGCTAGAGTTGTCACTTAGGGGAGAACCCCTCATTCCTGGTCTACCTGATGATGTTGCGCTTAACTGTCTCCTTCGGCTTCCGGTGGAAAGCCACACGACAAGCAAAGCTGTCTGCAAGCGTTGGCATCTACTGTTTGGTAGTAAAGAGCGTTTTTTCACTCGAAGAAAAGAAGCGGGGTTTAAAGACCCGTGGCTTTTTGTGTTTGCATTCCACAAGTGCACCGGAAAGATTCAGTGGCAGGTTCTTGACCTCACTCATTTCTCATGGCACACAATTCCTGCCATGCCTTGCAAAGACAAAGTTTGCCCCCATGGGTTCAGATGTGTTGCAATTCCACGTGAGGGCACTCTCTTTGTTTGTGGTGGTTTGGTCTCTGATGTGGATTGTCCACTGGATTTGGTCCTGAAATACGAAATGCAGAAGAATCGATGGACTGTGGTGAACCAAATGATGAGTGCTAGGTCTTTTTTCGCGACTGGTATGATTGATGGAATGATTTATGTGGCTGGAGGAAACAGCACAGATCTTTTTGAGCTCGACTCTGCTGAGGTTCTGGACCCTGCTGAAGGGAGTTGGCGTCCCATTGCGAGCATGGGGACAAATATGTCCTCTTATGATGCAGCAGTTCTCGATGGAAAGCTTCTTGTTACAGAAGGCTGGTTGTGGCCTTTCTATGTCTCTCCTAGGGGTCAGGTTTATGACCCAAGAACTGATAATTGGGAGAGTATGGCTGTTGGACTCAGAGAGGGATGGACAGGTTCAAGTGTGGTGATTTACGGTCATTTGTTTGTGGTCTCAGAGCTTGAAAGAATGAAGCTTAAGGTTTATGATCTGGATACCGATTCCTGGGAAACAATAGAAGGCCCTCCCTTACCTGAGCAGATATGTAAACCCTTTGCAGTGAATTCTTGTGATAGTACAATATATGTCGTCGGTAGGAACCTTCACGTTGCTGTTGGTAACATCTCAAGGCTTTGCCGTAAAGGCTCTTCTGAGAATAAGTGGTACTTCAGTGTTCGGTGGCATGTGCTTGATGCTCCAGATAATTTGTCTGACTTGACACCTTCAAGCTCACAGGTCCTCTTTGCCTAGCTTTTCAATTTCTGATATCATGTTGTGCAACTTTGTATGTCCTGAAGCATATAGTAGTCATATAAGAGACTTGAGTTGTAGATGGCTGTGTGCAAAAGGGGTTGTAGAAGTTCTTGGAATGTATTTGAGTATAGGGTTCTTCATCTCTGCTTTTATTTCTTCCTTACCATGCCTTTTCAATTTGTGACCTGAGTTTGTGACTGTTGTGCTATAATATTACAACCTTATAATCTATTATAACTACTACTGTTGGGGTTTTTGGATGAACTCCATCTGTAGCATGCTTGTTTGCTTGTCTCTTACTTTCTCTATTAACTAGCTATAAGCGGTTTGGCATAAACCTCATTTTCAATGATAACTCGATGTTATAACAAAAGTTAAATGGTTTTTCAGAAACTACCCATCGTATATGCCTCTATCATAGAGCAGCTGGTTATTCAGTTCTGGAGCATTTAGTTAATCACTTGGTCCTGGAAAACTTTATTGCAAGTACACTTCTGCTTTGAGTTGAAACTTTGTCCACAAATTTTATTGTATCTAGCTGTGGCCAGATTATATCCTCAGCTTACTCCCACCTAACATCATCAGGTTTGCATAACTGTACTACATGATTTCCTTATGGTTAGGATGTCTTCACATGATCAGATTAACGTGGAGTAAATGACCTTAGATGAGTAGCTTTCAGGCTAGAGCATCTGCATTAGATATTTGAAGGCCTAAATTTGTGTGTGATACACAATCTTGTGATCTTAATGAAGTTAGGTTTTGATCCCAAGAGAGGGTGCACAAACTAGTGAAAGATACAGCTAGCTGTCCTTGAACCAAGGACATGTAGAGGATGAACCCACAACAGGTTAGAAATAAAACAGGAAGAAGAAGCTGATGATCACTTTCTCACTCACACTTGAATAAGAAGTCGTCTTCCACTCTCTTACACGCTTTACAAAATCATGATCTACGGATGGTGAGCTTATTATGGTACTGGAGAATCTGCAGAAACATTACTTCAGTAGGATTTAACACGTTTCGGCTCGTCATCAAACTTGCGTATGGAAAAACTCATTTATATTTAATTGTACTAATATTCTGAATAAATTCCAATTGTCAAACAATTTCTTGTTCCTTGTTGAAAATTGAAAAGCAAGAAGATTGTATTCCAGTACTTCTACAAGTATAGAGGTCTACATGGCCATACAAATCGAGGACTATAAAACTCATAGAAAGCAATTTGAGGGATGACAATGAGAATGGGTAAAACTTGGAGGGCAAAGCTATAAATACCTGAAACCTCTGCTTACATACAAAGAGAGAAAGAGGGAGAGAATAAGTGAGTGGTAAGCAATAGAGAGAGTGTAAAAGAAACAAGTTTCAGAAATGGGAGCGATAACAAGTGCAGCGATAGCAATAGCGGCAGTGGTGCTGGGCTGGATCACCATCGAGATTGCCTGCAAGCCTTGCCTCGAACAAGGCCGTCAAGCCATCGATCATAATCTCAACCCCGATTACGACCCCGACGACGAAGCCGACATCCGAGCCCCTCTCAACCCACCCTCCGCCGTCACCAACGTCGAGGTCCACGGCGACGACGACAATCCCAAGGCCGCGGTGTCTTCGATCACAAGGTGAAGAATAATAGATCGCTGTTGAGTTTGATTCAGATTGAAATGTATCTGTGGTTTGTGTTTATGAGTGTTACTGTATGAAACTCTAAATTTTCATTTCTGTGAGGACTCAAATTCTGCAGGTAGTATTATTATTCCAATCCCAACTAGAAAGCAAAGTGACACAACATAAAGATTAGAAAGAAAGATAATAGTGTTCATCGAAGGAACTTATGCTCAACCACCATGGATGTAAATCTAATGATAAAAATAACTATTTCCACGTACCTATGAGCATAATTTCTGGGTCAGTTTCATCACTTTGATGAGCATAGATTAGTTACTATTATCCGACAGATAGATACCAATGACAAATGTGGCGTCCAAAACTACTGAAAAGTGCATCAGTTTCGGTAATGTAAAAACCATGCCCTACAGTTTTGGCAGTCACACAAAATTGGTACAACTGCATGACGGTCAAAACTCATTGGATGGAGAGGATGAGATGTTTGGTTATGAGTAAGGTCAGAAAATCGAGTCCTGCCAATGTAATTAAAAAGATACAAGTCAGCTAAGTAGAAGACAATCACTAATACATGCTACAAGATAGTGATATACGCCTATACGGTGATAAAAGAGACCGGGAAATTTTTTTTTTCCTCTATTTTTATATATATTCCTATTTCAGAATAAAAAGAACAGTACTTTCATTCATTTCAAGTACACAATTCTTTCACAGGAATAAAAATAAGGGGAAAATAAATATTCTTACTGCAACAAAACTGAAAAACTACAAAGTCACTGTACATAAATTTCAGGTAACGGACTAGAAAGCCTGCTTCTTCGCTCTTTCATCCTTGAGATAGAAGTCGAAGCCTTCCTCTGTCATTTACAAGGAGAGACTTCAAAAAGGATAGTTATGCAAGATAGTTGTAAACTTGTGGGTTGTTCTTGTCCCGCTCTAGGTACTCCCTGTCAATCAGGCTCTCAATCCTTTTCTTCAAATCTGCTGGCTTTATCGGGAACCTAAGCTGCTCAACCAAAACAAAAAACAACACACCAGTTGGCTCAAGCTTCCCCCACTTATCTTTTCAAGTACAAATTCACGGAGTCCACTATCTCAGCATTACTCTTATTGATCAAGCCAAAACCATGAAGGTGCTCTTTATTACTTCTCTTATTGGCTATAATATGATATATATCACATGACATGACTGCCACCAATGGTTGCCATCTCCAAAAATGCTATATAAACTCGAATAATATCAAATGCCTGATTTACCTGATGATACAGTTCAGTTATCAGAATCGTGTGACTCAGCAGCTTCCTAGTTTTCATTATCCGGACAATAGCAGCATCAATCTGCGTAAAGAAAAGCAAAGATTGTTGGCTAGAGAGAATCTTATCTAACTGTGGAAGTGAAATGAGACTTGCATGTGTAAAGGAAACATCGGAACATAAATCAAGGTTAACCTGATATTGGCGGTCTTGGAATACTCTTTCAGTTGTGCTTGTGTTCTCCTCCACTGTTTCCTTCATTTGGATTGCATTTACCTGCACGCAAAGAAAATCAAAATTAAGGCCTTCATCATGATGCCTGCAACTCAAAATGAGGTGAATCTCTCTTTGGATTTTTACAAAGTGAGTTGACACTTGACAAAGCTTTAGATATACAAGTTCAATTTCAAACTTATCAGCCATAGTTAAGCCGCACGGTGCTTATGGAAGCTTCTGATAGCACTGGTAATTCATTACAACAGGAGGTTCAAAGCAGTGTACCTTAATACGGTAAAGGGGAGCTGTAAATGTATCGTTGAATGTAAATGAATCATCATCCTCCACGTCTCTCCCTTTGGGAAACTGCAACATATATTTGAAAGGAAAAAGCACAGAAAGTAAGGAGAAGACTTGACAATGCTGATAAAGATTTCATGAATACTGCAATGAACGACACTCAGGCACCCACCTTTTGCAGGACGCGTACTTTTCCACATGCAAGTGACTGCAGAGTTCTTCTTAGTTCCTTGTCTTCAATGCTAGTGGAATCCTTAATGTCTTGGAAGCTTAGCTTCTCGGCATCATTAAACAGCATCAAAACAACAGTCTGAAAAGCCAAAAAAATATAATTTATCCACTTGGACCACTGCAATTTGAAGAATCCTAAAGATAAATAACAATTGAAGCTGGCAAACTACAGTATAATCAGCCTACATGTGACAGACCTGAAACAGAGAGACTGCAAGCTCCTTTCTGCCTTTAGGAAACTCTGCTTTTAACACACAGTGACCTAATGAATTTTGCCACATTAAACGCCTACCGCTGTACTTGCTCAAGTAAAACTCTTTGAAAATATCCTATTGCAAAAAGGGAAAGATAGAGTTAGACAATCAGACAAAGCACATTGACAGTTGCAGCAACTAAAGAGTTTGTCATGTAGCGTGTACTGAACCTGATATACATTCAACTCATGCGGAAGTCTCACATCCATGGGAGCATATGTTGGCCAATACCTGTATACAACCATCAAAATAATAAGAATAATAATTATAAAAAAAATCTAAATAATAGTTACTCATTGGATGGAGTGAATAAATATTGTAAAGACAATAAGGGCAAGAATAGGTGAAGTTCCCCATATTAGGTTCCTTTGCTTCTCCACCAACTAGTGGCATCCAAAATCATCAATAACAAGATTTTAGGCGCAAATACCATAACAAGTCTTCAAATCTCACAATGTCCAAGAACTCTGGAAATGACAAAACTTCATGATGGGATCAAAAGTTATCACATATTTTGAGGAAAGTGAGTATTTCATTAGATGTGAAAGTTTATTGGAACAGATTAAATTTTGCGGGATTCAACTAATGATTTATAGGATAACAGGCGTATAGTCTTCACAATTAACGCGTAAAGGGTCTATTGGACACAGCACAACACCACAAAAATAAATTAATAACAGTCTTTATATAACATTTTATTAGAAAGAAATAATAGTAATCAAATTGAAACGTACCCCGAGGTAAGAACATGAACACTCAGCTCAATCCCTGATGGAAGTTTTGTCCTGGCCTGGGACGACTGTCTGAAGGACTCGTTTATCTCTTTCGACAATTCAATATCCTGGATAGTGTACATACCAAGCATGTAAGGGAAACAAGACATTAAGATCCAAAGAAAACTTGACACAGATGCTCAGAAATATAGAATCACAAACTAGCTATTCCGACGAATAAATTGACAATCTAGAAGTGGATTTTAGACAGCATTTATGAAAGAGCAGCAATAACTGGTAACTAGTTTTGACTTGTGGAAACATAGTGAGGATTACATGTAGGAAAGAAAGGGGTGGAAGTTAAAATAAATGGTTGAGCTTTCGTTTGGTAGAGGAGAAGTGAATGGAATGCATAAGTGAAGGGATGAGGCATCCGCTCAGGCTAACCATTCTAAAGTTGGAAGGACGAAGTGAAGAAAGGCTCAACAAAACAAAAAAAGAAATCTCCTGTGGTTCTTTGAAATATACCAAAATCTCACATACGGCCATACAACACCCAGTCCCAAGTTTTAAAAAGTCTTGACAAATACTACTGTAACTACAGCCCATTATAGCATGTAATCTGCCATAGCTTAAATTAATAAACGGACTAGCAAAAGAGTAACAGTTAAACAAACCAAATGGCTGAACCTCACTTTTTGTTCCAAAAAAAGAGAAGTCAACCCGATGGGCCTTGTCAGTCCAAAAAAAATAAAGATCAAGGCTAATCAGTTGGACAAAACTCTACCATCCCATTAGCATGAGATACTGGGACGCATTTGACCAACTACTCTTAGAGATATCAGATGATGTAGCAAGATGCACACCTTAAACATTCCTTCGAGTTTGTTTGTGAACTGACTGCCACACTCGGTCTTCAGCTGTATTGACAAAAAATTTGTTACAACAATCAACAGACGGAAAGTTGCTAAGTATACAAGTCACAAAAAGATAAATCCGTCATTAACCTTGGAAATCATCGACTTCTCAGCATCAATGGAAGCACTCTTCCCCAAAAGTAGTCTTTTTGCTAGATCCTTTTTGTAAAATGCTTCAAACACATCCTTACCCTAGATTGGCCAAAGAGAAGGTCTTATGAGTGTCACTTTGCACTAACATAAGTTAAGTAACAAACAAAAACAAACACCAGTAACAGACAAAACATTGAAAAGAACTCCTAGTTAACCCAAGAGTCAACATATTCATTTGGATCATTAACTCATTGCTCTTACCTGTATAAACCTAAACAAAACCAAGACTTTATCAAGTGTCCCCTCAAGTTCCTCTTCAGAAGTACCCTTGTTCCCAGCTCGAAGCTTCTCGTCCAGAAATTTAGCAATCAGCTCAGCAGGTCGATTCTATAATAGGATATCGATTGGCTTAATTGTCAACAAAGATATGCTATGATATAAACAATTGAAAGTTGAACTGCAACACAATAAAAAGGAAGGGAAGGGAAGATGTGGAAGGAATCAGAATCAAACTAGTTTCATTTGCTGAAACGTACAAATAATTCTACATGGTTTTGATAGAAATGACTTTCATAGTTTAAGTAAAACATATTTTTCTAATCCCTGTTATGTATCTTACATTTTTCTAATGTGCACATTATTTCAAATATGAAAACTTTCCTAGTTTTTATAGTGTTTATCATGACAACTTCGTTTTATTATCAAATAAGAGAGACGGATGAAACAAAGAGAAAACTGAAACAAATTTAAAGTTACCTGGCGAAGATTTATAAGATGCTCGAATGCATCCTTTATAGTGATGCAAAATGCTTCATTCTTGCAAAAACTTTCTTCCCATATAGTGTCAAGAGAAGCCTTAAACTCCAAAAGGGAAGAAACCATGTCTTTATCTTTTTCTTCATCCATGATCATGCCCTGCCCTGTCTTCCGAATGTATGCACTAAGGGCTTGCCTGAGTGATTCAAGGGCATTTACTCTTAAGAAAAGAGTGTACATCCTCTGAAGGTCCTCAATGCGATTCCCATCCATCAGCATTGTGAACCCCTTAAATATATACATAAAAAGAAAAAGAGAAAATTATATATACATATATCACTACCAGTGGGAGAAATAATTAAGCTAGAATCACAAAATGGACAGAGATAAACCTTGTCGAGTATGGCAGATATATGGCGCTCTAGAAGCTGCTTTTCTGCAGTTGCAACCAGCGGCTTTCTTGTGCTTGCATCCAGGTAGAGTAAACATCTTTCATGTTCTTCATGCAACCGTTTCTGTAACATATGATTCAAAAATATTCAAAGATTAGCATAAGTAGGATTAAAGAGACATGCTAGAGGTGCAAAGTTAATAGAACAACTCATTACGTAAAGTATTGGATGTAAAATCAATTAGAGTATAAGTGTGTGATAAGCCCGAGACAGAGAGACAGAGAGGATGCACCTCAACATGTTTCAAGTACTCGGGAACATCTGATTGCTGCATGTACATCACTCCTTCAGTACCATAGAATTCAGAACTACACTCAAGAAATGGCTTCTCGAAGCTCTCCGAATATATTCCTAAAGCTATAAACATCTTCGTTAGATGGTTAAGGAGAGTCCTAGCCACTGCTTCACCTAATCTGAAAAACCAAAACCACCGTATTTCACATTAGTGGACCAACAATATAGATTATCCTACAAGCAAACCCAGTAAGAAATTGAAGTTAGATGTATATTTAGCATCACATAATCATGGACCAGCCACTTCAGAAATAGGAAAAATGTAGGAAGGTTTAATTCTGAAGTATCTTGAATCTATAGATGTTTTTCATACGCACTCTTTCCGAATCCACAAAAAGCACAAGGAAACTTATGTGCCCTTTTGCATAAGGTTACCAAAAAATCGTGGAGTATATAAGTACCTTTCTTTCTCAATCATTCTTAAAAGGCCAGTGACAATTTTGTGCTCAACTTCTGGTGAGAGGGAAAGATGTTTCCGGAAGAGTTGCAAACCCATGTCCCACAATGAACGCACATTCGGTGTTTGTTTTACATAAGTTCTATCAAGATACAGGGCTATATCGCGAATCATCAATATCTGAGCACAAAGATCCTGCCAACACCTCTCGACAAGTGATAAAAAAACCACCAAATCTGGGCTTTGGCCGACCAATGACTGCAGTGCTGCGGCTATGTGTCTTTCACATTCTTTTTCAATCCGCTGATACAGACTCCCACCCATCTTGTGTACGCAAAGATTATAAACGGCCTGAAAGATAATTATTTGTTTGTTGTTAGTTTTAACTGCATACGAAATACTGACTCTGCAACGAGCTACTGTATTATAAACAAAGGAAAATAGGACGCTACCTGATAAAGGTCCTCCAACACACATGAAACGGGTTTCTTTAAGAATATAGCACAAATGGCAGACTTCAGTATCTCCCATGTCTCCTCTTCAAGATTTTTGGGTACTGCCGGTTTGGCTTTAAAATTGAAAATGAACATGAAGTATGTCATTAACCTTTCAATATGTTGTAAATTCTCAAAAAATTATACTTTCTCTGTTAACACCCCACCCCCCCCCACCCCCCCCCAACACCACATATGCAGCTCAATGGATGATAATATAGGACTTTGCATAATATCAATTGCGAATGACAGATATCTACAAAAGATAAGCATCTACACAAACCCATAGTAGAAGACTAATGGTATCAACATGGGATAGCTTGTACAACTTCCAATATCAGAAGATACTTCATGATAGTAATACAAAACAATAACTGAGGTCACCAACTGGACAAGACAGATCTTAATCACCGTAGGTTCATTTTAATTGTTCACAAAGAATTATTACAAAGGTAGGCTTTCAGTTCCACAAGGCTTCCCATCTAAAACATAAAATAGAGGAACAAGACTAAAATTAGACTTAATCCTCAACAAAATAGTAAGACACGAAGCACAGATAATATGCCATTGCTCAACTCATATTTAAGAGAAGCTTGGCAACACACAAATAACACACTAGGATGCTTTACATAATATACTCAATCTTCAGCTATCGAAGACCAAACTTGCAACCTATACCATCTAAAACCAATACTCCCTGAAGCGTAACAAGTGGGCAGAGGGCATCTCCAATCATCAAAGCCTCACCACTGACCATACCAAGTAACCAACTCCTACACGGAGAGCATCTCCGCTAAATGAACTCCTCAGATTAACCATAATCCCTAATTCTAACCTAACCATTCTATCAGTACCAACTACTCTGTAGACAAAAATCAAAGCTTCACTACATTGATCACAGACCATACCAAGTAACCAACTCCTACACAATAACCGAAAATGCAACATGAGCTAACACAACATTCTTACACCAAAGCATGCAACTTTCCCTATATTCAATACAATACAAGCTGAATTAACTACCTCAAACAGTAAATTAAAAACAGATACGAAAACTAAACACTCTCATTCCCTCCCTAGCACAAAACCCCCAAAAAACCTAACTTGAGAAATCAATACCCCAAAATCAAAGACCACATCCAATCCCTTTAAACCCAAAATTGACCTCAACCCAATAACAGAAAGGTCCAATTAGCCCTTAAAGACTGAAGCTTTGGGATCAGGGAAGGTCGAACCTTTGAAGGGTTTGATGACGAACTGCTTCTTGCCGGGCTGAGGGGGCTGGGCCTTTTTGCGGGACAAATTGTCAGGCTGGGCGCGGCGGCCGTCGTCGGCGTCGTTGTCGTGGTGGAGGAGGCCATTTTTGGAGTCGGGCTGAGACTGAGACTTGGCCTTTTTCATCGGAGAAGAAAGAGAAGAGGAGGAGGTGCTGGTTGATGAGGAGCGTTTGTTGGGGTGAGACATCAAACTCTCAGCAGCAAAGCATTGTAAGAGTGTGAGAGAAGAAGAAGAAGAAGAAGAAGAGACAGAGAGGAGGGGAACGAAACCGAAGATTTGAGAAGCTTATTAGCAGCTGATAGACCCCGATATGAGAGAAAAGTGAGAGAGAGAGAGAGAGGTAAAAAAAAAAAAAAATTATGTTTTTACTTTTATCTATTTCTAAGAAATAAATAAAAACGACATAATCGAAACTCTTTTAGTTATACGTGCGAATGAATGACATGTGACGTAGATGTTTGACTACTATGGTTCAGTGACTACTATAATTTGGTGAGTAAGACTACTATTGTTCGGTAACTGATAGTTATGATGTGTCAGCAGTTTGTTTGTTAAGATTGTCTATTTCTTTTGGTTTATTTTGATTTATTTTTTTGAGTTAATTACCGGAATGTATTTTAATTTTGTGACGCACTTTAAGGGTGTTGAGGATTGTTCCGACTAAAGGTGTCCGACAAGTCTAGACCATTTTCAGATTGTGGTGAGTAAGACTAGTCGTTGATGTGGTTGTGTAATAACTTCATAAATGGTATTCAATAAGACTTGATATGGCAATGTATTTTGAGACAAATTTGATCACAGGTTGAAGAAAAATATACCTTTTGAAGAATAGTGAGGTTTAAAGGAATTTTTAAAAAACATGTAGAGACGAATATATTATATTATTAAAATCCAATTGAGGATATCGAATATTGGATTTTCTCTAATAGGTCCAATCATGTGTATTAAGTTTCAAAATTATAATATAAATATCAACAATTCATAAATAAACACGTCATATGTGACAACTTATTTGCACGAAATCGGTTAAAATCTCTAATTGATTGTCTAAAGCCCATACAACTATATGTGAATTTGAAGATGAAACTGATCCATGTTCCAAAATCCAAATTGATCCCACTATTATAACTTTTTTTTTTATCCGAATTGATCCCACCATTTAAGTACAATATAACTTCAATAAAATAATACTCGATTAATTAATAATCTAGCTAAAATAATAATTTTTATCGGTTCCGATTTGAGGCCAATGTGTTAAATTAATATTTCACAAAATTCATAAGATAATAGTAATTAGAGAGTTCACATAAATCCTAATAAATATATAAATTAATATCACTTATTATTATATAAATAATTTTACATTTACACTTCATAAAAAATAACTCAATTATTACTTGTTTCCTCTTAAAAATGATGTCATCTTGAATAACATCATACGTCAAATAATATAGTACATTTAATAATATACACATAATAAATTGAATAATGTAATACATCGAACGTACAATTAATAATGTATACGAAATTAAGATATTGTAAAGAGGGGATGAGAGCTCGACCTCTCTCTATAGTGTGGCGGCTAACCCTAGGTTTTGGCCGTCCGATCTGCGTGGCTGGCTGTCATCTGTCCTCCATGCCCAAAGGGCTTCCTCGCCTCCTTTGGTCAACTAATTGGTTGTTGCACCATGGTTGTTGTTTGTTCGACGAGATTTAGTCTTCCTTGCTGCCTTTGGTTGCAGCCCTGGTGATGGACGACGGCGGGATCTAGTCTCATATCGGACTTGGGACCCTAGATGGAGAGGCTCGACGCGTGGATCTTAATTTGTATTTGGCGCTGCTTCCTTTCAGCGAAGGTTGAGGGTAGTTCGATTGCCTCTTGTTCTTTGCCCGCGACCCTCAAATGAAGGTTGAGTTTCTCATTGTCGACGAACTTGTGGTTCCGAGTTGCGGTGAGTCTCTCGATCTTGTGATTGCTTAGAATGGACAAAGGTGCGGCGGCGTGTAGGTCGGCTCCATTATGGATGGTGGCTTGGGTGCCCAAATCAATCTGAGTTGGCCCTGGGCCTGAGTGTCTCTCAGTCTGGGTGCCCTAAACATGTTTTGGTGGACTTAGAGTCTTGGTTCGGGTCGGATTTAGATTCATATTTGGGACCCATGTCGTGTTCAATTCATGAATTTGGATATGAGACAACGACTTTTAATCTGATTTCAGTTATGGATCTTAGGAGTTCGTTTGCTAATTTTCGAGTTTTTGACACGCTCCGTTACTCTCGAACTTCTAATGAACGGATCACCTCTTTTAGGTGATCACAGTATCAGATACGATCATGGTTGCAGTTACAATTACTTTTACATTGCTCTTCTGACATATGTAGTGCAGCGATGTTGTACGACATTAAGTCACATGATTACCTTTCAATCTAAATGTGTCTGTACATTTTGTTATTTTTCTATATTTTATTCATATACGTTTGTGCATCTTGTTATGTATTAGTGTTTTTCTTCGATGTGTTTGTATCGCACTATGTATTTTTTAGATTCCATCTAATATAATTATGTCGTCTTTTCCCTTAAAAAAAAATTAAGATACAACTTTTTTCTACAAAAAAGAAAAAAAAAATATATATATATATATTAATTATTTAATAACCGGCTAAATTGAAATTTATAGTTTGATAAATTAATAAGTTATTAATTTATTAATATAGTAATAACCCACTAAATTAATGACTTTTATCGATTTCAAAGTTATTAATTTATCGAGATTCTATATATACTGGTAATTTTTAAAAGACTATGAGAGACGAGTAAAAGTATAAAAATTTCAAAAATGTGTAGTAAATTTTAGCCATCAAAATTATTCTTTTAAGTGAGCATGACTTATTTTCTTCTAATTGCATTAGAAACCAGAAAGACCCCATCCAATGATCCAATCAATATATTCTGCCAGTTTTGTATGTGGTCCTAATTATATTTATGCTTCAAAGGAAAAGGGCGGCTTAATGGGCTTGGCCGCTTTGCATCAAAGTTGGTCAGGGGAAGGTGCTTGATGCCCGATCCATACTTGTAATTGAAAACCAAGGCTCCCTTCACCAGAATCTCGATCTCTTGTAAGCTTCATATAACCACTTGTGCACGGGTTTAAACCCGAGTTTCTTTTATGTATATACGGCTATGATATCTTATCATAGCGATTTTTTGTTATGAAATTAACGTGCGAAGTTTCTTTTATGACACATTTTTCTGTCATATTTTTACATCTCCACCTTTCAGATGTTAGAACTTAATGTATAAATCATCTATGCAAAATTTTATCCAACTTGATAATCGTTTGACTTTTCATTATGCTGATTTACACAAACAGTTCAGGTTGAACTTATTCGGTTTGTTCATTGATTTAATATAATTTCGATACCTTAACGGTAACTGAATTAGATGAAATTTTCCATGAATGATCTATACATTAAGTTCAAACATTTGAACGGTGTAAATGTGAAATTATGACTGAAAAATGTGTCAAAAAAGGAACCTCGCACCTTAATTTCAGAGCGAACCTTCGCTTTAAACTTTTCGTGCGAAGTTCAGTTTTTGACACACTTTTCGGTCATATTTTAACATCTCTACCGTTCAGATGTTAGAACCTAATATATAGATCGTCTTTGCCAAATTTCATTCAATTTGGTGATCGTTAAGGTATCGAAACTATATTAAATCTGTGAACAAACCGAATTCGTTCAAGCTGGATTGTTCGTCTAAATCACTATAACGAAAGACCAAATGATTATCAAGTTGGATAAAATTTTGCAGAGATGGTCTATAAATACATTAGGTTCTAATATCTGAACGGTGGATATGTTAAAATATGACCGAAAAGTGTGCTAAAAACTGAACTTCGCATGGTAAGTTCAAAACGAAAGTTCACTCTGGATATAAACTATATATATAAAAGTTATTAGTCTTCATACGATATGAACCATTATAATTCAAAGTCGGTTGAATATGGTCGGCCTTTAAGGACGACTGTTTTGTATAAAATCAGGATTTTTCCTTTGATATTTGTTGTATTTAGTTCTCTTCAGTAACTGGGTTAGAAGAACCACATTATTGTCCAAGACGTTGTATAACGTTACTAAGCGTTCTACCAGTACTAATCAGAGGTTGAAACAAACCCATACTTCAAAACAAGTGAAAAGGATATATAGTGTAGCACGCGCGTACTGCATGGGTTTATCGTGTGGCTGGAAACCCGAAAACATCAATAGTTTGGACCAAGGCATTCTGCACCGCCTGCACGAATGGAGCTTTACATCAACATATTAACAGAGGAAGATATTGAGGAAAGAAATCCCGAGTAATCAGGGATATCTTCAGTATCAAATATTCTGTAATTAGACTGATATACTTACCATAGCTATTCCTAGAATAGTGGATCAGATTAGGATGCTACCTGTATATAAAGCTGTATCTCATATGAATGGAATTAAGAAGTCTTTTCTTCACTCCATAACTCTCTTTATGGTACCAGAGCGTACGATCTTGAGAACATAACTTTCCTACAGAATCAACATACCTCATGGCTGGCGAAAATGATCCGAAAGTTGTTGTTGAGCGCAAGAAAGGCTCAGACACATCTGTAGTATCTGTACCATGGGAGAATCCTAATCATTCACTCTACATGCATCATTCTGATCAACCTGGCATGATTCTTGTGCCACAAGCATTGACGGAAGACAACTACATCGAATGGGCTGATTCGATGTCTATGGCACTCGCAGTCAAGAACAAACATGGTTTTATCAATGGAACCATAACAAGATCACTCCACAACAAAGAAGAACAAGGGCAATGGGATCGCTGCAACATACTCGTTAAGACTTGGCTTTTTGGAAACATGTCAAAAGAGATCAAAAGGTGTCTTGCTCATTGCAAGACTGCACATGATATATGGGAGGAGTTAAAGGAGAGGTTCTCTCACACCAACACACACAAGACCTACATAGAAACTCAGAAGACAATAAAGTTCTTGATGGGATTGAATGAAGGGTATGCATCTCTCCGGAGTAATATAATAAGCATGGATCCTCTACCAAGCTTGAACAAAGTCTATGCAGCGGCACTACGTCATGAAAAGCAGGCAACAACCTCTAATGAAAGGGTTGTTACCACAACAGAGGCATCGGCATTTGCAGTGAAAAAGTTCGCCAAATCTTCTACAGAGAAGGAACTCAAGTGTGAAAAATGCGGCATGGCCAACCACACCATGAGGAATTGCAGGGCACATCTTAAGTGCACCTACTATGAAGGCAAGGGACACACTTACAATTACTGTCGAAGAAGAAAGGCTGATATGGAGAGAGCACAAGAAACAGGCAAGATAAATCATGCAGCCTTGTCAATGGAGGACGATGAGGGTTTTCCTCTGACAAAGAAGGAGTGTCAGCAAATGATGGGAATGATGAGCAAAATAAAATCTGTTGCTGAAAAACAAACAGATGAACCTCAAATGCTTCAGATGCTTCAAACAAATCAGCCATCTGCCAATCTTGTTGGTAAAACTCCAAACTATCAAGACTTCTCAGGTAAAACACTTGCTATTTCAAAGGGTAGTACTGATGCTATGTGGATTTTGGATAGTGGTGCCAGTGATCATATTGTTTGCAATCCGAAATTCCTCACTTCACTTAAACAAATTCATCATCGTTTGGTGAAGTTGCCGGATGGGAATTTGAGCAAAGTAACTCATGTTGGGACAGTAGTATTTACTGAAAATCTAGTCCTTCACAATGTTCTATGTGTTCTATTGTTTTACCTAAACCTGATCTCCATTAGCAAACTAGTATTTGATTCCTTCCATGTAACAATCTTTCTCAAACAAGTTTGCTTTATATAGGACCTTCGATCGGGGAAGACGATTGGGACGGGAACTGAACGTGAGGGACTCTACTGCCTCGATTTGCCAGGGAAAGGAACATCTAATATGGTCAGTACCAAAACACCAAACCTATGGCATCAAAGGCTCGGACATCCATCAATTAAAGTTTTAGCTATGTTTCCCTTTCTGCAAAATAAAGCTTGTGATACAAGCAATTGTTCAATTTGCCCTCTAGCCAAACTCACTAGGAAGCCATTTTCCTTAAGTACTTCTTCTAGTAATTCATGTTTTGAGTTGATTCATGTAGACATTTGGGGAGGATATCATGTCCCAGCTATTTCTGGCGCACAATTTTTCTTAACCATTGTTGATGATTATTCAAGAAGTACTTGGACTTACCTTATGCGACACAAGTCAAAGGCACAACCTCTACTTGTTCATTTTGTCAACCTTATTGAAAACCAATTTTGCAAAAGAGTGAAAATTGTTAGAAGTGATAATGGCCCAGAGTTCAAACACACACAGTTTTATTCTTCCAAGGGTATTGAACATCAGACCAGCTGCGTCAACACACCACAACAAAATGGTGTTGTTGAACGTAAGCACAGACATCTACTCAACATAGCTAGAGCTTTATTGTTCCAAGCACATTTACCTAAATATTTTTGGGGGGATGCTATTCTTACAGCCGCATACTTGATAAACCGAACACCAACACCACTCTTACAAGGGAAAACACCATTTGAGATTTTATTTCAAAAGCCACCAAACTACGAGCATCTTAGGGTTTTTGGTTCTCGTTGCTTTGTCTCCACACATCCCCTCCGACCTAGAAAATTCGACCCTAGGTCCATTGAATGCATCTTCCTTGGTTACCCGCATGGTAAAAAGAGTTACAAGGTTTATAGTCTGAAGGAAGAGAAAATCCTAGTTTCAAGGGATGTTATATTCTTTGAGGATGAGTTTCCTTATCAAACTAATGTCAATCCAATCACCATCCCTCAAAATCCTCCACAATCTTCTAATGACACAACTCCTACTCTAACACAGTCACTTCACGATGAAGAATACCACACTCACACCACCACAACTTCCGCTGACCTAAACCAATCACCATCCCCTGAAACAACATCTCTCTCTCCCTCACAAACCAAAATCCAACCTACCATCAACACTTCACCTTCAAAAGAAACACTACCACCAGAACATGTGACCTCTCCATCACCTCAAACACTTCCCCTTCGTCGATCATCTCGACCAACCAAGACTCCAACCATATTACAGGACTTTCACATCGAGGCATCCCTCCCTTCTCAGACTGTTCCACCATCTTCATCGAGCAAGGTCATTTCCGCAGGTACTCTTCACTCTATCTCTCATGTTTTGTCATATGATAGACTCTCTCCAATGCATAAGGCTTTCACTGTCACAATAACCCTAGAAAGGGAGCCTAAGTCTTTTTCTCAGGCAATGCAAGAACCAAAATGGAGAGAAGCTATGAACAAGGAGATTGATGCTTTACAGGCTAACAAAACATGGAGCTTAGTACCACTACCATTGCACAAGAAACCAATTAGTTGCAAGTGGGTATACAAGATCAAACACAATCCGGATGGAACCCTGGAAAGATATAAAGCTCGGTTAGTTGCAAAGGGATATAGTCAAGTAGAAGGAGTTGATTACAGAGAGACCTTTGCACCTGTAGCCAAGTTAACAACTGTACGTGTTCTTCTTGGTCTTGCTTCAATCCAAAATTGGCATCTTCATCAATTGGATGTCAATAATGCCTTCCTCAATGGTGACTTGTTTGAGGATGTATACATGTAATTACCACCTGGTTTCGGACGAAAGGGGGAGACTAGAGTTTGCAAGCTACATAAGTCTTTATACGGACTTAAGCAAGCATCAAGGCAGTGGTTTCTAAAACTTTCCAAAGCCCTCAAGAGTGCCGGTTTTCAACAAAGCTGGTCAGATTATTCATTATTCGTCCGAAACACACATGGAAAATTCACAGCTTTACTTGTCTATGTTGATGATGTGATACTAGTAGGAAATAACTTACAAGACATAGAAGAAACAAAGTGCTTTCTTGCGAAACAATTTAAACTGAAGGACATGGGAAAGCTCAAATACTTCCTTGGAATAGAAGTGGCAAGATCCAAGCAAGGAATTGTGATGTGTCAACGAAAGTATGCACTAGAGATTCTCGAAGATGCTGGTTTCTTGGGAGCCAAACCTTCTCGGTTTCCAATTGAACAGAACTTGGCACTTACGCAAGGAGTTGGTACAGAATTACAGGATGCTTCACAATATCGAAGACTGGTCGAAAGGCTCATATATCTCACAATTACAAGGCCCGACCTTGTTTATGCAATGCACATCTTAAGCCAATTCATGGATAAGCCGCGACAGCCACATTTAGAAGCAGCACACAGAGTCCTAAAGTACCTAAAACAAGCGCCTGGACAGGGAATTCTCTTGCCTTCCACAGGTCAATTGGAACTAAGAGCGTTTTGTGATGCTGACTGGGCTTGTTGCAGAGATACAAGAAGGAGCATTACTGGCTATTGTATCTTTCTTGGGAATGCACCTATTTCATGGAAGAGCAGGGAACAACATCTTGCTCAAGTGCTGAAGCTGAGTATAGGTCCATGGCCACGACATGTCGTGAGATAACTTGGCTTCGAAATATTATGAGAGATCTAAATGTAAGACAATCACATGTTGTGAAGCTCTTTTGTGACAATCAAGCTGCCATTCACATTGCATCAAATCCTGTCTTCCATGAACGTACAAAGCATATAGAGATAGATTGTCATGTGGTACGAGAAAAGGTAGAAAGAGGATTAGTCGAGACTCTCCACATCCGAACAGAAGAACAACCTGCAGACTTGTTCACTAAGCCGTTGAATTCAAAGCAGTTTACTGAGCTGTTAAACAAGTTGAGTGTAATCAACATACACTCCAACTTGAGGGGGATTATTGAGGAAAGAAATCCCGAGTAATCAGGGATATCTTCAGTATCAAATATTCTGTAATTAGACTGATATACTTACTATAGCTATTCCTAGAATAGTGGATCAGATTAGGATGCTACCTGTATATAAAGCTGTATCTCATATGAATGAAATTAAGAAGTTTTTTCTTCACTCCATAACTCTCTTTAGAAGATTTTTCCGATAAATAGAGAAAGGTTTAGATGCCGAAAGAGTCCGACTCTAAGGAAACACCATTAACAAGGATTTATCTACTTGTTTTTCACGGCCGACAGATCGATGCAGATATTTGAGGCAAAAAACGATAGCTGGGGTCATATTCTCCCACGTCGAGTTGATCATCAACTCTCCAACATGATGAGGTTTATTACTTTAATCATGTCTCAAATGCAGCTCTCGTCTTGGCCAAACTATAGACAAGACCATCCTACTATGCTTGGATTAGATAGGTACCAGCTATCGTAAGCTAAAAAGCAAAAGCTATTTGCAACTATCACGTAAGATTGAGGGTTACTTCGATTCCTTATCACCAGATTATAAAGACAATAACCCAATAACCAGTCCTGCTTTTCAATTTATCTTCATCGATCAATTGGCTTATCTTATCATGATAACTGGCTTTACCTTGTTGCTATCAACGTAATGTTTATGAAACCCTATCAGTATATAGTTGCATGGCCAGGGTAGCTATTTACCTTAGCAGAGTATGGATGGTCATAACAATTGTCCCATATATATATATATATATATATATATATATATAGATATTCCTGGCTAGCTTCATTTCTCAAACCATACACGATGCACCTGATTAAGCCTAAAAAGAAAGAGTGCTTGAAAAGAAGAATGTCTTTGAGCAAACATGTTCATGTGGAGCTCCATGTGTGAAAAATATGTCAATGCATTGCATTTGCACTTAACAGCTCACTACTTTTGAGCTCGATATCGATCCCTTTTCTTCTTCAATTCCATGTTGTTTCTTCCTTTAACAAAAAAAGCAGGCATGTTCTTTAATTCGCAAGACTTCTTGGCATTGGATTTGTCTATCTAGCTACTCGATCCCCTCCGATCCCTTACGCATACAAATCCTTGTGGATCCATGGAACAAACAAAGCATTGACCATCTTAACGTTTTTTTTTATTGAAAAGGACGTGATCTTGGTCCTCCATGCATCTTTCTGATTCATCCACTGATTAAAGATGTTTTCAATATATTAATATCCAGTTTATTTATTTTTGGATCTGCAAGGACTAATTTGTAGTTGAATTTGCAAAAATGTTCTGGGGCCTTATTAAGGCCTAAGAATTTTGGCCTTAATCCTATGTGGCGTGCCACCTTATCAAGACACATCATCAATATAAAAAACCTTGTTATGTTATATTTTGGTTAAAATACAATCTTGTCCTTTCAAATTCAATGTCTTTTCAATTACACCACCAAATGTAATGTATTATTGTCTTAATACAAAACAGTAATTACGATGACTAAAAAAAGCAATAGTTACGAAATATAATTTACTCATAACTACGTAATTAATAGTCATTGTAAATTGGGCAACAATTACAACCAAATTATGTTTTATTTTAGATGATTTTGTTACCTTTTTTGGGTTGACTACATGAAATTTATTTCTTGACACAATTACGATATTTGACATTAAAACATTCTATCTTTGTGAATCAAATTCAATGTTAAATCTTTTTTGACTCTTAATCAAAATTTAGATTTAGAATTATATATATATATATATATATATATATATATATATATATATATATATATACATATCCATTGAATTTTAGAAAATAAAAGTAGATAAAATAAATTTGTATCAAATTTTTTAGATGAATTTTATATATATATATATATGAAGTTTATTTGGACATTGATATAGTGTGTTGAATTTTTTTTTTTTTTTAAATAGTACTATTTTTTTTAAATAGTATATGTGTGTATGTATGTGTATATATATATGTATGTATATTCACTTAAATTTATATTTTTAAATAATTATAATTTAAAAAATTATATTTGGTGTTTAAATTTAAAAACGAATGTAATAAAAAAAATGGCTTGAAAAATATTTTTCTTTTCTTAAAATTATTTTTATTTTAAAAAAATGATAAAATAATCTAGAGCCATTGGATTTGAAAGGACAAGATTGTATTTTAACCCTAATATGACATAACAAAGTTTTTAATATTGATGATGTATCTTGATGAGGTGGCACGCCACGTAGAATTAAGGCTCCCTATCACTACTCTTGAATTTGGCTTTAATCGTACGTGTTGATTTGGGACTAAATCTACAATTCGGAAGTCTAAAATTTATAAATTCTGCACCAAGAGCGTTATTAATCATGGTTACAAATTATAGGAAAACGAAAAGTAATTAATGAGTTTTTGCTATTTGTTATTTTTAATAAAGGTCGGACTAGTATGACTGCCTTCAAATCTTGATAACTATATATTAATGAAACTATATATAAAACAAAACGGAGGGGGAGGGGTTTGAGCTTGAACCCTTGATTTTAATTGAATATCTCCCAAATGAAATAAGGAGTCTACAAAATTAATTTAGCAGGCAGTGAACGACCATTAGAGATCAATCACATGCATCTTATTATACGTTAGAAATACTTAATGCTGCTTAATGCAATGCTTATTAATTCTCAATTGTTTGTCTAGCTATCTAGCTCAATGCTTAAAAAGACTGTTGATACATGTATGAAACTCAACAATCAACGGTAAAACCGTATCTCTCGTTGTTCTATTAGCATCAACCTCGTCACAGTATAGAAATCAAAGTGAAAATTCTAAATTTTACAGTAAAGATATCCACAATTTTGAACCTGCAATGCTGCAACACATAGACGGTTTATAAGTTGACCATGTCACTCTCGCACGATTAATGTACAAATTAGACTCGCCGACTGATAATACAACCCAAGATCGATCATACAGCCAGAAATGATTTTGGAAAAAGTTTGACATAAATTGATTCATTGATCGACACAAACAATGAGAGAGGTCGACCACTACTGGAAACAAGGACTGAGGCGACGAAGATTGGAAAGGAAAAATCAAAGTTCGTCGCCTCAACCCATTGAGGCGACCAATATTAGATTGGCCGCTTCAGAAAACGAGAGCGACGACTTTTGATCAATAGTCGTCGCTCACATCTTATTGAAGCGACGAATATTGGTTGTTGTCGCCTCCCAATAATGTTTTGTAAACTGTAGCGACGAAAATTCAAAGTTCGTCGCCGACGTAAAATTCAAGCGACGGATTTTATAACTTTCGTCAATATTCGTCGCTGACTTCTTATACGAAGCGACAAGTATTGAGCAATAGTCGTCGCTTCATGTTTTGAAATCTGGTCAACCATATTTTCATAGTTTGGAGAGTTGTAGATTTGGCATTTGGTGTCCGATTGACGATTGTAATATATTTTCGGAAAGGAAACGATGCCACGAGTCAAACTCGTTGCTTTGCCATGACGTGTGGGCTTTTTCGGGCTTTCGAGTTCGTTTAGGCCCTCAAAACGGCAGTTTAATATGTTTTAAATAAGGTTGACCACATCGATCGGGGCTCTAACTTTGTCGGATTTAAGTGATTTTTTTACCATAACCGTATTTCATCATAACGATCAAATGTTATTTCACAGTATTTTTCAAAATTTTACTTCTTTTATATAGTTGCTTCGAAAAGTTGTACACTTGAGTATAATCTTATAATCAAGTTATACCGTATTAGTAAGCATGTTGTCGTTATAATGGCTAAATTCACAAAATGAAAAATTTGACCGTCTGATGTGATCGTTATAGTTAAATATGAGTAGAGTATAAAAATCAGCTCGTTTCGTAAACGTTCGACGCTCGATCGAAACGGTCAACCATATTTTCATAAAACTTATCACACGAAAACCCTATTACGTACCTTTAGATGACCTTGTTTCGTCGACTCTTCCAAACATTAAATTCTCAAATAGATGAGACGTAATCAGCCATGTAAAAATTGGTAACTTTTACCTCCCGATACTATGGTTCCCCATAGAGAGAAATAAGTTTAAATAAGGTTGACCGCGTCGATCGGGGCTCTAACTTTGTCGGATTTAAGTGATTTTTTTACCATAACTGTATTTCATCATAACGATCAAATGTTATTTCACAGTGTTTTTCAAAATTTTACTTCTTTTATATAGTTGCTTCGAAAAGTTGTACACTTGAGTATAATCTCATAAAATTTTTATAATCTTTTAAATATTATTGAAGCGACGGATTTTGTATTATTTCGTCGCTTCAGTATAATCAATAAAAATTTTAAAATCTTTTAAATATTATTGAAGCGACGGATTTTGTAGTACTTCGTCGCTTCACTTTTAAATATTATTGAAGCGACGGATTTCGTCTTACTTCGTCGCTTTAGGGTTGAATCCGCGCCACATGCTGAGAACCAATTAAAACACATTGCGCGGATCACCCTATGAACCGTCAGATTTTCCAGATCTAACGGCCATAATTCAAAACCCTTTTATATAAATTCTTCCCTCTCCTCCTTCCTCTTCACTCCCTCTCCTCCTCTGCCGTCGCCTCCTCCACCGCCTCCCTCCCTCTCCTCCTCGCCGTCACCGTCCAAGTCTTCGACGACGACCTCGCCGTCGCGATCCAAGTCTTCGACGCCGGCCGACCTCGCCTTCTCCATCCAACCAGGATCGACGCCGACCTCGCATTCTCCACCGGAGCTCCTCCCACCGCGCCAGCCACTGCTGCAGACCTCACTCCCACCGCTCCTCCCTCCTCCCGCAGCGACGGCAGAGCGCCTCCTCACCGGATCGACTCCGACCTCACCGCTCCTCCCTCCTCCCGCAGCGACGGCATAGCGTCTCCACCTCTACAGCATAGCGCCTCCTCCTCCGTCGCCTCCTCCACCGCCTCCACCTCTACGGCATAACGAAAAAAATTTCCCGACAAAAACTGGACAAAAACAAAATTAAACGAAATCGGCGGTAAATTTTTTTAAAACGAAAATGGAGACATGAAGCGACGAACATTGATATTCGTCGCATGCAATTTATCATCCCATACACTCTAGCGACGACTTTTGAACCAAAGTTCGTCCCCTCAAATTGTAAGCGACCACCCAAAATTCGTCTCCTAGAATTGGAAGCGACGATCCAAAATTCGTCGCCTCGAATATGAGGAGACGACTCAAACTTCGTCGCTCATAATTTGGCGACAAACTTTGAAGTCGTCGCTTGAAATATCCAAGCGACGACTTTTGTAGCAAAAGTGGTCGCCTCGAATCGAAACGACGAAAACGAAGCGACGACCTCCAACGACGACTTTTTTGTCTCTTCGGCTTCGAAGCAACGACTTTTGACAACAAAAAGTCGTCGCTTCGAATCTGTTTTCCAGTAGTGGACGTAGATAGAACGATGAAGGCTTACGATTTTAGATGGTGGCAAAAGTAGGATGACGGCAAAAGGAGCGAGTGGAGTGATGGTAATTAAGCTTTAAAATCAAAGGAGGCTTTTACCTTTGTAAATCGTAAGCCTTTCTTTTTATCTCTTTTAGCAGTAGTGTGAGGCCACATGCTTGGCTGGGGATTGCTCTCTTGTTTACAAATTGCTAAAAGAGAGCATCGACATCTGCATGCATATCTTGTCTATAGCTCTTACAAAGACGTCGCAGATTAGATTTTACAAAGTTCATCTCAAAGTTCTCGACTCTTGGTTCATCGATCTGCTACCCACCAATACCACGTACGTACGTTCCATCTGGTAATGTAGCTATGGTGGTTGCTGATGCTAGCGCTGCATATTCATCAGTATTATTATCTGCTAGTACGTAACTAGTCGTACATTTATTTTGATTGATATTAATTTGTTTTGCCAAAAAAAAGTAGTTTGTATAAATTGTTTGTTAAGTAACCTCATTGATCTCGTATGTGTGTATGTATATATATATTAAAACTGTAATGATCTGTTGGTGGGCGTACATGATATTCTCAAAACATCAACGTGTTAATGAGTTCATCGATTTGGGATGGACTTGAATTGGTTCATGTTTTGAGATTAGGGTTCAGTTTGATACTTTGATTAGAATCTTATTTCACGGAATCTAATTTCTGTTTTCTGGTATTATATATGTAATCTTTCAGCCATTTCTTTGACATTATTATTATTATTATTATTATTATTATTTTTTAGAATATTTATTTGACATGTTAAGCATGCAAATATGCAATGATATACCTTACCAACACCAACAATCACTACCGCCCGACAACTCTGATTCTTTAATTCCCTGTATAAGTTTTTCGATGAAGTTGATCCAATATTGAAGCTTCTTGGTTGCTTTTCTGTCAATTAAGAACCCTAATGAGCTCGATCCAAGGCCATCCTAATCATGAATCCCAACCAATTTCTACACGTGAGATAATCAAAGGAACCTAATTAAATTTGACGGTATACAAATCAAAAATTCAAAAGGGTTAGGAGTACGTGTAGATCAACTTTCCGATGGGTCCTGAGAAACAACATCGATAAGTTTACGTGAACGAATTGATGCAAGGCCACCTGGGAAAGCGAGGAAAAGAAAACCCTAAAACAGTATGTATGTACGTAGGAAAACTCTTTAGTCTTATCATTCCCACGTAGTTATAGACTTATAGTCAACCCTTATCCTCATTACATATATATTTGGTGTCTGCCTTTTTCTGTGGTTTGGCAACGTTAATCAGTTGAAATCTTGTTGTAAAATCTTGTAAAATCCAATATCTTTACATGTAATACGTACTTGCTTGTCTTCTTCTCAAAAGTAAAATCTTTGCTAATTGCCTTAAGATTAATTCCACCATGCAATGCGTTGTTAATTGAAGTAATATTTTCCAGAGAAATTACCCATAAGTACCATTTTGGTTTAGTTAGAATCTTATTTTACTGTTACCTATGAATCTTAATGCTAGAAGGTGCAAACAATCAGTAAATTTCAACTGTAATATTGAGTTAAAGCTATTTCAACTAGTAGTATTAATGTGCTATCACATTATCAATTACTTAGGGGTAGAGTCGTTCTCTAAGTACACAGGATTAGACACTCAAAGATGAAATTGCTCAATTGAGTAATTAAACACACATCTCTGTTTGAAGTTTAACTAATTGTGCATCTCTCGTAAATGGAAAGATGGGAAAGAAGAAACTATCGTTCTCTTTCTTTTACTTCAAGAAAGAGGAAGGGCAAAAAAAAAAAAACGAAAAGATTCGATATCTGATACTAATAAAACTGTTTGTATTCATAGAAGGTACGACGTAGTTAAATTTAGCACGTTACTTTCATCTTTTCACAGCGACTAACCAGCTAGTGGAAAAGATTGAATATCAAACTCAGCTTTCACCTTACTTAGATTTAAAGATGAAGGTAATGAACTGAAGTTGCCTCTTGAGGAAAATCTCACTCATTGGTATGTAGGAGAATAGGTTTCTGTGTCGATATTAGAGTAGAAATTTAATTCCACTTCATTCTGAGATCAGTGAAACTTTTATCAATATATTGGAAGCTAGCTTTACTCGTTTAAAAAAGCTTATTCCTTTCAAGAACGAGAACGTTTACAAATTGGTAGTAAAATGAGAAAATTAGTCGTTAAATTATTCGTAAATGTTGTAAATTAACTACCAATAACATCATTCTCGCAAAGTTTTCGAGCGAAAAAACGTAAATGAAATTACTTTTTACATGCTTTACAAGCTAAAAAATATATAGATAATCAAACAACCTTATTCGAGAAAAACGTAGCGGCACATATGCATTTCACCCCACCCTAGCTAGTTCTGGATCACCCTAAGCTGCCCTGCCCTGCCTTTATCGGAAGAAAGTGGCCAGGGCCGTATGGTCATATCAAGTCTTAGGGAGTTGGCGTGGGTTGGAAAGAGACAAGCCGATCAGAGACCTCCAAAAGAAACCATATCCTCGAAGAAAATGGGATCATCAAGTCATTTAAAAACCAGTTTAGAGGTTAAGAGCCAAAGACAACATTGTCAAGGCAAGGCAAGCTAAAACCCCTCTGCTCGCTCCCAAACCCAAATATTTCCAACCCAAGAAAAGAAAGGAATTCTCAGCTTCTCTATATCTCCCTTCCTCTTCCTCTTGGTTCCTTCCCAATCCTTCAGATTCTCTCCGTGTCCCTCTCTATCTATCTATCTATCTATCTATCTATCTATCTATCTCTATGGCAATTTCTAGCAGAATTGCCAGAATCAATGCTTTTCTTCTCTGTTTGCTCTGTTTCTCAGGTACCCTTTTTGGTTTCGTTATGTTTTCTCTTATTTTTTGTGTTTGCTACATTGTTTTAGTCCATTATTCTGAAAATTATGATATGTTTTAACAGCTTTACAAGGAGTTACATCACTTGGCATCAACTATGGCCAACTTGGCAACAATTTGCTAGAACCACAGAAAGTCCTAGACCTCTTAAGCTCCCTCAAAGTCACAAAAGCAAGAATTTACGACACGAATCCTCAAGTACTAACAGCATTTGCCAATTCCGGCGTGGAGCTAATGGTGACAATTGAAAACGCAATGTTAGGCCAGTTGATGAACCCCCAAGCAGCCCTTCAATGGGTTAACGCCCACATCAAGCCTTACGTTCCCGCAACGAAAATCACCAGCATTGCGGTAGGGAATGAGGTCTTCACCGACGATGATACAACCGTGCTGTTAGCTAATCTTGTTCCAGCCATGGTCAGCATTCAAGCTGCACTAACTCAGTTAGGCCTTGACTCATACATTAAGGTCTCAACACCTTGCTCTCTGGCAGTGCTTGAAGAATCCTATCCGCCTTCGGCGGGGAGCTTCAAAACTGAAGTAGCTGGTGTCATGTCACAATTGTTACAGTTCTTGCAAACCACAAAGGCACCTTTTTGGATCAATGCCTATCCTTACTTTGCATACAAAGATAATCCGAATAAAATTTCTTTAGACTATGTGCTCTTCAATCCCAATTCGGGCATGATTGACCCATACACCAAGTTACACTATGACAACATGCTGTATGCTCAAGTAGATGCAGCCATTTTCGCTATGGCGCGGTTGGGGTTCAATGGGATTGAGGTCAAGGTTTCGGAGACAGGGTGGCCATCCAAGGGCGACGCCAATGAAATCGGTGCAACTTTGCAGAATGCTGCTATTTACAATAGAAACTTGCTCAGGAGGCAAGTGGCAAATGAAGGCACGCCTTTGAGGCCTAGAATGAGGCTCGAAATCTATGTTTTTGCTCTTTTCAATGAGGACATGAAGCCTGGACCAACTTCAGAGAGGAACTATGGCTTATTTCAACCTGATGGAACTATGGCTTACAATGTGGGATTGTCTGCCTTGTCAACCACTTCAACTACTACAACTACCTCATCAACCTCGACGGCTTCAATTTCCGATCTCACTTCCTCTGCCACAAAGGTAAAAAAAAATAATAATAAAAGAAAGTTCACTATTCATTTTTTGTTTCCTATCATTCATTCCTTAGTCCTCCATAATAACTTAATTTACTGTGATACACAGTCGGCAACGATGGACTTTCATCAGAGCTGGGTGAGCTGCATCTTAGTTTGTGTGGTGACCTTCCAAGTTTATATGAGAAGACCATTCTAAGAAAATGAGGAAATGGGAAAATGGGAGTTGATGTAAATACTGCTTTTTGAAGAGAGGGAATAACTGCGGGTTAATTTCTTCATTTGAGTCTTTTTTAGATTCTCAATGATCTTCAGAAACAGAAGCACAAGAACCAGAAATGAATCATCATATCATCCTCATCGTCGTCATCGATCAGCTTAGCAGTTAATTTGTTAGAGAAGATAAAGCCATCATTCGACTTTATTAACTGTGACAAGTAGTACTAGAAGTCAAATTAAGTTGCTGTAAAACAAGATTTATTCCTCTGTTTAATCTCTCTTTCATTGATTATAACAAAGTATGTATGCCTGTACAGATAAGTGGTTGTTAATTAGAGAAGATATTAGAATATTTAGAGGGAGAATACCAGATGGCTCTCTTCATTGGTTGCAAGGAAAAGCTCTTTCCTTTGGAACGTGGAATCCATAACTATTCCCGCTTATATAAACATTTCTCAAATTTGCTTTCTGTTTATGACTCTATGAATCCTTTCCTCTTAATTAGTATATATCAAATCAAATATGATGCAGAAAGTTCAAGTATAAAACTGAGATAATGAGAGAGAGCCTAAAGTGCAGAAAAGGGAAAGGCTTTCTTTGGTTCTTTTTATTATCTCGAATTCTTGAGGGATCATATAACAAAAAATGGGCGGCCAAAGCTTTATTCCTCACTGGCCTATTAAAACCGTCAGCATTGCTCATTGCCTTGCCAATCCTTTATGCAAAGTTAGCCTTTTTCTCTTCTAGCTTTTGTTTGTCTGTTACAAGTGCCGAGGGCCAACAATGTAAGCTCAGCCTTAGTTCAACTTGATGAGGATGGTCTACCTATTGACATCACCGAATGCAGTGCACATGCACACCAACAATTTCCACACCCCCCACGACGCACTCTCCATTTTCGGATATAAAAGAGAGAGGCAATCGAATAATCTCGTAGTTAGCTAGCTTGATATACATTGTTGTCTTATTCCGCGACAATTAGATTTTAGAGTCTAATGATATGGTATGAAAGCTTAAAACCCAAGTATCACTTATGATCTTAACCAGCATATACACAATAACGGATATAAGGGGAAACATTGAAGCTAATTAAGTAAGGTAATGTACATGTTCGACGAATTGTCTCAAAGAATCTAGGAGAATAAAACTTGGCAAACAATACAGGCTAGTATGCGAAGTCACTCAACAGGCAGGGCAAGCTGTATCTCTGCGAACTTTTTGCTGATCTAGTTCTACAAAAAATTGTTATAGCGCGGCGGTATGTTGGCCTTTTTGGCCTAGCCATGTTCTAGGAATGCATCAATACTATTAAACGTGGGCCAGCTGTGTTCTTGCTGAAAACTTAATCAAAATTGCCTTGGTCTCTGACTAGACAAAAGCATATATGATTGTCAGATCCCATACTCAACAGCTAGTCCATTCCTTGTCTAATTTGGATTCATATGTATTTGAGAATGCCTATACCAGCTCCATTCAAAGTTTCATAGGCTTGGATATGTGTCGCATCACTGTCAATCTTTCATGTAATACTTCTTCTTAATTGTCTTCTTCTTCTTAATACTCTTCACCTTTGTAGGACATAAATCCAATACGCCCCGGTATATATATATATATATATATATATATATATATATATATATATATATATATGCTAGCATATATGATATATCACACTGCTTGAGTCTCCTGTCTGACTCCCCATGTTTGTTGGTCAGGAGGAAATTCTGGTGGAACTTTAGGATTTGGACATCTAAATGAGATTTGCTATCAGAGATTACTAAGCAAAAAGAGCAGGATGATACTATATATATACGGACCTCACCATAATTCTGAAGAATGATTCTGTCGGCACAATGATCTGACACAGAATATATGGCTCTCCTTTTGTATATATGGTTCTTGGTGAAACATTAGTTTAATCATTGGCACACACTATAAGTATTCCAAAAATGATTGAAGTTAAAGATTCTAGATGAGAAATGTGGGAGTCTTGCTAGATAATTGTTGTACGTATATAAAGAGTAAAAGTGTATTCGGGTGGTATATACCACGAGGTAGAGATATCCGAATACATAAAGAGAGGCAGACCTATATCGATGGAAAAATCAAGGTTCGAGGATTCCGAAGTACTTCTTCTTGCAAACTGGATCCCGATATCATGTTAGACAGCTAGAAATATATGTGATTCGTGCATATATATGAGAATGATCTGACTCCTAAAGTGAGGAGTTGTTGAATTTACTCGACTTACAATTCAAAATGTTAATCAATACTGCCGGGATCTAAATATGGAATAGGAATGAATCTCACTTCTTCCACCTACTTCATTCGTAGATCATCTCGGAGTGAGCCTACGATACATATCAAACTAGCACATTCAGCAAATATTTGATTGTGTAATTACCTGCATCATGACAGTACGCTAATGTCAAAGCAATCACTAAGATACAATCAAAAGGGTGGTCTTTTAAAATTCAACTAATGAAGTGATATAATCATCATCTAATGGAAGCTGCCTCTTTAATTACCCCTTATGAAATAGCAATGGTGATGAGGTAGTGCTCTTATAACCCTTGCTTTTGTTCCCAAATAGTTCAAAAGCACTTGTCTGGTTGTGGTAGTTAATCCTTAAGAACAATGATCTCTGATTTTAAAAGAGCCGTAATGATGTATAGACCTATAAGCTTCATACCGTGTTTAGGGATCATGATCTTAGGCAGGCTCTAATCACTTCTTTAGTCGCCTTTACCATTTGGTGTATAGATAACATTGTGGAAGATGCTTTTATAAAGTGACTGCTAGCTTCCTCTTTTGATTTAGGACCTCAAAGGCATCGTCCTCTTCCACATGGAATTTCAGTTTTTTTCAAGTTTGCTTAGCCAGAAGTGCATCAATCGCAAACAATACCAGAACCAATACAAATCACGTCACCCATATATGGAAATTTGAACGTCATTTTCTGGTCTGCACATGTAAGTGTTCTTCAGGAAGCAACAGAATTCTGCTCTAAAAGTCACGGCAAAGTGAAAATCCGAGTCTCTAAAGAGTAGGCACGGTACTCTTTTACTTAGGGTTCATTGGTTCATTGTGGAAGAACAAGAAAAAAGGGCATAACGATTATTACTTAGAGACCAAGATTCAACATTGGTCCTTGGAAGTCTGGAAGTTGGGTATCTTTCTGAAAATGGAAATGAACATATATATCTAGCAAAATGACTCGACGTTCTTTAATGTTTCATACGATCTGGAATGCATGTGTTTCACGTGCATATGAAAACTTTTTGGTGTGAGTTAAGATGGAAATTGTGTCAGCATTTGGAGAAAGCTTGTGAGCATTAGCTTTAAGGGATAAGAGATTCATATACCGACTGTTTCTGATGTGTTAGCTTTTGATCAATTAGTACTCATTAAGGGATACTATTTGTAAACCACGTTAATTACTATATATTAATTAGCTAAGTTTAAACCACTACATGTGGTCGAGTTGGTAAGAGATTTTGTGTGAAAATCTCTCATATCTAGGTTCCAATTCCCGCCGACGTTAATTGGAGTTTAAATTTTAATTTATTCTTGGTGGCCAGGGGGAGAAAACGTTTTGACAAGATTTCCCGGCGCGGATTAGTCTCTGGGCCTTTAAAGATACCGTCGCTGATTGATTAAAAAAAAAAAAAACTAGGTCTATAAACTTGACATATAATTACGTACACATTAAAACCGAGAACCCTTCATATCGCACTTGGTAAAATATGAGCCTTCCATAGATTTCTCATAACCATGTTGAACTCTTCCTTCTCCGCCAAGTCAACATTCTTTGTTTCCTCCACAACTCTGCCTTTACCAGCCAAAAATCGCTCATGGACAGATGGAAACTCGACAATGTCGGCCATAATCCACTGTATGTGGTGAAAGTAGTATTTGTACCTGCTGCATCGAATTAAGAAATGGTGAGTTTCTATAATGTGGAGCAGAAGAGTACCAATGTCGTCATTGTTGGTGCTGGAGTTGCTGGTGCAGCTTGTTTGGGCCCAAATTAACATTTGTCCGACAGCATGGGTCAAGGCCCAAGAGGTTATTCATTAAGGAATAATATGAAGTATTTTTCCTTCTTGGAAAAGAATTAGGGTTCCTCTAGGAATCCAAGAAGAGGTGGTTTTGGGTAACCAAATCCTAATTGATCTCAGAATCTATTATACTTTATACACAAGTATTGGGGTTCTGCATTCTCTATATAAAGAGGCCATGGTGTTCAAGAAAAGGGAGCTCCTCCACACAAAAACCTTTGCGCAACGCAAACCAAAGTCCCTCCGGGGCATAAGCCTCTCCGGAGTGCTTGTCGCTTCCCTGCACCAAACTCAGAGTCGCAGCCATGCACCAAGTTTCGGTCGCAGTAGCAGTCTCTCGCGAACTGCCTTCCACCAACTGCAAACCACCGCTCCAACCTTGCCGCAAACCTACGCCCGCCACCGGTCGCCGTATACCTGCCGCAGTTGTCGAAAGTGCCTTGCGTTCGTGTCGAAGCATCGCAGAGACATATCGAGTCTTGTCGTCACACCTTGTGACAAATCGAGTCGTTACTCCGGTAACAAAACCATGGTCCCAATCTGCTAAAAGGTTGGATCAAACCCTTCCCAATCTGCAAGAGGTTGGAAGATTTCCCGATCTGCAAGAGGTTGGAAGACAAACAATCTGCAAGCCAATCTGCAAGAGGTTGGAAGCAAACCGTTTCCCGCGGTCTTGATTAAAGCTCTGCTTTGCATCTCAGGATCGAAGTAAGATTACTCAATCTGCAAAAGGTTGAGAGAAAATCCTAGTAACAGTTTATTAAGTCTTGTTCGAGCCTTTTACGCCGGCATAGTCAACGCCCGCGTAACAGTCGCTTGATATAAGGGTTATCCGCTGGCCAGGGTCATCCGCTAGCCAGGGTCATCCGCTAGCCAGGGTCATCCGCTCGCCAGGGTCATCCGCTGGCCAGGGTCATCCGCTGGCCAGGGTCATCCGCTCACCAGGGTTATCCGCTCGCCAGAGGTCGTCCGCACCAAGGTTGTACCTAACCCAAAGGTACTGGCACGCTCGCGCACAACGCATCAGGACTGAAACTTACGTCCGCCTCCTCCACGTGTTGACTGTTCGACAGGAGTAAAATCCGACGCGATTTTGGCACGCCCGGTGGGATCAGTATCAAGATTGCGGGATCTACTACATATCATATAGCGCTATCAGACCTCTCAGGATTGAGGGAATTGATAATAAAGGACATCCAATTGGGGTGACCTCACTCGCTATAGTTTAGGCTGGGGAATAAAGAACATGTTCGCGTCGGATTTTACTCCTGTCGAACAGTCAACACGTGGAGGAGGCGGACGTGAGTTTCAGTCCTGATGCGTTGTGCGCGAGCGTGCCAGTACCTTTGGGTTAGGTACAACCTTGGTGCGGACGACCTCTGGCGAGCGGATGACTCTGGCGAGCGGATGACCCTGGCGAGCGGATGACCCTGGCGAGCGGATAACCCTTATATCAAGCGACTGTTACGCGGGCGTTGACTATGCCGGCGTAAAAGGCTCGAACAAGACCTAATAAACTGTTACTAGGATTTTCTCTCAACCTTTTGCAGATTGAGTAATCTTACTTCGATCCTGAGATGCAAAGCAGAGCTTTAATCAAGACCGCGGGAAACGGTTTGCTTCCAACCTCTTGCAGATTGGCTTGCAGATTGTTTGTCTTCCAACCTCTTGCAGATCGGGAAATCTTCCAACCTCTTGCAGATTGGGAAGGGTTTGATCCAACCTTTTAGCAGATTGGGACCATGGTTTTGTTACCGGAGTAACGACTCGATTTGTCACAAGGTGTGACGACTAGACTCGATATGTCTCTGCGATGCTTCGACACGAACGCAAGGCACTTTCGACAACTGCGGCAGGTATACGGCGACCGGTGGCGGGCGTAGGTTTGCGGCAAGGTTGGAGCGGTGGTTTGCAGTTGGTGGAAGGCAGTTCGCGAGAGACTGCTACTGCGACCGAAACTTGGTGCATGGCTGCGACTCTGAGTTTGGTGCAGGGAAGCGACAAGCACTCCGGAGAGGCTTATGCCCCGGAGGGACTTTGGTTTGCGTTGCGCAAAGGTTTTTGTGTGGAGGAGCTCCCTTTTCTTGAACACCATGGCCTCTTTATATAGAGAATGCAGAACCCCAATACTTGTGTATAAAGTATAATAGATTCTGAGATCAATTAGGATTTGGTTACCCAAAACCACCTCTTCTTGGATTCCTAGAGGAACCCTAATTCTTTTCCAAGAAGGAAAAATACTTCAGATTATTCCTTAATGAATAACCTCTTGGGCCTTGACCCATGCTGTCGGACAAATGTTAATTTGGGCCCAAACACAGCTCTTGCTTACATTCTTACGTTCAGATTTTCATTTGATCGGATTTTATTTCGTGAAAAAAAGTAAAGCAAATGAAATTCGAGCCTGCCGCTTAACCACCTAGCACCTGTCTATAAAACCTCATAACCCCGCTTAGATCCACCAAACATCTAACACCGCCTAGCTCCATTTTAATCCCGCCTAGCCCCATTTTAATCCCGCCTAGCCCCAACCTTTCACAGGAAACCAAACGATTATAATTCAATCTTAATACAATTTTGATACAGTATAAATGTATAATACACAAGTTATGAATCTACAGGTTCTAATTTTCTATACACATTTATAGAAAAAAAAAAATAAAAAAACAAATAAACAAACTTCTTGAGGCTAATACTCGAAATTCAAAATTTCATTAGGCGCCTCCGACTATTCGATCTCTCTGTCTCTCTCTCTCTCTCCTTTCTCCGATCAGCAATGGCGCTCTCGGCGTTCCGTGACCGGCTCGAGCACATGGATCACACTCGTAACGAACGCCTCTCTCTCCTCCAGGTTCTAATTCTCTTCTTTAATTTCAGATCAAACCAAAAAAAAAAAAAGGACTTTCCCGGCAGCCGAAATCTGATCATCTCCGGCTTCGTTTTCAGGCGGAGAAAGAATCTCAGGCGAACAAGTCTCAGGAGCTGGCAGCGAAGCTCGCGAGCATGGGAGCGATGGAGCAGCGGTGCTTGGTGCTGGAGCAGAAGATCGCGGCCCAAAGCTTCAAAATCTGGGCGCTCCGGTCCGAGATCGAGCGGCTCGACGCTAAATCTCAGAGTGATTCAGATAAATTGAGGTATTGAATTCATGATTTTGGTTAAAAGGTTTGGAATTTTTAGTTGAATTGGATTTTGATTTGGGGGTGGAATTTAGGGTTTTGAAGAATGAGGTGGAGGAGCTTGATGTATTGGAGAAGGAGAAGAAGAGGTTTTATGAAGTGAAGGGGTGTGAGATGAAGGAGTTTAAGCAAAATGTGGAGAGGTTTGCTTGGGAATGTCAGTTGCAGATTGAGAATTTGAAGAGTGGCATCAATGAGGTATGAATAGAACCCTAATTAAAACCCCATTTTGGTTACTGTCTTTCTAGCATTGGAGTTAGTTTGATAACCAAAGATTACGACGGTAGTCGGATTTCGCATTTACTTGATATGCAAAGCACGATTTTGACATGTTAGCTAGTTGCATTCGGATTCACATTTTTGGTGGTCGCGATTATGAAAGTTCTGACTTGTAAAATTTAATTGTGAATATTTCTTATTGTATTTATCTCTATTTCAGGTTAAGTCAAGTTTTGTCAAATTTCAAGGGAGTGACAGTTGCACAAGTAACAGTGAGATAGCTGCAGCTGAGAAGAGAAAGACTGAGCTTTTAGCCATGAAGGAAGAGGTGAACAGAAAGCTGGCTTCTAATTACCAAACAAGAGCCCGATTGCAAAAGCAGCTTCAGACCATTCTAATTGCCAATCCTCAACATTAGGCATATGCTGTATTGATTGTAATACCCCATGCTCAACACCTTACACCATTGCAATATTGTACACAATAGCACGCAATGTAACTTCTTGTGACGAAATACAATCCAAAAAGAGACTCCACAAAATATCGATTGCTCTTTTGAAGACTTTCTTCACTCGATTGGTTAAGAACATTTATCTTTCATATAAGAAGTTTCAAGTTCATCACTGGTGGGCTGATTAAGGGAGACAGACTTGCCCAGCCCAAACAAATTGAACATTAAGGCCTTGTCTAGATCACCTTCATACTTCATGCACTTTAAAATTTAGAACTTCAAAAAAATGCAAAATTTATTGTAAACTTCCCATTATGTCCCTCCCAATTCCCTCGCCAAGGTTCTAGCAATTTCCACATAGAACACATGATATAAAATCCCATCCAAAACAACAAGCCGCTCTGTTTAGCAATCGGAGCTGTTCAGAAACCAGAAAAATGGCAGCAGATGATTTGGCTCTAGATTTGGAGGAGCTCCGGCATATCCAGAGCATTGCAAAACGACCCCGTATCCTCAATCTCATCTCCTCTGAAATCAGCAACCTGGAAAAGGTGAAACCATATCTGTTTATTTCTTGTGGTTTTTCCTTGCTTTTTTTTAAAAAAGGAACGAACTTCATGACAATATAGCGTCGAAAATTCACACCCAATTTGTCAGATGAAATTGGGTTTGTTTCAAATTCAGTATGGAGTGGGTTCATTTCGATTGACTGTGTAAAAAGTAGACTTTAAGCGGTTGTTGTGGTGTTATTATTAGTGATCATACTAATCACGGTTGATTTTGCTAATGAAGAACATGAATTGGTGTGTTTACTTATGCCATATTGTGTGTGAAACTGTGAACTAAGGAAGTTTTATCTTTGAAAGTTGTACAATGCGTGCTTACAAATGGGTTCAAGCTTGGAACTTTGCATTAGGAATGGTTCAAGTGGAGTATTAGTAGAGTTGGGTTTGCATTATTAATGGATATATTTTTGTTTATTGTGTCAGGCAAGTCTGAGTTTATGTGTGTACAGATACATGTTTCGTGTTTGGATGGATATAATACATAGACATCATTATAGAAATGAAATTCTTCATTGGAATTATTGTATAAACCAGATACTGTAATTTGTTGGTAAATTTATTAGCTCCTGCTACGTTTGTTTGTGAAGCTCGAGTTACCACAATTAGAATCTTTAAGTTTTGAATTAACTCCTCAATGCTAGTAATGTAGCATTTTGAAAGGTTGAGATTCTTCAAATGCCAAGACTATATACTATGTATAAGGCCACCCTCATCACATTCAGTTTTAGCACACATCTGTGTAGCTGTTACAAGAGGCTAGAGAATATATCTGTGTCTGCTTAGTGCTTACAGGAGCTGATGTAGTTTGATAACTGCACAGTTGTCAAAAGAGGCTGCTCCTAAACCTACCTTGCCAACTCCATCTCCTGTTTCTATGGGAGTGAAGGTGCCTTCCACTCCAGCTTTGAATTATGTTACACTTGGGTCATTCAGCTGGGAGCAAGATGCTGATAAAGTCAAGGTAATGCGATCACTGTATGTTTTCGTGCCTAGAATAAGTTTTATCTATTAGCATGTTCTGAGAACAAACATCTCCAACAAACAGTATTTTACTTCATCCTCCCATGAGAATTTGTGTTGCTTCTTTACCAGGCACTAATCGTTGTTTTCTGAATTGCTTATATGTTTCTGGTTTGATTGTTCTTCATTCCTCTTGCAGATATATATATTTTTGGAGGGAGTTGATCAGGAAAAAATGGGGACTGAGTTTAAGCCAACTTCCATTGATATTAAGTTGCATGATGTCCAAGGAAAGAACTACAGATGTGCTATACCTAAACTCCACAAAAAGATTGTGCCAGAGAAATGTAAGGTGCTAGTGAAGCCTACAAGGGTTGTGATCACATTGATTAAAGCTTCAAAGGAGAACTGGCTGGATCTGCATTACAAGGAGGACAAGGTATGTTTATACCCCAGACTGTTCCTATTTTTTTAATTTTTTTTTCAAGGGCAGAACTGGAGCTAACACAAGGATATGTTGACCTTGTAGCTGAAGCCGAATCTGGATAAGGAGAAAGATCCTATGGCAGGAATAATGGATTTGATGAAGGTCAGTTCATAACTTTCGAGGATTTGTAGAAATGAGCATACGCATACAAATCTTTTCATTCAGATATAAATGCATGCACTTGCATATGTGAAACGTGTATCTGTGACTGATATTATTTGCATAACTTGCAGAATATGTACAATGAAGGCGATGAAGAAATGAAGCGAACAATTGCCAAAGCATGGACTGATGCAAGATCTGGAAAAACAGCTGATCCATTGAAGGGTTTAAATAACATGTGAATTACGAATCTCTAGGTTGAATATGAGTAGGTTTTTTTTTTTCCATCTAGTGATATTTTCGCCTACTTGTGTACTAGTTTTTGTTGGAACCATGTGTTTGGATCGTTTTATGTTACTAGATTCTATTGTTAAAAGATTTTCCAAACTTGTCAAAAGTAGCGTGGTTTCCTATTTTCACTGCACTCTTATCGTATAAGCAGGACTAGCTTTTGTTTTACATCTTTGAAACATTGTAAAGTTGCCGTCATCAGCACATCAAATTTTCAAGCTACTTATATGTATGTCCCGTTTGCTGTGGTCCTTTAATGGTTATGACTGGTGAGGATTCCCTTCAAAATTAACAGAGCTCACTATGGCTGAAGCGAGTTGAGAATGCTGCTCCTGAAAGATGCTTCAAAATTTCTGGAACCCATATGTGAATAAAAGTACATACTGATTCTTTTCCTCTGTGTGCGGTGTCAGATTATCAATTTTCACAACTCCATTCTCAGCTGCTCCCCAAGAAGTATCATCATTCTGTTTCGGTTACCCGAAATGATGAAAATATAATTCGGCTAATGAATGCGATATGCGCAGATACTCAGCAAGTATAAGAACTGTTGAAACCAAAAGAGAATAATGGAAACTGATCAGTCTGGCAACAATGATTATGTTTCTGGTCAAAGTTATGGTGCAAAACGGAAATTCTGATTATAAAATAAAATTCCTAATTGCACAATTTTTTTTGCCCAAATTCATGGATAACCTGTTCGTACATCAAACCTGAGTATCTCTTAATTATTTGATAATGAAACTATTTCCACGTGAAAACAGCCTGCTTTTATGTAGGTTCATGTAAGTCATATGCTCTCACATAAACCTGGGTGGCAGATAAGCCAAATAATCTAACAACCCACACTAATACTATGAAAAATACTTCTTTCCAAACAAGACAAATCTGGTTATATGCCGTCACTGAAGTATTTGACTGCCGTAATCAGCATTGAACTGCTCATAACGACGAGCCTGGAGATGAGCAGATGGCCTTGTATTCTTCAAAGCTGTCTCAATGTCATCATTTTTGATTGGCCCAACCTTAGGCAGTTCTGCAACCAAAACAACAAACCCCCGAATCAGTTTACTACCTAGACATGCTTCCACTTGTAAGTCCAGTTTATGCATACAATGGCCAATTTTAAACTGAAAACCCACAAATGCTTGTTCGAGTGTTGCTTTACGCTAGACATTTTAAACATAAAAGGGACTAGAATGGTGGAGGAATGCAACACATTTTCAGTTGCTTTTAAGCCTCACAGGTATTGGCCTTATATTTTCACTGCAAATTCTTCAGGTGTACTTATGACATAAGGGTCATTTGATTGAAGCCACATACCTTCCTCAGGCACCACTTCTTCTTTGTCTTCAAGGAGTGTCATTAGGCGTCTCAGGGGCTGCATGGCAGCCTCCTTGCACACCAACCGGATATCGGAACCTGAATAGCCTTCTGTCTTATCCACCAGCAAATCATAAGGAAGCTCCTCCTCACCAGGTTCTAGCGGCAGGAGCTCCTCAAACATGGCTCTTCGTGCTTCAGGTTCAGGCAGCGGCACCAGAATCTAATTTGCCATGGTCAATGGAGAACTCGATTGATAAAATAAATGCATGCATAATAAGATAATATACTTGATAAAGTAGAAACTGCTATCAGATAGCACAAGTCTCGAGTATGAAAGGTAGAAATAAGATTTATACTAAAGCTAGCACTTCAATTTGTAGAAAGCTAGCATGTATGACTGAACATCATATATCTCATAAAAAAGGATACTCGTTTTTCAAGACGCCGGAGCATAGCTGCATCTAGTTCCCAAGGAAGATTTGTTGCGGCCAAAACAAACACTAGTTCATTTGTTTTCATCAAACCATCCATCTGTAAGCTAATAAATTTAATCAATATTTGAGAAGTTATGTAAAAGAATGTGACTTTCAATATCAACGATTCAAAGATTGATCATAGATAAAATTTAATATAATTAACACCAGGACTGGGTAAAGTATTTTTGAAACAGCTCCTGCTACATTTAAAAAACCAAAGCAGTATAAATTTAGCATGATCGAACAGAAGTTATGATAACAGGACCTCAGGCACGTAGAAGCACCTTGGCTCAGTATCAGCAGTGATGTATTGTAGTTGCTAAAACCGTTGAAGGATTATTAATTTATAGTGCTGCTAAATGATAACTGTCATTGGCATGACTGATTTTGAGTAAATACAGGATTCAATGATAATGAGATAGGAGATAGATAAATCAATGGACTCTAAAAAAACAAACATCACCTGTATTAGAAGCTCCGTTTTCAAACGCCTACTTGCTTCATGCTCACTTCGTCCTTCACCACGTTGACTGATAATTGCGTCAATTTCATCAATAAATATAGTTGACGGTGCATGGTGCCTGGCTAGCTCAAATAACACCTTCACTAACTTCTCCGAATCACCTGGAAAGTCGAACAAACTTCAATATTGAAAAGCAGCTAAGATAAACATACAAACACAATATACATTAAATAAAAGTGTAAAATTTACCTGGTTGTCCATGTTTTTCAACCATACAATTATACTTTTTGTACATAGCTAAACTATATATGTACACAATGCTACCCACCCCAAAGTGACCCTTGACCTTGATCACTTCTCTCAGTTCTCTGGGTGATTAGCTATCCTGGATTTTCTAATAACCTTCCATCCATTCAGATGTAAAACTGAATATAACCTGATATAAGTTGCTGCTAAAACATTTGAGTTTTAATACCATGACCAACAAAAACATGCAGAAAATATCTCAATTTTGACATACCGCGCCATTTACTGACAACTGATGATGCTGAAATATTGAAAAATGTAGTCTTGCACTCTGTTGCAACGGCCTTCGCAAGCATAGTCTGCAATTAGCAGGTGCCAATTCATTTAATGTCCAAAACATTATTGTATGACATAACTAAGAGGGGAATGAACAGAAATCGCAAAAGCATTTTCAATTATGAACATTTAGTCACAAGGAACTGAGTTGATGGAAGAGCAATTTACAATGTTTTACAGTGAAAATGCTCATTATACAGCTGATTTTTTTGATGTGATTCAAACAGGAGACTAATGTTAGCTCATCTCTACATTAGTAAATTAGCATACCATGCTTAAAAAAGAGGTTTAAAGTGTTAATAACATATTTCTATATTGTCAGTCCATTGCTTTAAGGTTGGAAAGAAAGCATAACCATTCAATAGGAGGGAAATATTGCACACCTTTCCTGTTCCTGGAGGGCCAAAAAGGAGAATACCTTTCCAAGGTGATAAAAGACCAGTAAAGTACCTAGAGAAAGAGGAAGGATCAGGTTAGCCATAAAGATACTGCAGTATTTCAAAGAAAAGAAAAGAAAAAAGCTACATATTTCTTATTACTAAAGTTTTGTAAAAAAAAAAAAAAAAAAAAAAAAAAAAACGTGAACATTGTATGCCAGAAACAATAACACACATGCTTGGATTAATAGATCAACAATGGGAAATAAATTCAATACTCCACCAATAAGTTATAAATATTAATTCAAACTAAGGGGAAATAGCATACTTGTATCGTACATACATGTATTACACCAGATTCTAATTGGAACTCTGATCATTATAATTGCAGAGATATTGGGATTTTATACTACTTAGTCAAACTAACTTCAACCAATTAACAAACCTAGAATCACAGTATCCGTGAATGTTGCTTTATGTGTCCGTGAAAATACTCAAACATACACAAAGAATGAACCTAAACTAACAACATGCTTCACAAGTACTAACAACATGCTTCACAAGTAGATCTGAATATCTGAACCTTTTAAACTTGAAGAAACAAAAGAAAGCAAATAGCAACAAACATATGTAAATATAAAGACATGTAACAATGCAGTGAAAATTGTAGTTCCTGAGGTGTTCATCCACCAAACTTACTTGGGATACTTAATCGGCATGACCACTGCTTCTTTAAGTAAACGTTTAGCATTCTCTAACCCCTTAATGGTTTCCCACTTAACATCCGGATCACCACGAACTATATCCCTGCACAGGACATGATGCATGATGAAAGAACCTATAACCATTCCTTGGTCATTGGGGAAACATGTATGCAATAAAACTAAGAAAAAGTTACTAAAACATCCTTGGCGATATGTGGGATTTAAGGTTCAAATTACCTGCATAAACTCTCTGCTAACGAACGTGTTTCTGCAGAATCAAAAGCAGGAAGCAAAGACTTCCTGTGAAGGGGAACATAATATATCAGCAGGTTCCTATAGAGAAAGGCCTCCTAGGTATCTGCTGCAAACCATATTACTCAATAGCTTCATATATGCATTAAATTACTTAAAGTTAAGATGATGCTTGCCCTGACTTATCAAAACTTTACACTATAACATGTCAAATAAGAGATAAACTAAGTGAACATCTGGTCCCTGCGTGATTTCTAATTCCACTCATGCATAACTACATATTATGGTCCTTCAAATCCGAAAAACTATGGCAATCAACTTTTTAACCTCTCAAATTGTAGTCTTTGTAATAGTAGGATTCCTCTAAATATTTTGAATATCAACTAGCAAGCTCAAGTCAACGTTTCTTAACTAAGACTCATGCAACGAAAAAGTAATCAAAAACACAATACAAACACAAGACTAATATAACATGTTGAGAAGCATACGGAATCACATGATTTGTATCAGATGAAACTCCATTCGACTGTGCAGCTTCCTGAAAAAAAAAAGGAAAAAAAAATACAAACAAAAATGAATTGCATACCAACCTGTCACTACAAAATCCAAGAAACAATGCCACCCGCCAAATCACCAACTCTCTCACATGATAAGACCAAATGTACTACCTGGTTCCGATATCGCTCATAGATGGCCAAGTCAGATTGGTTTTTCACATGACCATTCCCATTTGCTGTGGCGCCTGAAGTTCCCCCATTACTCACAGCTCCATTGGTGGCTGCCTGCTCACTTGGCGTCTCCTCCGGCAATTTCTTTCTACCAAACTTGGCATCATAAAACAATTTAAAATCCTAGAAATACATGTTAGTTTTAGCTGATACAAATACAAGAATTCTTGATTCTATCCTACTCATCAGATCAAGATTCGCAACTTCATAATCTCAACATGCAAAATTGACACAGATTCAATCTAGTCATAAAACGGTGATCAAATATTGGGCACATTACTGAGAAAAACACAATTAAGATAAGAAAAACAACATTCAGAGACTTGGGTATTTCATTTCAAGTTCAAACTCAGGCCATGGATGCTTAAAGTTTCAAAATTTGAGTCAAAGCTACAATCTTTTTTCTGGGAAACCAAATAGAATAGGAGAATGAGAGAGTTAGTGAGTACCGGAAAGGTCCAGCGAGTGATTGAAGGCTCGTCCGACATTGCTCCGGTGAATCTGGAGTGCAGAAGAAAGGCAGAGACTTGCAGATTCAATCTCTCTCTGTCTCTACAGCTGGAGCTTTCTGGTCAGTGATGAGCTACTAGAGCTTATAGAATCAAGTAGAACGTGTGGTTTGTTTTTCTTTTCAATTTATTTTATTTTATATAACATGTGGTTTGTTTGTTCATACTATATTTGCTAAGTGCGATACCTGTGTGATTAATTATCAAAACGTTACCTGTCACCCTCATTCCTACAAGCAGATAATGAAGTTCCTATCTACCCCAAAATTTTATTTTCAGTCCCATTTCTAAACATACTGGGACATGATTCCAAGTTGAATACCTTTTGGATGAATATAATGTCTTCAGGCCTTTTTGTGATAGTTGTGTACGTTGTTGAAGTCTTTCTTGTTAAGTCGTGTGCTCTATCGTTTCTGGAAAAGTTCTCATCATACAGAATGAAATTTTATAATAATGTAACGGTAACCTCTTATATATTCTGGTCAAATTTTTTATTATTAATTTTTTGTGCTTTATATAACACATGATGTTTTAGTTTAATTTTTATATTCTGTTCTAAAAAATGACTGGTCTAGTAATATATATGCTAATTGCATTTTTAGTTTTTAGAGGTTTTGGAGGGAAACCGTATGACGTGACAAGGTATTTATGCTTTCGGAAGGAAAACTAGAACATTGGTTGGAGTCACTTCATGTTTTGGAGGGAAATTGTGTGACGTGGGAATATCTGCATACTACAATGGCGGGAAATACGAGCATAAGAAATTACCCTAAAATATTTTATGGGAGTCTCATAAAGTGACAGAATAGTTGACGATATGCACTCAAATAGGTGGTTTTTTAAAAGATAGGCACCATTATGATTGTTTGGAAAGAAAATTAACCTTAATTCTCAGTCAACTAAATCTCATGTACTGTTTGTTAAAATTTTCCCTTCTTAAAAATACCTAACCAAATAAAATCTACCACCGTGTTAACTTGTTCAAAGTTGACATAGAGAGTTTCGTTTCTTTCCGTAATCCAGTCTTACTTCTATCATTCAGCAATTTCAGGTAATCAAGTGCTTCGGCCCAGCCCAATTTATATGGGCTATGCTGATGGTTGAAACATCTATTTGCTTGTTTTGGGCGATAGTATTTCACAGGTTGAGCCACATATAACTTGATCAATGTTGATCGATAGACGAATTTCTACAGTATGTAATTTATCAGTTGTACTGGAATTGTGTGTCCCCATTTATACCATATGTGGTGGTGACCTAGCCAGGAAAGAATGCATGAAGAAAGGTTGAAAAGAAATAATTTATATTTGCAAGTCAAGGGTTCCATCTGCTATTTTGTACACTCTTTGAGATTATAAGCAACTAGAAGTTGCTAGGTTAGGATGCATGAATGGCTTAGTTATATAACACTTTAAACTATATGATCGCAGAAATACGGTTTAACATGATATAGCAGTCTTATAAAGTTCATAATCTTGAACATTTTTTTTTAGTAAGCGAACTAAGGAATGAATGTAGATAATTGAAAATTTTATCATCCACATACACAAAGATTGAGACTAGCACGACCAAAAGATTTTTTGTAATTAGATATTCATTCTCTTAATGATTTTAACGTAGAAACTATTAAGTGGATTATTTTCACAAAGGCTGTGGTAAAAAAAAAATTTGCACGGTTCAATGAACTTGCGAGTTGCGACCAATAACTAGAAAAGTCGGCAGAATTCAAGTAGAGGGACACCCGGCCAATAAAAGAGGTGGTCAGCCTGCTTCTCATTTCGATTGGATTAGAAAGCTGGAAGAATACCAAATAACCTACTTCGATCAAAAAGGAATGTTGTTTGAAAAGCACGTCTTGCACTTCCAGAAGCAGATTCCAAAGCTAGGCCGCAAAATAAACATACATCGTCCACTGAAGTGCTTATTTGAAGTGTTGAACCCACGCATTGGGGCATAAATAAAGCAGCTTTCCTGGTGGGAATGGGAGTTGCTTTCGACCAAACTAATAATATGAGATTCCGAAGCCTTTAACGATGAGAAGTTTATATTCTTTAAATTTAGACGTTAGTCTTTAATTTGGGACATCCGAAGTGTCTGAGATTGATATATTTTAAGACAGTTTCTTAATGAAAAAATTAATTAAATCTTTTAAATTAGAATTCGAAGTTAAACCGTACCTTTAGTTATTTAAATGAAAAAAATGGGAAATTCATTTATGTTGTTTTGGTCTGATAGAGAGACCGAAGTCTAGTTTAGATGAACCACAAAAGACTAAGTACACAAGGAAAGAAAAACTAAGAAATTGATCACAAAAGAGAAGAATATATTTTCGCTGAGACAAAGTTAGGGGACCGGAAAAGCCTGTACCCTCTATAAGTTATAACCTCTATTATGCATAAACATTTCTCTCAGAAATGGAGTAGGCCGCAGCACACCCCGTTGATTTCGTGCTTGAATGTAGCTATCAGTTGTGGTCTCACACTCTCATAGACTCAGAGTCGGACCGGTGTTAGATATGCTGGAAAATGAAACTGACATCTCCATAAGGTAAATGAAAATGACCTCTCTCCATAAACTTGATTAAATGTGTTTGTGTGCTAGAGCCTCCTTTTTGGTAATTGAATCGAATAGTGTTTTGTACACAATTAAAAGGATATTCTCAAATACGCAATTAACCTGTTAATTAGATATTAGCTGGCCTAATATTAGCTCCGAAAATAAAATCAAAGTTGGCAAAATCAAATGATTTAGAATATGGTACGTGATGCATGTCTAGTAATATGAACTCATTACACATCTGCCCGACCTCAGTGGTGTGTAATGAGTTTCAGTGCGATTCAGTTTGCATTGGTTTTCCTCTAAATATCAGTATCCCTCTTACTATATATAAAGGTCGAGTAAAGTATCATTAATTATCCTTCTCACTATTTGTAAGGTTAAAATATCATATAATAACCCTAAATATCTTCCAACGGTCAAATAGCAAGCTTTATAGCCAGCCCCAGCCCAGGCTGGTATATATGATAATTGTGGAAAAGATCATCATATTCCATGTCAATTCCTTTTTAGACGATAATGCTTTCTCATGCAAAACAGCAAAGGTAGACCTTCGCATGTACCTGGAAACAAATAAGATAGCTAGCTCGACATTGGTGGAATGGTGGATCGATCGATGACCGGAAATGGACAAATCCATCGACTCTGTTCATTTTTTCCGTCATTACAGGTAAATATATTATCTTGTCCGTGAAATTTCAATGGATAGTTCCCAAACAATTGCCAACAGGCATCCAAAATATCAAATCCTATATAGAGAAAAAACAAGAGATAGTTGGTGTTGTACAGATACTCTTGTGGATTTTGGTCACAATTCTGAAGGACATTGATCGGACTGGGATGGCAGGTTTACTGTTGCAACTATCACATATATGAAGTCTAAATATGTTGCAGAGGGAACAAGTGGGATCGATGCGATATAATGAATCGATTTCACAGTAGAAAACTTAAACAAAGAAAGTTTGATTGATAAAAAGCATCTAACGTACCCTGAAGACGTCCAATCCTATACTTTTTTCTTATTATTTAATTAAAGGGCGTTCAATCATATACTACACGTCTACAGCAGCAGAAAATAATATCAGTCGACTGAATATGTGGTAAATCAAGATTACTAAAAAGCTGAAAGAGAATTGATTGGTTGAAGGTAGTAAGTTCTTCAGAGTTCCAGAAATTACCTGCAAGTAGGGCAATCAGAAACAATAATTTCCATATTTGTAAGTGATTGAAGAATAGGAGTGGCACCAAAATTTGAAATATGCACAACGTGCAAGATGCGCTAATTTCTATCGTGGGTCTGTATGTTCCCTAAACACGATCGGATTTTGATTTCCATATGTGTGTTCATAGTTTACTGGAGGAGTACTGCCATGTATAGTAGTGGAGCCAATGATCCAATGAGCCATAGTAAGTAAGTGACAGCCAGCTTTATCGATCATTACAATAGGTTTGAGAGGAGTAGTTTTTAGTTACTTACCAAATTGTTCTGGGAGAAAAACCAGACAATATCATCGTCGATCGAGTTCATGTAGGTAGGGCATAACCGATATTATGGTGCCGATCGAGAATTCGAGATAACCTAACCCACCAGTTATGATAACTTCTTCAAGTACTCTTTGCCTCTTAATCTTTAAGAAGTAATATAGCTTAATATATGCTTTTATATATTTGACCTCTAAAAGGGTGCTTTTATATTTCGCAGAGGAGATATGATGAAAGTTATATATGTATGCTCAAAGGATATATGACCTTCAAATTAAAATTTGCTGCGATGATGAGCCATTTCTGTTCTGTTTATTAGTTTCCATTGCATCAGTTGGTTAACTGTGACTACAGTATATACTCCAAACTTCAGAGTATTTAGGAGACAGATCTTATGTTTCATTGGCTACAAAAATGCCTGATACAATACTAATTTCTATTCCGATTACAACCTCAATATGACATGCATAGTATCTTTCTGTGGCTATATATAGTAAGTATTGACACTCCTTTGTATCATTGTTATATATTATCTTTCTGTGTGTTTGTCGATCGTGATTTGTGTACAAACAAATTAAGAAAATGTTTGAGACACTAAAATGTTTTACCAAATATTAATAACAAATGATGGGGCACTTGTCACGTCATCAATCTTTCTATAAAAATAGTGATGATAAATGCTTGAAACACCAAAATGTTTACCAAATATTAATATCAAATGATGTGACACTTGTCACATCATCAATTTTTCCTATAACAGTACCGATGATAGAAATATCTATATTTTTCCTGTACCAAATATCTAAATATCACAAGTTTCTATAAAAGTAATCACTTTATGTGCGGTCATCGAGTCTAGTGTCTCGACCTATCTATTTGTTCGCGTCGGATTTTACTATGTCGAACTGTCAACATATGGGGGTGGCGGACGTATGTCTCAGTCCTGAAGTGATGTGTGCGAGCGTGCCAGTACTTTTGGGTTAAGTACAACCTTGGTGCGGACGACGTCTGGCGAGCGAATCACCCTTGGCGAGCGGATGACTCTGGCGAACATACTCGTCTGCTCCCTTTTACTTGACTTCTCGATCAAGCAACTGTTACGCGGGCGTTGACGGGCCGGCGTAAAGGGCTCGAACAAGACCTAATAAACTAGTACTAGGATTTTCTCTCAACCTATTGCAGATTGAGTAATCTTACTTCGTCCTGAGATGCAAAGTAAAGCTTTAATCAAGACCGCAGAATGGGTTTGCTTCCAACCTCTTGCAGATTGGGTTAGTTTGTTATCGGGGTAACGACTCGATTTGTCACAAGGTGTGACGACTAGACTCGATATATCTCTGCGATGCTTCGACACGAATGCAAGGCACTTTCGACAACCGCGGCAGGTGTACGGCGACCGGTGGTGGGCGTAGGTTTGCGGCAAGGTTGGAACGGTGGTCTGCAGTTGATCACGAGAGATTGCTCCGGAGAGGCTTGTAAGATTTGCGAGGCGCAAAAGCTTGTGTTGTTTGTTAGATGGTTGTGAACCATTTTTACGTTGTCCAAAAGTTCTTTATATAGAGATTGCAAAAACCCCAATACTTGTCAATCAAGCATAAGGATTCTGAGACCGACTAAGATTCGATTTCTTGAAACCACCTCTAATCCAGATTCCCGAAGGATTCTAAGTCTATTCCTAGGAGGAATATGATTAAGAGCATATTAGATTACCCATTAATAGATAACCTTCTTGGGCCTAGGCCCATGTTCTTGGGTAGATGTTAATTTAGGTCTAAACATTGCCCCCCAGTCTTTGAAATTAAAAGCCCATTGAAATTGAGAAAAGGTTAAGAAGCCCAGTCAAGACCCATTTAAACTCCTGAAAGAATGCATCATTCCCTCTAACCAGTGTAATTTTACCAATTCGAGCTCAGGGAACTTGTTCACAAACCCTTAATCGCTTCCAATCACACCGCTTCAGAAATTTACAAAACCCCTTTCGGATTCTATAAAACCCCAATCAAGAAAAATCACCAATTCACTCCTCAAATTTCAATTCCTTCTTCATCTTTCAACCATGGCCTTAGAAATTTATTACCCAGAAGCCCTTCGCGGAAAGGATAAAATCATCAACTCCGCCATCGAAACCGGAAGTCCCTTCCAGACCTCCCTTACCCCACCTGATGACTACGGCCGTGCCGGACTGGGTCCCAAACAACGGGAACTCAGCAAGAAAGCCTTAACCTCCTTCGTGGACCAGTGTCGCCCGCTTCCGGTGGCCTTCCGCGATCAGAGTATCAAATGTAGAGAATGGAAATCTACAAACCATTTCAAGGTCCTAATCACTCCTGGCTGCTGGCCATTACCAACCCAATCCATGATTAGTTGGTACAACATGAGGCAGAAGATAGATCACCGAAGGTGGCGGTACGCCAGAATAGAAGAAGTGATCGACCTCTGCTTCAATCTCAACCAAAAGGGAGGAAACCGATGCGCATTCATGTCTTTGGTATGTTTATGGAATCCTTCTGCAAACGCATTTGATTTCAGATTTGGTCAAGTCGGCATCACCCTCCTAGACTTATATGCTGGGCTAGGATTTCCTTTAGGCAGAAAACCCTTTGATCAAGATGACTACCACCAAAGTGATGTACCATCCACCCTCATGCCAATTCCCAGCAACATGAGCTACCAAACATGGATAGATGAATTTAGCCAAATGACGGATGACATAGGAGGAATAGTCTTCCTCGACTTCTGGCTGAATAAATTCGTGTTTTGCTCATCCACCTCCAAAATGACCAAAACCTACAAAAGAATGGCTGAAATCCTCTACGCCCGCCAAGAAATCAGCCTCGTTCAAATAGTCCTAGCACACCTCTATAGGGGCCTTTATATCCTCTCCATGAACCCCCTATACGCCAAAGTACCTGGACCTCTCTGGATCTTAGAGATATGGTCGAACATGTACTTCCCCGGACTAGCTTCAGAACCGAAGGAGATAGGGGAAGACAAGATTATGGGAGCAGCATACGCTGGCCAACCACCCAAGTATGGGCAAGGCTACGCAGCCTGCTTCGACATCATTTATCAAACAGACGCCCAAGGCTTCTACTCGGAAGCGCAAATATTCCTGAGCCGAAAGCACCCCTCAGCCTTAAAAAGCGGCTTCTTACCGTCTGTTGATCAATGTGAGGAAGGGAAGAAGTTGTTCCTTCAGTGCATATCTATGGCGGATCTTCCCCTCTTCTCTTCTAACAAAGGCGGACAGGGCGTTGAAGTATATGCTCCCCAACTGTTCACTTGCCAGTTTGGACTCACGCAGCTTCTGCCTTACCCGCTAATCCAAAGCCTTAACCTGTTCTCCGCCTGGCGACCAAGCAAGAATACCCCAGCGAATGAAGATGCTCCTACTAATTCTGCATTTGCGCTCTGTAACTTTTACCCCTTTAGAACAATGTCCAGAGCTGGAAATCTCCAACACTGCTACTGAGGAGTATCAAGTCTGGTGGGAAAACCTTCGAGGGTATTTCTTTAAGAAGGAATCCCTACATTACTTCCAGATGTTGTTCGGAAGCCAACGCAAATCCCTTACCTCCGAAGACGCTAAGGTGCTTGATGAGGGTCCTTTGTACCCTGAGCTGGCGACTGATAGCGCACAGGTAAACATTCGTTATATTCTGATCTACGCTGTTTATTCTGCGCATAGAAAAACCACTAACTGATTTTTCCCGCCACAGGTCTCTAAGAAGCGCATGCCGAGTGCAAAGAAAAGAAAGGCTCCTCAGATTCCCCCTGCTGCCATTCAGACTCAGAAGAAGGTCAAGCCTCCTCCTCCCCCAACTAGTGAAGAAGAAGACCCTGAGGACAACGTACCAGTAAGTCTTTACACCAATCTACCACTATCCCTGCATCTATTAATTCAATTTTAGATCAACTTATAAATCTGATGCAGTTGGCAAACTTTCTTCCTCAGGGACTAATTCCTAGAAGAAGCAGAAAACCAGTCGCGGCTGCTGCTTCCCCCGCAACTAATCCTATTGAGATCTCCTCAGGTGAGTCTTCTGGTTCCTCCATTAGTTCACCATCCCCAAGCAACCTCGATTCAGGAAATAAAACTCCTCAGGATTTTGCTGAAGTTCAACGAACTTGCTGAAGTTCTTATATATTAAACTATTTTTATCTAAAATGGAAATAAAAAATAAAATCACCAAATTTTGAAATATCATTTATTAGGAAATTAAATGTGACTAACAGTATTAGAATCTAGACATTAATGATTGCTCGTTGATGAAGGTTGTGTTTGAATTACAAAAATGCATGTACAAATTTGATATAAAATAAAATAAAAAATTCTGAAAACTCCAGATCTTTTTTTGGCTAGTTTCATAAATTATATAAGGTTTCAGCAATGAATAAGAGAAGTAGAGAAAGTCCTATGAGAAAAACAACCAGCAACTAGCAACTAACATTCTCAATGGCTAGATGAATAACCTAGTTTGATGAGAAAAATAGTTGTTATACAGTTTAGAATATGTTTGGTTTTGAATTTATAACAATTCTTTGCAAGATTAATCTCATCAATTGTTTTACTCATTCAAGGAAACTACTTATTGTTATAATAATTATATTTAAGATAATAAAATTAGTAAATTATAAATAGAATTAATAAATTAAAGGGCTGATGATAAAAAAGTCAGATTTACTATATTTAATGATAAAAAGGTTGGTAACTGTTTCATAATGATAATTAGGTCACTTAACTAAAATTCTTAAAGCGTTGCCCACAAAGTTGTAATTATTTACAACTTATGCCACTGTTGTATAACGGCTCAATTAGGTTTCTCAACGACTACATAATTTCACTCACTCTCTCTTCACCACCGTCTGCGCCGTCCTAATCCTCGACGACTCCGACTTTGCCAAACTCGTCGTGCTCCGCGGCCGCATCCAAGCCAAGCCCAGCGTAGACGTCTTCAAATCCAGCGCCGTCGTCTTCGATTCCAGCGCCGGCGTCGTCTTCAAGGTCCAGCGCCGACGTCGTCTTCAGGGTTGATTTGGTTTTTGTGCTCTGAATGGCTTTATGGATTGGTTTTTTTTGCTTCGACGCGCCAAACTCACTGTCCTTCGTAGCCGTGTCCAAGCCAAGCTTGACTCCAACTCCGCCAAACTCATCATCCTTCTCGGCAGAGTCAAAGCCAAGCCCGACTCCAACACCGACGTCCTTAAGTCCAGCGTCGTCGCCCATACATACCATCTTACTCAGCAAGTGAGTTTGATTGCATGTTTTTAGGGATTTCTAAGGTTCGAATTCAATTTAGGGATTCACATTAGGTTTTGTTTTATTTTGCATGTGAATTTCAGTTTGTTTTATACATGATTTGTTGTGATTTGGTGAGATTTGGTGCGCTGCTTCAATTTGTTTATGAAACCTTCAGATTTTGGCATGGCTCATACAATGTCGAAGGTTTGTTTACAAATTTATGGAGTTGTGGAACTGAAATGTCATATTATGTATGATAGTACTTTATTCAGTGTGAAGTTATATCATTTTTGTTGAGAAACTGTGTTGGAAATAAGTAAGTATCAATGTAACTATCGTTGTAACTATGTTTGCATTAGTAACTATATACGTAACTGACATTGTAACTAGGATTAACATGTCTCTGTTTTTGTAACTATATACGTAACTACAATACTGCTAAACTACTGCATAAGGTGGCTTTCTTTACTTGGTATTGGCATGCGGCATAACCACACTTTCTAAATTTGAGAAATAGGGGCATCATCTTAGTTAGCAGTTGTTTTATGAGTAAAAATATCAAGGAATTCTACCTTTTGTAATACTGCAGATGGCTACAATATGGATGATAGTTTAAAATTTGTGTGAAACTATCACAGTAACTGAAGATGTAACTGAAAATAAATAATGTAGATGTCGAAGAAACTAATAAGTCAAGAAATGTAGTTACAATGGTTTTTCCAGAAATGTAGTTGAAACTAATGGATAGTTACAATGATTGAAATTAACTATAAATGTAACTAGCATTGTAACTAGTGTTGTAATTGTGCGTGTAACTATCATTGATATCAAGTAACTGTAAATGTAACTGCTTCGAGATCATGTAATGCATTGTAGTTTGCAGAGAACTGACTGATCATTAAGGTTGAGGGGTGTCTCAGCAGGCTCACAGGAGAGTTTTCAAGTATAAGTAGCTGCTTACTTTAATAAACACAACTAGAATAGTTTTATTTATGTGTCCACCAGCCTATTTGACTGCCTTTTGTTTTCTTGTTTGTTAATCTCCAAGCTCAGAATAATAATTGTTAGTGTACCTATTATAATAATAATAGAATAATAATCTCCTAGCTCGGAATAATAATTGTTAGTGTACCTATTATTATCAACTAGAATAATAATAATCTTGTCCACAAGAATAGTTTTCTTGTTTTCTTATTTGTCCACTAGAATAATATTATAATTATTAGTGTACCTATCTTGTAACTATTATTTGCTATTGTACTATTCAGGAAAACAATGGCAGAACTAAAAAAAGGTAAAAACATTGAATCTGATAACGACATTGACTATGAAAAGAGAACCAAAATGAAGAATGATTTGAGAACAAGAAAATCACCGAGAATAATGGAAACAAAGAAGCAGAAAGTTGCTGATACGGAGCAGCAGGTAATGTAGCCGGCATTGAAACTAGAAATGTAGATGACATGTAACCGTACATGTAACTCTGATAGTACAGTTACATAGGCAGTTACTTGGGCTACTGTTCTTACAAATATATGCATTTGCAATTCTAATATTTTTGTTTCTTTAACAACAATGTGCAAAAAAAACAAACAAGAGCTAAAAAAAAAGTTGCGGAATCCAGTAATGATGGAGAAGATGCTCAAAATCAACAGAAGAAGAAGAAGAAGAAGAAGAAGAAGAAGAAGAAAAGATTTGAGGAAGAAAGAAATGAAGAGAGTGAGGAAGAGCAAGAAGTTGTAATGGAAGACGAAAGAGTGGGAAAAATAGAAAGCATACAATACAGATGTCGTCTGCCAAACTTTGCAGCATTCAAAAAAGGAATAAATGAAGAGGTGGTTGAGGAATTAAAGAACGGGCCTTTTTATAAGTTGTTTGAAGCCTTTTATGAAGAAAAAGTACGCAGTAAGGTGATTGGGAAAGTCGACAGACAAGTTTGGCTGATTTTGGAAGCATTTGACCCCAAAGAAGAGGTGCTTGTGTTTGGTGGAAAGAAGTACAAAATTACCAATACCATTACATCTGAAATTCTTGGATTGCCCAAGACTGAAGATCGGGTAGAAACGGAAGAATTAGACCAAGAGGCTGAAGATATGTTGGTTCAGTTATTTGGTGAGAGGAAAAAATAAGAAGACAGGGTTCAAAGAGACATGGTTCAACGTGCTATTCAGAAACTTCAGAATCAGAAGCAGGAAAGTGAAGAAGGTAGAAAGAGAAAGATTAAGAATCTGGCAAGACTTGTTGTTTTAGAGATATGCATTGAATTCCTATTCCCCAATGTTTCTGGTTTTCTTTCATGGAAATTCGTGAGAGCTATTTGGGGTGATTATGAAAACTTTGCATGGGCTGTTGAAGTTGAAGCTTTTTTAAGAAAGATCATCTTACGACAGAAAAACAAGCGGGTGACAACTAAAACCATAAACTCTGGAGGATGTGTCTTCCTGATTTTGGTAATTTTTTAGATTCTATAAGTTTTGTGCTTCATATGAATGTAACTATGAATGTAACTGCCACATATTGACTACTAACAAATGTTTTTAATTTTCTTTCTAGTATTGGCTATGCGAGAAGACAAAAGTTGTGGCGCCGATTGAGGGAAGAGAACAGGAAGAACACTTGATGAGGAAATGGGACCTTAAGGCATTGGCAAAAAAATTAATGAGCTATGATCTCAAAGCATACAAGGTTTGTGTTCTTTTACTCTCCTGCTTATCAAGTAACTGTAAAATGTAACTATCATTGTAACTAGTGTCGTAACTGTGCATGTAATTATCCTAGGTATCAAGTAACTATAAATGTAACTAGCAATGTGACTAGGATTGTAACTATTGTCGTAACTGTGCATGTAACTATCCAGAGTATTAAGTAACTATAAATGTAATTAGGATTGTAACTAGTGTGGTAACCATGCATGTAACTATCCTGGATATCAAGTAACTATAAATGTAAATAGCATTGTAACTAGAATGATAACTGTGCATGTAACTATCCTAGGTATCAAGTAAATATAAATGTACCTAGCCTGGTAAATACAATTCCTGCATACTAACTACTTGCTGCAATTTATTTCAGAAGTTTTTTGTCAATGCGATATCAGATCCTAAAGACAGCGATGATGAAAATGAAAAGGCAAATCCCGAATCAAAGTTGACTGAGGAGTTGACCGACAAGGATGGAGAGCTGCGGAAAAATGATAAGATGATTCAAGAAATACTTCTGGCCAACAAAAACTTGGAGAAAGAGTGGATTGCGAACAAGAAAAATATTGAAGAGTTGGTTGCGCAAAATGAGAAGTTGTGCTTAGAACACATGAATTTGAAAGAGAAGAGGTTGGGGATGTGCAACATGGAAGCTCAAGAACAGATGATAAAGCAAAAGGAAGGGAGGTGGAAGAGGAGATAGAAGAGATCTATAGAGCAAAAGAAGATTTTGAGAGAGAAATTAAAAAGAAGAATGAAGAAATCATCAAGTTACACAAAATCATTCATGCACTGTCCAACTCAGAAAACTCACAACAAGGTGAAGAGATTGGAGCGCAAAAGGATGAGGAAGCTAAGAAAAATGGTAATTTCGCATCTAAGACATACCAAATGAGGAAACGGAAACAAATTGAAGAGATAGTTTAGATTATGTGTTCTTTTTCTATTTTTATTTAGAGTCGTATTTTGACAAATTTCTGGATTGGTATTTTATTAACTTTTTAATCAAGTATAGCCCTATAAAGTATTGAAATATACTTTAAATCAAGTATTATATGTAACTATATCTTGACGTATATGTAACTATTTATGTTATATGACTATATTTGATATGTAATTGGCAATTGTCCAGGTGATTTTATTCGAAAAGAAGCTGAAGAAAATGTTGAACAAGATGGACATAAAAAGGCAGACGAGGAGGGTAATCTCAAGACTTTTTGTTGTTGTTGGGATTATCTTTCCAATTTTGTAACTAGAGTTGTAATTGTCAGTGTAACTAGAGTTGTAACTGTGTATGTAACCAGAGTTGTAACTCTATCAGTAACTGTCAATGTTCACTAATTTGCAGGTTACTTGATGGATGAAGATCTAGAAAGAGAGGTGTTGAAGGTTGTGGAAGACATCGAGCGAGATCATGCAGAAAAGGCGGGACAGCGAAAAGCTGAGAATGGTACGTAATTCACCAAATCTACCATGTTAAATTATGTAATGATTGTTAAATATTGATACTTATCCAGGGTATCAAGTAACTAGCAATGTAATTAGGATTGTAACTAGTGCCGTAACTGGGCATGTAACTATTCTTGGTATCAAGTAACTATAAATGTAACTATAAATGTGACTAGTGTCGTAACTGTGCATGTAACTATCCTGGGTATCAAGTAACTAGCAATGTAACTAGGATTGTAACTATTGTCGTAACTGTGCATGTAACTACCCTGAGTATCAAGTAACTAGCATTGTAACTAGTGTGGTAACCGTGCATGTAACTATCATGAGTATCAAGTAACTATAAATGTAACTAGCAAAAATGTGATATGCATGTGTGTGAAGAACACATGGAACTGTAGGTGTTGGTCTATCACTATTTATGTAACTTGGAGTGAAACTGCCATGTAACTTGCCATATTATGTTTTTTTAATATGTAACTATTTTAGTAACTGCCGATTACACGACGACAGAAAATATAGATACAGTGATTTTTGAGGTTGTCAAAAGTATTGAACGAGAGGCACAGGGAAAAGGTGATTGCTCGTTCTTAATATTTTTAATGTAATTGTTGGTATAACTGGACTGTTTTGCTTACTCCAGTTTCATGTAAATGCTGTTGTAACTTGATTTGTAACTGACAGTGTTCCCTACTACGCACAGGGAAAAGTATGAAATCACAAGTACGATCCCCACCTCACTCAATCCCCAAAGAAGCTAGATGCTCACCGAAAACACCAGTGACCGAAATGTCGACATTTGATCTTATGCCAGGCATCATCTCTCCTTGGGCATCTTGGAAAACCCCACCGGCACCCGAAATCAGCAACATGGATGCTCAGCCGGAAAAATATCAAATAGTTGCAACACCATCTCTTATCAGCTATATGTATCATGAGGAAGTGGACAGGAAGAACAAAGAAGAGATCCATTTGAAGATAAGAGATGAAGTATCTGGCAAGACTGCAGAGTCAATGAGGTTGTACTCATACTCATATATAGCACGGATTAAGAGCAGAAAAAGGGTGAAGACAAGAGATACAAAAACAATATATTGGTGGGGAGAGGTGAAGAAAGACAGAGAGAAGAGAGCAAAGGATAGAGAAGAACTCAAAAAGAAGATGAAACAGCAAATAGAGAAACAAAAGGAAAAAGTGAAGGATAAAGGAGGCAAGGCTATTAATGAAAAGAAGTATGAATTCAATGAAAAAGGAGATATAATAGAAATTATCAGTGACAGTGACAGTGAAGTTGAAATCCCTAAGCCTACATACATAGAAATTGAGGACTGGATGAGTTATAGAGTTTTTAATCTCATGGATGACAACACAAAGAAGAAATGGACAAGATTATGGAACACTGTACCAGATGGGTACAAAACTTGAAGTCCCGGTTTAATTTTTTTTTTAATTCGCAATGAAACTATCCTTTCTAATATTACTATAATTCGTCTATGTAGGGAATTCGTTTGGAAAGGGACGATGCCTGGGTTGGAAGTTTCAAAAACTGATCTAAAGGAGTTGATGACAGAAAATGGAGCAATTGCAATGAATGTGATAGACGGCTATGGAGGTGTTTTAAACGACGAATTTTATGTACATGATTCTCCAGGTCACCCTACACCAAGGTGTATGCCAAGCTTGTCATGGGTAAGGCACTGGAACACCTAATTTCATGTAACTAGTAATGTGCCTATAAAATGTAACTGCTTCTGTAACTACTGGTGTAACTACAAACAAAAAAGAATAATAATGTAACTAGTAATGTACCTATAAAATGTAACTGCTTATGTAACTGCTTCTGTAACTACAAGCAAATAGGAATAAAAATGTAACTAGTAATGTACCTATAAAATGTAATTGCTTCTGTAACTGCTTTTGTAACTACAAGCAAATATGAATAATAATGTAACTAGTAATGTACCTACAAAAAGTAACTGTGTAACTAGTGATGTACCTGTTGCTGACTATAAACACCTAATTTCATATAATTAGTAGTGTACCTATAAAATGTAACTACTGGTGTAACTGCTTCTGTAACTACTGGTGTAACTGCTTCTGTAACTACTGGTGTAACTGCTTCTGTAATTACAAACAAACATGAATAATAATGTAAGTAGTAATGCACCTATAAAATGTAACTGTGTAACTAGTAATGTACTTGTTGATGACTATAAACACGTAATTTCATGTAACTAGTAATGCAGATGTTGCTGACTATACTTTTGTGTAACTGTTTTTCTTGAATTAGCATTCGGTGGAGAATCTACATGTGACGAACCTTCACTACTACATGTGCGAGAAGCTGTTTGAACATTTAGGAGATTCAACAATATTGTTTTTCCCGATGACGCATCAGAATCCATTTCACCACACGTAATTAATGTTTCAAACAGATCTGCCCCAATTTTTCCACCTCGACTCATTGCAGCCAAGTAGACCAAATCGTGACAGAGCCTGAAAAGATGCAAAAAAAATGGTAAGCAGATTTCGCCCTAGTCTAATACGTAATGCATGCAAAGAGAAAACATTTTCTTTAGATTTCTCATCGCTGTTTATATGACACTTAAAATGCAGGCAAAAATGATTGAAATTTGGATTAAGGCAGTAAAAGATCAAGCAGGGGAAATTCTTAACGAGGGTTTTAGGATGAAGTATCACGATTCAAGCACCTACGAAGAATTGATATTGAAGAGAAAGAAGCTCACCGCAAAAGATGTGAAGACGATTAGATATATCCAAGCAAATTTTGAAGGGAGCAAGATATGTATCCATAAGTTTAAAACAATGAAAGGAGAAAGCCCACCTCAACAACAACCCGCCTCGTAAGTAAAAGTTTTTCAACTTATAAGTTTAGCTCTTTGCATATATAGAAGTCATACAGGAAAACTGTAACTGAAGATGTAACTTGAAATAAATAATGTAACTGACAGGGTAACTGTGTAACTATGTATGTAACTGGAAATGTTTTTTTGTAGCTACATATGTAACTGACTAGATTTTTTCTTTGGCAAACAGATTAGATTGCGGCGCATTTGTAATGTACTACATGAGCAGGCTTGCCGATGAGAGAGATTTTGAAGATAAGCCAAATATTACGAAGTTTCGATCCGAAGTGATCAAGAAGTTACTGAATCATAAGCAAAGTTGGATATCGATACAAGATAGGAAAAGAAAAGTGTTGTTTAAGTAGTGACTGTTCATTGATTTTCAGATGATTTTAGAGAACTATATTATATTTAGAGTTATTTAAACTTGTTGACTTGTAGCAATTCAAGTAACTGGTCATGTAACTAGTGTGGTAACTGTGCGTGTAACTATCCTTGGTATCAAGTAACTAGCAATGTAACTTTAAACTTATATAACCAGAGCAGAGTAATGTAACCAGAGCATTGAAAAATCCATTCACCACACGAGCAGTACAAGATTTCTAGATTTTATATATTTCATGTATTCCCTTTAAACTTTGCAGCGTGCCGCTGCACCGCAACGGCAACATTCCGCTACACAGTGCATATATAGAAGAAATTTTCTTACGGAAATGTAACTGAAGATGTAACTGAAAATGAAAAAAATCTGCTGATGTAACTATTGAGATAAAGTAACGAATGAAAGAACAAGTCAAAGATTATTTCACTTTCTTATAGTCGAATATAATCCAACTGAGAAATAAAATAGCTATAATCTAACTATCCGTGTAACTAAAAATGTAACTGTCAGGGTAACTAACAGAAGAAATTTATAACTATCAAAGTAACCCTTGAAAGACTGATTGTAACTAGTGTAACTATAAATGTAACTAGTGTCGTAACTGTGCATGTAACGATCCTGGGTATCAAGTAACTAGCATTGTAACTAGTGTGGTAACTGTGGATGTAAATATCATGGGTATCAAGTAACAATAAAATGTAACTATCATTGTAACTAGTGTCATAACTGTGCATGTTGTTATTCTGGGTATTAAGTAACTATAAGTATAAATAGCAGTGTAACTGTGCATATAACTATCAGTGTAACTAGCAGTGTAGCTGAAGATGTAACTGAAAATGAAAAAATATGCTGATGTAACTATAGAGATAAAGTAACGAATGAAAGAACAAGTCAAAGATTCTTTCACTTTCTTATAGTCGAATATAATCCAAGTCAGAAACCAAATAGCTATAATGTAAGTAGAAAATGTAACTGTCGGAGTAACTAACAGAAGAAATTTATAACTATCAAAGTAACACTTGAAAGACTATGGACGAAAGGATGTAAAACAATCGCAATCGTTACATCGGATTTTTACAACTCGTTCGGTTGTGCCTGCCATATTTTCCACACCTGGTGCACTTTATCTGTTTTCTCAGTACTTCTTACTTTTGAACCTTTATTTTTTTGGTCTTCCGGGTGGTCTCCTTGTCAATGGTGGCTGTACTAAAATACTAGACTTTGGAAGCTCCAACGGCTTGGCAATAGAAGAAACATGATTGATTGTGTAAGAATAGGTTTGTCGGTATTTCTCCACCTTGAAGTAAAAAATAACAGAATAATTAGCTCCAAATTAACTACAAGCAAACATGAATAATAATGTAACTAGTAATGTACCTACAAAAAGTAACTATGTAACTAGTAATGTACCTAATTTCACGTAAGTAGTAATGTGCCTATAAAATGTAACTGCTTTTATATCTACTGGTGTAACTACAAGCAAACAGAAATAATAATGTAACTAGTAATGTACCTACAAAATGTAACTGTTTCTGTAACTACAAGCAAACATGAATAATAATTTAACTAGTAATGTACCTATAAAAAGAAACTGTGTAACTAGCAATGTCCCTGTTGCTGACTATAAAACACCTAATTTCATGTAACTAGTAATATACCTATAAAATGTAACTATTGGTGTAACTACAACCAAACATGAATAATAATGTAACTAGTAATGTACTTACAAAAAGTAACTGTGTAACTAGTGATGTACCTGTTGCTGACTATAAACACTTAATTTCATGTTACTAGTAATGTACCTATAAAGTAATTTTGCATGTGAATGTATATGTAACTATTGGTGTCACTACAAAAAACAAAAAAAAAGAATAATACTTTCAAAATGAACAAGGATGAAAAAAACATCTGGTAAAACGGAGTGACATATGAATACAGCGAGGCACCAGCATTTTGCATAACAACAAGACCATGTGAACAAGGAAAACCATGAGAACTCCATTCACCACACGAACAATATGAGGTTGCCAAATTCACTAGAACTCTATATTTCTGACAATGAACTTCATAGAGATTAGTATCAGATCTGCTAACTTTTCAATGTCTTCCTTCGGCCAAGTTTTCCTTCAGCTTCTTTTCCATCTTCGGACACAAAAAAGAAAACCATTCCTTTGCTTCTTCTTTCCGAGCAGAAATTATCTCCATGTTCTTCACACGAATACTTTTATTCATCTCAACAATAGGAAGACATTTCAAGGGCAACACCCAGTTGTTAAAACACTCTGCTAGATTGGTTGTCATTTCACCAAACATGTCCCTATTGAAAAAATCCACACACCAGCTCTCCTTTGGAAGATCCTTCAAAAAATCTTCAGCTGGTTTGCCACCTTCTGCCCTCAACAATTCCATATTGCTCTCATACATATCCGGTGTGCGAGAATAAGCACAAGACATAAACAACTATGGGATTCTCTGCTTTAGGTAGCAATTCTTAGGATACAGTAGAGTCAGATTCTTAAGAAACTGCCTAAAACAAAATCCTAAAGGATTATTAGGAAACACTTTTAGATAAGCACTAAGAAGGCCACTATTACGATCAAAAACAAAAGTGACCCGCCTTGTAGAATACCTAGCCAGTTCTTCAGATAAGCATTTGAGGAAAAATGTCAAATTGCTCTCAGATTCAGAATCTACAATAACATAAGCTACATGATACATACCTCGAAAGAAAAACAATGATATCAGTTTCATTAGATACAACACTTGTTACACCAATAGTTACAAACATAGTTACACAAGTTCTCAAACAAACGTTTACAATAACTATTTGTGTAGCAGAAAGTGAACAAAGTCACACAAGTTACTAACTATTCATGTAAATGACTCTGTAACTACACAAGTAACTGGTCATGTAACTGCCCATGTAACTGACTCTGTAACTACACAAGTAACTGGTCATGCAACTGATTATGTGCATTTTTGTTCCATCATATAACTGATTAAAGACACAAAAACAGATGTTTCATGTAACTAATAATGTAGTTATCAAAAGTAACTGTGCATGTAACTGCTTCTGTAAATACTGGTGTAACTACAACCAAACATGAATAAATAATGTAGTTGTTAGGGTAACTGTTAAAAGCAATTTGTAACTATAAAAAATAACTGAAAATAAATAATGTAACTGTCAGAAAAAATTTGTAACTATTAAAATAACTGAAGTTGTAACTGCAAATAAATAATGTAGCTGAAAGTGAACAAAGTCACACAAGAAACTGAGGAAAAAAACAAAAAAACGGAAGTGAACAAAGTCACACAAATACCTTGATTACCATCCTTTGTCGTTGCAGCAATAAACTGACCTTGATACTTATTGGTGATGAATGTAGCGTCTATGAACAAAAGAGGTCGGCATGATAGAAAACCTTTCATCCAGGAAGAATAGCAAACAAACATATGTTGAAACCCTTTTGTTTCAGAGCAAATATTCAGTGCGATTCTAGAGCCAGGGTTGGATTCCACCGTCCGCTCACAAAACCACACTAACTCAGAATAAGACTCTCCTTCATCACCAATCACAACTTCCCTTGCCCGCTCTTTACCGTACTACGCTGTACGATAAAGAACATCTAACCCAAAATCTGTTTTTAACTCTCGACATACATCTGTAGCCGTCTTGTTTGGATTCTCTCGAAGCTTGTCAAGCATAACATACTTTATATTCTTGGAACTCATAATCCTACTACTCTGAAGGCGAATAACACCACAACAGCTATGCTCATTCACCAATTTCATAATCTGAACAAAACCCTTAAACCTGCACAAACATAAATAAAGTGTTCATGTAGCTACCACTGTAACTATGTATGTAACCATAAAACCAAATCAAATAAATTGATGTCACCACAAATGTGACTATATGTATAACTACAAAACTAACACATAAGACCTAAAGCTGAAAATCATGTAATTCAGACTGTAACGATAAGTGTAACAACTCGTGAAACCATACAAAGTAAACATATCAAAACTAAAGCTAAACTTCATGCAATTGATATTGTCACTATAATTTTAACAATTATTGTAGCTACAAAAAGTAACCGAGCAAAACTAAAGCTACACTTCATGTAACTATGATTGTAACTACAACTTTAGTAACTGAACTTCATGTACCTGCACAAGGATGCCTTCACAAACTAGTCACAGCCGTCAGAAACTTTCTTGGAACAACAAGCTACAACAGTTTCTTTATTATTCCGCAAAAACTGAAGATCAAATCCAACTTCCACAGCATACATACGCAGCTTCAACCTAAAATCTATCGCCCCACCCTCAAATATCTGACCCACTGAATGAATAAAAGACTCCCAGCCTTGAGTGCGATATACCTTCGGCTCCTCCCGCTTATAGCAACCCAAATACTAATTCTCCTCAAGCAAAACACTTCTCTCATCACTATAATTGTTACTAACCACACTCTCTGAACCGGAAACACCCGTATCCTCATATAAAACATCGACATCAACAACGTCTAAGTTGTAACGTGACATAAGTCTAAAAAGTATCTTCATATCAACGTCATTTTCCAATTGATATACCGTAACATCAGGATGAACAGTAAATTCAAGCTTGAAAATCAATCTATTCAAATCTGGATAGCGATCTCTTACGCGCTTGCAAAAATATAAAAATGAGCAATTATCCGAGAATGAAACCGCTGCTCCTTTACCACAACACACAAGCTTTGCTGTGTAGATACAATCCATTGCGCCTGTAAAAACAAAAACATAAAAAAATAACTATAAAGTGTAACTAGTAATGTACCTATAAAATGTAACTGCTTCTGTAACTGCTTCTGTAACTACAAGCAAACAGGAATAAAAATGTAACTAGTAATGTACCTATAAAAAGTAACTGTGTAACTAGTAATGTACTTGTTGCTGACTATAAACACATAATTTCATATAACTAGTAGTGTACCTATAAAATGTAACTACTGGTGTAACTGCTTCTGTAACTACAAACAAACATGAATAAAAATGTAACTAGTAATGTACCTATAAAAAGTAACTGCTTTTGTAACTGCTGGTGTAACTACAAGCAAATAAGAAAAATAATGTAATTAGATGTACCTATAAAAAGTAATTATGTAACTAGTAATATACCTGTTGCTGACTATAAATATCATACTGAAAACGTAGGTCTATTTTTGTTATATTTATACCAATTCTGTATCACTGAAAAGATCATATAATGTATATACCAGTTCTGTTCAAAGGTTGCAGCAGTTTCATTAGGCATGCATGACACAGAGAGAGAGAGAGGTGAAATGAGGAAACTGACATAGTCGATGAAGGCGTCGAAGAAGCGGCGATTGTCAGGGAGAACAGCATAGGCGAGGAGGCCTTTGTCGACAGCGGAGCACTCGTAGTCCTGAAGCTAAAGGAAGAGGCGACGGGCGCGGTAGCGGAAGGAATCAAAATCGATGAAAGCTTCGAAAAAGCGGCGATCGTCGGGGAGGACAACGCAGATGAGGAGGTTTTGTCGACGGCGGAGCACTTGTAGTCCTGGAGCTAGAGGAAGAGGCGACGGGCGCGGCAACAGAGGGAATCAAAACCGATGAGAGCTTGGAAGAAGCGGCGATCGTCGAGGAGGACAGCACAGATGAGGAGGCTTTGTTGACGGCGAAGCACTCGTAGTCCTGGAGCTAGAGGAAGAGGCAGCGGATAGAATTGAGATCGGCGAAAGTGACGAAGGCTAATTCAGAATTCAAAATGGGAAAGAAAGGAAATAGCGTGGGAGCCAAGAAAACGGGGTGTTCTGTTAGAAGAGAAAAGTGTGGAGCTATTATAATCAAGGGTAAAAAAGTCATATAAAAAAATAAATTATGAGCATTTTATCATTTAATATAAGATAATTAGACTATTTTATCATTTGTTATAAATAGAGCTGACTTTTTTAACATTTCAAAAAAAAGGAGTGATCTAATTATCATTATTGAGTGTAAATATTATTTTTTTGTCATTTGCCCTAAATTAAAAGTGATGACGTGTAAAAGTCACGTAAGACGCCATATAATGTTATATTACTTTTTTGTATAAATTTTTGGTGCACTTAGCACTACTCTAAAAAATATGCAAACAGTACCAAATAATAGTAAAAATAGGCGCCTAAACAAGGATAAGTTGGACTCGAAATTTATCATAGAGTCACTTGTCATCGGACTAAATGGACACATATATAGTTGTTTTCTTCTTAATTCTTAGTGATAGTTTTTTGTCCTGAACAATCTCATTTAAAAAAATTAAAAATTTGTAAAAATAAATAAATAAAAATCTGATATTTCGGGTAAACCCAAGTTTGACCCGATATATCGAAGTTTGACTGAATAGAAATCTGATACTATATAGGATATCGTATCATTTTATAAATATCACAAATATATTGGCCCATATATCTTATTAAATATCACAAATATATTGCCCATATATCTTATATTTATAACACTGCAACTATGCAACTAGGTCTTATAACAAAAGATAGACGTTTTATATATTATATATCGTTACTATCTAAATTGAATTCGTATCAATTTTTTAATAATTTTTTTAACAAATTATATTGTCTTACATAATAGAGTTTAATGTTAATACTTTTCAACCGACACATTTAAACTAGGGTTGGGCATCCAAACCGTTCCCGTGATCCTGTCCCAATTTCGTCTCGAAAATTGACGGGACGAGACAGAACGAGAAATTTTTGTCCCGACCCCTGTCCTATATTCAAAGAAAAGGAACGGGGGATCGAGATCAGTTCATTTAGGCTCGTTAAATCCCGTCTCGTCCCAATAATATAAAAAGTAGAATATTTATTATAAAACTTGTATATACTGGCTTTATGTGAGTCGTTTTATTAATCAAGATAAATTATTAGCGCGTTGTATATCCATCTTTTTTAGCACTCTGATTTTATATTCTTTAAATGTTAAATCTTAGTTAGGTTTCATCGGAGCAAAGAGAAACCAACAAAAATGATCTAGGTATTATTTTTTTTCTTGGTAGAGTTCTTAGTTTTACGGGATTCTGAATTAATTCTAGTCTCGTTCCTGTCCCGAACGAGATTTGGGACCTCCGAGATCAAGTATGAAAAATAACAATCTCATACCGTCCCATTTCAAAAAATTATTATGGGATTAAGACTGGGATTAGTTGATACATGGCCCGTTTCGGCCTGTGTCCAGCCCTAATTTAAACAATAAATCATAAAGCTACCGCAACAAAGAGGTGTAAGTTACAGAGTGACCTCGTTAAGCAAAACCTAGGAATTCGTGTTCTTGGTTGTGGTGAACTTTTGTTCGATCCCCAAAATCAGGCATCGACGTATTTCTGCGACAGCATAGTTCATCGTTCAGAACATGTTCACTTAATATTTATAAGTTCTTATGAAACGGTCAGAGACGTGTCCCTTTTTGTATATGACACATCAAAGCTAATGGCTATTTGCCTAATTTAATAATTTTATGACAATACCTTCGATATTTTGTTTAAATCATTCTTTTTTGGGTCATTTATGTGATTTTTATATGTTCATTTCTTAATTAATTACTCTTAAGAAACTGTAGAGTATTTACATGTCCCTCGGTCTTCCATAAATTCATAAACAAATCTTCATTTAATGAAATTACGGGGGACAGTATGTGCTGATCATATCATATTGTGGACTCCATTTGCAGAACTCATATAGATATCTGCACAAGTGTTTCACTAGGTTCAGTGCATGTAACTAACGATCACTCCCGTATATGAGGAAACTTGACACAAGATTCGAGCGAGAACACATGAAGATGATAAACTTACATTAATGCTACAGAGCAGTTGTTGCATTTGAGCTAGAAATAAAGAAAAAAAAAAAAGTGGATAAACAACAACCTAAAAGAAGAAGATAAACAACAACCTATTTCATTTCCATCTATGGCAAAAGTACGTAGTAGAGTGGGTTGCTGCTGCAGTCAACCTATTCTGATGACAAAACCCTGAAAACAACTTTCTTTTGCTAAAATTGGAGGGGGGGCTCATTCATTTTTGCCCAAAGGATTTCTCAAAGAGGCCTAGCCTATAATCAGCCAACCGTGATTTATATGCAGACTTTTTGTACTCGGACCACGTGAACTCCCTGTATAAGCTTTCTTCTCCTTCTGCCATTACTGACGCCAGAGGTGTTATCTTTTCACTCAGAGCTGGCCCTCCAAAGTAAATCATCGATATCCTTGAGCTTACTGTGTCTGCCAAAACCCTATGCTTCACGCTCTTAAACCTCCCATTAGTCATCACCTGCATCAAAAACAATGGCATCCATCATCCATCAGTACAATTTCTTTCACAGAAGAACTGTATTGTATAGTTCAGTTTTTGTATGCGTAAGCTTCCATGTTTTCTGTTGGGCACTAATCGACATTAAGAAGAACGAGGTTTTTCAGTTTGGAGCTTTCGTTCCCGAACAAATGTTTAGGGTCCATGTATACTTGAGGGTAAACCCAGATACTTGTAATCACCAAGACCACAAACTATGTAGAAGTTAGGATCCAAGCTTCACTACCAAAGCAATAAGTTAGCAAGTGAAAAGGTGACAAAGCTGAAAAAACCAATACTGGTTTTGTTTGCCTACGAGTGAGCATGAGATCGTCTCCTTTTAATAATGGAAGATCGCCAATCCGACTCAGTAAAAACTAAAACTTAAATAATAATAATAATAAATGGGATTTGTATTAGTACCTGTAGGCAATCACCAACGTTGAAGAAAAAGGAAGCCTGATCAGGTGGGACAGAAACCCAAGCCCCATCTTTCAGACTGATTTGCAGGCTTGCGGTGTTGTTAGATCTTAGGACAGAGATTATCTGAGGGTCTGTGTGCTCCCCAAACCCAATCAAATTCCGTCCACTCAATGCTTGAAGCTGCGGGCATGGCGGATAGTAGTTGAGCCTGAAACACGAGTCACTCTTCTCATCTCTCAGAAGTTTGCTCAGCGCATTTCTTTCATTGATTCCCAACCCATCAGCCATCATTTCTAGGACCTCACAGGTCATTTTCTTCACCGCCGAGAGATAGTCCTCAACAGAAGAACTTCAAAACAGAGCAAAACAGAGTATTAATACATGATTGAAAAACAGAGCAAGAACAGAGTAACTTCTCTGTTAAGGATTGACAAAAAGGATATCTAATAACTTACCGGAAAATTTCAGGGTTGTATTTGAAAATGGAGAGTGATTTGTGGGAGATGATTTCAGGATTGGCTTTGAGGAGGATGTATTCAATCCAACCAACATCGCCGTTTGGGCCGATTCGCTTGCTTCCGTAGCCAAAAGGGTCGGCAGGGCCTGCTCTCTCTTTTTCAGACTGTGGCAAGTTGAAGAACTTAAGAGCTTGAGCCTCAAGTGTAGTCATGAACTCCAGTGGGACTCCATGGTTGACCACCTTGAACAAGCCGTATTCTTCGCAGGCCTTGACGATTTGGCTCTTGGCATCTGGGTCTGAGAGGTTTACCACTGGAATCCCAGAGAACAAGCTTGTGGGCTTGCATGACTTGATTAGAGAGAAATGGTCTAATGCAGCTGGTTGCGACAGAACCACCATCGTTGTTTTTGATTATTGAGAGATAGAGACGGAAAGAGTGAGAGACAATGGAGGGGAAGAAGTAGAACAATAGGGATTGGTTTGAGAGGAAGTAATAATGTGGAGAAGAGGGGGGAGGGGATGAGGTTAATGGGATTTAAATGGGGAATTGGGTGATGATGTTTTGCTTATGCATGAGGGAGGGCGTTACTGACTACAGGGAGGAAGAGGAGAAGGAGGAGGAGCAGCCATCTGGCTTTGTGTGTGTGCTGCTTGTGATTTATGCTGTGGAGGATGAGATTGATCGGTTTTTAAATGGGAAACTGGGTGATGAGGTATTCCTTATGCATGAGGGAGGGCGTTACTAGCTACAGGGATGAGGAGGAGCAGCCATCTGGATTTGTGTGTGTGCTGCCTGGGATTTATGCTGTCGATGGAGAAAACAAGACGCCCATGTCCCATGGTGGGGGACTTGTTACCTTCACTTTGTATTATACTAATTTTATGACATTTTAATCCTTAATGATCAACTTGATTTTTGAAACTATTTCAATACATGAAAGGCATTTACGTAATAAAACTCTAATAAGAATAACGCGAATTAAGACTTAAAGGCAGTAACACACCAGCCATTGTTTGATTTATATTATTATAATCTAGAGAATTATTGACGGATAAATTGTTCAAAATTGATTATATCATAACATTCATACTCATTTCCCCCTTGTTTATATTACCTGTTCATATACAACTGTTCCTTCGAGTTCTTATACAGTTCGGGGACGTTTGGTACATAGGATACTTTGAGATTTGACTGTCTTATTTTCTTACATAAGACTTAAAAGGACTATTTTTGTTGGGACTGTAGAGTCCCAAAAATCCTTCCAACACCTCCTACCATACGACACCAAAAATCATGGGCTTATGTAAGCCTCGTTCTCACACTGCTCCAATTCGTTGATTTCAACCAGTCGTCGTCTTCAACCTCGTCACAGTTCAACAACACGCCGTCGCTGCCGCCTTCAATTCTTCGTCACCTGCCGTCGCTGCGTTCAAACTCGTCACCGTCACCTTCAATCCGTCCATCCATTTTCTGCTCGCCTTCCTCATGTTCTTCTCCTATACTTCTCCATTTTCTGCGGGTCATCTCCGTCGGGTTCAGAATTAGAATCTGGAATGAGTTTGAGATTCTCATAGGAGATTTAGTCAAGGATGGGCGCCGATTGCCGGAAGTAGAGGTTCGTTTGGTTGGGTTTGTGTTTTTCTTGTCCGCGATTAATTCAATTGAGTTAAGCTGGATGCATGGCTCATGGGGTTCTTTTGAGTGATATCACATTGGGGATTGCAGTTGGATCAAGCCGAAATTAGCCACTGATTTGCAGGTCTATTGGTCAAGAACAATAGACTCATTTAACAGAAACTTAATCTCTTCATCTTGTTCTTCTCTGGAAGCTGAAACACTAATCAGTTGCAGCAATTGCAGCAAAATAAGATGCTGAATTGACTGGTCGAACAAGATTATGAAGATTGAGTAAGAAGAAGATGATTTAAGTATGAAGTTGATGGTGTGATTTTCAGGTTTGGTGATGTTAATGGTGATGGTTTCATTATAGGGCTGGTGGTACCAAACATGGTTTAAGGCTAACATAACATAAGCCAAGCTTCTGGAAGGCTGGATTCTTGAAGAAAATAAGACGGGGCTACATAGTCCCTGGTACCAAACGCCCTTATTATCTTGTTGATCCAAAAATCATAATCTACGAGAAGCTCTTTTGGTTCCCCAATGATGCATAGAAGAATATGTGTGTTAGACATGTGCATACACAGAAACTGAGAAACATATACGTACATCGGTACATGCTTTCTGAAAAGAAAAGGCCTTGGGTTTAGATACATTGACAAGCCGGCCAGGACTGCCAGACTATTGCTACCAGCAAGAGACTCTGTAGGAATTGTACCAAAGAGATTCTAAACTTCAAGAAACTGAAAATTACTAGCAGCAGGAGAAGTAAAAAAGAAAGGCATCTTCTTTTTATCAATCTATCTGATCCTATAATACTGTGAAGCTCCTAATCTTTTCAGCTTAAAAGACATCTATCCCTGGGGGTGGGGGTGGGGGTGCGGGTGGAGGTGGACGCCTAGCCCTAATCAAGATTATATAATGCTCACCCATAATTTATGTGATGTATGTACGTGGACTTCCATATGTATATGTGAAAGCAGTTTCAGTTCATTTAGTATTTTGGATGAGGTAGGCAGAAAGATAAAAACTTGAACATGATTGCTTGTGTGTGGCATCTCAAAAGGGAAAGGAGAGCTTAATACCTGTGCCTCCACCAAAGATTTCCAATATGCATGATTACTACAAATTAAAGATCTAGTTAAAGAAGCCAAAAGGCGCACATCTTTATTCTTCTATTTCTACTTCTACTTTTCGTTCACATATCAATGTCTTTATTGTTTAGTATTTAAGCAAAATAATGATTATTTTAATTAAAATTTTTTAAAAGTGATATATTTTAATTGTGAATATGCCCATATGTAATTAAAAAAATAGTCTAAACACCGGTTAGTTTCGTAATCCTAACCAGTTACTCAGTTAGTTCTAAGCGCTACTACTCTTAAAATAGACTCACACTAAAATAATGTCATGATAAGAAACTTCATCACATTTTTATGTTTACCTCATGCCAAATGTAATGGTAATGCATATATAAAATACAATAATATGTTATTGTATAGGGAGCTTCTATTCATACTTCCAAAATTAGCACTTGGATCTCTTATTTTTTCCAAGTAATAGTTGACTTTGTCAACTTATGTCAAATTACCAATAAAGACATCATAGAAGAAAATTAAAAGAAAAACAAACACTTACTTCTATAAACATTATTCATCCTTAATTTGGAAATAAATTTCTCCTCCAACATAAACCCTAAACTATACATTAAAATCTATTGCTGAAAAGGAGAATTCTATCAAAACAACAAAGACAGAGGCATCAATACAATTCATACATGATTGTCATGATTTCTACCTTTTTTTTTTCTTTTCCAGATGAAGAGTCTTTAGAAGATTAAGGCGTCGGGTTGTAATCAATTGCTTAAAAGAAGAGCTCAGATCATAAGCTGATTATGAATAATAGGAGGAGGAGGTAGATTCTTAATTGAAGAACTCAAAGTTTGATGGAGCGGCCTATGGTATGCATAGAATTTTTCACATCATAACGTATATTTTGTTCAATTTATTTCATTATTTCAATATGAAACCTTTCAAAATTTTCTGTTTGATGACATTTTGTTATTTATAAGTTTCATGGAAAAATAAGATTTTGTTAATTTCATTGCACAAGGGGTATTATGGAGAAATTAGGGAGATCTAGACAGTCTATTGGCTATATGAAAAAATAAATTGGAGGTTTATTAAGTGAATATGTCAAAATACCAATTTTGGAGGTATGAATAGAAGCTCCCTATTGTATATAATCAAATGCTTTGCGCGCTAATTAAGCTCCCTAGGCATTGTAACTAGAAGATTAAAGGCGTTCCTGCGAGAGACGAGTGCTTGTGTTACAACCTACAAATTAGAATCATTGAATAAGTGTTTGTGTTGCTTGTTGATCAATTTGAAGGAAACTTAAAACTTCATGAATGGACAGTTTCTTGGGGGCCTAGGGCTAGCAACGCTGCTACCACCATTTTATATATCTCAGCTCATTTACAGACTTAGCTAGTGACTGTTCACATGTCTGGCATCCTATCAACACCTTTTTACTGCCACATTATGTAGATGAACATGATATACTAATGTACTCTTCCATCACTCTGGAATTTATCTTCTTTCTGAAACAACAATAATGCATATATGCAGGAAATCTTTGTCACGAGGAAGGTGGAGACTACAGGAGTGATGGAGATGGAGATGGAGATTAAAACTGGCTGCTGCCTGCATTACATGTGGAAGCTCTATATGTAAGGTTAATTCTGCAGCCTTTTGGAAAGACTGACTTGATCTGGATTCTGAAGTAGACCACTCTCCTGGTTTCAGAGCGACTTTTTATGCTGCATGCATGAGACTGGAGAATGGTTAGTGGTAGTGGAACTGTCGAGCTGAGGAGGCCCCTCATGGGGGCTTAGCTTGACGATAACTCAGCTCGATGTAGCTGTGTACCCAGTTAGCTAGATGCAGTTAACCTTATTTGAACTATCACCGGTACCTTGGGAGATCCAGGAAAGTAGTTATGTTTATCCAGATGATTATAAACTAGGTAGCTTTAGACTCATATTGCCAAAAACAAAACCGCTGGTGCATCTTTGATTTATATTTCCTGCAAAGTTAACCTGATCATCAGGAGTAGTACCTCATAAACATGCACCTCTATGTCATGATAGTATCGTAATGTTTAACCTAGAAAGTACATGAACTTTATTTTCAGAGGTTTGAGATTTCAAATTCTTTAATTATACTTCCATGTTAACTACGTATACTTAATGTGTTTTCTTTTTCTCAAAGAAAAAGTGGTTAGCAGTGTTAAAACTTGGAGAAAATTATATTAATAAGTAGCCATCTTTTAAGATAAACTCACACCCTTATTTTCTTTCAATTTACACCCAATATTTATTATATAATAAGCATTTTCTGTAATTATCAAATTTCATTTTTCTTGATTTTACCATTTTACATTTCTGGTGGAAAAACAATTATTGGCTTCAACCTACATATAAGATGCAAGCTGAAGCTAATCACTCACATACTTCTCGCTCATATCTCTTGATAATTGAAAAATAGTTTGGAGATGAAATCAAGAAGTAGGAAAGAATATAACAAATGTTTATGTTGAGTATTCCTCATTGTAAGGTACATATGTTCTTTTTAGATTATTTTGTCTTTCTTATAGGTATATATTCTTTTTCTAACATAACTCTAGAACATGACATTAAGAAATCACATAGATAAACAATACACTTTTTGTCAAGGTATTAAAAAAAAAAAACTAAACTCGTACAATTTAGGTACATCATTAAACTCCTACAAGTCAGGCAATTCATCCAACTTTGATAGGTCATATATTTTATAAGTGTGGTGTAGTCGAACAAACCTCTGTGTTATGTATGTCATTAGTACAAATTATACAGGCTATTTTTTATAATTTACTAATTATGTGATAGAAAATTTTAAAATCCAACAGAATGATACGGAAAAATAACGTAACAATATCAATTTTTTTGAATTTGAAAAAAGAAGAAGACAAAAATGGGGAAAAAACTAAGATTACATGACTCTAATAAGTAGTAATATGACTAAGTCAATAACAATATTAGAAGTGGTAATTACAAATCTAATTACATATGATATGAAATGAGCTTTAATCATGGAATACTTATTGTTAATATTTTTCGAAGAGGTTGATTAGCATTAATAATAAATTTTCTTCAAGTGACAATTTCTATAATTCTGAACAAAAACAGGTTTAGTTGTTTAGCCAAAATATGTTCTTTTCATTTTTTAGTTCAACCTAATTAATAGATATATTTGTTGAGTTTAATTTAAAAGAGGGTAACTAAATGGGTGTATAATGAAATTCCCCTAAAACTTGAAAGAATGACTCTCACACTAAATTATGAAATATTGAATGAGAACTAACTACTTATGAGTATGTAAGCATTCAAGCTAATTTTACGAATTACCGATTAATTTTGGGTGTAAAACATAAATAACTTTAACACGAGGTATAACACAATGTTGAATAATAAGTAGCCTATTAGAATTAGTATGCACCACGGTATGACATTGACAAGGCTCTGCGTGCTAACTTCCGGCCAGCTCCAAAAATGGCCCCTAGTATATGACTGCACAGAGTGATAAGAGAGATTTTTGATCGATTATTTCTTCCAACTTGGTGTGGGAACAGAAGAAGAAGAAAAAATACCGAAAAACCACATCATTCTCTTCCTCATGGATCAGTTGCTTTCCCCGGACTATTCTCAGTTAGGGCATGCAGGGGCAGGACACGTGGTAGCCTCTGAAGCTATGAGATGAGCATCCCCCAACCGGCTGCTGACACGTGAATAAATCTGCGGTCGTTTCTCGGTGATGTGGTTAGTCCTCGCTCCAGTCCTTTTGTAGATGTAAAGGTTTCCAGTTTGGGTCTTCAGGTACATCCTCCATCTCATCTGATGCTCGTTACGACGACACAGGAATCCATCGATCGCATTCCTTCTGTACAATAATCTCTCTCTTTGCTGTCCCTATCTTTCTGTTGAGCTTCGCCCTCATTGTTTATATGGACCATATCCATGGTGGCGTTATTTCTCTGAACTCGGCCCCCCACGGTGAACTCGACCAGCGGTTATACAAAGCAAGAGCGACCCCAGTACTCGGGAGCCATTGATGTTCCACGTACAATTCGCATTACTGAAACGTCACCTCACCATAATATTTTTAGATGATTTTAATCGGAGCATTGGACCACATATTTCGAAGTACTGCTGATATTACGTACTGCAGTGATCGACGTTTTAATTTCAAAACGATCTATATAGATTTAGGGTGTCCCAATGGCCTTGGAGGCTGATAAACTGACATCAGCGTAGAGCTAGGCCATAACGTCATGGCTGAGCAAATTCCCAACACAGAAACAGAGATCGACGTTGTTGGCGGTGACAAATTAAAGAGGAATAGAAGAAGCACAGGTAGTACCCTAAGCCTTCACGTGGTATCGGACTACTCGTTGCTCCGCCATTGGGGATTTGCTCGCTGCACCTCATGGCTGAGCTTGAACTTCATGCTACTTGCCGTCCAACTCCAAAAAGATCAAAATCATCAAATCATATACAATATTTACAGAACACATGCGACGATTAATGACCTTTTCCATAGTAACTTGTGCAGCTAGCATGAACCTGGAATCCAGCACACTCTCAAACTACTTAATTATCCTTCTGCATCGATCATATGACGCTCAGCAACAACTTGCAATTGTTTTCTGACAGTGGTTAGTGTTTACTACATATTTGTAAAAAAAAAAAGAAGAGATTTTAATTTTGCAAATATAATTAATTAAAATTAATTTATAATTAAAATAATAATTATAAATATAGAATATCTACACCTACATACGGATGTTAAAAAAAATAATAAAAGTTGAATTTGTTGAAGTCGAGTCGTGTGTGTCATACACTTTTCTTAAGACAATTATGCTGTCTCTATCGGTATAAAATGATTTCTTATCGTTCATCTCCCATAATACAATGACTTTTCGAGCACTTATTGCTGCATTAATTGCTATAAACTACAAACTGCTAGTATACACTTTGGGAGAATGAAGTGTATTTTTATTGTCTGATATTATCGGGAGAAATTAAGGTACTACTTTAATTGTCATAAATTCAGAATTCCAGTTCATGTCATAAACGAATTCCAGTTCATGTCATAATTTGCTCAATAAATTCTATTCATATGTTACAACAGTTACACAATGAATTTGATAGTTATAGAATTCAATCTCATTAAACCTGTCGTTAGAGTATTCACTACAAGGAAAAAAACCTTAGGTGACGAAACTTAAAAAAATTCCTCGCCTAAGACAGCTTAGACGACGAAACAAATTTCCTCACCTAAGAAAATTTTTTCGTCGTCTAAGAACAGTCTTAGACGACGAATTACACTTTTCGTGGTCTAAGACAAAAAATTGGCGACGAAAAAACTTTTCGTCGTCCCTGCATTATCTTAGACCACGAAAACAAAAAATCGTCGCCTAAGATTTTTACTTAGGAGACGAAATATCAAAATTCGTCTCCTAAGAAAAAATCTTAGACCACGAAAAAAAATTTCGTCGTCTAAGAAGTAAAGGGGACGACGATAATTTTTTTCGTCGGCCTGTTTTGTTCTTAGACGACGAAAAATAATTTCGTCGCCTAAGATCAAAACTTAGGCCACGAAAAAAAAATTTCGTCTCCTAAGTTTTGATCTTAGGCGACGAAAAATTAATTTTCGTCGCCTAAGTAAATCCAGACTATAAAGCCTGCACTCATTTTTCAGATCGGGAGCAGAGGCCATTTTTTCCCAAAAACCAACAATTTTTTCCTTCCTTCAAATTTTCCACCGATTTTCATTCTTGGATGTGAAAAGCTTCAAATCGGGTCTTTCTAAGCCTTCTCCACTACTACCCATTGATTTTTAACTTGGTATGATCTCTTTATTCATCTTTTTCAACTATAATTTCGATTTTTCCATTTAAATATTTCATTTTTGAGGTAGAGAATTATAGAAATATATATTGTTGTGTGTGTATATTGTGAGGTGATAGCTAGTATATATGTTGCTTTTGTTGATCCATACCTATATATATACTCAATTAAATTGTTGGATTTTGTGAAATTAGTGAATTATATATATTAATTATATATTTTAATAATGCTTTAATTAATAATTATAATTATTTGACGAAAATCATTGTTATATGATTTATAATTAGCGGTGATATACATGCATTTATATATATCCCTAGAAATCCCGTTCGAGAATCATGGAGAGATTCTTGAATTGTCCCATTTTTGGACAGTTTGGGGGCAGAGGACATTGTTTCACAGTTTGTATAGGTCTTGTGTATTCGTTTGCGGTCGTGGGTATATATTTCGACGAGGTCTCCCATCACTGTTCCTCGAGTGCATACTAGGTGTATAGATATTCGTGCACTTGAGGAACTGTGGGGAGATGCTGCCGAAATTTTCCCACGACTGAAAACGAATACACAAGATCTACAAACTGTGAAACAAAGTCTTGTGCTCCTGAATGGGATTATTAGGACCCTAACCGGAGGCATAAGGTCGAGAAAAAACATGCATATAAATTGTTTATTTGTTAATTTGTGATTATTTATTGTTTGTCTTATATTAATTAATATATATAACAGGTGATCGATGGATAGAGATAGGAGTTGGATGCAGTACCTAAGACAGAGCGAAGAATACCATGAAGGAGTAGGAATTTTTATAAATTTTGTACGTGAACATGGTTGAGGAAAGAAAACACACAGGTGTCCCTGCTTAAGTTGTATGAATACTAAGCGCAAGACGATCGGCCGAATCTACGATCACCTGTGTAACAGAGGTATTATGCAGAATTATACAACATGGACTAAACACGGGGAAGCAGATTATGAACCTACGGTTGCCGAAATCCAGGCTGGATACCATGACCGAACAACTGCTGGTGGTTTCGAGCCTTATACTGACCCGGCGATGAACATTCTACATGACATTTTTCCTACTTTTGCTCCAGTACGCGAGGAAGAGGAATTCCAAGAGGCAGTTTTTGAGGATGGCACAACTCCTCTTGTTGACAGTGCTGATTATGATAAGTATACCAGACTACTTGCTCAAGTGCAGATCCCATTATTCGAGGGTAGTCCTCACACTGTTTTAGAGACCATCATCTCACAGACGCAATTGAAAGTCAAGAGTAGGTGGACAAATGACTCTTTTGATAGTCTTCTAAAACAGTTTAAGGAACAGCTTCCACAACCTAACTATCTACCTGATAGTTATTACACGCTACATAAGATATTGGGCGATCTCGGTCTCAGTTATAACAAAATCCACGCCTGCAAGAACAACTGTATTTTGTTTTACAAAGAGAAAGCCGAGCTTGATGAATGTCCCATATGCCACGCGTGGAGGTGGGAGCAAGGCACAGTTAAGGAAAACAGTGTTCCTGTGAAGGTACTTCGTCATTTCCCTTTAATTCCTAGATTGAAGCGTCTTTACATGTCTTTACACACAGCAAAAGAAATGAGATGGCATGGAGAGAGAAGGACAGATGATGATACTCTCAGACACCCTGCAGATGGCGAGGCGTGGAAGTCCTTTGACAGATTATTCCCTGATTTTGCAAGAAATTTTAGAAATGTCAGGCTCGGCCTTGCCTCAGATAGATTCAATCCCCATGGAAATATGAGTTTGAGTCATAGTACATGGCCTGTTATTCTTGTGCCGTACAACCTGCCTCCTTGGATGTGTATGAAGAAGGAATTTAGTATGATGTCTCTGTTAATTCCCGGCCCAAGGTCTCCAGGAAAGTGTTTGGATGTGTATCTGCAACCTTTGATCGACGAGCTGTTAGACTTATGGGAAAATGGAGTTCTTACTTTTGACAGGCACAGTGGAAGATCATTTATGATGAGAGAAATACTGCTGTTTACCATAAGTGATTTTCCTGGTTATGGGATGTTGTCGTCTCAGGCGACTAAAGGTTATAAAGCTTGTCCTGTTTGCTTGAACGAAGTCCATTCTGTTTGGTGCGCTGGGAAGGTGTGTTACTTGGGTCACCGTAGATGGCTTCCAGCTGACCACCAGTGGCGATTTCATGATCTAGCATTTGATAAAACAGTAGAGCTTCGTCCTAAACCCCGTCCCTGGAGCGGTGATGAAATTTTGGAGAAGCTGAACTCTTTCGATTTCGGGGTGTTGAGCGGTGATTTATCTATACCAGTTCCGGAACGCCCTGACGAGTACAAGTGTTTTACATACAAGAGTAGATTCTATGATTTGCCTTACTGGTCGAAATCCATTCTTAGACACACCCTAGATGTCATGCACATAGAGAAGGGAGTAAGTGACAGCATTGTGGGAACAATTCTTGATATCAAAGGAAAGAGTAAGGACACTTTGAAAGCACGTCAGTATTTGAAGGAGAATGGATTACGAGAACACTTGTGGCCAGTGAAGACGGCGTCAGGGACTTTCATACCTGTTGCACCTTACACAGTTAAACCGGCTTTCAAGAAGCAGATTTTCGTATGGTTTAAAGGAGTACAGTATCCTCATGGGTATGCAGGAAATATATCTCGGTGTATTAACTTGGGGCTTAATACGTTTAACGGATTGAAGAGCCACGACTGTCATGTATTGCTACAACGTCTTATTCCAGTGGTTATCCGACCCTATTTCCATCCAGATGTGGTCGAACCTATAATAGCCTTGTGTAGGTTCTTTCAGAAGTTATGCGCTAAAGAGCTGAAGAAGTCAGATGTTCTCATTCTTAAAGAAGACATCATCTACATTTTGTGCAAATTGGAAAGGATTTTCCCCCCTGCTTTCTTCGACAGTATGATTCATCTGATGATCCATCTTCCAGATCAAGCACTGCTTACTGGTCCTGTTCATTGCACCTGGATGTATCCGCAAGAAAGGTACTATTTATTATTCGTATTTCCCCATTCATTATAATATTCTCTTGTATATATACTTCACTAATAACTGTACGTGTAATTTCAGACAACTGTTTCAATACAAAAAGTTATGTAAAAGCAAGAGTCACCCTGAAGGATCGATAGCGGAGTCGTACATTACACATGAATGTGTAACATACTGCAACTTATATCTCCGTAACAGTGACGAAAACATTGCAGAATCTTCTACAGCACCCTCTACAGTACCAGTTCCGAAACTTTCCGTCCTTTTAAGTGTTGTACGTCCGTTTGGTAATTTACCAACTTCAGAAAGACTGACAGATGCTGAGCTAATTGAAGCTCATTGGTGCGTACTACAACACTGTGACGAAGCACAATATTTCATGGGTGAGCATTTGAAGCTGATTGAAGCAAATCGTCGAGACCGAAGGCCGAAAGAGACGCACAAAAGAACATTTCCTGTTTACTTTCGCAAATGGGTACGTCACAATATTTTGTATGTTACAATATCTCCATTTCAATATTAGTATTCTAGCTAGTCAGTTCAATTTAAATAATAAGTTATCACAATGTGACAGGTGGAAAATCTCCAAATACAGAACAGTGATTGGTACTCGTCCGAATTGCACCATTTGGCTAGAATACCAATTTCCCATAGGGTGCGCGCGATGTGTTTTGTCAACGGCGTCAAGTTCGTGACACTTCAACGAGATGTGAACCGCAGAACGCAAAATTGCGGGGTCATGGTAGATGGTGACGACTTCACCTACTATGGAGTGCTACTGGCCGTTGTCGAACTAGTATATGGAAATATGCTCGTTGTCTTATTCAAGTGTAGATGGTTTAACACTAATCAAAGTGTTCCTGGGAGTACAAAGATGGATTACGGCATGTTATCGGTGAATACAAACACAAGTTGGTATGAAAATGAGCCCTTCATTCTTGCTAGCATGGCAAAACAAGTATTTTATCTCGATGATCCTAAGGCAGGTGGATTTTGGAAAGTGGTTAACCTGATGTCACATAGGAATATATGGAGTGCGTCTACAGTTGAAGGGGGTGAAGAACATGATGATGAAGATGACGGCGACACTGATGAACCATATCAAGAACCTTCGGCTTCTCACATCCCTAATGCAGAGGCTATTCGCGACAACAACCGCTTACATTTCGTCACTTCTGATGAATTCATTGCAGTCCCAAATGCATCTACATCTCAAAACATAGCCAATCAAAACTTCATTAATGACGAAGATGATGAGGAATCAGACGATGATGAGGAAACATACGACGATGACGATTCCAATGATGGCTTAACTGATACGATTGAAGATGCAGACGATACAGACGATGACGATTATGATGGAGAACCATGATCAGATTTAAAATATGTTTTTAAATTCAATAAATTTGTTTTTGATGTATAATTAAAAATACATGAATGGTGGTACAGAACCTTCAACTGTGTTCTGTGTTAATTATTATGTTGGATTACAATTTCCTCAAGAAAATTAAAATGGGCACAATTGCGATATTTGGGGTCTTCCGTCGACCAAATGCACCTATATGAACATGGCCGAAAATGCCATCATTAAAAAGTCAATTTTTATAAAAAAAATAGACACTTAGTCGACGAAATTATAATTTTCGTCGTCTAAGTATTTACTTAGTCGACGAAAACCTCATTTTCGTCGTCTAAGTATATTCTTAGACGACGAAACTTGTAATTTCGTCGACTAAGTGCCTATTTTTTTTTATAAAAATTTGACGTTTTAATTTTCCACACAATAAATTTTGGGAAAATTTTAACTAAGCTTAGTCGACGAAACAAACTTTTTCGTCGTCTAAGTAAACACTTAGACGACGAAACAAAGTCTGTTCGTCGACTAAGTGTTAATTATTTTTTAAAATTTGGCTTTATTTTCCGCCAATAAATTTGGCAAAAATTTGAACTGGTCTTAATCGACGAAAACTTAAGTTTCGTCATCTTAGTTTTTACTTAGGCGACGAAAATATCATTTTCGTCGTTTAAGACTTTACTTAGTCGACGAAACTTAAGTTTTCGTCGACTAAGTGTAAATTATTTTTAATATTCTGGCGGACTGATTTGAATTAATTGAAAATTTGGGAATACACTTAGGCGACGAAAACTTAGGTTTCGTCGTCTAAGGTTTTGCTTAGGCGACGAAAATATCATTTTCGTCGTTTAAGACTTTACTTAGTCGACGAAACTTAATATTTCGTCGCCTAAGTGAGATAAATATACCCGAGAATCCCTAATTCACTACATCGATCTGTTTCGTTCCATCCCCTCTCCCCCCCTCACCGGCCTCCCTCTCCGATCCTCTCCCCACCTCCCCACCTCCACCGGCCTCCCTCTCCTCTCCCCACCTCCACCGGCCTCCATCTCCTCTCCCCACCTCCCCACCTCCACCGGCCTCCATCCCCTCTCCCCCCCTCACCGGCCTCCCTCTCCGATCCTCTCCCCACCTCCCCACCTCCACCGGCCTCCATCTCCTCTCCCCACCTCCCCACCTCCACCGGCCTCCCTCTCCTCTCCCCTGCTCGGCCTCCTCCCCTGCTCGGCCCTCCCCCTGCTCGGCCTCCTCCCCCTGCTCGGCCTCCTCCCCTGCTCGGCCCTCCCCCTGCTCGGCCTCCTCCCCCTGCTCGGCCCTCCCCCTGCTCGGCCTCCTCCCCCTGCTCGGCCTCCTCCCCCTGCTCGGCCTCCTCCCCTGCTCGGACCATCGATTACAGAACCGAGCTCATAAGGTTTGCTATGGTTTCCATCTTATCTATCTTTATGTTTATGTGGATTTGATGAATGAATGAACAGCCTTTTTTCATGAACACAGTTTGATTGTTCTCAAGTCGATTTCCATTTTAGAGTAATGATGAGAATTTTGTTGAAAAAATAGGTGTTGGTTTTGTTATGGTGTATTTGGATTTTCTTCTGAAGATCCTCAATCTCTCATTCAATTAAAGTTTCTGCTTTTCTTCTGGATTTTCAACAGATGATTGAATTGTCAATCCACAGGGTTACGGATAATTGCATGATCAGTAACTTCGGGTTCATATGGGTTTTGTTCTATATTTGTTTACATGTTGGTGATTTTGTCAAGTAGTGTTAGTTGTCAAATAAGGTTGTGAGTTTTTTTATGCTTTGAGATATCATAAGGGGCTGAGATTTAGAACTCAGACTGTCAATAAAAAGAAAAAAAAACACTAATTATCCGTATGAGGAACTTTATGTATGCAAAACTATTGTGACCATTAGCTTTACAGTTCATACATAAGTGAAACAGCTTAGTCAAACTACTCTTCAAATTGCATGATCAGTAACTTTATATTTCTGATGTGTGTTTACATTTCATGGTGTAGTGTTATACTTTGTTAGTACCTGGTTTGGTTAACCAAGGTTTTTGGTGGTATGGTTTGCTTGTTAGTTGCAATTCTCATTAGATTGGGATGAATAAGGCTGTCTGTGTTTCTTTACAGGAAAAATATGCCGCCGACAGGTGGATTTCTGAAGAAGAAGAGGCAGGAGTTATTTGACCGCTTCTATAAGTCAAATAACTCTGAAGGGAGTAGTTCGCGGCCACCTACGGAATCATCTGCGAACGTATCATCACCTCCCCTTCCGCCCCCGTTGGAGGATACTGCATCCCCTTTAGTAGCAGACACCGCACCTGACGTCGACGACAGCGATGGTGATTGTGAGATCAGCTGTCGGCGCACATTTCGTCCTTGGCCTGATGGAGGTAAACATAATCCAACACTTTCAATTAAGTCATTTAGTTATAAATGAGTGTTATTACTTTCTAATTAAATTGTTATTGTTTTGGCAGCACCTCCTCCCAAACACAAACGAAGTTTGGTAAAAGGCTTGAAGGCCTACACGTCTTGGGTGCAGCACGGAGAGAAGGTGAAGATCGTCATGGATGATGAGTTCTTGCACGGACCGCAGACCAGTGCACTGAACAGTTGGCTGACTCATGATATCGGGCATATCATTCGGGACAGCATTCCCATGACTGCTGCAAGTTGGTGGGATCTGGAGGAGGATGATCAGCTGAAGCTCAAAAATGAACTCGACGTAAGTTAACTACAATTTTAATATTTTAATTATTTATAAGCTTCCATATTAATTCTAATTTTTTTTGTAATAGCTTGTTTATGACATCCCTTGGGATGATAAGAAGATGGTCAAGTGGGTTTACAAGCATGCCGCCAAGACCTTCACAGCCTTCAAGAGCAAGCTCAACAGGCTTAGGATTGCCAATCCTGGGAAAATTCCGAAAGAGTTCAAAGATCGGCAGGAGGAGTGGTCTTGGCTGCTTCACCACTTCGAGAGCGATGAGTTTCAGGTATATAATTTTGTAATAGTAGTATGTGCTTTCAAATGTTAACATTTTTCATTTTAGTTTTATTTCAATGCTAACTATTTGTCTCATATTTAATCATATTTCTACAGAGACGATCGACCGCCAACGCCCTCAACCGGGGGAAGAAGACGTCGCACCATCGGTCCGGTTCAAAGCCGTTCATCTACGGGGCGCACGAATTGAAGCAAAAAGGTGAACTATTCCCGTTGGTGAAGAATTATGAGATGGTGTACCCTCCTGAGCACCCAGAGGCGGCAGAAAATATAGTAAGTTTCTCTTATCCCATAACTAGACATGACATTATGTTTGGATTATGTTTAACCGTTGTGGTTTGATGAATAATATCTGCCGATTATGTTTGGATTATTTAGAATGCATTATTCATATGCATGTTACTTGCTTGGTCTTTGCAGCGCCGTATCAATGCCGAGCTCGAGAGGGTGATGACCACTGTGAGGGAGGAGCACCCCGACGTTCCGGAGGATCTGATCGTCAACTATTTTGACGAGCCGACTCAAGCCCGAGTGCTTGTCAGCGCACTGGGACCGCGAAACAGCGGTGAGATCCGGGGGTTAGGAGGAGTTACTTTCGGTGTCGGCTCCCAATCATCGCAAGGAGAAAATTCCACCGGACGCAGTCGGTCGTCAAATGCGGAGCGTGTGAGACGACTGGAGGAGGAGACCCGACAGCGTATAGCTCTTGCAGAGGAGGAGGCCCGAGAGCGTATCAGACTTGCAGAGGAGCAGACACGATTGGTAACTGAGCGTCTTAGCTGGTTGGAGCAAGAGTTCCAGTCGTTTAGGAACCGACCACAGTAGCTTGCAGGCTCCTCACTCTCCCTATCTACGTACGATATTGTTTGATGTGTAATATTTTTAGTGAACAAATGTATGAATTTATATTATTGTACGATGTTATCCGGTATTGTACGATATTATTCGGTATTTAATTTTTATCGATACTTTTTTTAATATATTTGAATATTCAGTATCCGAAATTTTTTTTTTTAATTTAATACATGCTTAGTCGACGAAACTAAATATTTTCGTCGCCTAAGCTGTATACTAAGTCGACGAAATTATTTTTTCGTGGTCTAAGATATTTACTTAAGCCACGAAAAATAACAATTTCGTCGCCTAAGATAAACTCTTAGGCCACGAAAAAATATTATTTCGTGGCTTAAGTAAAAATCTAAGACCACAAAATAAAATATTTCGTCGACTTAGTATGAAGCTTAGGCGACGAAAAAATATAGTTTCGTCGACTAAGTTTCCATCTGAGGCCACGAAATACTTTATCTTTCGTCGCCTAAGCTAAAAACTTAGACCACGAAAATGTTGAGTTTCGTGGTCTAAGTAATTATCTTAGGCCACGAAATTTATTTTTCGTCGTCTAAGCCATAGTTTAGCCGACGAAAAAATTCGTCGTCTCAGAGTTTTTTTTCGTCACCATTTTTCTTAGACGACGAAATTTTTTCGTCGTCTAAGAATTATCTTAGTCGACGAAATTGTGTTATTTTCGTCGTCTAAGTATTTAGCCCACAAACTTTAGACGACGAAACTTAGGCGACAAAATTTTCGTCACCAAAAAGCTTAGTCGACGAAAATCCATCTTAGGTGACGAAAAATTTTCGTCGCCTAAGATATTCAGTGTTGTAGTGATTTAACCTAATTGAATTTGTAGTTACAAAACTCAAAGTGGTTATTTTGTTACACATTCTAGAATTCAAGTAGTGAATATATTTTGGGTGACAATTTCTTATTCACACCATAACTAATTTAAGCAGATGATTACATGAATTTGTAACCCTCAAACTGGAGAATACAAATTCATATTTTATCATTAACGAATATTAAGTCCGTCTACTTGAGTTTTTTCAATTAAATTAATTAAAATAAATAGTGATTTTCACCATTTTCCAACAATATTCACAGATTACTTTTGTTATGCCTGAATTCTTTAAAGCCATCTGACTGTAGGAATTTAACTGGTTCTTCAAGATTGAGAGCCTCCAATCAATGAATTATACCATAAAGTTTGTTTGAAAATGAATTTTTAAACTACATATATATGGTAATTATTATGTGGCAAATCATCTTTCTAAACTTAAAGTACATCATGTTAGAGTAGTATATTCTTCGGTTGCATTCTTCTACTTTGAGGGGTTCCTTTGTTCGTAATTTATAATCTCCAATATTTTTGTTGTTGATGTTTCTTTCAAGTAGAAAGTACTCAAAAGTAGTGTTATCAAGAGTGTTCCAGATATCTTTACATCTGGATGTTAATGCTAACCGTCAAGATGCCATGGTCCTGGACCACTGCTGAGCTGGTGGTCCTGACCAATGAAGTATTGACACGCACACATTAAATTCAAATCAGAGTTAAATTGGTTGCTTTGTTGTTAACTCCGTCATCTGTTTAATTCTTCAAACTACAAGTCTGCCTGCTTGTTCTTTATCTTCGTACCCAGATAATATTTCAAGTTTTTAATCCATTTTGTTTAATGGATTATTCTCCTTGAATCATCAGTCTTCATCAAGGAGCAATTTAATTTGGGTTTGAATTAACATGGCATCAGAAGGGAAAACTAAATTGAAATTGACTCAAATTGTAGATGCAGGTTGCATGTGTTTCATTTTTACCAGACGACGAAGCTATGGATCTCCCCTTCTCCGGGTTTGAATCTACTTATCAATTTCGTTTGTCTCATTTCAATTTGGGTTCGATTCACTTTAGAGTTTGACTTAGTTTGTACCAGGAAGAAGGTAGAGGTACGCCTCTTCGATTTGAGTTTTCTGGGTATCTCGATTTGGGGCTTTCTCAGCTACAGTTATATCAAAACGACATGAAACCCTTAATTTCTATTTCATCTCAAGTTCTCGATATCACTTTCTATTTGATTTCGGTGAGTTCGGTTTGATTTGCTTTAAAATTCAGTTATGCCACCAGGCTTTTACAAAATCTTCTTCCTTTCTCTTTCGGTGAGATTAGAGATCGATTTTGGTGAAAAATCCAGAAGAGTTAAAAATAGACTAAAAAACTTGTTAGTTAATATTTGTTCTACTGAGTTATGTAGATGGTAGATGAGATTCATGGGATAGATGAATGATACAAATTTTCTTGATTTCATATGAAATCAGGAAGAGAGGTAGAGAACTGGGTTCATCACTCACTAGTTTATGCAGACGACTAACATCGTTAACTCAGACGTTAACCAATGCGATGATGTGTCAAAAATACACCACATGTTGTTTGATTATTGGTCGCGAGGACATGGCATACTGAACTTGTCAACACTCTCTAGGTGTATCGTACCTCTAAAAGAACTCCTACGGAAACTACCCCATACCCCTTGATGTTTGGCCATGATGTCGTTCTGCCCTTGGAGATCAATGTGCATTCCCTTCGTGTTTGCGAGCAGCATCAGTTAATTGGTGATGATTATATCCAGACTATGTTCCAAGAGCATGAAGACCTTGATGAGCGGCGGTTAGAGGCTCTAACCAACATAGTATTGGAGAAGAAGAAGGTTGCTAGGGCCTATGGCAAGCGGACCAAGGGTAAGTCCTACGGTGAAGGTGACTTGGTCTGGAAAGCTATATTTCCTTTTGGCGAACGCGATACCGGTCGTGGTAAGTGGTCTCCCAAATGGGAGGGTCCCTTTGTCATCGATCAGATTGTTGGCAAAGGCGCTTATCAACTTAGGGACGTGGAAGGTGAGGTTCATCAAAATCCTATTAATGGACGTCATCTCAAGAAATACTTTCCAAGTTTGTGGGAATTCGAGGAGCCACTCGCCTTGGTTGAGCCCGGGGGGCAACCCCTTTCTTAACTTTCCCATACTTACTTGGCAGGGGACAATCTTACTTAGTTTCCTTGACTTTTGGCTACTATATTTGCCTCAGTCCAGGGAAACTAGGGGGGGGGGGGGGGGGGGGGGGGGCAACACATGAGGCAATATCCGAAGACTTGTATTTCTTGTTTGTACGTCCGCCAGAATTAGGTACCCCATATCTTCTGGCAGATTGTTCTTTTTGGTTCATTTTTAATTACGGATCTGATAGAGGTTCGTTGAGACCTTTGAATTAAGGATCAAACATGTGGTTCTTAGCGGTTTTTGCTTGTAATGTAACTCAAATTAAGAGGAAAATAATACATATATTTTTCTAAAGGTACATTGCAACATTTTATTTCAAATAATGACTTTGCGGTCAAAAGCTTTACAAGTACAGAAATACAATATACGCCTATGCTTGTGAAGTTCTTAATCGATTTGGAGAGGAGGTCTGGATAAGGATTGGGTTTCTGTTTCACAGATTCCTTTGGTTGCAAAATCGAACACACACCTCCTCTAATCTCCTGTTTTGTTCGTCATCCCTTTACCCTTCGTAAGATTCTTCATCCACCAGTTTTTCCATGCCACTCCGAAATCAAGAAGGGGGCTTGGACGGTTAGCAGAAGAACAGAAGGGCAAAAAGAAACCCATCCGCCAGGTTGGAGCAATTCAGACGAGATATTTCTCCTTCCAAACCTAGCATGGATGAAAATGCCGTCAGGCGGTCACTTGTATTCTCCAACCGGACTCCGAGGAGCAACAGAAGGAAATTGACCGTCATGATGGCAGATGACGCCTAAGTCACTATTCAGTATTATACCAAGGGAAAACGTGGAGCATCCTAGATTAATTTGGAGATTCTATCCGAGACCACGTCGTCCAATGGCATAATACCAGATTATGCGACTTAGAATTTGACTAATACCGGATTACACGACTTAAGGGTGTTCATAAGAACATCTCAATGTAATCCGGAGGAATGGATTATGGTAGCCATAAGGGCCGGGTGAAGAAACAGAAGAAAATAACAATTAACATGATTAAGACTGAAGAACTGTTTTGTCTTTTTTCCTTTGGCATAGGGGTTCTTTATATAGTAGACCACGCATAAAATCCAACGGCTGGGATGGATTAGGGTTTTTACCCGGTCAAATCAAATTTATGGAGGCGTTATCACTTTCAACCGCTGAGGAATGAGGACGGTCATGAGGTTTGGATGTTTGAATTCAAATCTTGGAAACTGACAGGCGCAGTTAAAGGTCATTAATTGGTACGTTGACTGTTGAATCAACGAGGCATTTCCAAGAATGAAGTTTTGGGCTGGACAAATTTGAATCTCCTTACGGGCTGGATCTTTGATTCTGGATTTACGTAAAGATCAAATATTCTATTACATAAAGCCCAATTACTAGGGGGGGGGGGGGGGGGGGCAGATTCTTAATTTCATACAGCTCAAGTGCTAATCTCCTAATCCTAGCCTTCATGTGATCAACGTAGTTGGTGAGCTTCCCTTCTTCAGTCTGGTTTCTCTGGATTTCCTCTTGGAGGGTTGACAGAAGTACCCTTTGCTCGCCCGCTAGCTGGAGTTGTTCTTGTTGACGGGCCTTTATGGCAGCTATCCGCTGGTCCAACAGCTCCCTCTCTTTCTCCAAGCGGGCGAGCTCGGACCCACTTTCTTCCCTAACAAGTGACACTAGGGCAGAGTAGTGGTTTACGGCACTGGCGTGAGCTGCGGCTGAGTCTTGAATTTTGGCTCGCTGCGTTGGGAGCTTTCTCAGGCCATCTTGCATTGATTTCAAGTACTGGGGCAGAACTGCCAGAATCTCCCTCGCCTTGGTTTGGAACTCAGCGGGCAGATTATCAACCTGACCTTGTAGTGATACGACCCAAACCTAAAATTACCGTTTAACTGGTTTACTTTTATTATTTCTCCTCGGAAATTTTTTTTACGATTTGAAAGTTCTAAAGGTTGACTTTTAAATAAGTTGACTCGACCGAGGATTTTATTTCATGACGAGGTAGAAGACGTTGAAACGAGTTCGTGGACACGTAGCGTGCTCAATTTGGAGTTCGTACGAAAAAGTTACGATGTAAATCGGAAATTGTCCGATTTTTGGACGAGTATAAATAGCCGGGAGGAAATTTCCCGAAACGGCAATTTTTCTTTTCTTTCTTTCTTTTCTTTTTCTTTTTATTCTCTCTCCTTTCTCTCTCCTCTTCCCCGACTCGGCCCGACCTCCGGCCGAGTCTACGTCGTCCGGCCGAACTGGGCCGGCGCACCGGTGACTTTCGGACCGGCTCGGCCTCCTATTCACGTCGGTGGCAGCGGCGCGGCGTGAAACGCCGCCGTTTGGCCGTGCGCCGCCCGAGCTGGTTCGACACAGTCGAACCGGAGCTCTCTCCTCCGGCCACGGCTCGGCCCGATTCCGGTCGAGAATCGAAGGTCTCGACGTGTGCAACAATCCCATGGAAGGAATTGATCCAGTTCAGCCCAGGTAAGGAGAAATTATAATTTGAAATTTTTAGGGTTTTTGTGATTTTTGGTGGAGGTGGTGATTTTGATGTTTTTGTTGTAATTGGAGGCTAGAATTGAGTTTAGAACATTGTTCGGAGTCGATTGAGTGTAATTTGGTGTTGAATTGGTTGATTTTTGGAGAAATTGGAGTTTGGGGGTTTTAGGCCACCGTGTCGGCCGCCGTATGCGGCGGCGGCGTGGGTGTTTGGCGGCGGAGACGACGGGGACGAGGTCGTGAGGGAGTGGCGACGATGTTGGGAGATTTTAGAGTTGATTGGAGGCGTTTCTGGCCTCCTGTGGCGGCGCTGCCGGAGGCGGGCGGCGGCGCTGCGGCTGCCGGCGGTTGAGGAAGAAGATGAACAGTGGAAACAGTAAAACGGTAAAAGTAAAACGGTAAAAAGTGAAAGTAAACGGTAAAATAGTAAACGGTAAATCAGTAAATGGTAAAACAGTAAAAGAAATTAGTAAACAGTAAATGGTAAATAGTATTTGAATTTTAATCATTTATTGTTTGACTTTCAGAATTACTGTTTGACCTAGAATAATTACTGTTGACTTACCGTAAAAAGGTTAAAAGCTAATTAAAATGATTTTACGACGAAATAATCAGAAAAGGGATTGATCGGACTCGGGATGGGTGTCCTGAGTAATTTTGAGACGTAAATGGTTTCGGTATTTGAGACGTAACTCCAATACCGATAACGATAATTTAAATGAGGTTATTCGGACGAGTGAGGACGTCGTAAATTTCACTTTATAATCAAATTTCGAGTTCTGAGATATCTTTTAATTACGTCTCTGTTACAGGTCGAGAAATTACTCGACGTAATGAGAGCGAGGAATAGCGGCACGCTCGGCCGTACTGTGAGTGGATTTTATTTTAAATAAATGCATGTATAATTGTTTTAATGAAATGCAGTTATTTTAAATAAATGATTTGAGAATCATGAGAATTTATATAATTAAAATGAAATGATATTTAAAGAAATATATGGTTTTGGGGTTATGCTTTTACTATGTGATTTTATTCGGAAACGAGGTTTCCGGAAATAGTATATTTTAATTATTCATAACTTGATTATGTTAAATAAGTTTTAATTAAAGGTAGTGACCGGAAATGAGATTTCCGGGGATTTTATATTTTCGTTATTTATGATTTTCGACATGTGAGACATGTCGACGTTATAAATATAATTTTTGATATTATTTTACGGCATGTTGGATATGTCGGATATATATGAGTATATTTCGAGGCTATTATACTAATGATTATTATAAGCCTCAGATGTGCGGTCGGGGACCGTACGAATTTATGATATATAAAGAGAAGCGTACTTTCGGTTTTGTTTTCGGATTTTCACCATATCAGGGTCCAAATATATATTGATGCTAGCTAGCTTAGTCGCCTGAGCCCATGCGAGGTGACGACTTGACCACATAGGTCAGATTCACGCTCGGTGGTCGACGTGTAAGGGCATAGCGTAGGACGCTATAGAGAGTCTTGGAGGCTACTATTAAATGGTGGTAATGACGTTCCCCTATTCTATTATATGACCAATGAGATTGGTCATGATTTTATATTATTTGGTTTTCGGGAATATTTTCTCTATGAGACTTTCTGTAATTTAATAAGTTCCCGAACCAGCGGGGCTGGGTTTTTATATGACCAATGGGATTGGTCGTGAAATATTATTAATTGATTTTCAAAAATATTTCGTTTTGAAATACAAATATAAACAAAAGTATTATTTGTTTATTTGATATATCGCTGATTTTTAAATACGATTTTCTTAAAACGTAGGACGTTTTATTAAAGGCATGCAATGTGGTTTTATTTCTAAAATATTGGAAAAGTAATATGATACTTTCAATTAAAGTATTATATTAAATTGTTTTATTTTTATCCACTCACTCTAACGTTTTTAATTTATTTTCCCCTGGGCCATTCGTTTTAAAATCGCCCAGTGTTCAGAGTAGTGACCAGAGGTCAAGAGTACTCGGAGTCGAGGCATAGTCATCATCATTGTCGCTTCCGCTAGGTGGGATCTGTGATCCCTTATTCTTTTATTTTCGTATTACATTTCTTGTTATATTTCCATTTGTGATTCTAGTTCATTTTGTTAGATTGCTCTGATTACCTGTGAGCCAGTTGAATTAGATTTTGTATTTATTTGTGGCGGTTGTTGTGATTTGGGGAGTAGGTGGCTTCAGGTGTTACGGATGGAACTGGAATTTAGAAGTGTTTTGGTTGTTGCAGGTTTTAGGGTTGTCCATCTTAAGATTGACTTATCGATTTATCGATAGAGTTAATCTTAAGGTGGTCCCCGCATGGTCTTATTCGGGTTTCAGGGTGAAATCTGGTTCGAGTCCTGTCATGTAGGACCTAGATGGAGGAAAAGAACTTGGCCGCCACATCAATATCAGCAGGATCTCCTAAGTATTCCAGAAGTGCCCAAGCTTCTATCACCTCAGGAGGATCTTTCCTAGGCGTTGGAAGTTTGAGGAGAGGATTTTCTTCCAGGTCTGGAAAGGATATGTCCGCCATTGGGAGATGCGAGGTCGGAGTTGCTAGAAGTGGCACTTCAATCTGAACGCCAAGGCCAGCCAACATTACAGTTGGTGTCTGCTCGCCAGAAGCCTCATCACTCCTAGTTGTGCTAGGCATTTCACTCGCCTGCAAAAGAAATGATGGTGAGGTTTTGGCTAATTATTAGCAGTACTTTAAGAGATAAAAGTCATGAAGGGGTACCTATGTGATATGGGGGACGTCCAATACAGATCCCATTGAGAGTTGCCTTGGAGGTTCTGGGACGTTCTGCGAATGGGGATGTAGATCAGAATTTGCGCAGGCCCGGACAGGAGTGGAAGGATCTTCATCCGCTTCGGTGTCTGTTTCTCCTAAGTCAACTACCTCAGGGTGTTGGGGAGTCTGCCTGACATCCGCCATAGGTTCGGAGGCTTGGGAGGTTGTTGTTCCCTCAGTGGTTGGCTCTGTAGGAGGAGTCAAGATGATCAGAGGGACAGCTTGGCTACAGCTCACAGGATTAACCAAAGTTGGCTCTGGGATGCTAGGAGTACTTGTATCAGCAGGAAGAAACCTTAGAGGGTGAACGTCGAGAACAGTATTTTCGCGAGTCCATCGAAATTCATTCTGAATTTGCTCGATGACTCGCTCTATTTCAGCAAGTTCAGAATCATTGGCAGAGGACTCACCTGAAGATACTTCAATTGGGGAGGTAGCAGAAGTAGATGCTAGCTTCTTACTGTTCTTTCGAATCAATCCCTGCTTGATAAGTTTTATCAACTGTATCAGATTTAACATATGAGTTTATACAAATGAACTAGTGGTGCAGTAATAAGGGTGGAGCGGTATAAACAACTTACTAGTTCATTTTCTTCCGGATCTATTTCTTCCTCCTCAATAATTTGGAGAGGTTTGGTTCGCTTCTGAACCTGAGGAGTAGAAGAGGCCTGAGGTGCCTTCCTTTTTCCTTTATTAGGGAGGGACTTCTCGGAGGTCTGTAACAAGGAAAATCAGTTAGTGGTTTTCCATATGCAAAATAAATAAATACAATGAATCAATGCATAGCGAGTATATACCTGTGCGATCTGCTCATCTATTTCAGGATATAGCGGAGCTCCGTCAAGAACTCTGGCGTCTTCAATAGTAAGATATCGGCGCTGGTTGGCGAACAGGGTCCTAAAGTAGTGGAGGGAATCCTTCTGGAACAGATCTTCTCGGAGCTTGTCCCACCAAGTTTGATATTCCTCGGCGGCAATGTCTGAAATTTCCAGTTCTGGGCATTGCTCCAAGGGCGGGAAGGTGGCAGGCCGCAGGGCAGAGGTAAGGTAGGCATCTTCATCGGCAGGAGTGTTTTTACTAGGCCGCCAGGCAGAAAACAGGTTCAGACTTTGGACTGGCGGATAAGCAAGCAGTTGAGTTTGCCCAAGTTGGCGAGCGAACAGTTGGGGGGCATAAGCTTCAAAGGCTTGCTCGCCTTTATCTGAGGAAAGAACAGGAAGATCCGCCATGGATATGCATTGCAGAAATAGTTGTCTTCCCTCTTCACATTGGTCAACAGAGGGCAAAAAGCCACTTCTCAAGGCTTTGGGGTGCTTCCGTTTAAGGAGCATCTGCGCCTCTGAATAGAAGCCTTGAGCGTCTGTGTTGAAGATAATATCAAAACAGGCTGCATAGCCTTGGCCATACTTTGGCGGTTGACTGGTATAGGCTGCTCCTACCACTTTGTTGTCACCTATTGGTTTAGGTTCTGAGGCTAACCCCGGGAAGTACATGTTGTACCAAATTTCCAGGATCCAAAGGGGTCCGGGGACTTTGCAGGATAGGGGATTCATGGACAAAGAATGGAGACACCTATAGAGATCTGCCAGGACAATTGGGGCAAGATTGATTTCATTACGGGCATATAATATTTCCGCCATTCTTCTGTATGTCTTGATCATCTTGTTGGCGGATGAACAAAACACAAATTTATTCAGCCAGAAGTCCAAAAAAGCTATTCCCCCTATATCCTCCTTTCTCTTTGTAAATTCGTCTAGCCAAGAATGGTAGCTCATGTTATGAGGGATTGGGAGGATGGTTGATGGTACATCAGATTGGGGGTAATCATCCATATCAAAGGGTTTTCTTCCTAGAGGAAACCCTAACCCAGCATGCATATCTAGCAAGGTAATGTTGGCTTGACCAAACTTGAAATCAAACGCATTAGTGGAGGGATTCCAGAAACATACCAAAGGCATAAGTGCACATCGGTTTCCTCCTTTAGGATTGAGATGGAAGCAGAGGTCGATGGCTTCATCAATTCCAGCGGTTCGCCATCTGCGTATGTCTAGTTGTCGCCTTGCCCAATACCATTCTATCATTGTTACACTCGGTAACGGCCAGGAGCCGGGATTGACTGGAATTTCGAAGTGGTTGGATACTTGCCAATCTCCACATTTGACGCTTTGGTCGCAGAAGGCGATTGGAGGCGGTCGTGAGGAATCAACATAAGAAATTAGAGAACGCTGGGTAAGCTCTCGCTGCTTTGGACCTAGCCCAGCACGGCCGTAATCGTCAGGTGGGGTGAGGGAAGTCTGATAGGGGCTCCCAATTTCGATGGTGGTATTGATAATCATTTCCTTTCCTTGGAGGGCCTGGGAATATTCAATCTCAGATGCCATGGTTAGAAACAACGAAGGTTTGGAATTTGGATTACGAATTGATTCTCGATCGGGGTTTTATAGGATCTGAAAGGGGTCCTATGAATTTCTGAAAGGGTTCGATTGGCAGCGGTCGAGAGTTTTTGGAATAGTTCTCCGAGCTCGATTTGGTAAAGTTGTTTTGGTTAGAGGGAACGACGCGATGTTTCAGAATTTTAAATGGGTCTGGACTGGGCTTTTTAACCTTTATCAATTTTAAGTGGCTTTCAATTTCAAAGGCTGGGGGGCAATGTTTGGGCCTAAATTAACATTTACCCGAGATCCTGGATCGAGGCCCAAGGGGTTATCTGCTAGCGGGTAATCCGATATATTTTAGATTACGTTCCTTCTAGGAATAGATTTGGAGTCCTTCTAGGAGTCCGAATTAGAGGTGGTTTAAGGTAATTGAATCATAATCTATCTCAGAATCTATCATGCTTGATACGCAAGTATTGAGGTTTTGGATTCTTTATATAAAGAATTCGTATGCAACATGGAAACGGTTCTTAACCATCTTACAAACACACAAGTTTTTGCGCCTCGCAAATCTTGCAAGCCTCTCCGGAGAAATCTTACGCGTACTGCCTTCCACAAACTGCAAACAACCACCGTTCCAACCTTAATTGCCCGCAACCCTACACCCACACTGGTCGCTGTGCGCTTGTCGCGGTTGTCGAAAGTGTCTTGCATTCGTGTCGAAGCATCACTAAGACTTATCGTGTCTAGTTGTCACGCCTTGTGACAAATCGAGTCGTTACCTCGGTAACAAATCATAACCCAATCTGCAATAGGTTGGACGAAACCCGTTTCCGCGGTCTTGATAGTTGAAGCTCTGCTTTGCATCCCAGGATCGAAGTAAGATTTGCCAATCTGCAATAGGTTGGAGAGAAATCCTAGTAGAAAGTTTATTAGGTCTTGTTCGAGTCTTTTACGCCAGCCTAGTCAACGCCCGCGTAACTGTCGTTTGATCGAGAAGTCAGGTAAAAGAGAGCAGACGAACACGCTCGCCAGAGTCATCCGCTCGCCAGAGGTCGTCCGTGCCGAGGTTGTATCTAACCCAAAGATACTGGCGCGCTCGCACACACACCAACAGGACTGAGATCGACGTCTGCCACCCCCACGTGTTGACTGTTCGTCAGGAGCGAAATCCGACGAGAACAACGACCACCACCTCAGTAGTGGTCCGGGACCATATAATAATTCCTCTTTAGATTAAACCCAGCACCATTGACTATTTAGTAGGATGAATTGGCCCTCCACAATAAAGGATTTCTGATTGTGCATGTCGTGAGAGTTTTCTTCAACATTTTAAACTTATAAATGGGAATTATAGACACTAACAATAATCATCAGAATACTCTTTTTTTCTTATTAATTTTAATCTTTTTGTTCATTGTCTTGGTCACAATCTTAAGGGACTGCAGAACATGTAACACAAGAATCCTTAAATCTTGTTTTGCAAATAGTTGCTAAACATGCACATATTGCAATATAATCAATAGAATCTATATTTTGTTATCACATAGCTTAAAGATTAAATTTAAACTACAAAACTTTGCGCATAACTTTGCAAACCCATATGATTTTACGTACGAACATAAAAGGAAAGACATGACAGTGTTAAAAAGACTATTCTACACTACATATCAACTCATCACTTGGAAGAATTCTTTTGAGGGTAAATCCCTTATGGAGGACATTTAGCAACAAAGTAGGTTTTTTTTTTTAAGGTCTGTCCGCGGATCCAATTCGTCGTAGGCATCTGTCCCATACTTTTCATCTCCTCCTTGCCTGTATCAACACCAGTTACAATCCCTGAACTAGACCGCAAGAGCGTACTTCCTGTTGGTGTTGACATGCCCTCTGTGTTTGTTGTCCGGGATGTTTTCAAGCCAGTTCACATCTTTCTTTGCTTCTCTCTCTCACCAACTGTGGTGGTGGAGCTGGGTTTCGAGCCTTTCAGTTGCTTGAGAGAGGAGGAGAGAAAGTTTGTTACACATCCTCCTTGCTTCTTGTTTCTTTTCTTTTCACATTTATCGACTGTAGGAGTATGATCCTCCATTGGTGTACGTCAGTATCTAATCTTTTAGAAGTTTGTCAGAACTATCTGTGCGGAATGATGAAGGCTTCAAGCCTTAGACTAGTACTTAATTAGAGAACAAACTCGATCTTCTTCCAATAGGACTAGGAAACTAATTTCTAATTAGTAAAGGAAAGAAATCATGGGCATTGTAATTTGTAGGAATTTTTACCAAAAACTATAATTTTGTGTTAGTATTTACCAGTAATAAGATTGTTTTTTAAAATTACCACTAGTAAATTTTCATCTAAAACTAACAGAATCCGATAATTCACAAATTACAAAATTACCCTAAGAAATCAACACCACTGAGCCTTAGAAATCAATACCATTGAGTCTCAGAAATCAATACCACTGAGCCTCAGAAACCAACCTCCGCCGTCCTCCGCCGCGTTTCCAATACTACTGAGTCTCATAAACCAACATCCGCCGCGCTTCCAATACTACTGAGCTTCAGAAACTTCGCCGTACTCCGCCACGCTTCCAATACCACTGAGCCTCAGAAACTCCGCCGTACTCCACCGCGTTTCCAATACCACTAAGCCTAAGAAATTACGCCATCCTCCGCCGGGCATCTAATACTACAAGGCTTCAGAAATTACGCCATTCTCCGACGCGCTTCCAATACCACTAAACTTCAGAAAATCAAGATCCGTCGTCCTCCGCAGTGCTTTTAATGCCACTGAGCCGTCGCATTCTTGAGAAGTTAATGGGTAGGTGTTTCTGCACAAACCCGTAGGCCTGACAGAAGCACAATAATAAAGGTAGAACATGAACACAAGGATATATAATGGTTCACCGTGCCATCGGAGGGCACAGCTACGTCCACTTGGAATATACTATAGCCGGCTAATAAGCCATCGGTGGTATAAGGGTGGAATGCCTTGGAACCAACTTAACTTATATCTAAGGGGGGAGCCTTCTATTTATAGGGAAGGAAGGCTCCCTCCTTTACAATGTTTCCAATGTGGGATGCAAACCCACTTTTCCTACTCACGAAGCTATTTCAGGAGCCCGGTGGCACGGTTTCCGAGTGCGTTTCCGGTGATGTGGAACAATGGAGATGTAGTCGGGGCGTGGTCTACCCGATAGATGCCGGAAGTAGAACCTATGATGCCGGTTGCACGGTCTACGAGGTCGCCGGATGTGCTTGGCGGTGTACCATATATACTTCCAACAAGTCCCCCAAGTTCCCGAGTAAGAGTTCAATCTTACTTGGGGAGTTATCATCATGTACCGCCAAGCGTGGGTGACGACCGAGTGACCCCTATTACCACCAGTCCCCCAAGTCCCTAAGTGAGATTGGACTCTTACCGGGCGTTCGAATACCGAGTTCCACCCCTCCGCTCGAGTGTTACTGATGTGTTCCCAGTAATAGTCCCCCAAGTCCGTGTTGCAGATTTGACTTGGCCGGGAGTGATGTTTCCATGCTAGTGTCCTCCGTGTTTGGTCTTGCTTAGGGGTGTACTGAGGTGCCGGGTTCTGATCCTGACTATCTGTGCCGGGTTCTGGAGCGGCGGTGGGTCCCCAGGGAGGATCCGGGTTTGACTGGTCCTGACTCGTTGAAGCTTGATCGGGCAGAGCCGCTGCTGAACAGAGTCGGGCCTGTTGAATCTGGGGTGACCCGCTGGCCGAGGTGAACCGCTGGACAAGACCGGGCCTGCTGAATCTGGGGTGACCCGCTGGCTGAGGTGAACCGCTGAACAAGACCGGGCCGGAGGGTGAGCTGATAGACTGAGCGGCCGAGCTCACGAGGCCGGAGGTGAGGTGCTAGCGTGAGCTGTGGTACAGGGGTCGAGGCTCTGGCGCAGCGGTGCGAAACCGGGGTGCCCATGCAATAAATGTGGAGTGGGGTGAAACCCAGACGAGTGCATGGGATGATGATGTGGCGTTGAAATCCGCCATGCAATGAATATGGAGCGGGGTGAAACCCGGACAAGTGCATGGGATGACAATGTGGCGTTGAAATCCGCCATGCAATGAATATGGAGCGGGGTGAAACACGGACGAGTGCATGGGATGACAATGTGGCGTTGAAATCCGCCATGCAATGAATATGGTGCGGGTTGAAACCCGGACGAGTGCATGAGATGATGATGTGAGGACTCGACCGGTGGACTGCCATGTCGGAACGAGTCCCCCAGTAAAATTGCTGCCAACGGCGAGGCAGGCCAGGGAGTAGCCCGGTGGTTCGGCCCAGCTTGTGCTGGAATAAGCGTGGGGTAATGTGCAGGGTTTCTAGCCTGCGGAGAGACTTGTTCTGTGTTAGAGAAACAATCTGCCCGGTGGGGTGGCGTGGAGATAACAAGTCTCGCCATGGATCCTCATATTATCACAGTTCAGTGTGATGCAGGGTTTTTAGCCTGCTGGAAGAGTTTGCATGTGTTAGATGTAAACTCTCCCGAGTTTATAAAGCCCATGTGTTTGAAGCCTTGTGTTGTTGCTGGCTTGTCCTTGCCCGCAGGGGCGAAGGAAAGTGGCAAAATCGGTGGAATGCCTTGGAGCCGGTTGAATACTACATAACCGGTGGGGTGCCATGGTGCCGGTTGAATGCTACCTAACCGGTGGGATGCCATAGAGCCGGTTGAATACTACATAACCGGTGGGGTGCCATGGAGCCGGTCGAATACTACATAACCGGTGGAGTGCCATAGAGCCGGTTGAATGCTACCTAACCGGTGAGATGCCATGGAGCCGGTTGAATACTACATAACCGGTGGGATGCCATGGAGCCGGTTGAATGCTACCTAACCGGTGGAATGGTGTTACCGTAATGCGATGCATACTGATGCGCGCACTGAGATGTGATGCATTGAAATGCGTGCACCGTAGTGCAATGCATACTGATATGCGATGCATTGTAATGCCATGCACTGAATTGCGTGCACCGTAGTGCGATGCATTGTAATGCGATTGATACTGATATGCGATGCATCCTGGACCATGCTCGTGCTTTTATCACATGTCTAATTATCAATATTCCCAAACAGATTATGCACAGGTGAAGCATGCGTTAAGTAATAATAAATGAGTTGGGATACTTAGCTTTACTGGAGAAGAGCAGATTGATTTGCTGCAAGGAGTGGGTGTCCAAAGGAGACTGATGGGTGTCCAGAGGAGAATGATTCCAGTCAAACCAGCACTGAACCAGGCCTAAACCCGCTGACCCGCTGGGCTGATGACCGGGCGGATTGACCCGCTGACCCCTTTTTTTTTGTTTTTTTTTTAATCTTTCCTTTCCCGCTCATTCTCTTCTTCTTTCTTTTGGTTTCTCTCCTCCGCTTGCTCCTCTGTTCTGCTCCTTTGTCATGCTCGGAGAGGGAAGTCCCATGGCGAGGAGCCAAACCGAAAGACGACCGGAGAAGGAGGTGACCGGAGGGAGGAGAGACGATCAGGGGGGAGGAGGCGGACCGCCGGGCCGTCCTGGATGTCGCATGTCAGACCGGGTGCGAGGGAGGACTGGCCGTTGTGGTATGCTAGGACCGGGGTGCCCACTTGCTGGACCCGTTTAGTTCGCCTTGGCTTACGTGGTATTGGGCTCGGCTCCGTCGACCTGGGCTGCCCCGTCAAGAGTCACGCAAAGGGAGCTTCGCGCGGGAGACGGATGCCTGGCCTGACCGGCTGACTTGTTGACCGGACCGTTTTGACTGGCAGAACTTTTCTTTCCCGCTCCTTTTTTTTTTCATTCTTGTTCTGCTTTTTCTTTCCTTCCCCTCTGACTTCCTTCTTCCTCTCTCGGCTTTTCCTTCTGCCCTTTTTTCTTTTGTTTCTTCTGTCTTGTTGTTTTCTTCTCTACCTCTTTCTCTTCTCCCAGCTTCTCTCTCGGTGGGTGCCCAAAGAGGGCAGCCGGGTGCCGTGAGTAAATGTGGGACGACCCACGCCGGAGGAGACGAGCTGCACCGGAGGAGATGAGGTATACCGGAGGAGACGAGCCATCGCTCGGACCCAGAGAGAAGGATGTCCCGCACGGGAGGGGTGCTCCAATCGACCGGAGGTGGAGACCGAGCCTTGCCCGGAGAGGAAGAGAGTCGCCCGAACCGGAGAGGGCAGCCTGAGGCTGAATGACCGCCCGGGGAGAGGGGCGCGTAATGGGTTATCGGGAGGCGACTTCGGAACCCGGACCGGGCAGAGAGGAAGACGCCGCAGGGCCGAACCGTCGTCGATGTGGCCTTCGCGGGTTGGTCGAGTGCGAGGCAGGATTGGCAGACAGAACGAAGAGGGTCAGACGCCAATGACTCGAGGAACTCACCGATGCCCGGAAAGAATCATTTCCCGGATGAGGAGCTGCTCACCTCCGGATTGCCCACTGCTCACTAGCTCGAGCCTCGACGCCCTCAGCTATTCTGACATCTTGCTTCGAACTTCCGCACCGGGGGTACCTACGCAGGCCGCGCCGAAAGAAGCTTCGGCTGCCGGGCCGTTAGTCAGTTGACCGGGCTGCATCTGTTGGACCGCTGACTTGCTTCCTTGGACCCGCTGACCAACTAGCTGCAGGGCCCGGGCTTGCTGGACCACCAACTTGCTGACCGGGTGGACTGGTCACATGAACTGAGCCAATAGGATGTTTCGGGAGATGATTCTACTGCCTCCCAACAGATTTAACAAAACGAAAATGGACCGATTGATCTCTACCCACCGGTAGAGCAACACAACTTTTCGTTTACGTTCCCACAGACGGCGCCAATTGTTTCTACACAAACTCGTAGGCCTGACAGAAGCACAATAATAAAGGTAGAACATGAACACAAGGATATATAGTGGTTCACCGTGCCATCGGAGGGCACAGCTACGTCCACTTGGAATATAATATAGCCGGCTAATAAGTCATCGGTGGTACAAGGGTGGAATGCCTTGGAACCAACTTAACTTATATCTAAGGGGGGAGCCTTCTATTTATAGGGAAGGAAGGCTCCCTCCTTTACAATGTTTCCAATGTGGGATGCAAACCCACTTTTCCTACTCACGAAGCTATTTCAGGAGCCCGGTGGCACGGCTTCCGAGTGCGTTTCCGGTGATGTGGAACAATGGAGATGTAGTCGGGGCGTGGTCTACCCGATGGATGTAGGAAGTAGAACCTATGATGCCGGTTGCACGGTCTACGAGATCGCCGGATGTGCTTGGCAGTGTACCATATATACCTCCAACAGTAGGTTTCAAGGTAGTCCTTCACCAGTCCAGCAGAAATGATGCACATCCTTCCAGCAAAGGATAAGCCTTATTTTTTCAGCCGGAGTCCTCAATCAGCCGTCGCACCTTGGTCTGCTGTCACGCCTCCGTCCACCATCGCACCTCGGTCCACCTCGCGTCTCCCTCTGCCGTTGCGCCTTGGTCCCCCCTCGGGCCTCGCTCCGCCCTCACGCCTCCTCGCACCTCGCTCTGCTGTCGCGCTTCGGTCCCCCCTCCCGCCTCTCTCCGCCCTCGTGCCTCCTCGCGCCTCGCTCTGCCGTCGCGCTTCGGTCCCCCCTCCCGCCTCGCTCCGCCCTCGCGCCTCGGTGCGCCTCGCTCCGCCCTCACGCCTCGCGCCTTTCTCCGCCGTGCGCCTCGATCTGCTCGGCGCTCTAGATTAGGTTTACATAATGAAACTGAAAATGATAGTATATATAAGATGACATTATTGTGATTTTTGATTTTTTGGGGGTAGTTATTTTTCAGGTTTGGATGGGTTGACTGTCTGATACTATTATTTTTGGTATGCATGGTATAAAAAAATTAGGGTTTACTATTGCTAAATATTAACACAAAATTGTAGTTATTGGTAATTTTCTATAATTTGTAAAGTGTGGAAAACAAATCCAAATAGGAAAACTAATTAACTTGGATAAAAAAAGAACACAAGAATCTCCCGCTAATACACATATAACATTATATATGTTATAATGTTTGGAGTACACATTTTCAACAACATTAATCCATTATTCAGAGGGAAATTAAGAAACTGCACCCAATTAATAAAAGCTATCACATAAGAATTAGCGGCCTTTTCTTGGTTGTTTTGGATTAGGAACCTCATAGTCGATTTTGTGCATGTCTCGTGTAACGTTAAAGGACGAGATGAAGTTGTTCCAGCACTGCTCGGCCTGAGCATCATATTCCTCGCCTAGCATGGTGAAGATGACAGCCTGCAAATTTGAAACACGCACCGGAATCTTCATTAATCATATACAAACTGACTACGTATATACCAGAAGCAACAAGGAGATTCATTTCAAGAAAAATAAAAATCTATGAAATGGTTAATTCAGTGAAGTACCTTGTAAAAATGAACTCGACCATCGGAAAAAGTACTGATATTATCATTGAGACAGTCACGTGTCAAGGCTTCTTTGTACTTACCCTGTATACAAACGCATTCAACAGATAGGAGTCCGAAAAAATGATCTTCATAATTCTATCTTTTAAACTACGAGCGATTATGAATTCATTTTTGTGAGAGACAAGTGAACCTCGCAGTTGAAAATAGAAGTACTATTTCAAAATTATAAACTCATATAAGCTTTTATTTAAGTTGTATACATGTCGTTAAGATGCATTTGTTTAGAACGAAAAATTCATGTTTACCCGAATTAAAAACTTATGTTCAAATGGGCTCATATTCATGGACTTCCATAATTCAGGAGAGTTAATTTACTTGTAGCTCCGAAAGACATCTTCCCCAGCTAGAATAATAAAAAAAATAATAATAAAAAAAAAGTAATTAAGTTGTTATGTTGTAGGACGAACAAGTAGTACCAATTCCATATCCACATCCTTTGCAGGTTCAAGCCAATTTTTCATCTTGGTTTCTTCATATAATTTGATTAGCTGTCTCTCCGCCTCATCGCACATTCCGGACTTGATTAAGTCCGCTACTGCAATCTACAATCGTCATATACAACGTTTGAAATATCATCAGTACAGATATCGATCGAACGTGCCTCTCAAATGTAAGAAAGTCAGGATATATAAACAAATATATCTCAATACATTGAAGATCTATCTGTAATGAAAGCATTTCTTGGGAATAAAGATATGTATCTACTACGTACTAGAAAATTGGATATTTGGGTAACTAATTAGTTTAGTTAGTTCTACATATAATAGCAAAGTAATTTAGGATATATGTATGACAGACACTGGGTGCAGAGGGGTGACAGAACCTTAACTCTTAAACGATCTTCCGGTGTAGGTCTCTCAGGAATAGACAGCTGCGGTATCCAGTTGAGCATCCTACGCAGTTTACGCTTGGGTTTGGCTATATGTTTATTCACCGTCAACATTGAATCTAACACAGTTTGGGGCTTAGACAGGACATCTGAGCCTCCACCTTGGGTGAACGAAGGACTTCTACTGTCTTTAGAGCTTGCAATCGCTGTGGGACTGAAATTGTAGCTGCATTTGATGACTCCAATGACACAAACCAAAACTACAGAAGCACCCGCCACCAATCTTACAACTTTTTTCTCATTGTCTTTGTCGTAGTTCGGCCAAGGTGGTGAGGGCTTGTTAAGCGCACATATCACAGGACTACTGAACGTGTGTTGCAATTGGGTGCGGTATGTGGAAGCCTTTGAAAATATTGAAAGAGAAGGTCTGAAACTGGAATAAGGCCTTGCTAATCCGGCGGCACGGCAAGTGGTGGAAGGAATGTGTTGAGCACCATGATGAAGACAAATTGCAGACTCCAACATACCAGTTTGTGCTTCAAGAAACACGAGTTAGGTTCCAGCTAGAAATTATAGCTAGAAATTGAAGGGTTCAACATACAAGTATTTATTGGTCGATCATAGTCTCAAATGAGACAAGAACTGATAATTGTGAGGAATATTTGTGGTGTTCTGAAGTAAGGTATCAATGTTTTGTTTTTGTATCATGGAATTTTCGTACATGTGAATATGTACAGGAAAAGATAATTGTGTTACACATGATCACCAAAGGGGTGTAACGAAGAAGCTGCATTTCCATAAACTTGTTATTTCTCCCAGTGGGTTTCTTCTCTATATATGTACATTGTAGAGCATTAAATTGTATTCTCTTTTTCAAGCAATACTTGAATATACGTACAGTTCAACAAGTTTGTCTTTGGTCCCTCTTTGTTTTAGACCTGTTCATTTGAAGTTTTACAACTTGAATAACTTGAAATTAGCTAACTGCTATGCTCGTAAGATGGATCGAATTACCAAGCAAACAATACTGGAAGTAGGTATTGCTTCTTGTCCAAGACACAACTGCACTCTGACAGCTCGAACTTAAAATCCCTAAGTAAACCACCAGTTTCTTCATCCTTTCCGCAAAGACTGAAATATATAGATATTAATTGTTTCATAGTTTTCCCAGGTATCAATTACAGCCTTTCAAGTGATCACCTATCTTAAATAACTTATCAATTAATTACATGCCACCAATAATCCCTTGTACCCTACATTTACTCTGGGGTTCCTAAGTTCCTTCACATATGACAAGTATAGAATTAACCTGAAACAGAGCTTTCAACAGAATAACTAGCCATGGTGAACCTTAACCTGACAACTAAATATGGTGCAACCAGTGGCGGAGAGAGGGGGCCAAAAAAATTTCCAAAACACAATGAATCTTCAATTAATGTTAGTATATTAATAAGCATATCTCAATACGTACCATGTTTTATGAAATTTCTTATCAGAAACTAGCATTTTGATATACTCATATAACAAAATAAATAAAATTACCAGGAAAAATAAAAAAATAAGTCATCTAGAGATGACAGTTAATCAATTAACCTACATATTTTAATAAATAAAAGAACAAATAATCATCTTAGAATGTTGATTAATAGGAATGAGAAAGAAATCTTCACTTAAATAGAACTTTAGTTGAGTTAATATTAGTGGAGTGGAGGCAATAATATGACAAAAAGTCTAAAATAATAGCAAATACAAACACCGTAGTAACAGACTTAGAAATTTCAGTGTGGGCACTGGCCCTCACCGGCACCCCCTGTGTCCGCCTATGGGTGCAACTAATGCGTCAGATGTGTTTGCCATTATCTTTCTTGCAGGGCATGCAACAGGGGTTTGTTTTGTTCGTGAACGTTCTCCGTAAAAGGAAGAGCCCCCAAAACTCACGAGGTCTATGTCCATGGCTGTCCTCCGTGGAGGGCAGCTGGGCTAGAAGAGATTAATGCTAAAATATATATCATCAAGCTCGAGCAGACAAATGTGTCGAGCTGAAAGTGACTTGAAGCCGCAGTTAGGCATCTCATATGATGAGTACATATAACCTTTTTCTTCTTCTTCTTCTTCTTCTTCTTCTTCTTCTTTTGTTTACTGTCAGTTTCAAAGCATTCATCGATTCAGATTTGAATTTAAGATAATCGTTAAGAGATCGAACATAGACCGATTGGCTGTAGCCTTCTTCTTTTTTTGGTGAATAAACAAGTAGATTAAACCAAAGAGAGGAAGGCATTGTGCAATACAACCAAAGTTAAAGACAAACCCACAACAAACTAAAAGAAAAACAAACTAACCTAAAGGAAAGCAAGAACAAACAAACCAATAACTGAAACTAAGCACTAGCTAGGTTCCACTTTCCAGCGATGAATCTATTAGTACCAGTAGACTTAAACTTAATGGTCATAAGCCTATATCTAATCATAGTGATAATATTCTTGAAAACCACAGAGGGAGCACATCTTTTATTCCTAAAGATTTTATTATTTCTCTCTTTTCATATGAAGTAAACAGTAACCGACACATTGTGGAGGTCTTTTATTCAAATCGCAAAGGCAAAAGAAGAGTGAGACACTACCAGAAAAAAAGACCTTTACCGACAAAAAAAAAAACGGCCGACGACATACTATTTTCGTCGTCGCTAAAAATAACAAATCGTCGGCTATTCCACAAGAATGGCCGACGATTTTTTCTTTCATCCCTAAAAAATATTTTTCGTCGGCTATACCCCTCGAATGACCGACGAGTTAAAATTTTCGTCGCCTGTTCTCTTAAAGTATAGCCGACGAAAACTTTTGAAAGTTTGGCCGACGAAATTGGAATTTTCGTCCGCTATAAGTCTTTATATTTTCAGATCTGGACAGCAGCTGCTCATTTCAAAAAAAACGAAAAAAAACGGGAGAAAGAGTGAAAAATCTGTGGGTATTGTTGAAATCCGTCCTCTCTTACATTGTGGAGCTATATATAGGTACGTATATGTGTATATATGTTGATTTTGAGTTTTAGTTGAGTTGATTTTGAGTTTTAGTGATTTTGATATAGTAAGTGATTTTTTGTTTTGTTGTTGTTTTAGTGTTAGAATGTATGTATATATGTTGATTTTGAGTTGTAGTTGAGTTGATTTTAAGTTAGAGTTTAATTATGTGTTTTAATTTGATGTTATTTTAATTAGTGTTAAAATATATATATAAATATGTTAATTAATGGTTGTTGATAGTGTAATGAACTTAAATAATGGTTGTTAATTAATGGTATATATATATATATATATATGAGTTGATGTTATTATATATATTGTAATATATATGTGTTAATTAATTTCTTATTAATTAAAGTTGTACATATATATTATTATCAGGCTATATATGGATCGGGATAAGAGTTGGATTTCGCTTCCAAGGCATGACCGACGATACACTACAGGAGTTGTGAATTTTTTGCAGTTCGTCGAGGAAAATGCAAACGGGAATGAATACCATTATTGCCCGTGCAAGAAATGTAAGTGTCGCAGTGATATGTGTCGATTTCCGATTAGGACAGTATGGGAGCACCTAAAGAGTAATGGGTTTTGGCCGAAATACAAACGTTAGATATATCACGGTGAGCCATCATTAGATGGATCGCATGTTTGAAGCAACGTTCTCGGATAAACTCTGAGAACCGCCGCCGTAACACAACCCCCCATCATGGTGGTTCTAGGCCGTTTGTACAATATCAGGAGGAGGCGCTTAGAGATCATCCTGATAGCAACCCGTACGTGGAGACGTTCAAGATCGCTTATCCACAAGCGACAGAACAGCTCGTAAGTCGTTCATTACGATTTTAAAATTTTAATTATTAATTTTACTTAATTATATATTTGTTAGAATATTAATTTTTTTTTTCCCGTCCAATTAGGAGAGGGTGAACCGGGCCGAAGAAGAGGTGTTCCAGCAAGTAGTTAGGGAGACACAACCGAACATTTCAGAGGCAGATCTGGAAGAAGCCCTGCGCCAGGTCGACCGGTCCAATGTCCAAACGGCAGCGAGGATGTTCGACGCAGCCTTCCCAAACCGCTCAAACAACTACTACTGCCGGGGTTTGGGAAGTTCTGGACTAGGCCTCCTGAAGACTACTAAGGGAGGTCAAAAGAAGGGAGGCGGGGAGAGCCAACAGGTGAGGGGGGAAGTGCGAAGATTGGCAGAAGAAAATGCAAGGTTGGCGGCCGAGTTCCAGAGATCATAGGAGGAACAACGCAGATCACAGGAGCAACACCGCAGAACACAGCAGTATTATTTAGATCTGTCCAGTTGGCATGCTGAATGCGAGAGAATTCGGCGACACAACTACGCCGGCCAACAAAACTGGTGGTATGATATGTTCGCCGCACAACAACAAAACCTTGAACCCCCGCCCCCGTTTCAGCCGTTACTTGAACCTCCAATGCCTCAACCTCCCGAGTTCGGTCAGCAGGATGACGAGCATGATGGAGAGCAGGATGCTGGGGATGACGTGGTGGACTTTAGTGGTTTAGGTGATGATTAGGGTTATATTTTATGTATATTGGAACGAATTAAATAATAAGTCATTTAGACGTGTTTCTTGTTGGTGCAAATGCATGGACTGTCTTTGTGATTTGCAGGTTGCTTGGAATGGTAATTTAGAAAATAATTTAATTTTTTTTTCCCCAAATGTAAGAATAGCCGATGATTTTGGCATTATTTCGTCGGCTATAAGTACTATAGCCGACGATTTTTACCAATTTTCGTCGGCTATAAGTACTATAGCCGACGAAAATTACATTATTTCGTCGGCTATAACTAATTAATGTCTATTAAAATATTAATATATTTTGACGAAATAACCGACGAAATAGATGAAATCGTCGGCTATATATCATAACAAATAGCCGACGAATTTCGTCGGCTAAAGGTTACGATATCGTCGGCCATACTCGCAAATACCCAACGAATTTCGTCGGATATTTTGCCCACGTTTGGTCGACGAAATAAATTTTCGTCGGTAACATCGTCGGCCATACTCGACTATAGCCGACGATTTCGTTATTTTCGTCGGCCATTGGTATTACCGACAGCGTTTTTCCAACGACTTATAGCCGACGAAAATTTCGTCGACAGAAGGAATAGCCGACGAAAAATTGGCATAGCCGACGAAAAAAAATTCGTCGGCTATTCACTCGGATCTGGTAGTGAGATCGAGTTTAGGTGGAGGGGCGGGGTGGAAGATAACTCAGTCACTACCTGGCCGGGATGCTACATTGCCATCATTACTTCTCACTTCTCATGTACATGATAAATGAGAAGAATCATAGATCAAACTGCAGTTCATAAGATGTAAAATGCGTATTTTTTGTTATGCTTGAATGCAGTCCATTGGTGCAAGGAAGTCGAAGCAGCCTCCGTATTGTATTAGAATCAGGAGAGTGCTAACCCAACACTCACATGGGCGTGTATGAGCCACATTCAACTATGTGTCAAGTTCTCATGAGGCTTGATATTAAACAACAAAATTACAATAAAAGCAATTTATTTATTTTCTTCCCACCTAGAATTAGCGCATAATTCTTTCTTTCTTCGGATTAGGAGTCTCATTCGTCGCTTCTATCCGTGACTTTTGTGTGGAAAAGGATGAGATGAACTTGTTCCAACACTCCGTGGCATCATCATCCTGACCTAGCATGGTGTAGATAATAGCCTGCAAATTTGAAACATGCCCTCATGATCCTATCACTAAGTGAACACCATGAAGCGCGAAAAGAAGAGGATTGTACGTAATTGCAGAAGAAAACATTTCATGAAAACGGTTTAGTTCAATGAAGTACGTACCTTGTAAAGTTGGACTCGAGCATCCGAACCAATACTGCTATATTCTTTAAGACACTCACATTCCAAAGCTTTTTCATATTTTTCCTGTACATATGCACACGTTTACATATATGTGGGAATATAATTTTTTGTTTATTTTATAATTCTAACCGATCATTAGTAAAATGTTAGAACTACATCGGTTCTGCCCAATATTATTTAATTTTCCCCAAGATTCAGAAAATGTGAAACAAACAGTACGTAAGTTTTATGAAGCAGGACAAACCTGGAAAATGAGAACTAGTACCAATTCCATTTGTACATCCCTTCCAGGTTCACCTCCATTGACCTTTTTGTATAACTCTTCAAGTTGTCTCTCTGCCTCATTGCACTTTCCGGACTGGATTAAACGCGCTACATCCATCTTCAACCATCACAGGGAAGGACTAAATAATCAGCCATGAGTACCATGACAGATACACATATTGCCACTCAAATCTACATATATATCAACAAATGTTTCTCTCCATACATTGAAGATATCAATACTGAAGAGCATTCTTGGGGAATTGAAGAATGTGAATCGGCGGTACTAGTTTAAGAGTGTGGCAAAAAAAATTGTTCTACTTATACTAAAAGAAAAATGTAGAAGATGAGAGTAGAGAGGGAGCAGAACCTTAAGTTTTTCACGATCTTCCGGACCAGGTCTCCGTGGAAGGTCAAGCTTTGGTGTTGATGTGATATGGTACCACGGTGGAGGGTCCAAAGGTCTATTCATCTTCAACAATGAATCTAACGCTAATTTCGGATCAGTCGGGACCAATGTGTCTGGAACCTGTGTCGACGCATCACCAGTATATGTCCTCGAGCTCAGGCTTGCAATGGCCGTGGGATTGAAAGTGCATTTGCAGTTGATGACTCCAAGGACGCAAGCTAATACTACAGAAGCACCTCCCACCACTGTCACAACTTTTTTGCAATTTTCTTTGTAGTAGTTTGGCGAAGGTGGTGAGGGATTGTTAAGTGCACATATCACAGGACTACTAAAGGTGTGCTGTGATAGGGTGCGGTATGTGGAAGTGTGTGAGGTAAATGAAAGAGAAGAAGGTCTGAAACTGGAGTAGGCTCTTGCTAATCCGGCTGCATAACTAGTGGTGGGAGGGATGTGTAGAGCACCATGGTGGAGACAAAGTGCAGAGTCCATCAAATCAATTTGTGCTAAACCACCAAGGAATTAGGATTCTCGCTAGAAATTGAAGGGTTAAGAATCCAAGTATTTATCGGCAGATCATTGTCTAAAATGAGACAAGGACTGAACATATGAGAAACATTTGGAGGTGTACTCAAGTAAGGTATCAAATTCTCTGTCTTTGTATTATGGAATTTCCATTCATGTGAAAATGTATAGGAAAGGCCGAAAGGATACAATGTGTTGCACATGATCACATGCAAGAGATGTTGGGAAGAAGCTGCATGCATTCCATAGATTTGCTGTTATTTCGAATTTCCAAAAGCGTTTCTTCTCTATGTGCATAGTAAAGCCTTGATCTTTATTACGTGATATAAGAATATACAGCTCCACAAGTTTGTCCTTGGTCCCCTGCTTGTTTTCGACATGTAGTTTTAAAGTTTTACAGTTCTGAATAACAAGGTATTGGCAAAATGCTTTGCTTGTAAAGATAGAATACCAAGCAAACAACATTGGAAGTAATTCTTGCTTCTTATCTAAGACAAGAATGCACCACTGTGACAGCTTCAACTCGAAATCCCAAAGAAAAGCATCAGTTTCTTCGTCCTTTCTGCAAATTCCAAAATTGATCAAAATTGTTTGATAGTTTTCCCCAGTATATATCAATTACAGCCTTTCAAGTTCCCCTTTCGCAAATAACTTATCAATTACATGCTACCAATATCCTTTGTATTCTACATTTACAATTAGGTTCTTTCACATGTTACAAGCTTAGAATTCATCTGAAACAAAGCCTTCAACGAAACAATCATGGTGAACCTTAAGATGACAACTAAATATGGTGCAGTGGCGTCAGCCGCCTTTGCCAGTATCCTTGTTGCCGGGTTTTATTTTGTTCGCGAACGTTCTAGGAGAAAGGAAGAGCCCCCAAAACTCATGAGGTCTATGTCCATGGCTGTCCTCCATGGAGGGAAGCTAGCCTTTAAGAGATTGCTTGAATACCATGAAGCTCGAGCAGACAAAGATGCTTTGTATCAAGCTGAATGCGAGTTGAAGGCTCACCTTTTTACTAAGAAACGCCCCGATTACAAGAAGCTGCAGGTTAGGCATCTCATCGTATATATTGTCTATAATATCTTGTTTTCTCTTCTTCTTTCCGTTACTGTCAACTCGAAAGCATTCACCGATTCTGTATTGAAATTAAGATGGTTCTTATGAGAATTTATCAATTTTGAAGATTTTTTAGAGAATTTTCAAGAGAATGAAAAGCATTTCTCTTCTTCATTTTGTTTGCTGGAGTTTAGTCGATTGTTGCAAAGCTTGAGATGAGTGGAAAAGAAGCCGAGGCAGTCGAGATATTAGAGAAAGCAGGAATAAAGGCGAGAAATGAACAAAAATGGCATGAAGTATATGAAACTGAGATGTTACTAGTGGAAATGCTCATATACAAGGTATTCAAGTACACTCCATTATCTTAGAAATTTGATAATTTAAGTTGCTTATCAGCTTTATGCTAGGATGAATTACTAAAACATTATCGTGGCTCTAATGCATTCTCTAATGTTTCCCTCCTACAGGGTGATTACAAGAAGGCTCTCAACTGCGATTGCTTAAGTCATGTTGAGATCTCAGATGCAAGGCGGCCACTCTACAAGGTACGAAAACCTTTTCCCACATATTTTTCATTTTTCGAGCAGCAGTCAACAAAATATAGAATAACATGATAACATTGTCTTGAAAATATTGGCAGGCTATTATTTACATTATGTTGTCAAAGTATCCCAGAGCAGAAATTATAGATGAGTGGACAAAATTTTACGACCTGAATGAAGCATTCCACTGTGAACCTTCTGAAACCGATAGCTTGGAAGAAGCTCAACTCCATAGACTCATTACAGACTTCAACGAGTTTGAGAAGGTCATTAACGTACTCAAAGAAGATATAATAGAGGCGCAAGCAAAGAAGAGAAAGAAGTAGGAATGGAATTGAAAAATGGTAGAACGAGATGGAGTACGTCAACTAATTAAGACTGAACTTGCATGTAATCAAAATAAGAATAAGGCCAGCTGAGCTTTGTTTTACGAACGGATGTTAATGAATCTCTGGACATTAATTTGGTATTGTACTTCTGTTACTCATAACCTTGGAATTTCCTTAAAGTGTTAATGTAAGCCACTATATATATTACCTTTTGATAATGTAAGACACTACTTCCTACAATGTGTTACATGCATACAATTACCGTATATGGCGTCAAAAATTAGTCCTTAAAGTGGTCTCATGAGTCCTTAATATGGTAAATAAAAAATTTACCACATGAGTCTTTAAAGTGATAAAATGCGGCCACATAAGATTTGCATAAACCATAATAAGTATGCAGATCATACTTGCTATATGCATTGATGGTCATATCATCCCTACTTTCTTTGAGAAGGAACTTGATTAGTATTGGTTATTAAGCAAGGATATTTTATGTTTCGCCTTCAATTCTTCATTCATCATGACCAGGGGCGGAACCAGGATTAAATTATACCTTGGGCTAGATTTAAAAAGAAGAAAAATTGAATTTTTTTTTTTTTGAGGTTTGGAACCCAATGGGAGGCTCATCCGCACGCCTTTAATATTACCATTCAAAACATAATACAGGGGGACATAAAACCAAAACCCTGTAAATTACATAAATAACATAACTAGCTAAACTTTACCCTATGAGATCCGCTCATTTCGAACTCAGCAATTACATCATTATTATCAATATTATCCGCATATGTCCTTTCAATATAAAGAGTCATCAAATCATCAAGAAAATCATCATTCATCTTATTTCTAAGTTGACTTTTGATGATGTTCATAGATGAGAATGCCCTCTCTGTTGTTGCTGTAGAAACTGGAAGAGTCAAAATAAGACAAATCAATCGATAAATCATGGGGTAAAGTGATGACGTACCGAATTCAACCAACTGTCGACACAAATCAGATACAGAAGTTGTCTTTGCAAATCTTTGATCCTTCTGAACATCTGCTATAAAGAACTCACACTCCAAATCTAGAGCAAGCATATCATATGATGAAAAGTCTGAAGGATAAAACTTCAAAGCAAGTTTACACACATCTTTAGGTTTGAATGCTCGAAAATTATAACGTGGATCAAATGAAGCACTAAGAAGAAGAATCTCCAAGGAACTTTCTGTAAATCTGCTTTCAAGCTCTCCCAACTGAAAGTCTATCACAGCATAAAGTAGATTGACACGATAATAATGCTCATTTGAAATATTATTTTCACAATCCCTCAACCCTTTCTTGTAAGGAGCTGTCATGTCCGGCATAGAAATAGCATGCTCAGCACAAAAAGCTCTAACCTTCATAATCAAATCATCCCAACCATTTTCTCTCATATCTTGAAGCTTTTCTTTTGTTATTGAAAGAAAATGCAAAGCATTCAATATGTTCATGTCTTTTCTTTGCAAAGCTTGACACAAAAAGTCAGTAATCCTCATAATATCATGCATCATCAGCAAACAATACACAAAATCAAACTTTTTCAAGGCCTTACCGATTGCTTTTGCTTCTCCTTGCACTTTGTCCACTCCATTCTTATACAAATCGTCAATAGTTGCTCGGGTAGCTCCAAACAACTTAATCAGACTTGAAATAGAACGAAGATGTGAACCCCAGCGAGTAGCCCCTGCTCTTTACAAAGTGCAAGCTTGATTCATACCTGAACCTCTCTCAAGTGTACCAGCAGCCACTAAATCTGGGATTTCTACTTCTCTGAAAGCTTTTAATATAGAATGTCTTTTTACACTAGAATCAACAAAATTTACAATCATAGTCAGAGTAGAAAAGAATTGCCACAAATCATGCACTCCTTTAGCTGTAGCATTCAGAGTCAATTGTAAGCGATGAGCAATCACTCTTTAATCATGTTTCTTATGCTAACACAAAGCAACTGAACAAGTATTATTCTTTCTCAAAAAAAAAAAAAAACTGAAGAAGCATTATCACAAATACTTGTAAGTTGCAAGACCTTCTCACTACTACGAATAGATCACCTGTAATTTGGAGAAGGAGGAGTGGAGGACTGTATGGGCTAGGATCGGCAGGGGCGGGGGGCGGCCGGGTCGAGAGGAGCCGGGGGGTGGGGGGCGCGGGTCGGGGCAGCAGCCGGCAGCGGCGGCGTCGCGGCGCTTGACTGAGGACGATTTCTGGAAGGGCGGCGGGCCAGCGGCAGAGATGCAGTTTCAGCCGGAAGGGTAGGGAGGTGAGGGTCTGAGGGTAGGGAGGTGAGGACGATTTCGATCTGAAGTTCTACAACTTTTTTTTTTCTTCTCCCAAAATACTTGGGCTAATTTTTTATTTTTTTTTTCACCCAAAAAACTACTTGGGCTAAAGCCCATGTAGCCATGGGCTAGATCCGCCCCTGATCATGACACGCCAAGCTTCTAATGGTCATAATCGATGATGCAACCATATAATGAAATTAGGCTTAAATTTTAAGTTAGCTAGGCTCCTTTATTTACTACCCTTCATACCAAAGTAGACTTCGGAATAAAATGCCACTTTGATTTGAAGAGTAGAGGGTTCCTCCGAAAACAGAACAAATGAACGGTGCAATTTATTTTGGCGAAAACTGCAGGCTGATTTTCGACTTAAGTACGCTTCTTGTGTTAACCATTAAGAGCTTTTTCATCAACCAAAAGAGAAGAAAACAGCCCTAGATCACATGAGTTGTATTTATGTACAATGTGTTAGATTCATAGACCATGGTGACCTAACTAGCTAGCTAGCTAGCTCTGCCGTTCCTGAATATGTGATTATGTTGGTTAGTGGTGCTGGTGGAAGAATTGAATCAGATCACGAACTCTGCTATTGATTTCACCAGAAAGGTAAGAAAGACCGCAAGGACAAATAGATCCACTAGCTCCCTTCTTTCTATTCCTACATTTCATGGATTAATCTTGTAATAAATGGTGGCTAAAATTTCTATTCCTACTTTGGTATGAAGGGTAGTAAATTTTCATCGTTTGTGTGTACTTACATGCCGTACACACAAACAATTTCCATCATTTGCAAACTTCTTTAATTCACGACCCATTTTGGTATAGCAAATTTCTATTGGTGAATGATGATATATATGGCAATTTCGGCAAATTTCTATTGGTAAATGATGATAGATATGGACCACAGCTAAAATGTGTGGCATTGTGAATAAAATAAAGAAAAGGAAGAGTTGTGTATAAATCAACGGCGAGCTTTCTTAAGAAACGTTATGGGGAAAGTAACGTCCACTCCTCTGCTCTTTCAATCAAAGCTGGTCTGTTTCTCTCTGCTCTACCTCTTCACCTCTCTGTTTCTAGCTCTATACACCTCTCTCTCCCAATCCAAATGCCTCTTCAGATCTTCACCTTTCGACCCAATTCAGACCCCTCTCTTCTCCTACCCTGCCAATTACGGAGAACACAAGTATGCAATCCCAACCCAACGTAAATCGTGCTCTTCCCGTGTCTATTTCTCAGGTACCCCTCCATTTTTTTTTCTTGCTCACTATCTCTTCAATTTTGACATTTGGTGATTTTATCTATGGATTTTCGGAATGGTTTTGGTTATTATGGTCAGATTATTGGAAGGTCTTGAAGGAGATCCAGAATTTGTGCAAGACTTCTTCGTTGAATTCATCGGTTTTGAGGTATATGCAGGGAAAGTCTGAAACTTTTGGAGGAAATTTCAGTACCCAAAATAGGATTCCTTATTTTGTTCATTACAATGAGAGCACTGAAGTTCCTTGTGGGTTCTTGAAAAAGTTTCCAGTTAATGATTCTGGTTAGTTTGATTGATACTCAAGCAAGTTCCGTTATAAAGTCTCAGTCTTTTATTTGTCCCTTTTAGATTAAGAACGAATTTAGGACTAAGAGTGTTGCTTTACTTGCTTATGTGTTATACAGATAGAACTGCCATGGAAGAGTGTAAAGGTCTTGTAGTAGTCTCAGCTATCTTCAATGATCATGATAAAATACGACAACCTGAGGGGATTGGATCGAAAACCCTTGAGAATGTATGTTTCTTTATGTTTATAGATGAGATAACCCTCAATGGATTCTACCAGCATCATTTGATTCCAGAGAAGTCCGAAAACTATAAGATTGGCGCATGGAGGGTGGTTAAGGTTTTAAGCAAGGGCTTGTATGACAATCCTGCAATGAATGGTGTGATACCAAAGTACTTGGTTCACAGACTTTTCCCAAACGCCAAATTCAGCATTTGGGTGGATGCAAAAATGCAGCTGATGGTTGATCCTTTACTTTTGATTCATACACTTGTTGTGAAAGAGAACGCAGACATGGCGATTTCAAAGCATCCTTACTATGTTCATACTATGGAGGAAGCAATGGCGACGGCAAGGTGGAAGAAATGGTGGGATGTGGATGGATTGAAGAGGCAAATGGAGACATATTGTGAGAATGGTTTGCTTCCCTGGACTCCTGATAAACTTCCATATCCCTCAGGTAATTTAGAGTATAATTTATATCTTTTTGGATTAGTGAAGCTTGCTTGAATTCTACTGCAGAACTACTTTAGGCACTATAAGTTGTGAGGCCTTTTATAGAGTTGGGTGCCAAGTGCCAACCACATTTTGGTGTTTCAGGAGGCATATTTATTTATCGTGAGAGATGAAATATGGTACTTTTGGTCTATTTGTATCGGTTATAAATTGTAAGCACGAGGGAAAATTGTTTTCAGGAGGTAGGTGCAATTAAATATAGTGAAAGCTGGTCCAGAACTTGAAAGAAATGTGCTATGAGAAATGGTCCAGATATTATATATAATAAAGGTTGCCCCTCTTGAAGCTACTTGAAGTTCTTTCTAGACGTAGTAACACAGTTCACAATACATTGTAATGTGAGTGTCAAAATGCAGATGCATTTTACAGACATCATTTTGGCTAGTACATATCAATAAAGTTGCTTGATTTCTCGCTTTGTAAAAATCGCAATCTGTACGAATGATCACTTTGTTCATGGTACTTGGCAGATGTACCAGATAGTGCTGTGATTCTGAGGAAGCATGGACTGAGGAGCGATCTATTCTCCTGCCTATTGTTTAATGAGATGGAGACATTCAATCCAAGAGACCAATTAGCCTTTGCATATGTGAGAGACCTCATGAATCCAAGGCTGAAGCTGAACATGTTTTCAGTTCAAGTGTTTGAGCAAATTGCTGTGGAATATAGGCACAACCTTAAGCTTGGAGTTGTGACCAGTGGAGGTGAATCTACAGGAAGACCCAGAACCAAAAAGACCAAAAGGGCAGGCAATGATTTCTTGTATGTCAATGGCAGCTGTTGCAGTAAGTGTCAAAGGTATCTTTTGGACATGTGGGGGGAATCCCCTAGTTGATTTTGTCTATACCAGAAATGTGATAGAAACTGAATAAACAAGATAAAGGAGAGGCAGAGTACAATGAAGAGAACAGAAGATAAAACAAAGACCAAGCAACTACTTTGGAGGCTTTTAACAAATTGAAAGAAACAACAACATCAGTGACATGTTGACAGGGGCTTTTTCTTTTATCTAAATGTGATTGTTCTTTTTGGTGGGTGCAGTTGACAGGTCATGTGAATCATTAGAGAAACCATGCAATGGTCCTTGTACAAAAGTTGAGAGTAGAGATCAGCTAATTCATAATGCCTATACATATTTGAACTCTTCAATCATGTTTTAGAAGTGGATTTTAAAATAAAATAAAAGAAAAGAAAAGTGGAGGAGAATAAAATGCGGAAGGTTAGAAAATATGATGAAGAGTTAATAGGATTTTTCATCCTCATATATTTACCTTTTCTGTTATGATTTTTTTTTGTTTTTGACTTGGTTATTTAATGATCTCATACTCCCATTAGAGATAATAGCAGAAATCTGCTGTTGTATTATTGTTTTGGCAAAAGAATTTAAACCACACTATCCGATCGTCAGATGATGGCTTCAAGACGTATATATAGTATCCAAGAGTTGGTCACATATTATGATTGCTTGCACAATCCTGCATCTTTAGCAATATCTAAATCTTCTTCTTTTTTCTTTTTCTAAAATTTTATCTTTACCAATATACAGTTACTTCAGTGTGACTCTTGTGAGTGTCACTTAGAACATTTCCAACAACTCTTGTAAAATTAGAATTATCTATGATTTAGTGAAAAAATACTATATTTTTTTCTAAAAAATACTATATAACATTCTCTATACTACAAAAAGTGAAATAGAGAAAGAGAATCTATATATTTATAGAATTCTCAAAATCTGTATATTTCATTAAACTTTGACAAGTAAAAAGGAAAAGAAATATTTATATTATCAAATTATAAATGTTATTACTCTACTCCATAAACCTATTCATGTAATGGGAGTGAAGGTTGTTGAAATGGCCATTGATTTACTCTTCTTCTTCGCCTTCATCCTCACCCTTTCACACCTAATCCTCATCCAAAAATTGGAGAAACTGCATCAGCAAGTTTAATCAATTTATGTTGGAGAGTTGGTTCAATTAAACAGATAACATACATACTAGCGGTGTGCTTCAATTTTCTCAGGTTAGTCAGATTTAAATTGTCTTTGATTAGGGAAAAAAATAACATGTGAATATGATAATTGAGAAGGGTCTATTAAATAAAAAGTCTAAATGTCGTTTTTGAAGGTAATTCTAATTTCTACCGTCTGGATTAACTCCACACCTTGCCATGCCAAAATAATAATAATAATAATAATAATAATAATAATAAATAAATAAGGAAAATGTTTCCCATCTCCCTCACAAAAACCATTTGAAAAAGTCATGACTTATAAGAAACACACCATTTTCTCATGCATGCAACTCGCATCAACCATTTTCTCCACAATTCCATCTCCATTGCCACATTCTCTAACCTCTCTCTCTTTTTCTCTATCTCTCTCTCTCTCTCTCTCTCTCAGTCTCTCTCTCTGATCACAGCTAACTAACAATGTCTAGCCAGCAGCTAATCGCGACCAACAGAGACGGCGCCGAGGTCCATCACGGCGAAGACATATGCAAGCAAAAGTCTCACCAGCTCCTCGACAAGATGCATCTGCCGCGAGGCCTCCTCCCCCTAGACGACCTCATCGAGTTCGGCTACAACCCCACCTCGGGGTTCGTTTGGCTCAAGCAGAAGAAGGGAAAGAACCACCGCTTCCACGCCGTCGGACGCACCGTTTCATACGACGCGGAAGTCATGGGGTTCGTGGAGGAGCATCGGATGAGGCGTCTCAGCGGGGTCAAGAGTAAGGAGATTTTGATCTGGGTCTCCATTTCTGATATCTATGTGGATCCAACTACTAATCCCGATAAGATCACGTTTGCCAACGGCTCCGGAATGTCGAGGTCGTTCCCGATCACGGCGTTTCAGCTTGAAGAAGGTGGAGATGTAAATGGTAGTAATGGAAAGAAATAAAAGGCTTGTGCTTTTGGTAATATTAGAGATAAAATTGGTTGTCATTTCTCTTGTTGTTTGATTATTTTGTAAAACTATGTTAAACCACACTAATGTTAAATGATATTATGCATGTTGAATTTTTGGTCTTCTTGGTTTATGATCGAGTGCTAATCGGATACCCTAGAACCTTAAAGGCTAGCTTGAACAACTTATTGAAACCACCCTTGAATCATCATAGAAATGCATATTAGATAATGATTGAGGCTATTTCTCTACACATGAGATGGAACTCTCCTTTTCCCAAAAACAGGAGGTTCCTGCATAACAGAAATAGCTGCAGATATAGGCGACCAAAAATACATTAACCTACTATATTTTATTTATTTATAAATTGTTGCGACTGAAGAACCAAAATTTCCCGTGTGTTGTATATGCCTGTTTACATGTACAAGAATAGAAGCTACTGCCTAACAGACTAACAGAGAGTGAAGTAAGTGCAGATAAATTTGCAAACCATAAATTCAGAATGACAGCATGAATCCCATATATGTTCCATATGGGAGTCATGACAATTACGTCTAAGTCCCACAATAAATGAGCCAATAATTAATAAATTAACTTGAACAGTATAACTAGAGATAAAAACAAGAGATAGTTTTCAAATTGGGAAATAAAAAGAAAAGATTGCAATACGTATATAGAACTCAGATATCACTCACTGTTGGATGTTCTTTGATAAAGAGTAAAACAAAAGAAACTAATCAATCTAAAGCTTGAAGAATGGGGGGAAAGATCACCTGACGAACGAAAAAGGTTTGAAGAGATATATGTGTCGACTCTCTCCTTTCGCTGGCGTATTACCCATCTGCACATAGTTTCTATCTATAGCGATGGTAGCTTCTGAACCTGGTACTTCCTTTTCCTCCAAATTCCGTCTCCATTTGGTTTCACCTTCCTTCAATGGTTGGCGATATAGGTATTGAAACTCGTTTACGCATTTGCTTGCCATATTGGTCAAGCTTTCATCTATTTCAAGCAGACTCTGCCTCCAGCTTTTAGGAGGGGTAGAGGCAGGGCTGGTCTCTAAAGGCCGGACTTGAAGCGTAGGCATGAAAAATTGGCAGAAAATCAGGGCAGATATCACAGTACTCGCGTGCTTCTTCACCATCCCAACCCAAAATTGCCGAAAAGCATCAAATTTCGACTTTGGCTTTGTGCACAAGGGGCACGAGCGACTTATCTCCGATGGCCACTGAAGTAAGCAGTGTCCATGATAATAGTGCGAGCAGGGCAAGCGAGTAAGTTGTTGAACACCACTGTCAGATTCGAAAAAGCCCTCCATGCACAGAACACATGAATATGTTGTCTGGTATTCTGTAGCTCTAGATTTCTTCAAAGCATTCTCAACGAATGTGGATGATTCGGCAGTAGGATTGAGCTCCGTCGCATCATAGCCATAGCCACTCACAGTGCGCAACCGCAGAGCAAGGCTGCGTACGGCGAAGACAATAGACAACTTGGGGCCAGCTCCATCAACTGCCTGAAACAATTGTGCAATAATAGCTGGCTGCTGAGGTTTTGGCACACTCCAATCCTCTAGAACCTCTTTAAAAAGCTCAGTGTGCTTCTTCCTTTTCGGCAAGTGCCTGAGAGACGAAAGGCTGATCCAGAAGTGAGACTCTGTCCAGATGGGAGACTCTTTATAAGTAACATCTCTTGCAACTGGAATTTCGTCATAGGCGTCTTCATCCATCCAACCACTCCCGCTAAGCTTGTAGAGCTGCAATCTGATCAGAACCATTCCTCTTCGGGTTTCATCAAAGAATTCAATCGACCTTTCATGCCTTGCCTCACTAAGAAAGTAGCAACTCTCGGTCGACATGGTTGAAGATCAACTAGCTAGCATTTTTTGAATTAAAAGATCATCAGTAATTGGAAGTCGATCATGCATCGATCTATTCAAGCCTAACTTTTGAACCGACCATATTGGATAAGTTACGTTTAATTCTTATACGTACAAGATTCAATTGTGAATGACAAGAAAACAGGTTCGTGATCGAGATACATACAGCAGTATGAGCAGATGAATGAAACAAAAAGAACCCTAAACCTAGTGCAATATTGTGCCGTAATTAAAATGAAGCAAAGTCCCATATTTGGGGCGAGGGCCATATACTTACAAGCTGAGAGGCTGCCGTCTTCTTCAAAATGACATGGTGATTGAACTGTGGTTTATTAGATTTATTTTTTTTTTTTTTTTTTTTTGGGAGAGGAGAAAGGGTGAAAGCAGCCTTGGTCGAGTTTTACAATTTTATAATTGTAAAGGAGTTCTTGTGGAGTTTGAGCAGGAATCTAGCACTGATGGTAAGTAATTATTTTAATGCAGGAATCTAGCACTGAAGGTAGGTAATTATTTCCGTATAAAAAAAAGGTAAGTAAATATTTCAATTAGAATATCAGATATATAAGTATTAATCTTGTTCCGCAAGTAATCAATGATATAAGCTTTTCAATTAGGTCCTTTATAGCTCTTTCTCTTTAGCTATCAACCACAAATTAAGGACATATTGACACTACTAGGATGTTGAATCAGCGAATAAACATTTTACATTTTACAAAAAAAAAAACCTCTTAGCTCATCACGCATACATATATTAGCGAGAATCGAATTCAAGCGAACTATAAATTACTAGCGTGGTATAGATCACCACCAAGACGCTCACCTTTTAATTTATACGTACTGATGGACGGAATGAAAATGATACGTATAGAAAGAAACTCCAAGTTGAGTTGGTTACTCTTGAATACTTTACAATCGTTTTGTTTAGCATGTTACATGACCACGTACACTAAACAAAGTCTTGCATGATTAAACCTTCTTTAGAATTGTTTGGTTAGAAACTAGTCATAAAATTTCCAAACACTATTATATAAAATGGCAACCACCAATCATAATTGAATTAACTTAGTTTAATGGTTGGGTGTGAAGTGGCCTAATTTAGTTTTAACTTAGGGTAACCCTTCATTTGCTGCATATAAGAAACTCTGTTTTGGGGTGATCTATTGGCAGAAGCTACGGCTCTTGATGATGGTCAACTTTGCTCTATAATTACTTAAATATTTCTGTGGAAGGTGATGCCAAGATCTTGATTGCTATATTCAGGGCATGATAGATATTCCTCAAAAACTCTAAACTCTTGTGGTTAATATCAAAACTATGGCCGAATAATTCTCGTCCATCTGTTTTATATATATTTTTAGGGAAGTGAAGTTTGTAGCCGCCGTCTTTAGCATACTTGGGTCATAATGTTCAGAACTCTTTTGTTTGGTTTCTGTGTCTTGCCTTGTCGTGTCTCCAACGTTCCGTCTGGATCAGTTGGAAAATGAGTTGTGTTTTGAGGTTTCATTTTGTAGTTTCTGTTCTTCACGAAAAAAAGGAAAACAACATTTTGCGTAAATGAAAGCAGTAATTTGAAGCAGAATAGTTAAGTAGAACTTGTTGCTCCAACCCATTCCACTTCCTCTAGGTAGCTTATAATTCTTTCCAATTCCTCCAGTATCGAAGATGGCTTCTGAGCTGATCAAAAGTTATACAAATGACGCGGAGGTTTACCAAGGTGAAGCTCTCTGCAAGCAGAAGTTCCAAGAGCTTTGGGATGAGTTGTGTCTTCCCAAAGGCGTCCTGCGATCAGACATTGAGGAGATGGGGCACCACCGACCTTCAGGCTTCGTTTGGCTGAAGCAGAAGAAGAAGAAGGAGCACAAGTTCAAGAGCATTGACAAGACTATCGTCTACGGTCCTGAGCTCACAATGTTCGTAGAGAAAGGTAAGATCAAGAAACTCACTGGTTGTGACAACAAGGAAATGTGCTTCAAAATCTCTGTTTCTGAAATCTCCTTCAAAGATCCTGCTCTAGAGAAGCTTAGCTTTAAAACTTCAACTGGCCTATCAGGAACATATCTGGCTTCAGAATTTCAGGATGAAGATGATGAAAACCAGAAAACCAAGCACTGAAGTATGTAGTTCTTTACCACTCAAGGATTCAGAGAAGTCTAAGCATTAAATATACTTATAATAAAGTTGTATGGAGAAATGTTACATATGTATATCCAAGTTATCTTAGATTAGAATTCTTTATGATTTGTGAAGCATGAAAGTTGATTGTAGTGTAATTCTGTAATCACTTATCTTCAATACATGTAATTACTTATCTTCCATATAAATGCCAAAGTCGCAACAGAAAATGTTCAAAAGCTTTGTTCAGACTCCTTTCTTGATCATTTGACTTGTACGATTTACTTCATTACCTTCACTCGCGTCCTCTATCGAATCCCCCAAAACCTGATAAATGCCTTCAATCATTGAAATGATTTCCTGCTAAGCAAAAAAGTACCCAGGGGCAGACAATTTGAGGAAATGCTATCAAACAATTGACTAGCTATACATATGTAACATTCAAATCCCAAATCACAGTCATTCCTTCTGAGTCCAGCTACAGCTACAGGCAACTAGACACCGAAATAAGTATTTAGTGTTCAGCTCAGACCTTTCATGGAAATGGACAGTTGCCATTAGCACTTAAGCAGGTCTCTGCCTGGTCAACAATTTAAGGAAGTTTCATATTCCGCTCTGTGATAGATTTCATCATGAACCACGGATTTCCACACCATTGTGTCTTCGTTTCCTTTTCTCCTTTAGCAGATAGTTCCGAACCCCAACGGATTTGAAATGCCACAGAAGCTCAGATATTTCATCTTGAGGCAAACTCAAACCATCTCTTTTAATTGATCTATGTAAGGCACAAAAGAACTTTGGGTCTTCAAGTCTGATGTAGTCTCGTAACAGCCGCTCATGATCTGGAACCCAATTCCGAGGAAATGGCGAGTAATCACAAGATGGGATCGAAGACATGTGAGAGAACCGAACACCTTCAATTGCATCAACAAGTCCCATCCTTAATAGATCAGAATATTCAGGTGCAGAGTTGTTACTGCTCTCCCTCAGTGGACGACTGAGATCGCGGCTAGCTATACTATACACTTTGGCCCTTGATTTTAGCCTATACCTTGCAGCATACAGTTTTGCCAAAGAGCTGCGAATAACATAAGCACAAAAACCAACAACTTTCTTACGATTATCAGCGTATCTGTACCAATCAGCCATGGTCTCCAATAACTTATTCATCTGGGAGTTAGTATGAGCTTGACTCGAGTAAAGCATTGGAGTGCAGGGCAATGGCTCGGGATCTTTATCACCCTTAACAAATGCAAGCCGCCGGAATTGACGTATACATTGCTGTAAGCTAGCAGTAACTGAAAGTAAAGTCCCTACACCTTTTTCACTCACTACATTACCTCCAGTGGCCGTGTACCGAAGCGTAGGGTGTATAACCCTCCTGCAAATTATATGGTCCAAAAACTGAATCCCCCTAGTTATGTGTTCAATCTCCAACTTCGAGTTATCCAACCTTATCCCAAATCTTCTCTCGCAAAACTCAATGATTTGCTTTCTCATATCCACTGCATCCTCTCTAGGCCCTCGAATACCAATCAAGAAATGACCCCCATACCTAATGTAATCCATTTTCCTAGTTTTCTCTTCCCCACTAGCAGGCACAAACTCCGGCCAAGCCGGGTTATGACAACCATCATCAATCGAATTTTTCCATATCGAATCACTCTCAGACGGCCTAAAAAACTCAACTATCTTCTCCTCCATAACTTGATCCAGCTCATTCAAACACACATTTGATAGTAAAGGACTCAAAATTCCACAGTTCCCATAGTCAGGTACCTTAGCTGCTTCCTCAGGAGCAAAATTGAAAAACGTTCTGAGCCAATACGGGTCCGGTTTCGCTTCCTTGTCATTCAAAATTTTCTTCTTCTTCGAAACCTTCTTTTTCTTCTTCTTCTTCTTCCTCGGCCATTGCTCATCACCATCACTCCTCTCTATCCGATTCGGCGCCCTGAGTGCTGATCTCACCAGCCCCAATATCTTCCTATCTCCCACAGCCTTCTCCAAGCACCCCATCACCACATTCCTATCCACATTGTCGAAAACCTCACTGATATCTCCCTTCAGAAACCACAAGTACCCGGCGAAATTGCTCCGGATGGTTCTAATAACAGTGTGGCAATTCCTCCCCGGCCGAAAACCATGCGACTTTGGCGAAAACCGCGCCTCAAAAACCGGCTCAACGATCATCAACAACACCTCCTGCACAACCCTATCCTGAAAGCACGGCTCGTCGGAGTCGAGCAGAGCCTGGAGCTTTCTCTTAGAGACGAGCTGGGTGGTGGGTTTATCGTTGGGGCTGCGAATAAACTGCTGGGTTTTGCTGTTCCAGGCGTAGTTGCCTTTAACGACGGCGTTTCGGAGGGAGAGAAGGTCGTGGAGGACGTGGGAGTGGACGGCGTTGCGGGGAGGGAACGTGCCGGTCACGTGGGCGCAGCAGCGCTGGTAGGCGAGGAGCCAGATGTCGAATTTGGAGAGGAAGCCGGTGAGGTTGGGGAAGGCGGTGGTGGTGGTGGTGTGTGGGGAGGAGAAGGCTTTAACCCAGAGATTGGTGCAGATTTCGATTGGGTCTTGTTTGAGGAGGGCGTAGGGGTCTTGCTGGTCGTTTAGGGGAGGCGGTGTGGTGACTGAAGAAGAGAGTGTGCGGGAGAATGATGAAGCTCTGATGCACACCAGGTGTTCGACGAAAGGTCGCAGTGAGAACATGGAGCGCGGGAGGGAGAAGACTGTGAGGCCCTTTCCCATGTTTACGCCAATTTGAAATTTCATGGCATTCAAGTTCTTAAAACTAGTATAAGAAGGGGCGTTTTAGTAAAATAACTGGGGATAACAAACACGTGTCACCCTAAAGTGGGGTGGATCCCCACCAAATCTTCAATCTCAGTTGTGTCTTGTTTAGACTTTTACTAATTGGAAAAGGAAAGTCTTGGCGCGAAGGAAGTAGCTAATTCTATGATTCCTATCTAACAGAGGAAATGGCAATTATTGCTCCTCTGATATAAACCCAACCCCAACACTCCAGTCTCAGAAAACTTGTTTAACTTTACTCTTTCGGACCAGAAAACACTGTTTGTCTTCTCTGAAGTAATTCATGTAAACAAATGAGGGGTTTATGATTTTGTAAATATGATTACCCAAAATTAATTTATAATTAAAATAATAATTATAAATAAAGAATACTAATGGGTTCCGACGGATGTTAAATAGATAAGGAAAGTAGAATCCGTTTAAGTCGAGTCATGTGTATCACACACTTTCCTTAAGACAATTACGCCGCCTCTATTGGTGCAAAAGGACTTCTTAGCGTTTGTCTCCCAGGATACAACGACCTTTCGAGTTCTTGTGGCTGCACTGCTACAAGAACACCTACGAACTGCTAGTACCTTCTATATATCACCAGAATAAAACAAGAGCACAAGAGCAGAAAATTGAATACTCTCGATGTTGTGTTGGTGTGTTGGTCTCGGTATTGGTGTTTTAAACTATGGAATAGGAGGCCCTTTTTATAGTGTGAGGAATGGCCAAGGCTATTAAAATCAATCATCAATATAGGGAACTCAATGGTCATGAACATCTCACTCAATGGTCATGAACATCCCACTCAATGGTCATAATACACATTACATCATATGTTACTAGAATATCAAAAATTTTCCAGTAGCAACTGAAGAGTCACTTGACTCTTACCATTTCTCTTTTTCAATAGCCAACTTTGGATGACAATTTTTCATTCATCCCAAAACCAAATTTGTCATATGAACACATAATATTGTAGTCTTCATTATGAAGAATACAAATCCAAGTTCAATTCTCATTGACTATAAGTATAACACACTTTAATTAATCCATTTAAATTTGGTTTCAAAAAAGATTTTTAACCCATTTTTCCAACAATTCCCCACATGAATAAAATTGGCCACCAAAGACTCGATAGAATTGGTGATAGATTTCTATGGTCGAAACCTGCATAGGATAGGTAGGTTTTACCCTTTGAACCTTCCCTTGTGAAAGTATAATTACGTTACTAACTAAACAGTAGACGCGATGTCCTTGAACTATTCGTTATTTTGTGTAACTGATAGCATACCTCACACATGAGTCTTCCTGGTACATTGCAGTTCTCACTATTGTGCCCGTTTTGGCCCTGGACACACGCCTGGTTCTGTAAGAGTTTGATAAGAATTGTGCCCCAACAATTCTCTTAGAAGCGGCCCCACTTCTCTCTTACATAGGTGATCTCTTAATTAAGAGTAACCCGCATTACTCCGCTCGGTTTTTCCGACGCATAAGAATCATTAAAAGCTTAGCTTAACCTAACTCTTACGGGTATCACTGTTTTTCATCATAGGAATGGATTTGGGTACTCCCCACAGTGATCCAATCTCATCTCCACAATTTAGTTTTCCCATTTGAACCTAGCTCTTGGGATCTCCAGTCTACTAGGATGGGTATCCACTGTAGAAATTTTATTTTCCAAAGCTTTAATCCCATTCCTCTTGATGATTTTGTCAACTAACTCTCTAGTTAACCCTTTGGTTAGCGGATCCGCAATATTTATCTTTTGACTTCACATAGTCAGTCAAGATAACTTCAATAGAGAGTAGTCAATTAGTATTATGTCATCGAAAGATGTGTCTAGACTTACCATTGTACATCTTACTTTGTGCCCTACTAATTGCAAATTGACTATTACAATAAATTGCAGACACATGTCTTGTCAATCTTGGAATATCTTCCATATTGGTGTAACCATTGTCATAATTATTCCCCACATTTGTCTGGTACCACAAACCCATACTTCATTGTGGATCTAGTTATAATGGTCCGTTTGGAGGATTTCCATAACACTGTTCCACCTTTTAGTGTGAACACATAACCGCTAGTACACTTAAAGACTATCGTGTTAGATATCCATTTTTCATCTCAGTATCCTTCTAGGACAACACAACTAAAATATTACTCGTGTGTCTCTTTGACTTGCTCACATAAGCAATATCCATATTTTTCATGTCAAATATGAAATTTAATATATCTCTAGTGGATTTAATCATCTTATTATTGTATTCAAACAATAAACATGCCATTACATATCCACTTACTTTTAAAGTATCATAAAGCATACTTTGACCCTTGTCAATGTTAATTAGTCTACATAGAGCACCATAATTATCATATATCTTGGTCTATCATGCCATATATTTGGATGGCTCAACCATATTGGTGAAAAGAAACTTTATTCATTCTTGGACAAATGTCATTTAAATAATCCACCACTCATGGTTCTATTTTATTTTATAAACTTGGCTTGGTCATACCACAGCTCTAAGTCTTTTATTCCACAGTCATAATCATTGACTTCATCCATGCCTTGTTCGTTGGACATATTTTCAACAAGTGCATCAAGTGAAGCCCATTCAATTTCTCAGATTTTTCTCTTTGTGAGGCTGAGACATGTATTCAGGCAATCACATCCATGGTCGGCATCTTGATCGACTCTTAGTTGTTTCAGTAATTTTTTCAATTCTGAAAACATACCCATAAGTGTTAATTGAAATAACCACTTATTTATTAATTCAATGTAAATGTAACTTACAAATTCCGTAAGACAATAATATCTATATAGGCAACCATTCCGTAAGACAAGTATACAGGCAACCATTCTGTAAGACAAGTATACATGCAACCAATTCTGTTTAGGCAACCATTTGGTAGTACAGGTATTACGCAATCACATCCGGTTGACACCTTGATTGACTCTTTGGTTGTTTCAGTAATTTTTTTTTTCAATTCTGAAAACACACCTATAAGTGTTAATTAATATAATCACTTATTTCTCAATTCAATGTATACGTAAGCTACGAATTTCGTAAGGCAACAATATTCGTATAGGCGACTAATTCCGTTAAGGCAGCCATTCCATAAGGCAACAACAAGCTTCGAAAGAACCTTAAATCCATTTAGGCAACCATTACATAAGGCAACAACAAGCTTCGAAAGAACCTTAAAACCGTTCCATAAGGCAACAACAAGCTTCGAAAGAACCTTAAATCCATTTAGGCAACCATTACATAAGGCAACAACAAGCTTCGAAAGAACCTTAAATCCGTTTAGACAACCAGAACCTTAAATCCGTTTAGGCAACCATAACCTTAAATCCGTTTAGGCAACAAATAATCCGACGGATCATATAAGCAAAATCACATGGTCAATAATTTGTCTTAAGTTGTAAACAAAGGAGGGGTTTATGATTTTGTAAATATGATTACCCAAAATTAATTTATAATTAAAATAATAATTATAAATAAATAATACCAATGGGTTCCGACGGATGTTAAATAGATAAGGAAAGTAGAATCCGTTTAAGTCGAGTCATGTGTATCACACACTTTCCTTAAGACAATTACGCCGCCTCTATTGGTGCAAAAGGACTTCTTAGCGTTTGTCTCCCAAGATACAACGACCTTTCGAGTTCTTGTGGCTGCACTGCTACAAGAACACCTACGAACTGCTAGTACCTTCCATATATCACCAGAATAAAACAAGAGCACAAGAGCAGAAAATTGAATACTCTCGATGTTGTGTTGGTGTGTTGGTCTCGGTATTGGTGTTTTAAACTATGGAATAGGAGGCCCTTTTTATAGTGTGAGGAATGACCAATGTTATTAAAATCAATCATCAATATAGGGAACTCAATGGTCATGAACATCTCACTCAATGGTCATGAACATCTCACTCAATGGTCATAATACACATTACATCATATGTTACTAGAATATCAAAAATTTTCCAGTAGCAACTGAAGAGTCACTTGACTCTTACCATTTCCCTTTTTCAATAGCCAACTTTGGATGACAATTTTTCATTCATCCCAAAACCAAATTTGTCATATGAACACATAATATTGTAGTCTTCATTATGAAGAATACAAATCCAAGTTCAATTCTCATTGACTATAAGTGTAACACACTTTAATTAATCCATTTAAATTTGGTTTCAAAAAAGGTTTTTAACCCATTTTTCCAACAATTCATACTGGGGTTTCCAAACAACCGTAGCGATGCCGTTGGAGGAGGAACCCCACCACGACGCAATCGAGATTGAGGAGTCTGATATTACCAAGCTCCAGACTGACTTTGAACTCGTCTCTTACACTCTCTACTACGATGAATTTCTAGGTATCTGCTACCTTCCTCTCTGCTTCTCCGTTTAAACCATTGCTTCAATTTTAGTCAATTATCTATTTTGTTCGTATAAATAGGTATTTCTTTGGCATTAGCCTTAATTTATTGTGAGTATGATCACATTCATCATTGTGAAAAAGAAAAGTGTGAATTAGAATCAAAATCTGATGCAAGAATAGAATAGAAGAAAAAATTGATGCAAGTATGTTATTATGTACATATGTGGAATTGTTAAATCTGGAAATCGTGTGTCTAATTTATCCCTGATTGTGGAGTTCTAAAGGTTGGGCTTGCCCAGCTGTTTTACTATTAGGCTTAAATACTGGGAAAGAACAGTTTTCTCTTAGTATTTTGAAGTTCTAGCTGTTTGACACTAGGCTCTAGTTACTCGATGAATGCCGATTCTGATTCATCCGGCCTGCAATATGCTTTTTCCAGTTAGTCTGTTTCATTCAACGGGAGTGGAAATCTCCATTATCAATTATGAACCTTTGAATTGTGTTGTGCAGAGTGCAGACACAGTTGTGCTGCAAAAATCATGGACTATTGTGGAATCCGCCTTAGAAATATATGGCCTTTCATGCAAACTGGATCTGGTATGTAATAGGTACTTTTTTTTTATTTCAAAGGGTTTTGATTTGATATGTACATACTAAATTATTGCACTTCTGTCAGGTAAAGCGTTATATGAGATTGTGAGCCTGTTGAGTGATTTAAGTCTGCCCCAACCTCTTTTCTTAGATATGCAAAAGCTCACCTTTTGGCCTTTCTGATCACAATTGTCTGCAGGAGCAATTTCTTGCACGGAGAACACGCCTCATGGGCGCTGTCATGTAGGTGCATATTTTGTGATCTAGATCATCATGCTTCTTTCTATTTTCACATTCTATTGATACCCTTAGGAATTTTGTCTAAATTTTCACATATAATTTGTTTGAAGGGACTTGTTGACGTGACGGATTAGTGTAAAGTTATTTTGATCCTTATATGTCTGACATATACTATTCTGGTCCTCCCCTTCTAGCCTGCAAGTAAAGTTACCGTTACGACTCATATATGCCTCTGAATGAACAGGGAAACACTATTGCTGTCATGGGATCACTTCATGGATTAAAGACGATAAGGAGGATTGTGGATGACTGTATAGCTCATGATGTGACTCCTGCTCCCCTTGTCGAGAGGATGAAAAAGAAGAGCCAAGCAAAGAAGGAAAGGAGGATCAAAATGACGAGTGAAGTGACAATTAATCTCCAAGCTTTGCGTGTCTAATTTGTGTTTTTTGAGACTCATTTAGAAAATGAGTTAGAAAAATATCTTTAAATGACCAAACAAGTTAGGGGTGAAGTTATTTTCATCATTGCTAGAGAGTTTAGTTACTACTGTATATAGTTGTAAAATGCTGTAAAAATTAGTCTTGATCATGATGAGTTAATATGTTTCAGTGCTTGAGAGCTGAAAGTCTGAAACAGATGGATCTAAGGGTAAAGGTTACACAAACAGACCGAGGGTACGGTCATTTACCTATAAGTTTTTCATTGTACTCTTTTATTATGTTCAAAAACTTACCCAAGCATAAAAATAAACTATTCTGGGGTGATGAGTTAAGTAAGATTCTTTGTACATATTGACACTTGGAAAGGGTTAACAAGGCTTGCATGCCAAAAATTTACCCTAGCTAGCTACCATTAAGGAACCCTAGAGATGCTGTCCATATATTTGTTTGGTAACTTTGGTTAACAACGTTTATGGAGGATTAAAAGATGAAGCACGGTTGGTAACTTGGTACGTACAGTAGCCCTTTTCCAGGCCGGGTTCCAGGTCGTGACATCTATCCCTCTGTATGTAGTGCATGGAAGGAGAACAAATTCGTTTGCTAGCGTATACCTCTGAGACAAATTAACATGATAAACTCGATAGAAATTATTTTGGGGAGGAAGTAATGAAAGGGGCCTGGGAAGATTCATCTCACTAATCAAAAGATAGTACTGCATGTGTCCGCCTGAGCGTAAAGGCCGGTGACCTAGCTAGGTATCGAGAAGACTGCAAATGTGAATAGGGACCTGTGTTGGCTAAAGCTATGAACTTGGCCGGACAAAGGTCAAGGCCGGTGTCCGGGGATAATGACTTACGATGCGATTTCTTTCAGCAAAAGTATCTACGTACAAAATGCCTCTTCCTCATTGAAATCACAGTAAAAGAATACTACTAGAGTTATAGTTGCTCTAGCATCCGGGCTACTTATGGGGCAAGTCTGATGGGAGTGATCAACAAACAGAGACACGTATTCGAAAAAGAGTATACAAAGAGAGATGGAAAAGGGTTTTGTTGAGCATGTTGCTAGGTCGGCAACTATCGCAGTAAGCTAGGTTGACGGAATCAATAAACAAAAAGAGTATCAATATCAATCTTTGTCTATAATAAGCAAATGTACTGTGTCTATAACAAGCAGAATTTTCAGAATACGTATCGGTATATATGGATCCTATCATTCCTATGAACGTATATAGGTTTACACGCATCAATGCACGTCGCAAAGATCGAGAGCCATACCATTCCCTTTCCCTTTCCCATTCCATGCATACCCATATATATATGGAGTGCACGCTACGAAAACAACCCAACCCATGCACCAAGAATTGGGGCTCCAATGCAAATTCACATGTTTTTCTTCCTATTTTCCGGCTTTACAATCACACTGATCAGATAAGTTTACCAATGCATTGACTTATTTGACTTCAAACCACATTTCTGTATATTTCAGAAGAACTAAAGAAACATATATACCCCAATCTACTGATCTTTACATCTCAAATTAAGCAACTGATCGACATATAATAATTGCATGACTTGGAATTGACATGAAAAGAAGAAACAGAGAGAACTCTATCTGATGATTTTTATTCATTCATTTCTGTATATATGTCTATTACATGGCTAATCAAGAAACTGATGTTTACAATTCTCATGCCACCTTTCCGATGAAACATATTATGGCCGGGAAATATGCGATCGAGTTAAACAGAACCCACCAAGAAACTCATATGTAAAGAAAGCACAAAACTAACAGATCAGCGATCACAGACAGCAATCCATCACTGCATATATGATGAAACCGGTGATTTAGGGTTTGGCGAGGTCGCAGTAGACGACAACGTCGTTGGGATTTCCGTTGTGGCATGGCGACGAGCCAGAAGGAGGGACAAAGCCCTTGGGAAGCATGACGGAGAAAGGCCCGTTGTTTTTGAACTTCTTGGCCGGATTCTTGTCTTTGTTTCCTGCCCGTTTCTTGTGGTTCTTGGTCAGTTGACGTTGTTGGCGGTCGAGGAGAAACGGTATCGACTGCTTGACGTAGAACACTTGAGACTGGGCGGTGGCGGTGGAAGAATGGGTTTGATCGTCTGGTGGTGAAGAAGAAGAAGAAGTGGGGAAGGTGAAGAAGAAGAGGAAGGTGCAGAAAAAGAGGATGAAGTACTTGAGCAAAGTACCCATGAGAAAAAGAGCGATATTAAGAAGAGGTTTTGGTTTCTTGTGCAGAGAGAGCTATAGTCAGTATAGTGTTCAGAGGAAATTTCCAGAGAGCGAGGAACGAGAGCTGTACTGTTATTAATCCTAAGAAGAGGAAGAGAAAAATTTGGGATCAAGCTGGTTAGGGTTTGAAACCTCTATTGCGGGCCCGGGTTATATTTGAGAAATTAGCGGAAGCCCATTGGATTAAGACGTACTTGAGAAATTACCAAAGCTTGAGCTAGGTTGATGGTTTTTTTTTTTTTAAATATATATATATATATATATATATATATATATTTGTATATATATTAGTTTAATTTATTTATATTAAAAATACTTATGTACTTTTGATACTCTACACCAGAAAAAGAAAGAAAACGAGAAACTAAAATGTCTAATGAGTAACTCTCTCGATCTATTTTATTTTTTTATTTTTAATTATTTAACGAAAGATTGTATCGTTTTCACGACTTTACTCAACTTTACACTGTATTATTATCTATTTTGCTCGAGTTGAATTCTAATGCAAAATTAGACATAAAAATAGAGTACGTAGTTTGGTTTTGGTTTTAGTCACCATCATCATCACTCTTATGTATAAATACTTCTTCTTCTTCTTCTTCTTCTTATTTTTCTTTTAAGCTCGGAAAAGTATAAATGCTGTGTTGTAGGAAAGTTATTTCTGTAACTTCCTGGATGTGTCTTGACCTAATTAGACTAGATTAGATGATTATGTAATAGATAGGGAATCCCTGATTTATCGGGATACTTATTGTAATGCCTATATAAAGGCCTCTTTATCAATGAATAAAGTAGAAGTTCTCTCTATTATAATTTCTCCTTGAACACGTTATCAGCACGTGGCTCTAGCCTTTTGTCTAATAGCCATAAAAAATTCATAAACCCTAGGTTTCCAATCAGGAAAAAAAAAAAAAAAAAATCAGAAACCCTAACTCTCTCTTCTGCCGGCAACTGCTTGTCAGCAAAGAAGACCTCTGCCCAGAAATCCTCTTCCGCCGACAACCCCTTCTTCGGAAGAAAGAAAAAAGAAAAAAATTCAGAGGCTCCAAGTTCTGTCGACAAAAACTTTGTCGGCAAAGACAAGAATTTCAGAAAACTGATCCTGCCGACGACATCTTTGTCGGCAGAGACTGAAGAAATCCTAAGGCACCCAGAGATCTTCCTTGGGCACCCCCCCCCCCCCCCCCCAGCCGGAAGCCTACGACATCCGTTTTAGCCGTCGACCATGCCTGGACGATAAAGCCTCTGCGCTCTCCGCTGATCCATGTGTGCTCAGCCCAACGCCATCGACGACGACGACAAGTCTGGTGCTCTCGAATCCCATGTTTGACGCCGCCGCCCGGCAGCCTTGGAAGCCCAGGCGTTGCACGACCTGGATTCCCCACCAATCCGATCGACACCAGCGCACGGCGTTGCTCAATCCGCGCGCCGGATCTGCATGACCCGGATCAGTCCTGACCCGGTTCCTCCGCCAACCCGACCCGAGTAGGGTTTGGGCCTCTGCCGAGCCCAACAGCCCTTTGGGCTTTTCTTCCTCCCACTTTTTCCTATTTTATTATTTATTTTAATAATTTCCTGCACCTATCTAAATAGGAAATATGTGGTCATTCATCGACATGTTACGACGATGTGTACGCCATGGAGGTGAGGAACAATTTTCTGCATTCGTCTAAAGAACGAAGCGACTATTGCATTTTGCACAAGGAGTAGAATCGAGTTCTCAAGCGCATTTTATATTACAAAACGTTCATTGGCGAACTAGCAAGTAAGATTTTATAAAAGTTCCAGCTTTTGAACATATACGATATATATATCGGGCGCTATTAGCCTTCTTCTACTCTGATCCTGGCCATTCTTATATCGCTGATGAGACCTAAGATGGGGATGTAATTACCCATACGGTCGAAGTTTTTAAGTGATGGTCCTGGGGGAATCACGTTTGAAAGGGAAATTAAAAGAAAAAAGATGCTTATGTGGATGTCTGAGTACGCCACTTTTGAAGGTGCGATATGATGTCGCCGGTTTTATGCATCGAAAAGATAAATTGATGACCATATACGTCATAGGCCTTCTAATTCCGTTCTACATACTTGAATGGTATATTTCATATTCATACCAATCCGACGTATCTCTTTTCTTATAGATGTCGTCATAGTCACGACCCGATTTTGAGATTCTTAATCTCGAGGGCAAACAATACCATCGATGAGTTTCCGATGTGTAGCTTGCTTTTCAAAGCAAAAGTTTCTCAGTCATTCTGAATGAAGCAGTAGCCACTACCCCATTTGGGGATTATGTCAAGGCCTAGGCACTCATTTTTTAGAACGCCATATTCATCCAACTCTGAAGCGACAACATCTGTCGATAAAAGATCCCTAAAGAAAAAAAATTTAAGAGACACGCTCCAGTAGCGATTAAATAATGTCAATGACATACTTATCCCAGAGATTTCATTGAAATGGGAAACCATTCGTTTCTTTGGATTATGACCTTGACACTGTTGACATAACAAAAATGATAGAGATCTTATCAATAAGACTCTTGATAAATTCCCCATAGCCTATGATGTCTTATGACACCCATACCGAAATTCGGTTGACTAGGCTGAATAAATAACAATAATTTTGAGACCTGTTGGAATTAAAAAGATTCATGAACCACAAGCTCACTATGGAAAGGCTTCAAAATAAAAGAAATAAGAATCAGAATTCCCCGTATCAACAAGTTTCTAAACCGATACGTGGAGGAAATCAAAATGGTAGAAACCGTGTGACACGACGCTCCAACACTTGGAGACGAGATGGCGGCAATGCCGCACCTTCAGGGGGAGGCCGATTCGGCCATAGAACCCGTCAAGGTGGCCACGCGCCACCTCCTCCCTCGTCTCATAACAACAACAAAAACACTAGTTTTGCTCCTTGTTACAAGTGTGGTTCCTCTAAGCATATGCACCACGTGTATAATTCTAGCAAAGAGATGATTAATGCCTACAAGAGATAATTCTAGCAAAGAGAATTATCATGCTGAGTGAGAACTAGTGATGACAATCTCACGTTAATCTCGTGGCTGAGCACTTCATTCCTGAAGTTAAGACTCAAGAGCCTACTCAAGCATTAGATGTCCCGGATTTTGATTAGTCTTTATGTTTGACTTTTCATTAAGAATTTTTCAAGTATTGTAATGGCTTTGCCATATCTTATAGACTTTGATCTCTTAGTTGTTTTCTTTGGAATTAGAAGCTTGCTTTTGATGTATTAAAAGTTGGCAAGTTAATAAAATTTCTCTGTTTTCCCATATTATGAGAAATTTTATGTTTTTAAGCAATCCAGATTCGTGTTTTAACGACTCACGTGGTTCTTCTGAAACACTATTGGGTCACATTGGCTTAGTATATTGGACTTATAATTCCACCTCAGCTCAAATCAAAATCAAAATCAAAGAATAATTAGAGCTAGGCTCGACGTCACAAGCCTAGTGGCCGACGTCGGCCTCATGGTGATGATACCTCGGCTTCGGCAGCACAAAGGTGCCACGGCACCGTGCTTTCAAGGAGGCTTCGGCCTCGGTTCCATAGCCGCCCGAGAAGGTGCTTAGCACCGATCCTAGGAGGCTGAGCCTCCATTCTTCCGGTCACCAGAGGTGTTCAATACCACAACGTGCGAAGCCTCAGCTTCGTTTTGGTTTCTGATGATAATTGCTCGGTTATGTAACATTTAACCTTGCACTTTCCGACTTTAGTCGAAGTTATAAAGTCCAAATGCCATGTGATACACTCGATGAGATTTCATCCCCTTTTCTTTCTCTATCCTACGGGGTAGTGATTAGACTGTGTCCCGCGAGAAAACCACCCATAGTTTTTCATCTATTTAGATGTCTCGCGGTGAAGTTGAGTGTCTAGCTGATAGTGGGACAACCCACACTATCCTAAGGGAGAGAGAGTCGTTTAAGTATTATGTGCAATATAGATGATCAATGACTATATCGATTAGAACCTCGCCGGTTGTTAAAGAGCGTGGATTCATTAACTTTACGTTACCTAATGGTACATTTATCGATGTCATTGAACGTATTCTATGCACTAAGAAAAAAATCGAATCTTGCTGTGTTTTCCAAAACCTAATTGCCATATGTTATCACTTTGAAATATGAGAATGGTAACAATTACTTGTGTATTTCCTCTAATGAATCATTCCAGAGAAGAAGTTGAGTCAAATTCAATGAGAATACCTCATTCCAATTCTTGTTATTGGATCTTATGACTCATACAAGCTTTTATATTGCATGACCTATAAATCATAGCTCACTCATTCAAAAATGGTATATTTTATACCGATGAAAAGGTCTATATGTCTAATTTCCAGAGACACTGACCGTTTGATCATAGCTATCATATTGAGTGAGTTATGGTCATTTCGGCAACATAGGACGGATCTGTCCGGAAATCTATAGATCCATCAACTTCGACAGAGCTTTGTGATCAGCTCTATTCGAAGTACATTGTGTACTTTATATCAATGGAAAGCTACCGATGTCTAGTTTCCAAAACATTTTACGGTTTATCGATACCTTCTATAATGAAGAAGTTATAACCATTTTAGTACACAAAGGTCATGCTGCGCGTGAATCTGATTTTCAACGCGAATTTGTATTTTAAGATGCATAATGCTCTTATTGCAAAGCTTGTACACTAGCAAAGATGAATCCATTGTTATCCTTTGTTATGGATACAAAAGAAACCATTCTTACAACAAATCCAAGATGATATGTGTGGACCTATCAACAAGAATGCGGACCCTTTGTGTATTCTAAGGTGCTGGTTGATGCATCGACGCGTTGGTCACGTCGATTTGCTGTCCACAAGCTGTATTTGCCAAGCTTTTAGCTTAAATCATCAAGTTAAGAGCTCACCACCATGACCATCTTATTAAATCTATTAGGTTGGATAATGTTAGAGAGTTTAACTCCAAGACATTCGATGATTATTGCATATCCATAGGGATTGAAGTTGAACATCCCGTTTCTCATGTTCTTTCTCAGAACTGCCTTGCAGAAGCCACTCTTCAGCAACTCCGGCTATTAGCTAGGGCTTTTGGTTATGGGAACCAATTGCCAGTTTCTGCATGAGGATATGTAATACTACATGCAGCTATGCTTATTCGTTTTAGACCCAATGCCAACCAGACGTGTAGTGCATACCAGCTGGTTACTGGTTATAAACCCAATATTGCGCACTTACGTACTTTCAGTTGTGCTGTTTATCTATTACGCCTCTTCTGCGTACACAGATGGGTCTACAAAGACGTTTAGGTATATGTTGGATGTGAATCCCCAACAATAATCCGCTACCAACCACCGTAGATATCTTTACTGCGCGTTTCGCAGATTGTCACTTTGATGAGACACACTTCCCACCGTTAGGGGGAGATAGGAATGCTCACATTCCGAATGAACGTCAGGAATTGACATGGTGTGCCCCCAACGATTTGTCTCATCATGATCCCCGCACTACTCAAAGTGAGTTAGAAAGTGACGAGATCGCACATACATACTGCAAATGTGCCGGTAAGGTTGAAGATCCGATCATATGGGATCGGTTTGGTTGCCCTAAGACCTAGTGCCGTCGGCATATCCTCATGAGAGGGTAACGCTGGCGGCGGCGCCGCCCTACGGGACTTCGTCGCTGTTGTTGAATCGGATCGCAACGGTGCCACTGATGGACTTTGAAGGGGCAGCAGCTTCGGCCTCGGCTCCCACCAAGAAGAGGGGAAGACCGTTTAATTCTCGAGATTTAAAACCTTGAAAGAAGCGAGTTGCGATGGCACAAATTAATCCGCTCATCATCAATGAGATTGTCTCTGACTATAATTATGTCCATGATCAACTATGTGTTTTCTGTGGGACGCCACAGAACCTTTGTTGATGTCAGAGTACACATAAATCTCAATTACACAAGTGCGCACGTGTATTCTGTGGATAAAATTTCACGTATGTTGATGATGTAATCGCTTATTCCGTTGCAGAGTGTCAACGAAGAATGTATTGGCCGAAGTGGAAAGAAGCAATACAGGCAGAACTAGACTCGTTAATAAAAGGCAAGTCTTGGGATCTGTTAAGTTGATCCGGAAAGACGTTAAACCTGTTGGACATAAGAGAGCCTTTGTTTGTAAGCGTAATGAGAGAATGAGATCATGTGGTATAAAGCAAGACTCATGACGCAATGTTTCTCTCAACGACCTGGTATTGACTACGATGAGATGTATTCTCTCGTAATGGACATTATTACTTTCCGCTACTTAATCAGTTTAGTAGTGTCCCAAAAACTGAAGTTTGCAGCTTATAAATGTGGTTAATGTATACCTATATGGGGATATAGATGCATATATATACACGAAAGTGTTTGAAGGACTTCTAATGCCTCGATCAAGCAACTAGATTGTAACGTCTGTTGTACTACTTGATTGGGAGGGGATACAAGAACAATGATTTATGCATATGCGTGTTCATAAGAAAGACAAAGTCTAGACACAAGAATCCATTCCGTCCTAAAGAGGATGATGAAGAGATGCTTGGAGCTAAATACATGTATCTTAGTGCAATTGGGGCGCTATTGTATTTAGCACAATATATTAGACCAGACATCCCTTTCGTTGTGAACTTATTAGCTAGATTTAGCTCAGCGCCTACGCATCGTCATTGAAATGGTGTTAAACATCTGAAAGGTTCCATTGACTTGGGTTTGTTCTATCCCTTTAGCACCAGAGAGGTTTCCACCACCGGTCATCCTCACACCAACGCCACCGGCAGCGCCGCTGTACGCCGCGGAACTGCCGCCGGCACCGGCGACGTGGAGACCGGCATAGGTGATGATTTCGGCCCTTCTTCGTCCTTCAATGACCGTCTCCCTTATCCAAAGACTCCCAACAATGTCTTAGTTGGTTTTGTAGATGTTGGATATCTCTCTGACCCGCATAGTTCTTTTATAATGTGCAACAACAGAAATTCCTGAACATTCAAGTTAATCAAGTGAGTTCAGATGCAAATGTTGCAGATTTGTTTACCAAGTCTTTGAGAAAATCTATGTTTGTGAAACATGTGAAGAGCATTGACATGCGCCAGTTATCAGAGCTCTAAGTTTGTTAGACATCATAGAGAGTCTATATCACATGTCAATCACAAGTATAGTAGTTGGTGCGTTGTGCTCTTTTCCCTTCGTCCATGCATTTTATTTTTGCCCAAGAGGTTTTTGTTTTGCTGACAAGGTTTTAGTGAGGCAACATGGGTAAGCACCATCAAGACATTAGGCGCTCGACACAAGGGGGAGTGTTGTAGGAAGGTTATTTATGTAACTTTCTGGATGTGTCTTGACCTAATTAGACTAGATTAGATGATTATGTAATATATAGGAAATCCCTGATTTATCGGGATACTTATTGTAATACCTATATAAAGGTCTCCTTATCAATAAATAAAGTAGAAGTTCTCCCTATTATAATTTCTCCTTGAACATGCTGGTCTTAATTAGATCGACCAACTTGTCTAAATAAGCTCGTGGACTTGCAATGTAGTCCACAAAAGTCAAAACTTAAACAGCAACGTGCTACGACGACGTATCGGTAGCTCAACAAAACCAAAGCCGTCATCTCACTCTCCACAACCCTCCCTAAACTCAACTCCAACGTCTCGCCTCCCTCCTCCGTTTACACCCTTCCCGCGAATCCAACTCCGCGCCCAAACCCGAAAACCCGAACCCGAAATCCGAAACCGTTTCGATCACAGACTCAGCCAATCTGACCCGGAATCTCTCCCAGATTCCGATCCGAGCCAGAGAGACGGAAGAGCTCCGCCTCAGCAGCGACCGCGGCGGTGATCGGATCGCCGATCATGTCGTCCAAGTCTCTACCTTACTCCAACAAAGATATCCACTACGACAACGCCAAGTTCCGGCAACGTTCCGTCTTCAAGGTCCCCTCCATCTTCACTCAGATCTCTCTCTCTCTCTCTATCGCTTTGATTCATCACTCATCTCAATTCTGCAGATTTCATTGACTTTCTTGCTCCATTTGATTTCATTGCTCATATTTGCTCCGATATTGATTTCATATGAATCAGAAATCAACTCTCAACATTAGAACTTGAGAATCTCAATCATGTTATGAAGTCAACATTATGATTTAAACGCCAAATCATAAACAAATTCAATAATTTACGTTTAATTTTTTATATTTTTTTTTTGAATTTTGAATTGTGAATTTTCGTATTATTAGCTGTATTGAATTTGTGTATATGTATGCACAGGTGATAAATCAGACCTTACTCAATAGTAAAGTAAAGCAGCATTGTACGAGTTGTAGTACAGGAAAGTTTCTAGTGTTACTAATGATATTCGGTATAGCCTGTCTACTGCTGACGCATACGAGCTCCACTGGTGCTGTTTCGTATGGTGTAGTGAATGGTAATGGTACATATGAGCACAATATAAGCGGCGGCATTAGATTTAGGAATCTTTTCAGGCGAGCGCCGAGGCTTCCTCCTCAGCTAACGCCGGACCAAATAGGAACTAGTGTTGAACTTGGACCCAATTGGGTAGATAGGCAAGAAAGTGTGAAGAAGGCTTTTATTCATGCGTGGTCCGGGTATAAGAGGTATGCAATGGGGTTTGATGAGTTGATGCCCTTGAGCAAGCAGGGAGTCGATGGGTTAGGAGGCCTTGGTGCAACTGTTGTGGATGCCCTTGATACTGCTATGATAATGGGTGTGGATGAGGTTGTTTCTGAAGCAGGCTCGTGGATTGAGAAGCACCTGTCGAATAGGATTAGTGAGAAAGGCCAAGTTAATTTATTTGAAACTACAATACGTGTTTTGGGTGGTCTGTTAAGTGCTTATCATCTCAGTTCAGTGAACCAAGGGACAAACTCAACACATAAAGGACCTGAGCCGGCTGTTTATCTAGAAACTGCTAAGAACTTGGCCGATCGTCTGCTATCTGGATTTACTTCAAGTCCAACTGCTATTCCCTATGGTGATGTTGTTCTTCGTGATCCTTCAGCGCATCCAGCTCCAGATGGTCTTAGCAGTACTTCAGAAGTTTCTACTTTACAACTTGAATTCAACTATCTCAGTTCCATTTCTAATGATCCAAAATACAGTGTAGCAGCTATGAAGGTCTTAGAACATATGAAGACTCTACCAAAGGTGGAAGGACTGGTTCCTATATTTATAAAGTATGTGCCTATCTAAATCATATGTCCTATTTCCTTTTGTACTTCTGTGATATGTGATCAATGTGTTTATTGTTTTTTGGAGGGTGCTGAAAAATTCTGAGTATTTGCTTGGTTTCTCTTTTTTCTTGGATATAGATATTGGTTGATTTCTTAATTATTACTCAGTTCTAGAAATAAATATGCTGCCTTGTTTATGTTTTGACTTTTGATAAGGAACGTATTATGTATTTTTTGCTTAATGTTGTCGTCATACTGCTTGCAGCCCTAATACTGGTGAATTTAGTGGAAATAATATTAGACTGGGATCTCGTGGCGACAGCTACTATGAGTACCTACTGAAAGTTTGGCTTCAGAAGGGACCAAACCGAGAAAGTAATTTGACATATCTCTATGATATGTATGAGGAAGCAATGAGAGGTGTTAGGCACCATCTTGTTAGAAAATCCATTCCAAATGGATTGGTTTTTGTTGGGGAATTACCTTATGGATCTGATGGTGATTTTAGTCCAAAAATGGATCACTTGGTATGCAGTACTCACCAACTCTTTGGCAGTTAGACAGCTGATAAATTACTAGTCTATGCTGTGTTTCCTATTAAGTTTTCTAGAGTAGGAGAAGCAAAAGCTTGTCTAATTGGACACCATGTATACATGTATGTTTACCTTTTTGTGGAATCCAGGATAAATGTGATTACCTGTCTCTAGGATGATGATCAAGCTATCCTCTCTCTTTAATCTGACACTATGTACTGCCTTTTTCAGGTATGTTTCTTGGCTGGCACTCTAGCTCTTGGTGCCACCAAAGGCATTACCAAGGAAAAAGCAATGATAAATGAATTACTAAATTTTGAAGATCTGGAAAATTTGAGACTTGCAGAAGATCTGGCTGAAACATGCTTTCAGATGTATTCAGTAACATCTACTGGTCTTGCTCCAGAAATTGCTTACTTTCATACAAAGGTTAGTTTTGTATTCAGTTATTTATGTGTTGTTTAGAACTTTCACCACCAGATATGTATGAGCACCAAAATTGTTATCTTAATAGCTTATAAGCTTATTGATTTTTCAATTGCTATGCTGTATGGGACCTTAAAATCTTCTCCAATCAAAGCAGGAATTTTCTGATGGACATCTTGATGGTGGTAACAAGAGTTCAAAATATTTGAATGACATAATCATCAAACGAGCTGATCGACATAATCTCTTGCGACCTGAAACTGTTGAGTCATTGTTTGTCTTGTACCGTATCACTGAAGATCCAAAGTAAGCTTTTTCTTTGTTGTTATTGCATGCATTACTTTTATCACACACAGAGATGATAAGTTAATCCTCTTAGCACTCTTACACTTATATACTTGCACATTGCAGATATCGTGAATGGGGTTGGCAGATTTTTGAAGCATTTGAGAAGTACACAAGGATTGATACTGGTGGATACAGTTCTTTGGATGATGTAACTACTATTCCACCTCATAAAAGAGACAAGATGGAGACGTTTTTCTTGGGAGAGACTCTAAAGTATCTATACTTACTGTTTGGAGATAGTTCGCATATTCCTTTGGATAAATTTGTTTTTAACACTGAAGCTCATCCTATTCCAATCGAAGGAACCACCTAGAGGCCGTGTATTCGTGTAACACTATGCAGTATATAGTATCATGTAAGAGAGAAATCATGTATGGACAGTTCATATGATACCAGGCGTAAGCAGTAAACTCTAATAGAGGTTTCGGAGGCGGCTTTAGTTGTTTCTGTTGTGCCATTAACTGGTGAATTTGTGATTCGATACGCATTCTTTACATCACCGTCAGACGACTAAAAGGAGTACTTTCCTGTATGTCGCTATACTTGTGGTTCAAGATACAATAACAAATTGTAATATTTATTTCTTTACAAATTTTGATTAATTAGCTGAGGGTCGTTTACCCTTTGAAATTTGATAGTATGAAGTGCCAATTTTGTAAGTGATTTCTTCTTTTCTCCAGTATTATTACTGGCTTTTGAGTTTTGAGAACCACAATGTTGTTTAGTCACATCAGAACTTCAGTTAATTCTTATTATATGTCGCCTAAGAGTTACAAGTTATCCTCACATCTTTGAACAATATTAGGTCAGATCAGAGTTCACACGTTGACAATCGTTATGAAGAAGAAACAGATGATCACCATCTCTAACAACACTGATGTCTTCTATTTCTGCATTCTCTGCATTCACGACTTTTGTAGCTCTGTAGCCTCCAAACTTCTCACCTGCAATGTTACAGTCTGATCCTGTTAAAAGGTTTGTTTTCTCATTTAAATTGCGTTTACTTTGTTTAATTTTTCAAGTTTTGTCATCTCATTATAATTCATGGTTATCTGGAAGTGATATTTCAAAGGTAAAAGAAAGAAAGAAAGCTTACTAGCAACTCTGAGCAGCTCGTCTATGGAATCAGGTAGAATTATTAACTTGGCAAGCTGCCTTCCCGGCACACTTTCACTTTTAGAATGCATGTGGATAGTTACTCTCTTGCTGTATGATCTGATCCCTTCTTCTCTGTCAGTTGCAGGGCTAGACGGGCACGGATAGGACTTCATAGCTACCTCTCTCAAGTGAGAATGAATATGTTCGTGGTGTGCCGGTCGTTTGCAATTTGCTTCACAATTGCTGGTACTTCCAGATTTTTCTGGCTCAATCATCTCTATTCTATGTTCATCTATTTCTCTTCTATTTTCGCAACTTAATGAGAGGTCATCTATGCTCTTGTCTCCTCGCTGTTGTGTAATGCCTTTTGGCATCCATCCTCCAGGTTCCGGTTTGTTGACGTTTGTTCCTCCTTCTACCACAATTTTTACCTTTTCCAGATGGCCCTGACAAACGGCAGCATGAAGTTCAGTTTGGCCGTTCTCAACTGTCATTTGAGCTTTGCCTATTTCACTCTTCTTCCTTGCCTGCAAAGCTGTAAAACAGTTGTTCCTTGCTTCCTGCATTGCTGCATCTTCATACAAGCTATCTTTCTGTCCTCCTCTCTGTCCTCCTCCAGGACCATTGTTGAGCATTAAGCCTGGATTTGTTTGTGGATATTCAAAGCCTGAGCTATCTTCCCCTTTCAGTTTCTGCAAATGCACTACAGATTGTCAGTTTTTGAAAAACAAGGGTGATCTGGATGTAGCTGAACTTTTTTAGTTTATTTCAGTACCATAAAAATGTTATTCATGATAATCTGCTCGTCTTGCTTATTTGTATCTATAGTGGTCATCAGTGAACTTCTGCGCAGTCTTAATATTTGGGAAAGTTCAGTTGTCCGAACTGTGTAAGGCTGCGGCCTGTGACATAATACTCCAATTTCCCCCAAAGTATCCCCAGAATTTGCCTTTCCTACAATCTGTGTGGAGCATTTGCAGTCAGATATTACCTCAAATTGACTAGTACTAGTGATCCTACTGTTTAATACATGCATATATCTGTGACATACCTGCTCTTGCCCATCAGTATTGGATATCAAAACTACTGCACCTGAGACCAGTATGTAAAGATCCGTTGGGGCCTCATTTTGCAGAATAACATCTTCTTTGGGTGGAAAGTACTCAGCATCTATTTCTGATACCTTTGTGAAAACAATAAATGGTTTTAGCTGCCTCTGAGAAAATTGAATGATAATGTGAACTAAAGGTACTATTGACTAAAAAGATGAGAGAATGTGATGCTGTACCAGTTGGAAAAGGAAGTCATATGAAACTCCTTGGAAGATATCAACTTTCTGAATGATGGGGAAGAAGAGATGTTGAGCAATGCTTGAACGAAGCGCTTTTGGGAGATCATTCAAGGTCTCTTGTTGCTTCAACCCTTCTGTCTTGAACTTGAGGCATATGTGTGACAACATTTGGTCCTGTATTCTTGGGGGCAAGTCATTTCTTGCTGCAAATTCTGAAGCAGCTCGCACGGTGTCCCTCTATTAACACCAAAACCAAGCTTCTTGCATTAATACTTTCTTCTGAGGAACAAAAATAGAACTTTGTATGCTTCAATTTGAATATTATAAAGAGCTAGTAGAGCTGCTTATCCTCATATGATTGATATTTAAGATGGCTATTCTGTATTTGAAGTGAGACTTTAAAACTGTGGGGTAGAGAAGACAGCATGTAAAGGAAGGTGGCCATCCAAATCTTATGCAGGCAATATATGCAATGTGGACCTTTTATTTTGACTGCGACTGGAAATTTATTCTGCTCCATTTAGTTGGAGCTATAGAACAACGAAGTACTTACAAAGTTTCTGGTTCTGCTAGTCGAATGAACCACAAGGTTCGTCATGTTTCCGATGAGGTAAGCTGTCAATCCCAAGTTAAACAGCATGTAGAAAATATCGAACAGCATCTCCCTTGGGTTCTCTGCATGCAAGTCTCCATAGCCAGTGGTTGTGAGTGTTGTGATAGACCAGTACATTGCAGTGACGTATCTGTTCCAAAGACTATCCTCTTTGAAATTTGGGTACACTGCGCCAATCCATGTTTGTTTTGAATCGGGGTATCTGTCTGCTATCAGATAGTAAAAGCATCCGGCACAATGTACAGCAAAAAGGGTTACCTGATATTTGACCACAGCTTATATGGTGAGATCCACAGATGATGTCTCAAAGAACAAGAAGATTCAAGATATGTGGATTTCTAGGGACTTACAGAAATGAGCTTTGTGCACCGAGTCCAGAAGTAATTGAATCGAATGTCCTTCTCAAGTCTGAAGGGAAAGCAAAGCGGCTAGTAAGTATTCTGTATTCTATGCTGAAACTTCCAACTGTAGGAAATTTTTGAAGAAAGAAAGACATATTGGTCGGGAGTTACTGATATTGGACCTTGCAAATAGGGCGCTCACTCGTCTGAGGCGCCATAGCCGGAGCATGTTCAATAATTTAAAGCCAAGTTCGCTGCCATGTTTTCCGAACATGAGGCTAATAGGTTGGAATGGGGCAGTGGAGCACACATCGAAAATAAACCAGGTTGATATATACCTGCAGTTTGTTATTTGTATGCAAAAAAAATGAGTGCTTTCTTCTAGAGTAATTATATAGTTGTATCAGCAGAATGAAGTTACCAAAAAGGCTGCAAGGCTTACACACCTCATTGCAATTTGCTTGGGATTATCAACAAGAAGATAAGACTGGTTATCGAGATATGCCACGAAGAAAGTGAGGAAGATGTCAATGGCAAAGAAACCGTTGACAATGTTGTCGATGACAAAAAGAGCATCCTGCTTGTAAGTCAAGAAAGCAAACTCGAATGGGCAAATCCAGGCAGAGTAAATGACGAGAACAATGAGTAACATCTCCCAGGCCCTGAAAAATAAAGGGGAAGTTATGGCAATGATCATCACTATAAACATGTAACACTGTATAGAAGTAGTGAAACTGTTATGGCAATGATGATCACCTGTAACTAGGATTATAAGGCGATATAATGTATTTCCGGAGCTTGGTTGATTGGTTGATTCTGGCTCCAAGAGATGGCAATAAATCACTAGAGAAGAAGCTGCTCTGAGCTATGCTATCTATTTGGTATTCATCTATACAAAATCTCCTGAAGAAGTTTTTTGTGCAGGAAACTGACATCTTTGTGTTTCAGAATTGATCTTCAGAAGAACACTACGTACAGTAAAGGGATGTTAGATTTTTCTTGGTTGTTTTCTTGGTTGGTTCAGTGTAATAAGAAGGGGTATTAATAGTATGCCAAGTGGCTTTGGTGAGCAGGCGGTTTAGGAGTCCTTAATCTACTGTACCTTTTTCGTATCACGCTTGTGACTTCGAAAAGAATATGCTGGAAGCAAAATTATGCAGGACTATAGTGGGTGGTTACCGATGAGAAAGAAGTAGTAAAAAGAGGAAAGGAGACTTTCTATCTTGTTGAAGCAAGAAAGGTTAGTAACAATGGGGGGAATGGACACGGAAAGAACAAGTTGGGCGAGCACAAAGAGTGGCAGACATGCGCAGCTTAATTTCTGTAATGCAGCTGCAGACAATAAGTTTTTCAGTACTGGAAGAGATTAACAGACTGAAGATGGTAATGGTGCATTTCTGGTTGAGTAAAGTTGGGGTGGTGGGAGATCCATTATTGAAATCCATGTGGAGAAGTAGTTGTACAACAAGTGTGGCCAAAACTACATGAAGACTCATGAGCAAGGGAGACATGAGACTTCATTTGGGTTTAAGCAATACAATGGTTTTGGTTTGTGTATTTTCATTTCATTTCAAAATGTGAGAAATGGGACCTGAGGATGATTTGGGTTGAGTTCCCTATATATGGACGCCACGTGGACCTGTAGGAATCTGTATTAGAGGTGATGACACTGCAAAAACCCCTCCAAAACAGCTTTCTGTTATTAACTCATTCCATTATATCAGCTCCCTTCAATCTTCATCACCTTCATGATAGGAAGAGGCTAAGAGAGCTTGACTGCTGAGGTTGTTTTTATATGCAAACTCATTCAGAGCCATAAAAGTATGAAATGGATTGGTGCCATATATACACATATGATATATCCCAACTCTATCTTTCTCTCTTTTCCAATTTGCATTTGACCCGTTTGTACTTTGCAGCTAGCACAACACGGTTTTCATGTCACCGACTACTCCATCCTTTCCAATTTGTGGCTCTGCATATGCAGCTTGTTTCTGGATTAATCATGACCCGGCCTGATGAAAAGGGTTTTACTAATAACCGATCCGTGTCAAAATTATTACTGGTTTTTCAAGTTAGAACCCCTGCCAATCTGCCATGATTAATTTTCCATCGTATTTATAATTAATATGTAGGGATTTCCTGGCTCCATGAAATCTCAGTGCAAAACATGCGAGTCCCCCCATGCCCAACGCTGCATATGAGATGTTGGTCTTGTTTTTATACAGGAAAGACATGACTGGTTGTCAACAACAATAGACTTGAAGGGTTGAAGGAACAACATATTTATGCATTTGTCTTCAATACAATCATAGTGAGTTTTTTTTAGTGGTGAGTATTTTTTAATTTGTCAATTTAAAGTGAATTAAGGACTTAATGGTGATGTGATTATTGTCAAATCTAATGGAGGAAGCTAAGCTAGGTTTGAAGCAGCCCATGCACCTGCAGGTGCAGTAGTACTAATATGGCACGTGATCCACGTGCGTGTTTTGGGTGTAGAATCATTCTCATTATGCAGAAACCCTACTACTCTTGCAGAATTGTTAATCTGTTAGGGGGATTAGTAATGTTCCCATTGGACCTCCTTGTTTCTGGGGAGCCTGCATGACTGTGACAATGACAATATTGTAATACCCATTTGTATCTTTCTTGGTTTCTTTCTTTCCTTCTCACACAAGAAAAAGGTGGCTATATATGAAGAAATTAGTAAAGCAGTAGCTAAAGTAAGGTATCCTAATGTTGTAGATATACCTGTTAATTATATCAAATCGTTGACCATAAAAATAGAACTGATTTTCTAACCCACTTCAACTCATGTATCTCATAAATCATATGAACTTTCTAATCAATGATCAAATAATTTACATTGCATTAATTTAAATAAAAGAAACACACACACATATATAGAGAGAGAGACATATAAGGTCGACATTAATCTAACATAGTATCAAAGTAATCGTTGAGAACAGTTCTTGATACAGAACTTTGTCTTCTTATTCTCACTAGCTTGTTGTTTGAATTAGGGTCATGCTGTCTCGTGCAGCTAATAATTAACGTTTGGTGGTAATGCATATGAACTTAATTAGTAATAGGAAGAGAAGTTTGAATGGCCAGTATATATTCCAATCAAATTAAGATTTTATATATACTGATCGATCATGTGACCTTGATATAACAAAAATAGGACTTTTTTGCAACCACACATGAAATCAGATTGATGTGTTTTACAAAGCTGAAAAATGAAGTAAAACTCAGAAAGCAAATTGATTGAGGAGCTGAGAAAGAAGTTGGTTCATTCTCGTGATGGTTGGGAGGCGACGGGCAGTGGCCAAAAATTTGGGGCAAATTAGGGTGGTCCTTAATTCAAGTAAAATGATGGCTCATGATGAGATTGCTATATATACTTGACATTTCTCCATCAGTATGCTCATCATGGGGTCCTTAACTGCATATATACAATCCCTCCTTGAAAAGTTGGCTAGGGTTCTTGAAATTTCCACCAGTACTATAGCCTAATTTAGGTAAGATATGCCTAAATACAGCTGAAAGGATTCATAAACTGAAAATCTGCTTGTATTCCTGAAATCATGAACACTTTCATGATGCCTTCGACAGCTGCATAGGGTTTTTTTTTTCTTCTTTCTGTACATTCATAAATATATATATATATATATATATATATATATTGGTATTATTCAGACAGTTTTTGACATGACTAACTTATTGGAAGGATGATAGCCGAACGAAAAAGACGCAATTCAACTATGAATCGAATGAAACTACATTAATTACTCTACGTAGTCGTAAAAATGATACTGTATATGCAAAAGTATAAACTCCACTCCATGGCTTTCCTACTAACTGGAGATTATCAGATATCTCTAGACATGAAATTTCATTTCATTACTTCCTTGACTTGTTTGTCGTACGACACAATGTACGTACATATAGTCATTTCAGTATACTGTCTAATACCTTTGATGATATACGGGTTGTATATATCCACATCGCACGTAAAACCCATTTAGAACCAATTAATCAGGATTAATTAATAATAGTACATCAAATTAATACTGATGATGACTATAAGATTTGGCCGACTGAATATGACATTGATTCATAAATCTTTAAGACAGTTGGCGACCGCTAACTAGATGCACGTTAACTAATTAAGATCAGCTTGAAGTTTTGGCTATGTACTGAAGTGGCTCTGTTTCGACCATATTAATCATTTAGCAGCCATAATCATATATAATATCATCATCTTCTCCGTCAAAGGAGAATCTAAAGATATTCGTTCAAAGTTGAATTTAGGAAGATGATGGACCATCGGACCTCATGGTTATGATTGTTGCCTTCAACTATGGTCCGCGTTGACTAGAACGCCAAAGCATTCGGAACATCTACAACAACAGACATGCACATTTGCGAAAGTCTAATTTCATGTTGTTTAAGTATATATAACTAACTTTTGAGGTTTTGAACCCTAAACCCTAAACTTCCTACTCGTACAATTGATAAGATAAGCAAGATACGTACGCGAGAGAGTGTTAACTTTCGACTAACTAAGCGAGATTAAAAGAGAATGTACTTATGTAAGTATGTGTGTATATATATATATGTGAGATTAAGAGATATTGTTCGTAGCTGCTCGTAGCATGCATATATAAACGTTTCTCGATATGAAAATGATGCAGAATATGTTCCCCACCACAAAGTGATCGGCCAGCTCTCAATCCAATAACTTAAAAGAGGACCCCTTGGGGACCAAAGGAAACTTATCGATCGAGCCCCTACATTGCCGTGAAGCAACGCATGTTAGTTATAATTATATATATGTTAATGCTTCTTCTCCATATTGGTGTAATCGTCAGTCATCTGAATTTCAAGGTAGTAGTGGATGGGGGCGAAGGCATATTTTTTCTTGGTCCACAACGGGATTCTCTATTGCCATTGAGATCGAACTTATCCCTTTACCAAGATAGAGTAGGTACGAGATCATCAACATTATAGATGTGAGCTAATTTAAGAAGTTATAGCAGAAGAAATGATTCCAAAGAGGGATAGATTAGAATGTATTTTAATTAGTAGGATCGGAGAAGATGAAGTTTTGAGGTTGATATATATTAATTCACACGTACGTTAAAGCTTTTTGTGATAAAATTGGTTTTGAGTTCGAAATATTCTTGATGATGAAGTGGAAAATTGAGCTTTCTTATTTGACTTATAAATTCCATACATGCATCGCTTATATATGCTTTTGGTAGCTAATGTTCACTAATGAATTGACATATTGGAGTAAGCTTATTAGCTAGCTAGTTAGTTTGCCAACATACAAGACAGAACAATCCTCTTTGGTATCGCATTATTCTCATATATATCTTAGCAAGTTAGATCACCCAATCTTTGCCTATAAGGACTTGAGAAGCTTGAATGGTCTCTCTCTACTGCAAAAGCCATATTTAGCATTACATATATGTGGTCCATTTACTCATTTTAATATGCACTTTTAAACTTTTGCACTACCACAATATATAGGGACCATAAGATGGATTCGAAAATATTTTCTCAACTAGACATTACTAATGAATTTCATATTTTAGGTTGTCATGCATACTTGTTTTCGGTTTAATCTATTCTGAAACACTGATATATAATTTGTTGAAAAAAATACTTTTTTAAACTCTTTGCACATATTCTTCTTAATATGACCTTAATTATACGTGTAGGGGAGATACTTTTGCCCTACATGTGTATAAGGTCAGTCATCTTTTGTGTTGTATAACCTATATATCATCTAAACAAAGATATATAGAGCTATGGTTTCTACTTCCAATCGATATGTTTTGGGTATGAAAGAATTTCAATTGATAAATCATACAGTTATTGAAATTGTTCCACTAACAACTACTAGCCTGGCCCTCCGATCCATAAACATGAAGTGAAATAATATCAGTGATTAGGCTGGTGTGCACATTACTTATGCAAACAACCCAATGATCCTGACAAGCTTTTCTGCTTGTACTAGAAAAATTAAGCTAGCTTGTTATGTTATCTCATCTCATCTCTCGTCAACTAGTAATGTCAAATTCATGATAGTACTAATCGCATTAACTTTTTCTCCAGCTCCCTCCAACCATGTTCCGCTTACTTCTTTGCTCTCTCCCTCGACTCCAAGAGCTAGAAATATCCTAATAAGTTCTTCTTAGAACCAATTTTTAACTATCATTTTCTTCCCGCTGGGTTTAGGTGATAGGTCATTCGCAATTTACTTCGATATTCTACCATCAATCAGTAGTTAGTAGTGACAATATACGAGTGATTGATATCATGAAAAAATTGAAACATGAGTAGCATCTCCCACTCGATCAAGTACTCAAGTGAATGAGTAGAGCGGTTAAAAGTTGGCTTTAATCACTCATGTTTGAAACTTGGGTAGAAAAAGATGTGGTTCTAATAGTTACAAAGAACCCTCGATCACCAGTTACAACCCTCACCAGAAGCAGTGCTCCATAAACGGATGATCTGCTATCTGCAGCATGCACTAAGCTAATAAAACTATCTCATATCTGGAGCAGTACTAATACTACGTACTACTACCCCAGAACACACTAACTAGCTCCATTCTATTGCTAGGGGCCCTTCCCCCTCATTCTTATGCATCTACAAAATCTTTCATATCTATCTTTCTGTATATAGCCATCATTCGAATTCAGTCCTTTCTGTTTTGTTTTCATGTATGAAATTACAGCTAGCTTCAATCTCTCTCCTTCAATGTTACACGTCCTTGTACGGTCGAATACAGCTACCCAGTGGTAGTGGAATTCCATTGTGTTTTACAACAATTACCATTGCATTTGCTCTGTCACTGATTTTTCAATCATGCATGCGTGCCGTACATACGTTTGTGATGGTGGCCTGGTGGTCTCCCTCCGAACGTAGTCGAGCATATTTCAGTAATATTATTGACACCTTCAGTAAGTTATATCATATAGTCCTCTCAGTCATTTACATTTTCCTCAAAGTATTTTGAGAATAATATTACGATGATCGACTTCTGAGTGTTGAATGAATAATTTTCTGAAAGTGTCGGCCAAGAACAACAATCATTCTCTGAAGTCTGAACTATCAAGTGAAGCTGTATGGAGTAGTTGAATTGTCCGAAATAGATACATATTAAATAGGTTTTTATTGAAGCTAGAAGAAAATGAAGAATGCATCATTTTTTGGTATACAATCTTAGAGTTCTCGACCATACTCATTAGAGTTCGATGGTGATGCGTACGAACTCACACCAAATCTCGATGGATAAGAATAATAGAAAAGAACTCGAAGTCTGATTGATATGGTGGGTCGAACGACGTGAAATTATGTCAAATAGTTCATATCAATTAACTCCCTGCATATGCTTCGAATCTTCAATATGCAATCGTGAAAACATAATTGTGGGAGACTCAGCAGCAACACAAAGCTGTACCATGTGCTCGAGCACCAACCTTGAAAATATTACAGAGATCATAGAGCACAACCGAAACTCCCCAAGCACATATATATGAATTCAAGAGTCGATGTATTTTGTACTATGATAATAATGCAAGCTACTGCTAAACCCCGGCCCCTCCTTACATAAAAGGCAGGTGCATGCCTTCACTGTTTTAGGTGGAGACCTCCCGAGTATTACCGAAGGAGCTAGAAATTTCGTCGAGGAAAATGACTCAGATGAGCAAAACTTATAATTACACGTTTTTCTCATTCTACAGCACAACCCACAAGGGCCACAATCAACATCATGTATTGGAACCAGAAGGCATATCACATCTCAGAACATCTTACAGGGGAGGGTGTCTCACATGGAAATGTTAGAAGGAGAAGAAACCCTATTAACATCACACAGAATGTTTGGTAGATCAATGGTTCAAACTTAATATTACCCTAGCTAACTCGGGTAATGTTATTTTAGATGTAATTTGATATTGATATTTGAAGGGTTGCAAGTTTCATCTCCAAAGCACTAGTTTGGAGATACACGACGTTTGAAGAGTTGTAATACTCTTACCAATATTCGGAACCTTTCATGCATCTGAGTAAGTGGGTTTGATTGACCCTGTTAGATTTGGTTGTCTCCAAATCACTAAATCCGGCAAATGCCTATATGTATTTTGAATACAGAAATGAAAACCCAACTAAAAACAAAATCTTATTTTCTTCTCTGGTCCCTTCGTCGTTCTACTCGAGCTTCTGATGCAAGAAACACTTAAATTGGTTTGGTTTACAAAAGGAATGGCTCAAACACTCGGCATATACCTTTCAAAGATTCACGACAAGACTCCAACCCAGATGGAATTTAGAAACCAACGACTCCTTCCGGGTGAGATTACTAGCTCTTATCCTCTTCATTTATAGCGGATCTTGTCTGCTTGAATCATATAATGGAGACAAAGATGACAAGCCCTGAGATTTCATATGAAGAATGGAGGGCTAGAAACACTCAAATGTTCACCTCCAAAGAAGAGACTTCACAAAAATCTCCACAACGTCGTGTAGCAATACATCAAGAAGTTGAATAATGCCATGTTGTTTTACATGTAAGCATATACTTATTGCATCATAGAACGATTTTGTTGGAAATGACCCTAATGGAGAATAGGCATGCATTTTCATAGCAAATGTTTGGACCTTTCGACAACCCCTCACTTTAAATTATATAAGGCAAGAGTAAAACAGAAAAGCCTTATCAGACCTTTCTAAGGTTACAATCAATACAAATCAAAAGATTATATGATTTTCCCAACAGATCCATATACAACTACAGTATAAGTACATAACTGATAATGACAAAAAGGTTTCGAATGAGTAAGTGTTGCTTTAAACAAACAGGGACCAAAAGAGACTAATATCCTACAACAACTAGAGTGACAAAGCATTTCCAACGACAGAAACTGTGTTCAAGCATCAACAGGAACTCGGAGAAGATATTACTGCTCGCTAAGTGACACAACACCAAACAAGGTTATGCCTTTGCTTTTCCAGCCTGGAGAGATTGAATCCTCTGTTGTACTTTATAAATCTGCAAGACAGCATAATTAATCCTCTGTAGTTATAGTTTTTAACAGTAAACACGTGTATCTTTCAGCCACTAAATGACGGGTTTGTGAAAAGACACCATTAGCACCTATTATAAGAAGTAATACAATCAACTGTTTTATCCTAGATACTTGATTGTCCTTGTCAGGACAGCACGACTTACAATACACAGCCAAAGTAAAACAATGCATACATGTTTTATATATTTAGCATCAGTTTCTAATCAATTCTTCAGCATACTTGATCAAAAGTCAGACACCATATGAAGAACTACGGTATATACTATAGATGACACTGGTGATGAACAAAACAAGGAAGAACACATACCGCTTCTTTCTTGCTATTTTGCTTCTCTTCCATATCTTGAAGAGTAGCATCAAGCCGCTTGCTGTTTTGCAGAATCACAATTAAGCATATGCAACAAGTAAAACTGAACACTATAATGCTGACAGAGACGATGGTAGCGAGTGAGAAAAGAATAATCATGTTCCACAAAGGTAAAGAATAAACTTTACATTGCCTTGTAGCACTGTAAAGGACAGAAAATCATTCTGACAACATTCAATATACTGATACTAGAAAGTTCTACAAAGGCAAAAACAATATTAATGCATAGCCAATTCCAAACGACGAAATGTATTGGACACGTATATGATCTCTCCAATAAAGGTGTCTCACCATAAGCTTAATTCAGCACCACCAACCCCCCAACCCCAAAAAAAAAAACCAAAAAAAAACAAAACAAGAATGAATCTTTGATGAACCGAGATTGGGATTACTAAACACAAAACCCACGGTTTCAGATAAAGTGACAAAAGCTGCTTTTAATTGGATTTTGCTGCTTCACTGTTGTTTCTCCCCTTTGGAGGGCTTCACCCAAAAATAGGTTCCAGTAGACATATCTTAGGCCCACAATTATACAAGAAGGGCAATAGGGCGATAGGCACATGACTAGATTGAGCATACTCTTATGGTTCATTAAAAGCGTGGACATTACTCATCTCAATGAAACAGAGGCCCAACCGCCCAAGTACATAACTTTGTAAGAGCTTTGTAACCCCTATTCAACATCCTTTAATTTCAATTGTAATAAAAAAGAACAGTGTTGAAAGCAAGGGTTCAAAAGGATACATTAGTTCAACATTTTTCGTACTGTTATCACATCTCAGTCCTTCCCCATCTGGTAACAGAAATTTTGTTTTCCAATGGCTTTGGGAATTAAACTAAGATCTCATAGATCAGACAATTGATCATGGGAAAATGAGTAAGACTTTTAAGAAGAAAAGATAGAAAGAAAACGTTATATTGCTCGTAGTTAACAATCTAACCCTACAGCATCAACAACAAGAATATGTACACAAATGCAAGTAAGGAATCCACAGCCAGAAACAAGAAATGAAATTGAATATCTATCTCAGAGTAAGAGGAGAAAGGAAATCTTAAGAACAAAGACAAACATTACTTCACAGCAGCTTGCATGTCTAACGCAATAGACAAATGAGAGCAAAATCCTTAAACTCAAGACAAACAAAACGCCAGCTAATATGCATTTTACCTTATGTACATTACTTAGAATTTCACAAGTATTCGGATGATCTGAAAGACTGTAGCATACACACTTCCTAAATACTTTGCACATTCCCTACCATGAAAATTCATAACGACTAGCTAAACGTACTGCAAAGATTGCGACTAACAGGAAAATAAAAGCAAACAAAAAACGCAATGGGAAAGAGAAACATACAGTTCCGCAGTAATGTACTCAATTCTCTTGCGCACATTGGCCCTGGCCTCTGCCAAATCCTGCTTCACGAGAACCGGACCGATCAATTTGAACACATTTGCATCCTCACTCAGCAGATCCAGCTCCTGAAAACGCAACCAATCCCAACACCAATTCATCAAACAGTCAATCACTAAACAATTACGCAGATTATCAACACTACATTAAACCTCATTTTCTTGCAATCAAATGAGAATTTCATATATTGTAAATATCAACAACAACAACAAAAAAAACAGCAAGGGACAGAAAGTGAGACCTTGAGAACGAGCTCGTTCTCGCCGAGCTGAATGGTGTACTTCTTTCTGACTTGGTGGTTCTTTGAAATGTCTGAAACAGAGGGCCGTGAAATTGTTAGGGTTTTTCAGGTAACCAAGTAGAGAGAGAAGACTTGCCTTTTTGGATTTTGCTGAGATCGTTGGCTTTGGTTTCCAGTTCGCGCTGGATTTCTCGTTGAGCCGATGACGACCCCATTGATTTCGGATGGTGACGGCGGAGTCCGGCCGACTATCAGATCGGAGAAGACGGCGACAGAAGAGTGAAACTGATTTACTCCTTTTTCTTCTTTCGCTTTTTATAAAGGTGGACCTTCTGCCCGACTAGGCCCATTGTATCTAGTTTCGCCTAGCCCGCTTAGGCCCAGTTTCAGTTTTCTTTTTGTTAGCATTTGTTTTCTTAATGAATATTTATTTTCTTGATCACACCAAGTTGTTTAGTCTCTGAATATTTGGTAAATTTTAACATTTTTCGTCATGACTAGATGATTTTTTATTTTATCAGCATTTGTCTTCTTAATGAATATTTATTTTCTTGATCACACCTACTTGTTTAGTTTCTGGACATTTGGTAAATTTTAACATTTTTTGTCATGACTAGACGATCTTTTTTTTTATTTTTTTTTTATCTTATTTAGAAATGATCTCTAAGAGATGACTTGTAAACAAATGGTGTCATACATGAAGCTAAAACATGTAATGAGAAATATAAGAGAAACTTTGAAAGGGAGTGTAAAAATTGAGATATGGCCGGCTTGATGCGAACAGCAAATAAATATTTCTAAAAACATCTAGATACTTTTAGAAGGGGTCAAAGAACTTTTTAATAGGTTAATGAGACTCTTATGCATGAAATGTCATGTACGTTCGACTATCACCAATCATATTAACAAAGCATAAGAGGGTAAACTGGTTATAATTGTCTTTCTATATTGCCCACATTAAAATGTTAATGATTGTAAGAGACTAAAAGTAAGGTTTCCCAAAACACAAAATCGGCCATGCATGATAGGTAATTTTTCGATGAACCTCTCTGATTCGTAACAAAAGAAGGAAAGAAGAATTCAACCCGAATAAGCATCGTCATTTAAGAGCTACAAGTCTACAACAAGGAAGATTACTATGAAGTCTCAAATTGAACATTTGCATAAGATCGAGAAACAAACTTATTCCTCCCAGAAGGAGACACAGAGCACATTGGATACCAAAGAAGAAAGTGAAGCAATGATGAAGGGGAGCCAGCTCTATTCATCTGAAGGAGATAATGGTATCATCATAGAAATCCACCAAGCGCATATCATGTCTAATATTACGCAACCAGTCGGGACAGATTACACGACTTAGCTCCAAGGTCTTCTTTTCCATATTGAAGCAGTAAATAAATTCATCACTTCTCCATAACACAAACTTTCCTGCTGTGAGGATCCTATACAGAGGGCATTGCCCGAGTCTCATCACTGTTAACGGAATTGGAAGCGTCTCCTTCACCCAGCGGTGATTCCGAGAGTCCTTCAATATCCACAACTCAATATTTTTCCACTGATCCTCAGTGACATATAGTAAAGCCACACAACCACGTACTTCCACTATTTTGTTAAACACCACGGCATTATTGCAACAACACATTTTAGGTGGAGGAACCAAGCTGAAGGTCTCATCTTCAACATCAAATGCAACAATCACAGCCTCAGCAGTTTCGCACTTCATGTTTCTGATCAGTGAGTACGTTCCATGGGGCACCAGGTTTGTAGTAGTCCTCTGAGTCCAGTATATAACTCCATCCAGGCACACGCTAGAACTATAGTCAGCAAAACCTCGGCTATTCGCATCAAAAGGAAGAGCAGCGATGGCATTGTTGCTCTCTATGCGCCTCCATGATCTAGGTTCTGAACCCAGTGTGAAAATCATGTACTTACATTTCTTGTCCCAGGTCTCTTCGACTTGGAGGACCTTGTAGTACTCCTTATTACCTGAAGTTGTGAAGCCGAAGTGATACATACGTGCGATTGTTGTATCATATGCATGGGGAAGATTGAAGAGCTCTTGACTGCAAGGATTTACGACATGAATATCCTCACGATCATGACTATATCCACTGGCATAGGCATTGTGAATAAGTATCAAGCCATTTGAAACCCTCATGTGTGTTGCGAATGTAAATGAACCAGGAGACATCTGTCTGCAAAAAACGTTGGTTGCCGGCGTTGGATTGTTAATTCCTTCTGGGGTGGTCGGCACATAGAAGAGGTGTTGCCGATTTAAGTATGGTTCCCAGACGAAGAACAGGAGGTTAGTTTTCTTGTTGAACTTCCGGTAGGCTTTAACGAGGTCAGGGTTTTGGGTGAGAGAGGACCATGACTTACGGACACTTCTGTAGCGCATGAGGTCCTTAGCTGGTAGCCTTGCGAGTATATGAGCATCTCTGACTTCCACTGGGATTATTTCAGCACCTCTGAGATCAGGTTTCAGGTTTTTGGACTTGCTTCTCAAATTGTAGCTGTGACGAGACTAACAAAGAGAAATGAAAACAATAGATAATATTACTGTTATATTTAAGCTCGCAAGTAACAGTTTTATGTGCATCAACTTATATATGTACATAGCTAGTCATCTCAAATATCTGAGGGAAAGTAAAAACATATAAATAATATATTAAGATCCAAACCATCCAAACAATCATCTCAGAAAAAATAAAAATTCCCCTAATAGAGGAAACTAAAATAAAATCCCAAATGTAATAAAAACAATCAAATAACCACATAGTATGAGACATTGGCCTCCCAAAAGTTTGTATGATGAGAAATGAGAAGTCTAACTAACGTTAATGTATTGCAGCTTGCTCTTAACAAATAGATCAATAAAACAAAAAATTCATTATTTGCTACAAAAAAAAAAAAAAAAACAAATGCCTTGTGTTCTTACCATTATGTTCAATCAAATTTTGAACTGATATGGAAAACAAGTTGTGTACTTCAATGAAATTGGTAGTCGATTTAGTGCATGCCAATTAAGGGCGGAAGAAGATTGATAGATACAAACTAGATTTGAGAGCAATGAACACACTGTGATTAGAGAGAAACAAGCAAAATATACCAACAAAAAGATCAAGATTTGAGAGAGTAAAATTGGGGATTTAGAGATAAAAGATGGAATTGCGGAGAAAACAAGACGAGTTCAGAAGTGTAAGAGAGATCTAAGAGTGAATATATAAAGAGGTTGTGAAACACGAGATAAGACGTTGTATTGTGCTGAGCTTCAAGTCAGATGTGAGAATGAAAAGATAAAGAGGTCGAGAAACACGAGACTAGACGTTGTTGTTTTGTCCGTTAATGACATAAGATTTCGTGACAGATAAAAGTCAAGTCGTATGATCAAATTTAGGAAAAACAATATAACTTAGAAATGAAATGAGTAGGTGGGATAATAATATATTGGAAAAACGTGTTAGCGGAAGAATATTAACCAAATATTTAAGACTATTTGGTAAGAATTTATCAAGAAAATAATATGGATGCAATTAAAATTCAAGAGCAAGGAAATGACGGTAACATGACTTTTCCCAATGATACGTATTTCTTTTCATACATTATTATTCAACGTAAAAGTAAAATTTGAGAACATTTTCGTTGTGACGTAAATACTGAGTCGTCATGAGTTGCGCGCCTACATCACTTCTGTCTCCTTGTTATATCATTATGCAAACAAGAGTTGCAACCATTTGTTTATGTTTGCAACACTATATTTTGTTGGAGGGAAATGGTGGCCGGGTGAGCTATTACTCCGGAGCCGGGAGCAATTTAGGTATGACCTTTTCTCAAGAGGATATTTTCACAAGTTGTGGTTTAAACCAATATCTCTTCATACTAAGAGAATTTTTACAGCGTCCACCCTATTTACAGTCTAATATGTTTCTACTAGACAAATCTAATTGGGTGTTTACAACATTATATCAAATGTGTGTATGTTCTTTTATTTCAAATGCATAGATATGATATTTTCTCAAATACCCCTTTTTATCCATTGCGCATGAGTCTTGAGAAATTAAAATCGAATTAGGACGTTAGAGTTCTATCTCCGGTGGATAAAGTCTTTTTATTTTTTACTTCCAACGAGTGATGGTAAAATGAAAAGGTAGCAATACTTACCTTAATTTTTTCTTTAGGCCGGGGACATAGAAATAAAGAAACTCACCAGTGCTTTGAAGACCGTCAAAGTAGCATGAAACGGCGGAGGTACGTCGGGCCCGCCGCAATAGACCACGGTTCTCAAAACACGGTGCCAACAAAACAAGTATTTAATTTTAATAATTAAAAGAATATCTTGGTGGGAACATGAAGCCGACTTTCCCTCTTTCACATTTTCCTTTTTACAGAATCAAAAATTAGCAAAAAAAAAAAAAAAAAAAATTGTTCATACCCTTATAGTCAATTTAATCATATTAAAGTAAAACTTTGATTTATTAAAAGTAAAACCTACTTATGAGCTAAAGAATAAAGACGATCGAACTGGAATCTTTTTGTATAAAAAGCCACTCTCTCACTCTGTCACTTGCTTCTGTCACTATAAGCTCGGTTCCGCCGCAATAGACCACGGTTCTCAAAACACGGTGCCAACAAAACAAGTATTTAATTTTAATAATTAAAAGAATATCTTGGTGGGAACATGAAGCCGACTTTCCCTCTTTCACATTTTCCTTTTTACAGAATCAAAAATTAGCAAAAAAAAAAAAAAAAAAAATTGTTCATACCCTTATAGTCAATTTAATCATATTAAAGTAAAACTTTGATTTATTAAAAGTAAAACCTACTTATGAGCTAAAGAATAAAGACGATCGAACTGGAATCTTTTTGTATAAAAAGCCACTCTCTCACTCTGTCACTTGCTTCTGTCACTATAAGCTCGGTTCAGAGAGAAACAGAGAGAGAAGCTGAGAGGGTATCTGGGTTAGAAGATGGGTCGGAGCTCCGCAACACATAAATGGGTCTTGCCGGTTATGTTTCTTCTGGGTTCTCTGGTAGCTCGAATCTCAGCTGAAGATGGTAAGCCTTTACTGGGTTTTCTCTGTTCTGTTTAATTACATTTACATCTCCTTCTTCAATGTTGGTTTCTTGATTACTTAATGTTCTGTGTTGGATTGGTGTGTTCTTGTTTGTTTCTTCACAACTTTAAGATCTGATAAACAGTGCAATCCAAACTGACCAACCTCAGTGAAAGATTGATTAGAACTCCGGTTTCGGATTTGATTTGCAACTTTGTATTCAGGGTTCTTGAAATCTAGCAACTATGTCTGTTTAGTGCAGAGATCTTTCTGTCGCAGTTGGTGTAATTAGCGTCGGTTTTCTTGGACCTCCACCACCATTGATTGGCGTTTTGAGATTCTGTTCGACTATGGTCCCAAAACTTCTAATATCTTTGGGTCACTTTTCTTAATTTGTGTCATTTCGTCCAACACTTTATCAATACATCGCTATACTTTTCCTTTAGGAAGGGAAGCATAACTTGGTTTGGTTCCCTTTTCGTCTGGAATTCATGGGTCCTTGAAGATTTTAGATCAAAACTTTAGAGGCCTTGTTCCTTTTTCTTTGTTCTTATCGGTTCTAGCCTACGCTTTAGAGGTTCAGCTTACTATTACTCTGTTAGTAAGAAATTATGTATAAAGTAGAATGTTAAATTCTAGCTTATTACTGGGTGCCCCTTTATTACCCGTGGTATCTCCTATAGAAGGTAAATTACTAAAGAGGACACAGTTCGCGCCAAATTTATTCGTCCTTTTTGCGCTAAAACATACAAAAAGACGACGTCTTTTCCGCAAAAGGGTACTACCCCTCAATAATTTATAGCTGTCCTCTAGAATATAGATCACTATCCCCCATTTGTGTCTTGGTAGTAATTTCAACTTTTGACTCTGATTGGGTCCATGCGTTTACTCTATGCTTCAATTTTTTCACTTTTTATAGTAAATTATTATTATTATTATTATATTTTCATTAAATGGGCTTCATTACTAGTGAGGCCCATGTTTGGATAAGGTTTATCTCTTTTGTTTTCGAGGGAGATAGGAAATTGGACCTTCTGGGTTTGTGAAGAGTGAGATACTGGGAGCACAGAATAAGAATATTTAGATAAATGGCAAAAATCGTTAAAAAATATCATACTTAATATAGAAAACAACATCTTGAGAATGACAGTGTTTCTCAACCTGTAGTAGTAATGTTATTATTTTTATCTGTACGGTGTGTCTTTTGGTGAGTAGGATTTTTCCTGCTGTCATATCTGTCATGATAGGGTATACATGTGTAGTTTTCTTGTTTTCCGCTTATAAATACGACTTCCCCCATGACTGAAATTTTGACCCTTAACCATGTATAGTTGGTAATTCCTAGAGGTCCCCCTTTTGAGATGTGGAAAGGGCCAGGGTAATAGAATTTTCCAATCTTTGTAGGACCTTCAAATAACCATGACTTTGATCTGAACTTTGTTCATATCCTATGAGCATTGATGCACCAAAATTCAATTAATTTACATATCGGCCTATAATAGTTATTACCAAGGGGGCCTCTAGCAGTTCATGCCATTGAATTTATAACAAAAACTGAAATTTTAATTCGGAATTATGGTTTTACTGATTTTACACCGAACACCGAATAACGCATTAAAGATGTTTCAAAGCTGTCAATAACAATTTTTTTATTTGGTTTTGTATGTGTGTGCGAGTGATATTGAAATTCACGTAGTCTAGTCATTAAGTTTGAAATTGACCCAAAATTCAGTCTTTGTGTTTTCACACATGGTCCATATATTTCAAATTAGGTTCAAATTAACATAGTATCTTATACTGAATACTCTTACAATAGTAGAACAAACGATTAAACTTGTGAGCTTGTGACACAACTTTGTTTTTACCTTTTCTTGAGTAAGCACACAACTTTCTAATTAGATTTGAAATTCGCCCCAAAATTGTTTCATGTAGCTTTTTTCTTTTAAAAAACTAAATTTTATTTATTTATTTTTATTGTATCAGGACCACTGCCAAACGGAGACTTTGAGGCAACTCCAACAGGCGGTTTCTCCAGTGACGCCATAGTAGATGGGCCCACAGGAATCCCCAGCTGGAAATCAAACGGCACAGTTGAGATAGTCGAGTCCGGGCAAAAACAGGGTGGGATGATCCTCATCGTACCGCAAGGTAGACACGCAGTCCGGCTCGGAAACGACGCCGAAGTGAGCCAGGACATCAAGGTGGAAAAGGGGTCGATCTACTCCGTCACGTTCAGTGCGGCTCGAACATGCGCCCAGCTGGAGTCTCTGAACGTGTCAGTGCTACCCGCGTCGCAGACGATAGACCTGCAGACACTGTACAACGTGCAGGGGTGGGACCCCTACGCGTGGGCTTTTGAGGCCGAAGAGGATGATGTGAAGCTGGTGTTTAGGAACCCAGGGATGGAGGACGACCCTACGTGTGGGCCCATCATTGACGACGTCGCTATCAAGAAGCTCTTTACCCCTGATAGGCCCAAAAGTGAGTTCCTTTTTTACTTTTTCTTCCCGCGCTATTTAATCTTTTTGACCTTTGGATGATCCAGTGTGGCCAAGTAACCTACTCTTGTGGTCAAAAGTCAACAAAATCAGAAAAAACTGTATTTTAAATTGTTTTGGTTTGAAACGATGGGGTTTAGTTTGACAATTCAGTAAAAACAGAGAAGTTACTGTAATGATTTTGATCAATTTGAGAGACTTAAATTTTGTTTATAGACATCAGCTATCTATAATCGGATGTGTTTCTAGTCGTTAATATGTTCTGTCGATATGTTTAAACTTATTAGTCACTCAAATCACGTCATAATTTTTGAGGTAACTAAAGTTTACTTGAGATTTGGTGTCCTCAATTTTACTAAACAGATCCTATTTGCTGTTACTTTGTGCAGACAATGCAGTGGTTAATGGTGATTTTGAGGAAGGTCCATGGATGCTTGCAAACATCTCTTTAGGAGTGCTCCTTCCTACAAACCTCGACGAAGAAACATCATCCTTACCGGGTTGGAATGTTGAATCCAACCGGGCTGTTCGTTACATTGACTCCTACCACTTCAGTGTGCCACAGGGCAAAAGAGCGATAGAATTGCTTTCTGGGAAGGAGGGTATCATTTCCCAAATGGTTGAAACTAAACCGAACAAGCCATATACCCTCACATTCTCTGTAGGCCATGCCAATGACAAATGCAAGCAGCCTCTTGCTGTCATGGCCTTTGCCGGCGACCAGGCTCAAAATGTTCATTACACTCCCGATTCCAACAGCACATTCCAAATTGCCAATGTGAATTTCACTGCCAAAGCTGAGAGATCAAGGATTGCATTCTACAGTGTGTACTATAACACAAGGACTGATGATATGAGCTCACTGTGTGGACCTGTTGTTGATGATGTCAGGGTTTGGTTTTCCGGGTCAAGGAGAAATGTGCTTGGAGGGTTGGGCATAAGGCTTGGGCTCGCTTTGTGGGTGCTTGTGTTGGTCTTGGTTTAGGTTGGGTGCGTCTGGTTATAGGAGTTTTCTCACATGGGTGAGTAGCTAATGGTCTATAGTTATGACATGGGAGTGTTGGAAAACAAATGAAACAATAGTCCCAAGTCCTATGTTGTATGTGGTATTTGCTTTATCGTTTTGCTATGAGAATGAGAATGTATTTCAATGCCTTTCTCCTTGTTCCAATTTTTCATACCATTTCAAATGACATAATCATGGGTGACACATATTCTCTTTATGTCGCTCAAATTATCGATGTCTTTAACTTTAAAGAAACTATAATGACGAAGTTAATAAATAAGTGTAACTCGAAACTTAGCTTCCCGTCCTCAAAAATATTGTAATTGTTGTTCTCGAATTCAATGAATACATTCTTGTTGTAGGCTCGTATCTTACCCCCCACCCCCAAAAGAGTACACAACCTTTCTACTTTTCACAATCACACTTCACCATCTATCCAAGATGAGGTTCCCCTCTAAATTGATGTGAAATGCAAGCTTTTTCATTCCTCAGAGAACTTGGGTTCCTTAGTACACAAATCAGCATCAAGACGATACACATATAATCCATATCAAAGTGAAAATTGTTGAAGAATGATGGAGTTTGTAGAGGTGATGAACATCGACTGTGGTCTACTTTCCTATAATGTCTTATTAAAAAAGAAGATACTGGAAATGACGAAAATAACCCTGAGGGCATGGGGAAGTTGGGGTTCTATATAAGGGTCGGGGAGCAGGGACCAGAAAGGTTAGGAGAAGAAAGAGGCGGGGGGGTCTATTTCCGCATTTCAAAACGCTCGTCAAAGGGGTCTCCCCTCCCTCCTCTCTCTTCCCCTCCTCTCCCCTCCTCTCCCCTCTCTCCCTAATATGGAAGGCGAAGAGGGTCCCACCGACGCCATCTCCGTCGTCACCGTAACCGTAACCGTCACCGCCGCCGACTCCACTCCACCGTCGCCGCCCAACGACTCCGATGTCTCGCCCGTCGGATCCCCCGATCGCGCGTCCTCCGAGGTTCAACGGCCGCCGTCCGACGACGACCCCGATCAATCTGTCGGCAGCGGTCTCACCGAGGATCTTAAGCAAAAGATAATCAAGCAGGTAAGATCCCTATTATCTCTGGATCTTGTTATAGGCTCGTGCTGTTTGTTTGTGCTATTGATTATGAACCCTAGGATTGCATTTTCTGTTCTTATTGTACGAATAGGTTTAGAATTTAGGCATATGGATGGTGAGGTGAAATTTAATTGAGTGCCTGTTGGAAATCAGGAGAGAAACAATGTGCTAATTTAGGCTCTTGGTCATCTTTTTAAGTTTGATTATGAACCCTAGAATTGCAGTTTTTGTTCTAATTGTTTCAGTGTCTATGGAATTATTGAATTTATGTTCATATGCATGGCAAGGTTAGATTTGATTGAGTGCTTGTTTGAATTACTTAAAGGAGAAATCAAAAGTGAACAATGTGCTAGTTTAGGCTCTTGTTCAGCTTCTAACATATATCAAGTAGGGCATAAAAACGGTGGAATATCAGTCAATAAATCATGTTATTTTAGTTGATGTTCGATATAACACGTTTCGTTTTTCGTGGTTTTGCAGGTGGAATATTACTTTAGTGATGAAAACTTGCCTAACGACAAGTACATGTTGAGTTTGATTAAAAAGAACAAAGAAGGTTTTGGTGAGTACTTGGTTCATATGTTAAGCATCCTGTGATTCTTCTATTCAGAACTGAAACTGGCATGTATTTCTGTCCGATTTGTTGGCCCACATTATTGCATAATGGCTCCTTTGCTTATCATGGAATGTCCTTTTCCTAAAAGTACAATTGATTGAGAAAATGACAGAAAATACATTTCGGATGAAACGTAATTGACTCGCAATTTGTGGGCTAACCTTTTACCTCTTGTGTTCAGAGGTGACAATGGATTTGCTAGGTTTTATGCGTTACCAATAGCAGTCTGTCCCCTTGTATTTCAGTGAAGTGTGTGAATTTTGATTCTGTTTTTAGGTGGTATGCAGGGATTGTATGTATCGGCGCAGTGCTATAATCTATGCACTTTGATCTGAGAGTTCCCTGCAAGATTCAATCTCGGGGAAGATGGGCAGTTGTGTTTCATGCATCCTGTTGAAATTTTCAACAATCATCTTCCCCAAATTCATCATTTGCTTTTATGTCCCTAACCAAGCACTTCTCATGTCTTCCCTTGAAGTTTGTCCACATATAGTTTCTAGTGCTCTCTCTGTCTCTGGGTATTTTATTTTCCTTTCGAATGTTGATTAGTTGGGAAGTGGACCAAAAGTCCAAAATGGAAAGCTATGACATTAAGTATTTTATGTTATTAGAGAAATGCATGAGGTCTAGTTCATGTATCCCATGATCAAAGTAGCATTTATATCAAGTGGATTCCTTCGTTTATCAATCACCTTCTGTCATTCAATCTTTATGCACTTGCCTAATTTAGCATTTTAACCAGTCTGTCCGTGGTTTAATTTGTTATTGATTAGGATATCAAGACAGTTCAATTTTGCTCTATTAATCATATTAGTGTAGCTTGCAATACTAGACTAGAGAAGACGAAAGTGATGAGTAAAGCAGGTACTTCTGACAGTTTGCCTTACCTGGGTGTTTTCCTGGTGCAGCTAGAATTAGCTGTGCCGAGCATCTGGGATAGGTTTGAATGACTATGAAAATTACCGCTGACTGATTCTTCCTCTATTCTTAGAATTCATTTGTAAGAGACTTTCTAGATTTTTTTTTTTTGGTTGTGCATTGTTTCTGAATCAGTGTAATTATAACTTTAGACTTCTGTCTCCTCCTTCCGGTCTGTGCAAGTGTGTGTGTGCGTGATATCTTTTGGCTACCTTTAGCTATTGCCTTTTCCCTTTTCATTTACTCCTGATTCGTTTTGTAAATGAAAGATTCAAAAGTACATGACGGGAACATTTTACTGTCTTGAAGAGTCAAATCTGTGATATAAGAAGTATCAATCTCTATGCCGAAAACTCTAGGGGTTCCAATGCTTACAAGTGATGATTTACCAAATCGTTTGCAATTAAGTATGTTAAAGACCTATTGATCATTTTGAACTCAACTGAGGGTAAATATATATATATATATATATATATATATATATAGAGTTATTCAGATGCGGACGTCCGCACCGTGCGGATGTCGCGTATCCGGCCACCGGCGAGGCGTCGCCGGCGTATCCGGCGAGTGGGCTGTGCTCGCCCCGGCCCCGCGACCCTGTCTGTGCCGGCCCGAGCTCCATCGCCGGCCGGCAGCCGGCCGTAATCTGGAAAAAACCAGAAAAATGACAAGTACTGTTCATTTTTCTGGTTTTTTCCAGATCCCGGCCGGCTGCCGGCCGGCGATGGAGCTCGGGCCGGCACAGAAAGGGTCGCCGGGCCGGGGCGAGCACAGCCCACTCGCCGGATACGCCGCATCCGCACGGTGAACAGTGCGTGCGGACGTCCGTAGCCGAGAAGCACTGTATATATATATATATATGTGGTTACGTGTTAATGTGACAGTTTCCTCTAATTTTTTGCTTTTCTTCATGCAGTTCCTATTTCAGTTATTGCCTCTTTCAAGAAAATGAAGAAGCTCGTTCGAAACAACTCGTTAATTGCGGCTGCTTTGACAGACTCCTCTCGTCTTGTAATATTCTTCTTCTCTTTTCTTCTCTTGTAAAGTGTTTGTGTTAGTCATCTTAAATGACAAGTGTAACTTTCCTTGTAGGTTGTGAGTTCGAATGGGAAGAAGGTGAAACGACTTCACCCTCTACCATCACCTGAAACCAGGGATCCAAAGGTATTCTTGTTGAACTTGAAAACTTTTTTTTATAATTATTTTTACTTTAGGAAATTTGATGTTTTAAAAGAAAATCTATAAACATTTAGACATTTGGTTTTTGTATTGCAGTTCACTGTTTTGGTGGAGAATCTACCAGCTGATCATTCAGTGGAGAACCTTAAGAAAATGTTTAGTGAAGCCGGAAAGTATGCTTTCTTTTCATCATCCAGCTTTGTTTGAACTTTGAAGGTCTCTTATTACTGTATCTACAATTTATAATTGTTTTTTGAAATTTTCAGTATAAAGGATATATGCATACTTGACCCAAGTGCCATAGAGGCATCAGCAAAGGGCGGCAAGGTTGAGAAGCTATTCAGTAATAAGGTATGGTTCACATCACAATTATCTGGTTTATGTACCACTGTCTTTACACAATGATTGAATTTTTTCTGTTCTTATAACCTTTTGTTCTTTTCTGCAGTTGCATGCCCTTATAGAGTATGATACTGTGGAGGCTACTGAGAAAGCTGTCAGTAATTGGCTCTTTTATCCATCAGTGCATTTGTCTCTATGGCTAGCATAATTGGTTTTTAGGTTTCAGTTCTTTCTTGTTGGTTTGGATCAGGCTATTATTTTAAACAATGAGGAAGATTGGAGAAATGGCATGCGGGTGAAGCTTCTAAAGCAGATGGTAATTTTTTTTTTGTTTTCTTCCACTTACTGTCTTATCCATTCTTGGCTGCAAGAGGATTAATGGTGATTATATATACGTCAGGTTAAGTACGGACAGAGTGGACAGCGAAGACAATCCCGCCGGGGCTTTGATACTGAGAAGAGTGCCAGTATTCAAACATCTGAAGCAGGGACTGAGGAGACTCATAATGCAAATGAATATCATAATGGTACACCTGATGAAGAGGTAATCGGCATTAAGTTGTCCTTTTTGCAATTTTGAATATATTGGATATTGAAATGAGATAAGGTACCATAAATTGAAAAAACTCTGGAAAACCAAATAGGGATGAATGATGATACTAGTTTTTGTTCTTGTTTCTGCATTGCAGGATGGAGGAGACCACGCGCCCAAGGAGAAAACTGGGCATAGGGGTCGAGGTCGAGGGCAATCTGGCAGGCAGAAGTATCGTGGTCTCAATGGGTTAGGTATGTTCACTACTTTGAATGGGCCCCTTCCTTCTTTAGACTCTTTTTTTTCTAAATCTAAATTGAAATCATCCTTCTCTCCAGGCCACGGAACTACTTCGTCCAATCATTCAATTGAACCTTCAAAGCCACCCCCTGGCCCTAGAATGCCTGATGGAACCAGGGGATTCACCATGGGACGAGGCCGGACTCCGGTGCCGAATCAGAGTTAACACGAGATTTGTTGCCTGTTTTCCTTGCCACTTAGATCTGGTAATCCGGATTGTGTATATTCGTGCTGGTGGAGTGTGATCGAATATTCGTCAATGGATATCAATATTTCTATAGAGATGGTGATAGGTATCCGTTCTGTTTTGTGACTGAACACTCGCTCAGTGTTACGGTGGAAAAATTGTTGACGCGTCGATGGTGATTGTGTATGGAACTATGGACATGTAGTAGTTGTCTAACAGACTTGATTGATTCTAGTGACAAAAGATGCACATTGTTCGATTGAGTTAACTCTCACTGTTAAAAACATAGTACATATCTCTCGAATTAGCCACGTATGGTATACTGACTCTATGCTTCATCGAAGGTAGGTCTGCGATTAAAGACCTGCAACATAATCTACAGTGTGGTTAGTAAATATTAAATTGCTAATCAATTTAAACCAACTATAGCAGCTACTATATATCTAGGTGTGCCAACAGGCGGAGGAAATGGGTGGGTGCGGGACTTTCAAAGTTTCTATTTTGCTTTCTCCATCCGGCATTCCGCTATATATATATATATATATAAGTTGTAGTTTGCTCGAATAAACTTCGTCTCAAAATTCCAGTTTTATTAATGGACTTACCCACTTTCTCAAGATCTATTCCTTGTCAAATTTACGCCACTCTCGTCTAATTATTCACCGCGATGGCTTCTTTCTCTCTCAATCTTGGCCATCTCTACCCTCTCCAGCTCCCTCGCCCCCACCGCCGCTCCTCATTTCACGCCGCTGATCCCCTCCGATCCGGTTCCGGAATCAGTTATCATCTTAAGGTTTGTGAATTCGTAACTATTTATTTATTTCTTTCATAGTTTGCTTTGCTGATGATATTGCTTCAGAGTTGGTAATTTCCTTCAAAAGTCAACCGTTTGACTCTGTAATTTCGTTAATTATTTGTCATTTACATTTGTTTGTGATGTCATTGTATAGTTGATTGGATTCCGAAGAGGTCATGGCCGTGTTCACTATGGAGGCTTTGATGTGGTAACCTCTTTAATTCAGCTCCTTATTCGAAAGCTAATCGACTGTATTGTTTGTTTTAGGATTGTAGCAATGTTGTTGAAGATTTGGTTTAATGTGTAGGATTTCGGTGATGTTTCGCCGGTTGAGGATTGGGCACATAACCAGGGAGAGACTGCAGAGCACATGAGTTTCTCTAGTGATGGGGACGATAGTGATGCTGAGTATGTAGTTTCTCCTCAGTCTGATATTGATTTGCCTGCTATCACTAAGCCAACTGATGATGCTCTAACTGTTAGTGCTTATCGGCTTGCAATGCTCGGGCACCAGCGGAAGAAACACAGGCAAGTTTACCAACCTTGGGATTTCGCATAATATTGAGAATATAACAATGCTTCTATTGTGTTTGAAGTGGTCTTGAATATTCCAATTTAATGTTAGTCCTAGACTCCTATGGGGATAGAATTGAATGTCACCTTTCTTTTTGTACAATGAGAAAGTAGTGAGGTCTTCCTTAGTTTGATGGTCTTCTAAAATACATTTGCAGGATCAGACAAGGAGTATTACTCAACACGGGACTGATAATGTTCATACTAGTGGTACTTCTATATGTCGATTGGTGTGCTTGGCGGATAGTTAGACTACCATTGGCACCCTTCCACTTGACTTGCCCGTTTGTTATATCAGCCACTTTAGCGTCTTGTGCGGGATATGTTTGTGTTCCACTGCTCTATAGCTTGAAGATTCATCAAATGATCAGAGAAGAAGGTCATGTAAGGCACTCCTTGAAAAAAAGAACTCCCACAATGGGTGGACTGTTTTTTGTACCCATTGGTGTCACTGTTGCAAGGTTTACCGCTGGTTTTTCTTCTGTTGAAGTATCTGGAGCAGCTACAGCAACTCTTGCATTTGCTGCTATTGGACTACTTGATGATATCATTTGCTTGATCAAGAATCATAATAGAGGTCTGTCTGCATGGATAAAAATCATTCTGGAGGTGAACATTCTACTATCTTTTCTTTCTCAAATATTATCTAGGAATTGCATCTAACAACCTTGTGAGTAATAATATTCTTTTGCTATTTTGCAGGTAGCTGTTGGAACATGGTTTTCATATTGGTTGCATACAACAAATATATCATCACCCTATGGCATGTATATCTTCTTGTAACTATTATTTTGATGGTAACTCACATGTCTATATCTGTGGTGATCAGTATACAGAAATTAGGAACATGCGTTTAAAATTTTGAATGCTGCATATCAGCCAGACAAAACACAATGATTTATAGGCATATAGTTGAGCTTAAGATAAAGTGAACACATGGTTTGGCATAATAAATGGCTATAGATCTGTTGCATATGTAATTTACATATGATGAGCTGTATTTGGTTGAAAGCATATGTTAATGACTAGAGTGAGCAATATTCGACCAAAAAAAATGACTAGAGTGAGATTTTTTTCTTTCTTTCTTGTAGAACTGAATTTTCTAGCATTTTGTTTTCTAACCAATCAGAATGCTTAGTTTGAGCTCTGTTCTCGTCTCAACATAAGCATTGTTGACTAGGTTTTGCTAATGATTGGTGTTCTTGATGAATAAAATTGATGCCATACAAGATCTTATATTCACTTGGTCTAACAAGTTGATATATGCACTAGTTTTGCTGAACTTCTCTCTCTCCTGCTTCTTGATGCAGGAAAATGCTAGTTCCTCTACCTGCTCCACTAGGCATTGTGTGGCTGGGAAAATTATATCTGTTGCTGGCGTCATTTTGTTTTGTTTCAATGGGAAATGGGGTGGACTTAACAGATGGCCTTGATGGCCTGGCTGGAGGATCTGCTGCATTGGCTTTTACAGGAATGTCGATTGCAGTGCTTCCAATATGTTCAGGTGATTGCATTATTATATAATTTAAACGGGACCATGTACCATCTAGGATCAACTGATCGACATTTGACAGTTGTAGAACAGTCAAAGAGTTGGCCGAGTTGAATTTCTTATTGGTTCTTATTATCTGATCTAAATCAGCATGCAATGGACTTTTGAATTGTAATTTCCATTGTTTACTATTTTAATAAGGCTGATACTGAACGCTTCATTAATTACTATCTAGAATGGACGATTAGCCTTTGCAGTGGTTGTTCTCTTCTAGTTGTTGAGTACTAAGTAGTGTCTGGCATATGAACAGACCTTGCGATATTTGGAGCGTCAATGGCAGGAGCTTGTGTTGGTTTTCTTTTGCACAACCGATACAAGGCATCAGTGATTATGGGTGATACTGGATCCTTGGCACTTGGTGGGGGGTTAGCTGCAATGGCTTGTTGCACGGGGATGTTCTTCCCATTGTTCATTTCATCCGGCATCTTTTTTTGGGAAGCCTCATCAGTTATATTGCAGGTTTGGTATCCATACCATTAAATTTTCAGATAAAGTATGTTCTTCATTCTCAGATTCAGTTAAAGTACAGTATTCTCTGGACTAATGTTATAGTAACTTGTAGGTAATATACTTTAAGACAACCAAGCGCTTACAAGGTGCTGGTCGCCGGCTCTTCCGGATGGCGCCATTTCATCATCATCTTGAACTATGCGGACTTAAGGAACCAGTAATTGTTGGTGGCGCCTATATCATCTCATCCACATTGTCCTTAGTTGCTGCGTACATCGGTCTGATATCTGCTTAGCGTCAGGATGACTATTGGTTATTACCATTCTTTGTAGTTAGGCTCACTAAAATCATTTGTTACTGTGCTCTTCTCCTATTGTGTAAGGTCGGTTATCTATACCTACAACGCATTGCTGAGAAATATAGAAATACACGTGAAAGTGAAATCCTGTAAACATAGTACACATTTGATCTGTTGATTACAAAAACAGTTTGCTCTTTTCTTTACTTTGCTCATATTTTCTCCTTTCGAACTCGTCTAATATAACTGAGACGGATTGTTACCTCACATCCAGTAAAAAGATTTGACACAAAGTTCAAATGATGAATACGCATTCCAAATTTATTTACATTTGGCAATTCACAAGTTTACAACTTACAAGGGAACGGTAAATACTCTATAACCAAATGGCAAAATTCATAAATCGAAGGGTATTTCTGTAAATCGAACGTTTCTAAGAAAACCTAATGCGATTTTAGGCTCATATAAAAGCCAAGCAGACACGCCTCGGTTCAGTCCTCCGCTGTAGGGTTTTACACATACCTAAACCGCCGAGAGCTTTCTCCAATCTCTAGCTGAACCCAATCGCACCCTTCCGCAACCATGGTCAGCAAATCTCCGATCCCGTTCTCTACTCTGTTTCAAATCGCTTCGAGTCTATTTCTCTAGCTGTAGTTTCTGCAATTTCAGATCCACAACCCTGATTTATCTTTTTATTTAATTTTTTGTTACTCGCTGTTCATGTTTAGGCTTGATTTGTCTTTCAAATGCACTTCTCTGTTCAAATTTCTGAGATGCATTTTGTGTTTTGATATTACTTAGGGTTGATTAGTGTGCTTCTGGCTTAATCGTAACAAATTTTCTATTCAGATTAATCGCTAATTAAGATAGAAATCAATTTGACTGATAGATAAGTACTAGGGTGTGTATCAGTGTTAGCTCCTTTTTTTTATTTTATTTTACCTTAATCTGGTGAACTAATTGTAAATAGTAGGCTGTTGTATGGATGCTGTTATTTCCTGTATTAGTAAGTATTATGCAGTGTGATTGAATAGAGCTAGTTCTAGTTTCTGATTTGTTTTTGAATGTGGTGTACAGTCGAAGCATAAGAAGACTAGGGAGCCAAAGGAAGAGAATGTTACCCTTGGCCCTGCAGTCAGAGATGGAGAACATGTTTTTGGTGTTGCCCACATTTTTGCTTCATTTAATGACACATTCATTGTGAGAAAACTTATCTCTCTTTACCGATTTCTACGTCTGATCAGCATTATGAGTTTAGATTTTAATTTTAAGTTATGTTTGTTTTGTAGCATGTGACTGATCTCTCTGGAAGGGAAACTTTGGTCCGTATCACTGGTAAGCTATTTCTTCAAGTTCTTCTGCATATCTTCGGGATAGTATTCAGATGTTCAATTGTGGATATAGTATACATCAGTGTTTACTTCTATTAAGTGTTGCTGCATATTGCTCCATTATTTGTGGCTTGCACATCTCCAGTGTTTAAACCACCGGAAATAGACTAGGGTTTTTGTTGATGATAACTTATGATATGCTGTTTGCAGTGTTTTGGTTTATCATTGATGATTTCTTTAAATACAGGTGGTATGAAGGTGAAGGCCGACAGAGACGAGTCTTCCCCATACGCAGCTATGCTTGCAGCACAGGATGTATCTACGAGATGCAAGGTCTTGATCTCTTTGCAATTTGTTCTATCCTTTTGATTATGTTTATATGGATCGTGTCATATAGCTCTCAAACTATCTTCTTAGAGATGGATATTGGTTTCTTCATTATATATTCTGTATGATATATGTATGTATAAAGATAACATTTTTCTTTCTTTTTCATCCCATAATTGCTAGAATTGATAATGCAGGAATTGGGCATTACTGCTCTTCATATCAAGCTGCGGGCAACTGGTGGCAACAAAACTAAGACACCTGGACCTGGTGCTCAGTCTGCACTCCGTGCTCTTGCTCGTTCTGGAATGAGAATTGGTCGTATAGGTAAATTTTCATATCTTCAAATTTGATATGTTTTTGATACCTTTTTTTTTTTTATAAATATTTTTACTACAGCAGAACATGCGTTATGGCTGACAAGTACATATTTGTGAGTGTAAAATATGGAAGTTAGTTTTAGAAACTACATAACGCTGAGATTAGTTTACCTTATGTTAAAACTGCATATTATCTGTGGAGGTTTGTCCTATTTGTGATATTAGGCTGTCTGATTGTTTGCTTGTACGATTTTGTCAATGTTTGACATAGCATTTTTGGATCTTAATTGATCTTTTGTCTATGTTTCAGAGGATGTGACTCCAATTCCCACCGATAGCACCCGTAGAAAGGGCGGTAGAAGAGGAAGAAGGCTATGAGCTTGCGGTTCATGTCTGGGCACAACTGGTTGTGTCATGCAGTTGGATTATGACTCTTAAACTAGCCTTTGCTATTTTTGCGTTTTTGAACTGATATGTAACTTTGTGATTATTTTTTGTTAAAGATTTATATTCAGTTTTCTATGAGTTATGGGACTCCCATTGAAGTTATGCCTTGCAAACAATATTTTTACCAAATGCTTCCTGCTTTTAGCACTCGATTTGTTTTTCAGAAGCTAGTCATGTGATGTGTGCTTTTACCTCAAGACGTTTGTTAGACTCCCGGTTAACACCTATACACTTAACCAAGTTCTCACTTAACGTGAGTTAAAGGTGTTGGTGCTTGTAAACTCTGGATGTTCTCGCCAAAGGCCAGGTGCAAACTAGGAACGTTAGAAGCTGATATGATGCATAATTTCTGAATGGAACCCGGTGCCACTGTAGCAATGCCATGATATTATTAAACTCTAAACTGTAATTTAATGACAGTTTTTGAAACATGGTTTCAATGGTTGTAATTGAATTGCCACTTGCAGCAGCTTCAACATGTTGATCATCCATGACTTGGCATTTCACAGCATTTGCGTCTCCGCTTTGAGCATACACAAATCCCACCCCACACCTTTTCACTGAAGCACTAGTCGAAGCAGAAAACCGGTGAAGCTTCCTCCAACTGTGTGACTTGAAAACAAAAGTTGCTTCACTGGCATTGGAATAAGAATTGGACCAAACCACGCCACGAGGTGATCGGAGTTGTTGTCAACGCAGCGGGTCCAATAGTGCGAAAAACTACTTCTAAACTGATAGGTATGGCTTTCACCATTGTTGGTCCTGTACATAGTTTTACTCGAACAACAACTATAATATGCCCCGCCTTCTACTCCATGGAAGTTCACAACAAAACAGAAGGCTAAACCCAAAAAGTTTGCATCCTCAAACCAGTTTGGAGGAAGCGTGACATCTATGGAAGATCCCTCCATTTGATAGCTCACCCAATTTGGGATTTCGTTTCCCGGACATATAATATTGTACCTAAAACTCTGTATATTTGACGTCACAGACATGAAAATTGATAATATATTCTAATTTGTCAAATTTAGAAGCAGAGGAATGCATATTAGCAGAGAGAAAGACGTACTGGATAATAAGCTGTTGCCTTGTTTCTAAGATGTGCATCATCCATTATGTTCCTCCTTGCATTCTCATCCAAACTTACGCAACTGTAAAAATATATGCAACACGTAAGAACCACTTTGATTCAAACCTTCTGTGGGTGCAGCAGTCGTTCTCCCGGACACTATCTTCAATCTCGTGCAGCCACTTGTGTCAATCCAATTTAGAAGACATGGGAGCTCGGGTAAAGCTTCAAAGCGCTCGCAATTCATCAGCATTAATCTCCTCAGCCGAGATGCTTGGTTGATGGTTGAAGGTATTGTTTGGGCCACAATTGAAATTCATTTCAATTGGACTTTCATCCCGAGACCCGGAAGGGTTTTGATCAGAGTCAAAACCTTCAAGTTCACACTTTCCCGCCTCGTTGGGGGGAAGTTAGGCTGAAGCGCGGAAGTGAGTTGCGACCTAATCAGATTGGGGTTGTTTTGTAACAATCCAACTACACAATATATGAATCTCCTTAGGTGATTAGGTGTAGATACTGATTGATGTGATATGGGGTTGTTTCGATAGCAATCCATTAGAGGAGATATTTGTTGGAGTTGAGTGCAAAATAGCAATGTAATGATGAGCACACTAGGCTATCAACAACTAACAACTACAAGCCACGCTGCACCATGCTGCACCATGCCTTAAGCAAGTGTTAGAGGAACCGGCCATACTGCACAGTAACAGAAGCATAACAAGCAAGGTCATGACGTGTTGCTCCAAACTGCAAGACTTCAGCATCGACCATACTTCCAACAGTATCTCCGCCGATTTGATTGGAGGCAAGACAAGGAAGGACACTCCTAGTGAGTCGCGGGATCCGCCAGGCTGAAGGTTACAGCCCTAGGGTCCCTTGACCGTATAAATATAACCCTTCTGACATCTAGGAAAGGGTTCTCAACCAAACACAAACAACCACAAGTTCTAGCGCAACGCTAACTTGCCAAAGCCTCTCCGGAGCAACTCACGCAACTCGCCTCCGCCCCACGATCGATCTAATCTCGTGCTTGTGCCGAGCGCTTTGCTGAGCCACTCACGCAACTCGCCTCCGCCCTACGACGGATCCAATCTCGTACTTGTGCCGAGCATTTGCTGAGCCTCACGCAACCCTCCTCCGCCCTACGATTGATCTAATCTCGTACTGGTGCCGAGCATTTGCTGAGCCTCACGCAACCCTCCTCCGCCCTACGAGTGATCTAATCTCGTACTTGTGCCGAGCGTTTGCTGAGTTTATCGAGTCAGTCCGCTACCCCCGGTAGCAATCGAGTCTGTCAGTCCGCTACCCCTGGTAGCAATCGAGTCGTCACTCCGGTGACACACCCGTGGTCTTGGAAACAGCTCTGCTTTGCTTCTCCGGATCAAAGTAAGATCCTCAATCCTCGAGGGGTTGGGAAGAAAATCCTGGTAGAGAGTTCTATTCAGGTCTTGTTCGAGCCCTGTACGCCGGCTTAGTCAGCGCCCGCGTAACAGTCGCTTGACCAGGAAGTCAGAGTCGATTGGGAGCAGACGAGGCGACTCGCCAGGGGGTCGCACGCAGTCGAGTTGCACCGCTCCAAGGGTGCTGGCACGCCTAAGCACACAGAAACAACAACACACGACCAAACAAGTGCTGACTGTTCGCCGGGTGCGAAACCCGCCACGAACAGGTATGCTCCTAATTATGGTTCCACTCTCATCTCATTCGTATAACCTGTTTAGGCTAAAGATGCAATCAGGAATTTCTTCTAACATTATGCAGTCACTGAGGTCTAGTCTACTCATGGAACACCATAAAATGACCGAGGAAGGAGGCAAGATGATGTTTGGGACAGACACAAAGCTTCTACATCCAGGGAACACTAATTCCTTACGCCCAACTATGTTTTCAATAAAAGAGGGTAGCTCTTTAAACATGGTTCCTCGTAAAACAAGATGTTCCAGACGTTTCATAGGCTCCAAGATCTCAGGGAAGTTTTTGAAGCTAGAGCATCCATTGAGAAAAATATTTTGAAGCGATTTCAACTTGCAGATGCTGGTTGGGAGACTCGTAAACCTTGTACAAGTATTTCTAACCCAGAGAGACGCTCGATTGACGAAGGCAATGCTTCTATACTTGTCCCAGACAACTTGAGAAATGTGAGGGAATACAGCTTCCAAGTGATGTTTGGAAGATTCTTAATGCCCTTACACCCGTCAAGACACAATTCATTAAGTTTTTCTGGAGACCAAATTGATGAAGGCAAGTCTTCTATTGCAGTCCCATCTAACTTCAACAGGACCATGTTGCACGGCATATCTGAGAGGACACTAAGATTCAGGCAATCACTCACATTTAACCATGTAAGCTTCTGAAGAGTCTGAAAATAAGAAGGAAGTTCAACCAGCTCTTTACAGCCTTCAAGGTTTATCCTCTCAATGTTTACACACATAGACAGATTTGGAACTTCAACCAGCTGCTTGGAGTAACTGAGATAGATGCGTTTCAAGTTCCTAGGCTTCTGTAACAATTTAAAAAGAGAAATGGTATAAGAATAACTTGACTTGAATGTCTGACCTGTTAATATACTGCATGCATTCAATAGTTAGTACATGCAACAACTAACATGAGCATACCTGCCCTTCATCCCAAAGTCTCTGGAGTTGGCTACCAGGCATGGAAAGCTCAGTGAGATTCTCTGCAGAAAATGTAGATGGCAGAAATTTCAGAGTGTATTTTGGCCAGCTGAGATGTACAAGGGAATCGGGAAGATATTCAAGATCTTGAAGATTAAAGTGCACATTGCTGTCCTTCCAAGGGTAGCAGTAGTAGTCCCTGCGATCTTCACCATATAACTTTAGAAATTTTAGATTACACATCTTTTTGAAGGCTTGAGGACTCAGGTTTATCTTCGTAATCCGAGAGAGGTTTAGGGATATGCTCTGAACTTTTACAGTCCCCTGACCAATTGATATGAGGTATAAAATCAGCGTATGTACCAATCGAATAGAATTACTCAAACAAACATCAACTTATCATCTGAAAATAAATTTTTCTAAAATGCATGATTAGGCTTTGAAGTTTTACTTTATTGTTTTCCAGCACATGACAAATGTCCTCCGGGGTACACAGCCTACTGCGCTTTCCAGGCTTTGCAGGATGTTGTTCACGCTCAATCTCCCAACCCATTTCTTGGATCACATCATGCATCCACAGGCAACGAGTTTTTCCTGTTAGGCTAGTCCACCCTTTGTCTTTGATTGATATCAGAGACATATAAACCAGAACTTCGATTCCACTATCCGCAAATAAACCACATGCATTCAACTGTTCAATTGCACTACGTATTTCATGTCCTTTGTGAAAACACGCGACATAAAGAAATATCTCCTTCTCATTTTCTCCTAATGCATCATAACTTATCCTGTACACATTTTGTAGTCTCTTCTCTGGAAACATTTTCATTCTTTTCAAGAAACTTTCTCGTTCTTGTGTGCTCTTGCATCGACGGAATAAGGAACTCCATAGTTTAAGGGCCAGGGGAATTCCGGCAGCATAATGAATCACCTGTCTTACTGCTTCGGTATATTCTGCTCTGCAACTGATTCTCTCGGAATCATTCTAGTGGAAGAGCCGAAGTGCTTCATGATAATTTAGTTTCTCTGCCTGGTATATCAAGACATCATGGTCAGCTCCTTCATGCCGTTGTTTCATCACTCTAAGTAGATGCATATCTCTAGTTGTAATGATGATTCTACTTCCTGGTCCAAACTGAACCTGATCACCAACTAAAATGTCAAGCTTTATTCATGTCTAGACAATCTGATAACAAAAGAAAGTGGTTCTTGCATAGCATAAACGTTGCATCGACCTTGGCATTACAATTATAGCAGAACAAATACAACATGAAATAGCTACATCTACCTTGGATCATATACGCTACAGAAATGAAACCCGCAAAGCCCTTGCTAAACAAGAGAACGGTTCAACACTCCACCTCTGGCACTGTCCTTCAAAAACTTGACCTTGATCTTGTTCAGCGTGGCTAGAGCATCTTGCATATTCACCCTCTCTTCCGGCGAGTCTGCGGAACAAGCTAGAGCTAATCTAATAATGGATGATAAACATTCACACTTGTCCACAAAATCACGATCGTCTGCTTCTGTAACTTGTAAGTTGGCATCCACAACATCAAGTAATGGTGAATTTGCAATCCAATGCTTCAAACTCATTTCCCCAAAAAACATCTCATCCGTTGGCTTCTTTCCTGTGAATGTTTCCATCAATATAATACCAAAACTGTACACATCCCCTCTTGTAGTAACTATTCCCTCCATTCCATACTCTGCAACATACAAATGTGTAAAGTTTTCCAAATGTGTAATAATCTCGTAATTAAGAAAAGACGTAAATGAAAAACAAACTAGCGTTAGTTCTTTACCTGGGGCCATATATCCAATTGTGGCTTGAGTGATGGTTTGGGTCATGGAATCTTCTCCACACAGAAATTTTGCAATGCCAAAGTCAGCAACTTGCGCACTCATATCCTCATCCAATAGGATATTGCTAGGCTTCAAATCACAATGAACAATAGATGTTCCATATCCATGATGAAGGTATTCCAACGCTGATGCAACGTTTATCATAATACTCAATCTCTGGAGGATATTCAGACACATATTTTGAGAATGCAACCACTTCTCAAGGCTCCCATTAGGCATGTAGTTCAGTACCACAGCCTTGAAATCAATTTGACTGCAACAACTGATGATGTTGATAAGATTTCGATGACGAATGTTGCCTAGCATTTGACACTCAACATCGAAACTCTTGAACGCCGCTTCGAGCTGTGAATTGAAAACCTTTATGGCCACCTCTATCCCATCAGAAAATGTTCCTCTGTACACTGAGCCAAAACCACCACTGCCAAGTAAGTTGCTTTCATCAAATGCATTTGTTGCTCTAACAAGTTCGAGGCGGGAAACTCTTCTCCATAGAAGTTGAGGTAACAATGAAGTCTCTGTTTCAGCTTCCACATTCTTTCTTCTACGCAGTATCACTATCCAAATGAAGGTAACTATGAACAAAGCTAACAAGATCCCTGGGATAATGTACTTCAGCATGGATCCGCTTGAATGTGCTTCAAATGTACTATTCTTGCATGCTGGGACACTGAATCGGGATGCACCACAAAGTTTTCCATTCGACACAAATGATTGAGCAGATAAGTTTTGAAAAGGTGTACCTGTTGGGATTTCTCCATAAAGCATGTTGAACGATAAGTTCAAGATTTTGAGATATTTGAGGGATTCCAGTGACTTTGGAATCATTCCAGACATATTATTGTTAGACAAGTCCAAAAGTTCCAAGCTGAGTGAGTTGCCAAGTGAAGTAGGAATAAGGCCTTCTAACTTATTATTCTCCAAAGAGAGATTGACCAAGCTTTGTAGATTTCCAATGTTGCTCGGTATACTACCGGATAAGTGGTTGTTTGATAAATCTAGGTTTACGACAGCTTTTAGATGACCAACATCTTCCGAGAGAGATCCACCTAGATTATTGGATGACAAGTCTAGATCCAAGATATCTGAAAGATCCCACAAGGTAGATGGTATTGTGGAATTCAACAAATTGGACCCTAAGTGAAGAAATCTGAGTGTGGTGCCTAGATGACCCAAACAAGAAGGTATAGTGCCAGAGAGCTGGTTGTGATCCAACTCTAAGTAACCAAGGTTTTGTAGTTGACAAAGTTCATCCGGGATGTGCCCTTCCAATTCATTACCACTCAAACTCAAACCCTGTAGATTTTGCAGAGTTCCTATTGAGGGTGGAATTGATCCGCTTAATTTATTGTTATACATGGCTAAGACTACCAAGCTGTTCAAGTTGCCTATATCATCAGGAATATTACCTCTCAAGTTGCAGTTGTATAGATAGACACCCTGAAGTGATGTAGAGAGATTCCAAAAGGTACTAGGGAGGCTGGCATTCAATGGATTGCTATTGACAGCCAGATTTGTCAACTTTGTGAGATTTGCCAAGCAAGAGAGAACATTCACTTCCGCACTAGTAGTGTCGAGAGTTAAATTATTCCCAAATAACTCAAGCCACTCTAGATTTGTTAAGGCACATAGTGTGCTAGGAATAAAACCATCAAGTAAGTTATCCCCCAGATCTATGAATGTGAGCAGAGAAGCATTGGAGATGGATGCCGGAATTACTCCGCCTAGTTTATTTAAGCCTAAGAAGAACTCTTGTAGGTTTGGAAGGCCAAGACCTAAGTTTGGTGGGAGGCTGCCTGAGAGTTGATTATCTCCGACATCAATAAGCATTATTGTGGACATGTTGAAGATTGCAGTTGGGATGAGGCCATTCAAATGATTAGTAACCAGGACCAGTTCCACTAAATTTGGAAGATCACCAATCTCATGCGGTATACTACCTGCCTCGATAATATATAGAGTCAATAACAAAGAGTGACACTTTATTGCTCATTTTATTCCTATTAACCAGTTGGCCTTACATCTATCATATTAAGGAAATTTTTTGTAAAAATAGTTACGATAACAAAATTTTAACTTTATTTATCACATTCATATATTTTCGTTTATTTATTTATAAAAGTAAATTAACAAGCACATAACAATGTTAATTACATACCTGTCAAATTGTTGTGGTCAAGATAAACCAGTTTTAACTGGGTTGCATTCCCAATAGTTTTGGGGATGCTTCCACTAAAGTTGTTTTCCCCCAAGTAAAAATTAACAAGTTTTTTGCAATGCCAATATATGGATGGAAGTGGACCTTCAAGCTGGTTCCAAGTCAAATCCAATACTTGAATATGAGGAATGTTTTGGCACATATTGTCCGGAAGTCTACCCTTCAAATGGTTTCCAAGTAGAGCCAAAGTAATCAAAGAAGACATGTTGAAGACAACCACAGGAACATTTCCTTCTATGCCATTATATTGCACAAACAACATCTCCAGTTGATCTAAACCACCAATCTCATTTGGGATTTCTGAAAAAACAAAACCTTCAGTAAATATAAAACAAATGATGAATATGTGTAAATGATTATGTAGTTCTATCTCCATACATCATTTCACGAGGGAGATTTATTGAACAGATCCTTACTTGTGAAATTATTATCACGAAGGTTAATCTTCTTCAACATTGTTAGATTTCCAATTTCTCTTGGTACACTACCTGTTCACATATAAAATACAAAATAAATGAGACCACAATGTTAAAGTGTTAACGTGTAATGGTCAACCTGAAAGTAATTCCAAATACGAGCCAATCAGTACAACCCAAATGATTTCTTGGTAGTTCGTACCTGATAGCTGGTTATAGCTCAAATCGATTACTTTGAGTGCTGATAAGTTGAAGATGGCCGCTGGTATGGAACCTGAAAGTTTATTACCATACAAAGACAAGGTTTGAAGTTTGGATAAGGACCCAAACCATGTCGGAATGATTCCCATCAACTTGTTGGATCCAAAACATACGAATTTCAGTCGCCGCAAAAGAGCCAATTCCGGGGGCAAGGGGCCGTGGAAGCTGTTATTTCTCAGGTCAATATCAACAAGAAACGATAGGTTGCCTAGGTGTGGAGGAATAGTTCCTTGGAGACCAAAGTAGGAGAGGTTCAAGGCCGTAACTCTAAGGTGGTGTGCTCCACAGGTAATGCCAACCCAGCTGCAAACGGGAGTAACGGTTGTCCAGTTTGTCGAGATCAAATTAAAGGGGTCACTGGTGATATGGGCTTTGAGAGCAAGAACAGCGGATTGGTCTGTGCTGATGTTGGTTTGTGCTGCTGCCATAGTTAAGCAGCTAGCCGCCATACAACAACAGCAGACCGTGAAGAACCAAGTGCTCTCCATTGTGTTGGTGAATATGGTTGTAGTTCTGAATCTGCAAAATGTGTGGAATATATATAGTACGTTGAGATTGGAAAACGAAGAAGAGGCGTCGAAGAGCTAATTATTTCCTCAAGTTTCTAGAGATCTATACCACTAATTCTTTCCTTAAAGAAATGAGGCATTAGCATGCATTCATGTGACAGCAGATGTGCTGCAGCAAATGGTGGCATTCTCTACGGTTCGCCGCCAAAGAAGATGTTAATAAATCTGCCCTTGTTAGTAAGTAAATAAAAAATTTCATGTTCCACAGAGTAATCTGTTTTATAATCTTCATTAAACAAACTAAATTTATTAGTTCTCTAAACCCCCAATCATATGTGAGTAAGTTATACAGAACCCTACTAATACATAGATTAATATATAGATACACTCCGATCCAAAGAGAAACTAGTATAATACTATAATTAGTATGCAAGTAGTTCGTACGGTCTAGTCCAGTGAAACTGCTTCGAGAAACGAGATATATAGAAGAACCTGGCATAATTAAGTTGATGCTGCAGCAAATATAGGCTACAAAGGATGCTCCAATTTGAAGCGCACAAATATTGAAGGACAGTTCTCAAAACATCCTCAAGAGAGGTAACAGAATCCTCTCTTGCAGTAGCGTCTCATGTTTTTTTTTTTTTCCAATAAAGGAGAAATCACATACCATACTCTCAGGTGTCTAGAGCGATCGCCCTCAAAAAGATTAAATGAGCAGCTGCCCCCATGAAGGTTAAACGAGAAAATGTCCCCGGAAAGATCATCCATGACTTCTCATTTCACAGCATTGTCTCGGCCTTGAGCATACACAAAGCCCACCCCGCACCTTTTCACCGGATTCTCAACCCAGCACCGCTCCTCTTCATCATCGCTGTTGAGTGCTAAACCTTCCTCATCACTGTTGAGTACATAGAAACCAAAAGAGGCTTGAGTGGCATTGGTATAAGTTCTATAATCATCAAATGTAAGAGTGCAAGACTTTGCTTTGAAAAACAGTATTGAACAACAACAATGAAAGAAGTACAAGACTAATGATGATACGAGCCTCCTCACTTGTGAGCTTGCAGTTCATGTCTTGGCAGGACTCTGTGTCATGCAGTTGGATTATAACTCTTAATCTAGCCTCTGCTAATTTCATGCTTTTGAACTGATATGTAGCTTCTGACTATGTTTTGTTAAAGATCCATATTCAGTTTCTTTAAGAACTGATGTGGGACAACTGTTGAAGTTTTGCTTCGTTATTGATATCAATTTATAATCTGTTTTTCATCAGCTGAACATTCGATGCATACTTTTGTCACGACAAGTCCATTTCTGAGTTCTGATAGAATCAATTCTACGTGACCTTGTTATAGATCGAGTAATATCAGTAGGTTTTGTTTGAAATCATTATTCACACCAGATGTTACATCAAATACAATCTCATGCCTGGGGCTGCTTATGTACCAAGTTCTTTGACCAAATAGTGATGGTAGATTCATTACATGTATCAATTCAAATTGTAGCGTCCCCCAACAGTTTGCCGCACAAAATTGTTTAGAAAGGTCAGAAAGCCCATATATGATGCCTAATTTGAGACCTGAACTCGTATATATATGACACTTCAGAGCAAACCAATCAACACCATATGCCATGATGCTGCAGTATGAAGCACACAAACGACTTCAGATTTTGTTGTGGTCTAATCTGGTGACAGATATCTAAACAGGATGTGAGTAATTATCATGTCATATGCTAAACCAAGTTCCAACTAAAAATCTGTGTTGAACTCAGGGACTTCCTCTGCTATTTATATTGATCAATCCATCACAACTCGGACCATTCCCATTCTTATCAGAAGATCTTCTAAACTTACCACATAGCCTCGATCATATGGATCAAGTAATCGATTCACAACTCTTTTGACTCAATACAGATAATTCTGCTGTTTAGTATTGAAATAAGAGATATACACCTCAGAGAGTTTCTAGGAATATATAGGACTTCTCATCATATAATTCTGCTATTTACATACATATTAACTCATTACTTTTCCATGTATATATTTGCTAAAAAAAATACACTTCAGATAATGTATCCACATAATTTCCAACAAGGATCTCAGGAGAGGTAACTGAATTCTCACCGGACTCGATGATCATGAATCTGGGTAAGAGTAAAAAAATAGACAGAAAGAGACGAGATCGAGAATGCAAAACTGTGGGAAATAAAAAAGCCGATTCTCTTTTTCCATATACGAGAACAAAAGCAATGGCTTCCCCAAATTGTACTGCAGAGTCTGCAGAACCCGAAACGATAAACAAGAAGAAACAACTTGTGCCCTACACCTATATTTTCATCCTCCCACGTTTAAAGGGCATGCAAACTAGCTGGTTGACAACGTACTTGGCTAGAATGGATTGGCAACGAAAGTGAAACTTACCAGGCTAAAATAAGAGGATGGCCAAAAATTTATAGTTTCCATTATAATAGGCGACCTAAATTGGTGTATGTTCAAGTAGGAGCAAGTTCAGGTCATCATGTCACGGCGATTATTAACAAAAATTGACAGGACCCGCCCCGGATTTCATCCTGAAATCCGGATAAGATCCTGCGGGGATCACCTTAAGACTAACTTTATCAGTAAATCGATACGTCAATCTTAAGATGGACAACCCTAAAACCTGCAACAACCAAAACACTTTTAAATTTCAGTTCCATCCGTAACACCTGGAGCCACCTGCTCCCCAAATTCACAACAACCGCCACAAATAAATATAAAATCTAATTCAACTGGCTCACAGGTAATCAGAGCAATCTAACAAAATGAACTGGAATTACAAATGGAAATATAATAAGAAATGTAATATGAAAATAAAAGAATAAGGGATCACAGATCCCACCTAGCGGAAGCGACAATGATGATGACTATGCCTCGACTCCGAGTACTCTTGAACTCTGATCACTACTCTGCACACTGGGCGATTTAAATCGAAGGGCCCAGGGAAAAGTAATTTAAAAACACGTTAGAGTGAGTGGATAAAATAATATCGTATAACACTTTATATAAAAAGTATTTTATTACTTCTCCAATATTTTATAGCTGAAAACCACTATGCATGCTTTTTCGTAAAACGTCCTACGTTTAAGAAAATCATAATAATTAATCAGCCCCGCTGATATCTCAAATACACAAATAATATTTTGTTTATACTTTCAAAATAAATACTTTGAAAATCAAATAGTAACATACCACGACCAATCCCATTGGCCGAATCCCAAATCATTTTATAGTAAAAACCCAGCCCCACTGGTATATCGAATAATCAAATAAAATATAACTGAACCAATCCCATTGGCCCATTCCCAAATATTCTTGTAATTAAAAATCCAGCCCCGCTGGTTCGGGAATTTATTAAATAACAGAAAGTCTCATAGAGAAAATATTCCCGAAAACCACATAATATAAAAGTCATGACCAATCCCATTGGTCATATAATAGGGGAAGGTTATCACAATAGTATGCCTCCCAGGCTAAGGGTCGAGTCTCTCAGACTCTATAACGTCCCACGCTAAACCTCTATACAATCCTACGTCGACCACCGAGCGTGAATCTGACCTATATGGTCAAGTCGTCACCTCGCGTGGGATGAGGTTAATAAGCTAGCTAGCATCAATATATATACGGATACTGATATGGTGAAAAATCCGAAAATAAAACCGAAAACACACTTCCCCTTATATATAATAAATCCGTACGGTCCCCGACCGCACATCTGAAGCTTATAATAATCATAAATAGTATAATAGCCTCAAAATATATTCATATATGTCCGACATATCCAATATGCCGTAAAATAATATCGAAAAAATATATATACAACATCGACATGTCTCACATGTCGAAAAATCACAAATTCGAAAACATTAAATAGCCGGAAATCTCATTTCCGGTCTTTACATCAAAATACACATAAACTTATTTAGCATAATCAAGTTATGATTAATTAAAACATACTATTTCTGGAAACCTCGTTTTCGGATAAAATCATATACTACTAAAATAAAAGCATAACTCCAAAACCTTATTTCCTTAAATATCAATATCATTTTAATTTTACGGATTTTCATGCTTCTCAGTTTATTTATTTAAATAAATTGTATTTCCTTAAAATATATATGTATGCATTTATTTAAAATAAAAATCCACTCACAGTACGGCCAAGCGCGCCGCTAATCCGATCTCTCGTCCCGTCAAATAACCTCTCGTCCTGGTGCAATTCGGTTCAATTCATTTCATGGAATGATTGCATACGTCGAGACCTTCAATTCCCCTCAAGAATCGGGCCGAATCGTGGCCGGAGGAGGGAGTTCTTGGTTCGACTGTGTCGACCCCTCCCAAGCTCCCACCGATCGAACCACGGCGAACCCAGCCGCGTGGCTACCACGGAGGAGGAGAGGAGGAGAAGGCGAACCGATCGGCATCGGTGGCGCGTCGATCGGTGGCCGGACGCCGGAGAACCACGAACGTCTGCCCCGTGTCGGTGGAGTCGCGGGGAGGAAGAGAAAAAGAGGAAAGAAAAAGAAAGAAGAAAAAAAAAGAGAAAAAAGGAAAGTTTCCCTTTTGGGAAAATTTCATTTCCGCTATTTATACTCGTCCAAAAAAAACGGAAGTTCCGGGTTTTTACGTCAAAAGTTTTTCATGCGAGTTCCAAATTAATCGTGTTACGCGTCCACGAACTCATTTCAACGTCTTCTGCCTCATCATCAAATAAAATCCTCGGTCGGGTCAACTTATTATTTAAAAGTCAACCTTTAGAACTTTCAAATCGTAAAAACAATTCCCGAGGAGAAATAATAAAAGTAAAACAGTTAAACGGTAATTTTAAGTTCGGGTCGTATCAAAAATTGTGTCGGTGGATCCATGCTGTTATTGGAATTCCTCTATACTCTATAGTTTCATCATCTACTAAAAGTTGATCGAATATAACTTGGTCTAACATTAATGACTATTAGAATAAAATTATTTATAAAGATGAGAAATCAATTGAGAAAATTATTTATTTGAACTTTGCTCATTCTTTTGTACGAGTTAGATCGTTTGTAGAATTAATAAATAAATATTTAATTATGACGATAATTTCTTAGGAGATTAATGATTCTAAAACAATAATGTAGAGGATGATGAAGTTCCATCATGAAATTATTTGACAATCACTTTAATTGAGACAATTTGTGGTAAAAGTTAGCATCAATATTTCTCTTTTTTAAAACTTTTAAAGCATATATAGTGTATTGTTGATCAAAATTGCAGAAAGTCTTAATTTAGTAATTATATATAAGCGTATTGTGTACACATATTATCTGAACATGACTACATAAATGTATATTTGGCCACACATATAGGTGATATAGCTAAACGGCACCGTGTTACACTTACATTCCGCCTGCCGTCGTGTATACAATTTTTTTCATCAAAACCATTCCTAATCGTTAACAATACCTTGATGAATGTACAACCGTAGTTTGGTCCTCACTGGACTTAATCCACCGTCATCTCCTCTGCTGCCCCAGCTGGACTTCCACTTCCTATTTATTCCGATCCCTCCCTTTCTCGATCATTCTCACTATATCTAACGTTAATCATCCCATCAAATCATTACTAACGTTACTAACTAATTAAACCAATTAACCTCTCCCCCAACCCAGATCACAGATGCAACAATACACCAACATTAGTCAGACCTTAAAGTACACCAACATCAACGAGCTCTCTCGATCACTCGACCCTGCAAAAATGTCCTCTCTCTGAACTACTACACCTTCTACTCGACCTCCTCCCTCTCTCTTCTATATAAACCCCCCTCCGAAACACAAACCCTAACAACGTACGCCAACTCCAACTCCAACTCCAACCACACCATGAAGCAGTCACTTCTAAACATCATCAACACTCTCCTCCTCCCACTCACCCCTTACCTCATCACCTTCCTCCTCCTCCTCCTCTTCCTCGAGCAACTCTCCTACCTCAAAAAGAAACGCTCCCTTCCCGGCCCTTCCCTCGTCCTCCCATTTCTCGGAAACGCCGTCTCCCTCGTCAGCAACCCCACCCACTTCTGGGACCTCCAGTCCTCCCTCGCCGCCTCCACCGGCCTCTCCACCAACTACATCGTCGGCAAATTCATCCTCTTCATCCGCGACACCTCCCTCTCCCACAAAGTCTTCGCCAATGTACGCCCCGACGCCTTCACCCTCGTCGGCCACCCCTTCGGAAAGAAGCTCTTCGGCGAACACAACCTCATTTACATGACCGGCCAGGAGCACAAAGACCTACGACGTCGTATCGCCCCCAACTTCACTCCCAAAGCCCTCGCCACCTACACTACCCTCCAGCAGATCATCATCCTCCAACATCTCAAAGACTGGGTTAGTCTCGCGTCCCAGACCAATGACCCAATCACGCTCAGGTTCTTGGTTCGTGACATGAACCTTGAGACTTCCCAGACGGTATTCGTGGGGCCTCACTTGTTCCCCGAAGCCAGGGAGGGGTTCAAGAACGACTATAACTTCTTCAACGTTGGACTCATGAAGCTGCCCGTTGACCTGCCCGGGACGGCCTTCCGAAACGCCAGGCTGGCTGTGGCGCGCCTCGTCGAAACCCTCGCCGGCTGCGCCAAACAGAGCAGAGCCAAAATGGAAGAAGAGAAGCACGAGCCGACGTGTCTCATCGATTTCTGGATGCAAGAGACGGTGAAAGAGCTCAGCTCCGGCGCTGCTGACATCAGCGACGTCGAGCTCGGCGCTCACCTGTTCGACTTTCTCTTCGCTGCTCAGGATGCCTCCACGTCGTCGCTGCTGTGGGCGGTGGCGCTGCTCGACTCCCACCCGGAGGTTCTGGCTAAAGTCCGGGAAGAAGTCACCGGAGTTTGGGACCCGGAGTCGGACAAGCTGATCACGGCGGACCAGCTAGCGAGAATGAGGTACACGCACGCGGTGGCGCGTGAGGTGGTGAGATACAGGGCTCCGGCCACCATGGTTCCTCACATTGCGGCGGTTGACTTTCCGTTGACCGAGTCTTACACGGTCCCAAAAGGTACGATTGTGTTTCCCTCCGCCTACGAGTCGTGTTTTCAGGGGTTCACTGAACCGGAGCGGTTCGACCCGGACCGGTTTTCGGAAGAGAGGCAGGAAGATCGGGTGTACCGGAAGAATTACCTGGCGTTTGGAGCCGGGGCCCACCAGTGCGTGGGGCAGAGATACGCTCTGAACCAACTGGTCTTGTTTATCGCGATGTTCGCCACGTTGCTGGATTTCAAGAGGCACAGAACGGACGGCTGCGATGACATTACGTTCGTGCCGACGATCTGCCCCAAAGACGATTGCAGGGTTTTCCTATCCTTGCGGTGCAGGCGATTCCCCGCTCTTTCTTTACAGTGAAGTAAAAGTCGGAAATACCACCGTACCCTACATGATCCTCTGTTTGTTTATTTTTGTGTCGTTTTCGTGAAATGACGAGAGCGAGTTGTCGTTGTATTTTTCTTATGAACTTTTAGGTGCGTGATTCTTTGGAAAAGTGCAATGGATGGGTTAGTTTAATTTTTGGTGGATAATTGAAATAAAGAAATAGGTTGAATTGGAACTATTCAACAAGAAAATTCATTTGTATTAGTGTCACTTAAGCTAGGCTGTCCTATTGCAGATTCCAGCGTTATTATTGGTAGGGTTTGGTGTATAATCAAGAATCTTATCTCATCGTAGATGCTGATTTAACTATATATATATATATATATATATATATATATATATATATATATATATATATATATATATATATAGGGAACTGATTTTCCCACCCCCTATAATTAATATCCCCACCCCCATTGAATTTTTTATTAATATCTTCCCCACTAATTTTTGTTTTCCGAAATTACCCTTTAGCTTTTTTTTTACTGTTGACTTTATTTCTTATTTTCTTTTTACTTTTCTATATGAAAATTCACCTTCACTCTTACTGACTTTATTTCTTCTTTTCTTCTTACTTTTCTGAAAATGCACCTTCACTTTTAGTCTGTTTTTTGATTCCTCAATGTTAACCTCCACACTCCAATATTAATTAAGTAAATTGTTATGGTTAAAATGCATAAAGAAGTGAAATAGATTTGGTAAGTCTAGCAACAAACGTTTAGATAAATAACTTAGGTTCCTCAGTACATCGAGTTTTTGAAAGTTTGAATCTAAACGACATAAAAGCAAAATAGCAGCTGCTGCACTCCCAATCCAATCGGTCATCTACACTAGCCTCATCACTGCATCACAAACAAATAAAAGATATGTTAGACAATATTGATATGATAACAGAGTATTGGTTGTTAGTAGATTATCATTTTATCAGTAAGAGGGCAAATGACAATGGTTATGTGCGTTAACAACCTGGATGTCCCTATGGAAAAGCTAATTTCTACAAAGCAATAGCATTCCGTAAATTTTGCATAGGAGAACAAGAAAATGATCCCAACAGATATTCAGGACTTGTAAAAGACTCAACTATTCAACCCTTGGACATTGTAAAAATGCAACATTTAATAACAAACAAAACCAGTACAGAAGTAAGCAGTTTTGTGTACTGCATATTCTTGTGCAGAAGGAGAGGTAATCCGTTTGCAGTCATAGATCCAATTTTGGGAGGGCTGCAACTCTAAAGATTATATAAATAGATTCTAATAACTAACTAACAGAATGATGGTGAAGATTCAAAGTAATCAGTTTCTTTGTACTGATAACAACTATGAGTTTTGCAAAAGTCGATGGCACGGACATGGGCTTATAATGCATCATCAGAAACTTGACAAGTATATATGTTTGAACTTAGCATCGACTGTACGTACGTTTGTCCGATGACCTGTTACTCAATAAAATGAACTTACACTCTATGTGAACTTGATTATGAGTATTAGTCTGGCTTAAAATCACAAACAAAACCAACACCAAATCTCTCAACAAAAGCCCAGGTGTACAGAGAGTAGAGACAAACTTAAAAGTATATGTAAGATTACTCAAAGAGAGTATATCTGCAAAATGACATCAAAGTCTACGCACCTTGCTACATGACCTAGTTAAAAGAGAAGTAGGAAAAATTCTAAGTTAGAACATACCAACATCCAATTGTCCAAGCCAGATCCAAGCCCACCTTTTTGTCCAAAATCAGGGTGAAAAAATGACCTTCCAACCACACAAAATCTGCAAAAACGTTTAAAGAAATTAGACCAAACCCTCAAATTTCATAACTTCCTGCCCACAGTAGTACATGTATTCACCTTCACGGCTTCACCATCCTCGTCCCAAATCCCACCCTCAACGCACCTTCCAATAAGCCTGAAAAAATGCAAAAACAGTAGAAAATAAGAACAAGCAAATAGAACCAACATAAAGAGAAACATTGAAAATAGATGTCCTGCTACATTAATACAATGACATTTTACCTCATTTTCTTCCAAGATCTTCCAAGATCAATAGAGTTATTAATAGATTGACATTTGTTTTTGTAATGGCCGATATTACCGCATCTACTACACTTTCGAGCTGTCTTCTCCACTATCTCAAACAATGAAGGTTCCCGCCTTGTAGAGCTAGTTTCCTTTCTTTTGTTTGCAGCACCTACCGGACGACCTTTGTGAGGTTGAATAGTAGGTTCAAATATCAAAGGAGAAGATGCACTAAAAATCTGAGCAAGTTGTCTTATGGTACTTTCTTTCTCCACAAGTGGTTGTCTTTCATACTTCTCCTTAATATCAGACAAGAGACTAGTAAGTGGTTCTTCTTGAACCAAACTTGCATGGTGATCATTATCAAAAGATCTTGTGTCTATTCTCCATTGCTCATGAATTTCATTTAGAGGTAACACTTCAAAATTCTTCGCTTTGATCATGTGCACACATGGAAGACCCATGGTTTTGTAGAATTGCCCCTTGCATAGTGTTGAATAATCCTTGGTATTTGCCAATACATACTGCTTATGTACCTCAAACAAAGCATGAAAAGATATCTTATTGACCGTCTCTTTAAAGAAAGGGATGTAAAGATTTCGAGGAACACGAATCTTCTCATTTTCAAGTTGAGTTTTAAGTTCCTGAAACTGGTTTTCAATAGCAAGACACACTTTTTCCTTCACTTCACGAAGACCACCCCTTGAAACTTCAAGATACCTCTTTAAGGTTGCATGTGCACCTTCTGTCCTAGAAGTAACACTATTACCGAAATGGAAAATCTGCCCTGTCCATGCAGAAACAAATTTTTCTTTCCATGGAAGCCAAGTGTTCTTTATATAAGTAAGAACTATAGGATAAGCTTTGAACTCAATTTGAAAATTACTCCAAGCTTCAGTAAACAATGACACATTCCATGATTTCACTAAGGTAGCCCATGAACACATAAAAACATCACAATCTGCATCATCCTTGAAATGACCCTTACAATGTGCAATAATATTTTTATTAATATGCCATATGCACAAGAGATTAGAACTCCGCGGAAACACCATTTCTATTGCATTCATTAGTGCTAATTCCCTATTAGTAACAATGGTCAACGGACGATCACCAATACCCAACAACTTGCCGAACATCTCCAAAGCCCACTTATAATCCTCTTGTTCTTCTTTTTGCAAGAAAACAAAGCAAGAGTAGAATGATTTGTTGAAGCTCGAAACTCCTATAATCTCAAGTAATGGCATCTTGTACTTATTTGTCTTATAAGTACAATCCATCACAAAGACATTAGGGTAGCTTTTAGTTAGCTCAATGGAAGTGGGATGAGCAAAAAATAAATGAGTCAAATTACCATAGTGATCATGCTTGACATTATGAGTAAAACCAGCCTCCCCAAGCTCATCCAATAATGCTCGAATTACTGAACGCCCACCTAGGCTATCCTTCCTAAACTCAGCGATCTTGTTGTATACATCTCTAGAAACAGCTAGAAGATTATGATTATTTTGCCGAAGTGAGGAGAGAATTTGGCGTGGTTTTATGCCAGCCCTATCCATTTGCTTAAGTTGCTTGGCTTCCTCTTTTGAAAATCGACGACAATATGGATGCCCAGACATGTTAGTGGAACGTACATGATTATGTAACAACGTAATTATCTCTACCTTCCACACCCCTTCAGCTTTCTTCCTTCCCATTATTTCAAAAGGACAATTAATCAGACGCGAAGATGAATTTTTTTTCTTGTTCCCATAAGCAACTCTAGTTTTATAGGAACCCCCTCTATCACAACCCAAAGTAATATTCCCTTTATCAGGCCTAGACCTTTTAATTACCACAGCAAACCCTTGCACCAATCCAATCCTACGAACATCACTAATAAGGTCTTCTCGATTTTCATAAACTTTGGTCGTTAGTGAGAGAAATTCATGCGACGCATCAAACATGTCTCCATCTCCTAAGTCATAAATAACCAGATTTATAATTGGTTTAGATACAAAAATATATATTGGATATGATATAAGACAAGGCAAGAAAAACTTACCAACAATAGTCAGGTCTTCAATGGTTTTAGATGAATGGGTAAATTACAGCTCCTCTTCCATATTATCTGAGGTCACCATATCAGCAATGTTTTGCAGCTCCTCTTCTATATTGTCTGAGGTCACCATATCAGCATACTTTTGCAACTCAACATCAAAATAGTCTTTCTGAAAAGAACCAAAACAGCTCAGCTTTGAAGCATTAACAAATGTAATAAACTTGGCAATAACAAGACTTGGCAATAAACTTGGCAATAACAGCTTTGAAGCATTAACAAATGTAACAAATGCTACTAGACAGTAAGCAGAAATTGTTTAAGTTTCAGTAGCACTGCTGCACAATAATTTGCAATCATGTAAAATTCCTAATCCAACATTTATACGATTGAAGTCATCAATATCTCCATTCCTCTACAACTAAGGCATCAACCATTAAGAGATACATCAGACATGGACTGTAAGTATTCAAAATAATAAACTCTTGATATTTAACTTGTTTTTGGGTTTATGATAGATGAAGCAATCCATCTATAACCATTTGACTCATCATATTCATGAAGTTATATTTTAGCAAATGGTAGAACTGGATTTCAAATTCCTATCATGCATAATAAAGAATGAAGCATTTCAACTTCAAAATCACAAAACTAACATCACTAGCATTAGGAATTTTAACCATACAGGCAATCGAAAGTTCAACCTACCAATATCCTATGAATTATTGACTTTTACTAAAAACTAAAAGCAACAAATATATGAACATATTAGTGTATCACCCACCCAGATGCAAACTAGCGTAAAAAGCTTCCACCTTTACCAAAAATCCATTATCACAAGGCAATCATAATCCAATTTAAACAACAACTGAATCAAATATATCAACCACATATTCATATAAGACCACACATTACCATCGACATCACAATAGACTCAAATTTTAAAGCAAGTGGAGCATAAGACCAAGCAAGAGATGAAAATAAAATGAAGAAAAACATAAGAGGAACAACAGCAACATCAAGTCTCTCAGAAACAATACATAAAACAGATTTTAAGAATTTGCAGAACCCATTAAAATCAAACAAAAACCCATACCCATGAAAAGAACATACATCAGAATTGGCGTGTGCGAGTTCAAGTACTTCCTCCATCGGGTGCGGAGCGGCTCAGTTCTTAGAGGATTTCAGGCGCTAAAGTTAGGGCATAAGCGATATGGTGTCGCCCGTCGAGATTAGTGAATGTGAATTTTCAGAAAGAAAGTAAAAAAAAAAAAAATAGAATCAATAGTAAAAAAAAAAGACTAAAGGGTAATTTCGGAAAACAAAAATTAGTGGGGGAAGATATTAATAAAAAATTCAATGGGGGTGGGGATATTAATTCTAGGGGGTGGGAAAATCAGTTCCCTATATATATATATATATATATATATATATATATATATATATATATATATATATATATATTCCAATTGTCCCACTGATTGGACTTACATGATGAATCATCTTCAATTTATCCATCAAAGATAATGACCATGTTTAATTAGGTTTCAATCTTTAAATTATATGGCAGCGAGGTTGATGTTTGTTTTTGAATTCTGATAGTAGTTTTTTATTTCTCGACATCTAACTATAACTCGTGACTTATGAGTGGAACCATTTTATTTCAATGCAAGGAGAAATGAAGTTTGAGTATTAACTGAAATACGTACGTACACAAAATTGAATATTGACGGACACTCGAATATATACTACCTGCAGTCTACTACACATTATGCTACATAAATTTACAAAAGTTTCCATGTGTATAATTTAGGAATATTAATTACATATTTAGTCACATAAATCTATATAAAAAAAAAAGTTATGAAACTATGGTAAAACTACATAAAAGAAAAACTAAAAATATTATTTGAAAATGGTTACACAGTAGCGTGAAGCCGTGAACAATGTCATTCAGTTGTGGTAGCACATTCAAAACAAAATAAATAGTCACATAGGGAATTAGTAAAAAATTATAAATTCAAGATAAATTACTTAGAGTTTGGAACACTATACTTTTATAGGAAACAATGAAAAATTGATGTTTCATGCTCATTACTTGGCTTGTATGCAAACTTGACTAATTTATAATTGGATTGATGGTTTATATATAATTTTCTCCAATATCTCATGCATCTGATCAAATATTCAACCCATTCATATGTTTTACAATCATGGTGAAAGTGTGCATGTGCTTGTAAAATAACAAGTTCATGTCAAGTAATTAAGGAACAAAAACTCGTTTCCTAGCAATCTTATCCAGAAAGAGCATGAAGTTGCATACATGATATCATTGATACATACATAGGCATAGTGCTACTTACTTAAATAAAACATAGAAGTTCTTATGATTCTGGACGCGTTTACTGAATATTAGAATAAATAAATATATTATCTCATCCTAGAGATCGATATTGGAACTAATTAACCATACCCTCGACCACTTCGATCTGCATGAGTCGAACTTAGAATTTCTCCCCGTTTGACATTTCGATGCCTATAGAATCGCATGGAGAGTTGAACCATTTCTGTCTAGTTGTATGCGTGTATGTGTCAAGTAGTGTTCGAGCTTCATATAACAAGCTTGGTCTCAGACTCGGGAAACTGTCATGGTTTGGTTTTCGTTCCCAGCTGATTCTTCATAGTTTGCAGCAACAGGAGGATCTCATCGGTTTGGAAGTTGCATGCATAAGGCAGTGGTCTTGATCTGCATCCATATAGATTAGGGTGTCAGGATGTCCAACAATAGATATATATATATATATATATATATATATATATACTGTTCGCGTCGGTTTTGACACCTGTCGAACTGTCAACACGTGGGGGTGGCGGACGTAAATTTCAGTCCTGGTGCGAGCGTGCCAGTACCTTTGGGTTAGGTACAACCTTAGTGGCGGACGACGTCTGACAAATGAATCACCCTTGGCGAGCGGATGACTCTGGCGAACGTACTCGTCTGCTCCTTTCTACCTCACTTTTCGATCAAGCGACTGTTACACGGGCGTTGACAGGCCGGCGTAAAGGGCTCGAACAAGACCTACGTAAATGATTACTAGGATTTTCTACTCAACCTTTTGTAGATTGAGATAATCTTACTTCGATCCTGGGATGCAAAGCAGAGCTTTAAATCAAGACCGCGGAGTATGTTCGTCCAACCTTTGACAGATTGGGAAAGACTGTTACCGGGGTAACGACCAGATTTGTCACAAGGCGTGACGACTAGACTCGATATGTCTCAGCGATGCTTCGACACGAACGCAAGGCACTTTCGACAACAGCGGCAGGTGTACGGCGACCGATGGTGGGCGTAGTTTTGCGGCTAGGTTGGAAGAGTGGTCGTTTGCAGTTGGTGGAGGGCAGTTCGCGAGAGATTGCTCCGGAGAGACTTGCAAGATTTGTGAGGCAAAAGCTTGTTGTTAGATGGTTGTGAACCCTTTCTACGTTGTCCTAGAGTTCTTTATATAGAGATCTCAAAACCCCAAATACTTGTGTATCAAGCATAATGGATTCTGATATCGAATAGGATTGTATTACCTTAAACCACCTCCAATTCGGATTCCTAACAGGACTCCAAATCTACTCATAGAAGGAATCTGATCTAAAATATATCGGATTACCCACTAATGGGTGACCCTTTGGGCTTCGGCCCATAGTCTCGAATAAATGTTAATTTAGGCCCAAACATTGCCCCCCAACCTTCGATATTAAAAGCCCATTTAAATTGAAGAAGGTTGAGAAAGCCCAATCCGGACCTATTTAAAAACTTGAAAGAATGCGTCGTTCCCTCTAACCAATGCAACTTTACCAATTCGAGCTCAGAAAACTGTTCACGAAACTCTAAATCGTTTCCAAACACACCACCTCAGAAATTCACAGAACCTCTTTTCAGATTCTATAAAGCCCTAATTAAGAAACGCCAATTCCATCCCGAAATCTCAAACCTTTCTTCCCTTCTCAACCATGGCCTTAGAAATTTACTACCCAGAAGCTCTCCGTGGAAAGAAAAGAATCATTGATTCCGTACTCGAAATCGGAAGCCCATTTCAGACCTCCCTTACCCCACCTGATGACTACGGCCGTGCCAGGCTAGGTCCCAAGCAACAAGAGTGCAACACCCAAGCCCTCTCCTCCATTGTGGACCAGTGCCGTCCACCACCGGTGGCGTTTCGAGGGCAAAGCATCAACTGTGGAGAATGGAAATCCACGAACCATTTTGAGGTTCCCATTACCCCTGGCTGCTGGCCTCTACCAACTCGGACCATGGTGGAGTGGTATGTCAAAAGGCAAAAGATAGACGCCCGAAGGTGGCGGTATGTCGGGATTGAAGAGGTCCTCGACCTTTGCTTCAGCCTCAATCCAAAGGGAGGAAATCGCTGCATGTTTATGTCCCTGGCGTGTTTCTGGAATCCATCCGCGAACGCCTTCGACTTTAAGTTCGGGCAAGCCAGCATCACCCTTCTAGACCTATACGCCGGGCTAGGATTTCCTATGGGCAGAAAACCCTTTGATCAAGATGGCTACCCGCAGAGCGATGTGCCATCCACCCCCTGCCTGCTCTCCACAACATGAGCTATCAGACGTGGATTGATGAATTTAGCCCGATGACGGATGATATCGGAGGAATAGCCTTCCTCGACTTTTGGCTAAACAAGTTCGTCTTCTGCCCATCCGCCTCCAAGATGACCAAGACCTATAAACGAATGGCAGAAATCCTCTATGCCCGCAACGAAATCAGCCTTGCCCCAATAGTCTTGGCCCACCTCTACAGGGGACTCCATACCCTTTCGATGAATCCCTTGACCTGCAAAGTCCCTGGGCCGCTGTGGATTCTGGAGATATGGGCTAATATGTACTTCCCCGGATTAGCTTCGGAGCCAAAAGAGCTAGGGGACGAGATGATCGTGGGAGCAGCCTACGCTGGCCAGCCGCCTCGCTATGGTCAAGGCTACGCGCCTTGCTTTGATATCATTTACCACACGGATGTGCCAGGCTTCTACTCGGAGGCCCAGATGCTCCTTAGCCGGCAGCACCCTTCAGCTCTGAGGACTGGCTTTCTGCCGTCCGTCGATCAATGTGAGGAGGGGCAAAAATTATTTTTGCAATGCATATCCATGGCGGACCTCCCCCTCTTCTCTTCAGACAAAGGTGGTCAAGGCGTCGAAGTCTATGCACCCCATCTATTCGCCCGCCAATTTGGCCTTACCCAGCTTCTCCCTTATCCGCCAGTCCAGAGCATCAACCTATTCTCCGCCTGGCGGCCGAGCAAGGATAATCCGGCGGATGAAGATGTTCCTTCAACTTCTACCCTGCGTCCTGCGATCCTTCCCTCGCTAGAGGAATGCCAAGAGTTGACAATTTCCGGCATAGCCTCAGGCGAATATCAAATTTGGTGGGAAAAACTCCGAGGCCACTTTTTCAAGAAGGAGTCTATGCATTGGTTCCTGTCCTTATTTCGAAGCCACCGGAAGTTTCTTACCTCTGAGGACGCCAAGGTACTCGACGGGGGTCCTTTGTACCCTGAGCCAGAAGCTGATACTGTTCAGGTAAACATTCGCTAAGCTACTATTCACCTTGGTTATGTTGTATCTAGAAAAAACCACTAACTAATTTTTCGTGCCACATGTCTCCAAGAATCCCTTCCCGCCATGAAGAAAAGGAAAGCTCCTCAAACTCCCCCTGCGGCGGCTCAAAGTCAGAAGAAAGTGAAGCCTCCTCCCCCAGCAATTGAAGAGGAAGAAGATGAGGAAGACGACGTGCCAGTAAGTATTTACATTAATCCGCCATTATCCGCCAATCACTAACTGATATTTTCCTTTACACCAACTTATAAGTCTGATGTAGTTGACGAACTTTCTTCCCCAGGGGCTAGCTCTCAGACGAAGTAAAAAACCAACTTCCGACACTGCTCCCACTGCACCCAAACCAATTGAGATTTCCTCAGGTGAGTCTTCTGGCTCTATAAGTTCACCACCAGGTGGTCCTGAACCTGGACATAGAATTCCAGAGACCTGGAACGAAATTCAAGCCGCCTGGCGAAAGCTTGAAAGTTTTCTTGATCGATGCCGGAGAAAACCTCCTATAGATGCAACTCCCCTAAACTGGCTTTCTCCTGATACAGGTACCACCTGCCCTCCTTTGGTCAATGCTCCAACTCCAGCCCAGACTAATCCTTTGACCATTCAGGCCCCCTCCGCAGAGGAAACCGTGGGAGAGACATCATCCGCCCAAGTTCCGACAGCACTGGCGTACGTGACAGAACCGCCGAGGGTGATACTTCTGGAGTCAGACCAAGAACCAGAAGTACCGGGGGTGACTATTGAAGAGTTCCTGCAGTCAAATGCGGACGTCATCATAGAGGCCGGATCCTACCCAGAAGTGCCCCCAGCTTCTTCCCTGGGCGAACCTGCGAAGCCAGTAACTCCATGGGTAGAAATCCCGGCGGATACCCCTCCTGAACCAGAGGTACCCTTCTAATAACCTTTATTCATTTTAGGTTTAGATTGTTTAAGTATTAATTCTCATCACACTCATGTTCTTTTCAGGTGATAGAGACTCATATCCAGTCTAGGAGTGCTGAGAATATTGGTGAACGGAGCTTGGTCCCATTTCTTCCTCAGCCCAAAATCCCAAGCAAGGGTCCATTCGCGTCAATCTCCCCACAAACCGCCACCACCGGCTCCAAATCCATCTCTCGGCTTAGTGACGATCCTCTAATGCAGCTGCCAACCCCAAAGAGGGACAAAGCTGAACTCAAGGAAGCCTGGAGCTTCATAAGCCAAGTATACCAGGAAAATCTTACTGATGAGAAGGTTCGTGAGAGGATCCAAGGTGCACTGCAGACCCTGGAGAATCAAGTTCACCATCTGCCCGCCACAGCTCAAGCCAGGGTAAAAGAGATTCTGATCACCTTCCCCAAGCTCCTTGAAACCCTCTAAAACAAGGCGGGCGAGGCTCCAAAACAAAAAGCCAAAACCAGCAAGAAGACTTCGGTCTTGTCCAAGGCCATGGAATCCTACTCCTCCCTTGTGCTTGCTGTCGAACAAGAAGACGAGGAGGAAATCAAACGTATGGAGCGGGAAAAAGAGCTTCTCGATCAGAAAATAGCAATGGTGCGGGAGAGGTAAAATGCTCGACTTGACACAGCCCACGAGAAAAGGGCTCACTTGATGAAGCTTCGGGCTGAGACAGAAGAAAGCCAAGCAGAAGAAGTGAAGCTCTAGGGTGAAATCGAGTATCTAAAGGCTAGGATAGGAAGGTTACCATTTGAGTTGTTTGAACTCCAGGCCATGCCCCCCGAGTGAATGGGGCCTTTATGTAATATTTACCCTTCATATAATATTGGATTAGTATAAAAAAGTCCAACCCTGATACGAAGCCCAGACTTATCTGGTCAATCTTCAAGCAGCAATGTAGCATTTAATGATCCCTATCTGCAACTGTCAATTTTCAAGATGTGGTCAGTTTGAAATTCAAACCTCGTGATCCTCCGTAAACGGTTGCGGACCATAAAAACCTTCATAACTCTGATTTGACCGATAGTGGGAAACCCTAATTCATCCCAGCCGTTGGATTTCACTCGCCATTCGCTATATAATGAAACCCTCAGTATGCAACGAAAACACATCTTTCATTGCTTTTGAACTCAACATGTCTATCCCATTCTCTAGATTCTCCACCAAGCCGCTATGGCTTCCTGAATCCTTTCCCCCGGATTATACAGAGATGTTTGTTCAAACACCTTAAGTTGTATAATCTGGTATTATGCCCGTTTGGATAACGTGGTTCCTGGATAGAATCCAAAAAAAACGAACTTTTTACACGTTGTCCTTGGGTATAATAGCGGATAGTGGCTTAGGCGCCATCCTGGTTGAGTTTAGGAGCGAAAAACAGTATCTACAAGTTGTTTATGAATGGCGGGTGTAAATTTCTTTTCTTCTGGTCTTCTGCTAACCGTTCATGCTCCTGCTTCCTCCTCAGTGAGCCTGATTGCTTCCAACGGCTGAAGCAACCTACGGGTCGGTGAGATGGAAGACACTCTGGACGGATGGTCGGAGGGAATTTGAGACACCTCTATGGGTAAATTTCGTTCAAGAAGTCTAGAAGTATAGGCTTATAGGAAATTCTATACTTGTAAAGCTCTTGACCGCCAAGTCATCCATGAAATGTAAATAAAAACTTTTGATTGACCTTGTCGAAAAACAAAAGCATTGTTGTTTTCCGTGTTGAATGTATTTATTATAACCATAAATTGTTGAGAACCATAAACATTGATTCTCAATCAGACTAAGTAAATGAACCTCGAACAGATTCATAACAAAAGAAAACGAAAAAGACTAATGAACCTTAAGCAGATTCATCTTCTACATTCTATTTATCGCTGGCGGACTCAACCGCCAGGTATTTATCGCTGGCGAACTCAACCGCCAGGTCTTCCATCCTCAACCGCCGGGTTTTCTATGAAGAGCATCCCTTGTATTGCCCCCCTAGTATCCTTAGGCTGAGGCGAGATACGCTGCCAAAGCCAAGGGAACTAAGGCAGAGAGTTATTGTGTTGGTAGGAGGCCTTAGGCCGAAGCTTGCCCCCCGGTCTCAACCATAGCGAGCGGCTCTTCATATTCCCAAACACTAGGGAAGTACTTCTTGAGATGGCGCCCATTGATAGGGTTTCGATGGACGTCACCCTCCAAATCTCTAAGTTGATAAGCACCCTTGCCAACAATCCGATCAATGACAAAAGGGCCCTCCCACTTGGGAGACCATTTACCACGTTCAGTATCTCGTTCGCCAAAGGGAAGCATAGCCTTCCAAACCAGATCACCCTCACCATAGGACTTACCCTTGGTTCGTTTTTCATAAGCTTTGACGACCTTTTTCTTCTCCAGGACTATGTTCTGCAAAGCGTCTAGTCGCTACTCATCAAGATCTTAATGTTCCTGAAACATAGCCTGAACGTAATCATCTCCAATCAACTGATGCTGCTCACGAACCCGGAGAGATCGAACATTGATCTCCAAAGGAAGAACAGCATCATGGTCAAACATTAAGGCGTAGGGAGTAGTTCCTGTAGGAGTTCGTTTAGAGGTACGATACGCCCACAGAGTATTGTCTAGCTCAGTATGCCAAGTTCTGGGATTATCCGCCAGCATCTTTTTGATGATAGAAATAATAACCTTGTTACTAGCTTCAGCCTGGCCATTTGATTGAGCGTAATACGGGGAAGAGTGTAAAAACTGGATGCCATAATCCTGAATGAACGTCTGTGTACTCGCCGCCATAAACGCTGCCCCCCTGTCCGCTACAATACACTCAGGAATGCCATAGCGGCCGATGATATTCTGAAATATGAAACGGATGACCGTTGCCGCATCACAGTTTCGAACAGGGATGGCTTCAACCCACTTTGTGAAGAAGTCTGTACCAATTAGCAGGTATTTATGTTGGAGAGAAGAATTTGGATGGATTTCCCCAACAAAGTCAAGTGCCCAACATTTGATGATAGGCTGCATGGGAATATTAGGAATCCGTTGAACTGGTCCATGAATCTGGCACTCAATACAACCTTGGGCAAAGCTGATGCAGTCTTTGAGGATAGATGGCCAAAAATAACCATATCGGCGGATCAGCCACCTCATCTTTGATCCACTCTGATGTGAACCACATACACCCAGATGAACTTCACGCATTAGCCTCTTGGCTTCTACTCCAAAGACACACCTGAGGTCCACGCCTTCCTCACCCTGGCGAAGCAGCTCGTCGCCTTTGAGTAAATAATTAGTAGCTAAGTACCTGATTCGCCTTTCAGATGGGGCAGAAGGGTCTTGTAAGAATTTAATGATTGGTTGCCGCCAATCGGTATCAATAATGTCTAGGGTAGCAACCAACCAATCACCTCGTTGTTCCCTCCTTGCAGCAAAAGATGGCAGCGTCCTGCGTTCTACTTTCAGGATGCGTTCCTTGACGCCATTGGCAAGAGTAATGCCCGTGGCGAGCTGGGCTAATTCGTTGGCTGCAAAGTTCTGTTCACGAAGGATGTAATCGAGCACCACGTCAGCAAATTGATCTAACAACTCTGATGCTCGTTCCCAGTAATGTATTAGGTGAAAAGACAAGCACTTGTATTCGCCTGTAAGCTGCTTGATGATTAGTAGAGAATCACCATACACTTCGATTTCTCTGGCATCCATATCCAGTAGTAGTTCCAGACCAATGATGAGGGCCTCGTATTCAGCCTGGTTGTTTGTGTACATCCACTCTAGCTGGAAAGAATAAGAGTGGCTGGTCCCTGATGGACTCTGGATGCAAATGCATGCACCCGCCAAGGAGTCTGTACTACTACCATCAAAGTAAAGGATCCAAGGCACCGTTCCAATCATATTGACGAAAGGGATAGGATCTTCAACCGATTCTTCCAAAGGATGATGAAGAAGGAAATCAGTTACTGCTTATCCCGTCATCGCCTTGAGTGGTGCATACTGTAAAGAAAACTCAGAGAGAGCTAAGATCCACTTGCCGATTCTGCCACGTAAGATAGGCCGAGTAAGCATGTACTTGACCAAGTCCGTTTGAGCTACCACAATGGTAGTAAAGGAAAGCATGTAGTGACGGAGCTTGGTCGCGGCAAAATATAATGCCAAACATAGCCGCTCGATAGGGGAGTATCTTGTTTCTGCGTCCAAAAGGGTCCTGCTGAGGTAAGAAACCGCATATTCGACTTTCTTACCCTCTGTAGTGGTTTCATCCTGAGCCAATAGCCCAGCCACAGAACTGTTAGAAGCAGAAATATATAACTTGAGTGGGATTCCCGGTTTTGGCGGTCGTAAAACTGGCGGACTGGCCAAATATTCCTTAATTTTATCGAAAGCCGCTTGATGTTCAGGACCCCAAACAAAGTGTTCATCATTCTTGAGTTTCAATAAAGGAGAGAAAGGAGCAATCTTTCCAGCTGAGTTAGATATAATGCGTCGGAGAAAATTGATTTTTCCCAGCAAACTTTGAAGTTCTCTCTTGTTCCGAGGTGTTGGGGCGTCTAGAACAGCTTGTGCTTTATCCCCCGCCACTTCAATGCCCCTTTCATGTACCACGAAACCAAAGAAATCACCAACACGAACCCCAAAAATGCACTTGGCTGGATTCATTTTGAGCTGGTGCTTCCTCATTCGTGTAAAGACATCACGTAGATGGCTAATATGGTCTGACCTGGATTGAGACTTAACCACCACGCCGTCGATGTAAACTTCCAAAATGTCCCCGAGGATGTCATGGAAGATCAGGTTCATAGCACGCTGATATGTGGCCCCTGCATTGGTCAGGCCAAATGGCATGCTAAGATATTCAAAGGCTCCGGTAAAGCCTGGGCAACGGAAGGCAGTCTTGTGAATATCCGGCTCGTAAATGGGTATCTGATGATATCCTGCTGTGCCGTCCATGAATAATAACATCTCGTGCCCTGTTACTACATCCACAAAAAAATCCGCAATAGGCATAGGGTATATATCCTTTGGCGAAGCAGCATTGAGGTCTCTGTAATCGACACAGACCCTAATTTTACCGTTCTTTTTCTTGACAGGAACCACATTCGCCAGCCACTGTGTATATTGGGCTGGCCGGATGATTCCTGCATCAACCATGCTTTGAACTTCCTTCTTGACTGCTACAGCGGTTTCGGCGTTCATTCGCCTATGCTCTTGCTTAATAGGCCTGGCTCCTTCCTTGATAGGTAAACGATGGCAGACCAAATCTTTGGACAATCCAGACATATCCTGATACTTTTCCGTAAAGCAATCCCTGAATTCTTGCAACAAATTGATTAACTGCTGTCTCAGTTTTGGCTCCAGCTGCTGACTAATCCCGACTTCCATAGGTTCTTCGGATGTACCAAGGTTGATTTTCTCCACTAGGTCACGGACTTTAGGCGGAGTGTCGTCTAAGGCTGCCGGTGCAGGCTGAATGGTCTCCACTTCTTCCGTGGTGATGACATCGTCTTCGTCGATACACTCAACTAGAGCGACCATATCCGAGGCTAACTAGTCAGCTCTAAACACCGCCAGCCGCTGTAGCAGAGAGGCCACAGCCTCTGCCTCCTCAGCCTTGAAATCGTCAATCACGTTGACGACTGGTTGAAAATTGATGGAGACAGGCCGAGAACAATCTGCCTGATCTTGAGTCAATCCCCACCATGTGAGATCAGTAGAGGTCACCCCTAGCGGGTGTCCCCTACTATCAACCCCGTCGATCACAAGAGGACGCATAGAGCTGTAATAATAATCAGCTTCCAGCGAGCAAGTCGCTATAGAAAAAGGGCGCTCGTCCGCCTTGATCAAAACTGGTTTATCAGAAGCTGGATCCCACATGAGCATCTCCTGATGTAGCGAAGATGGTACTGAGTATGTTTTGTGGATCCAATAATGTCCCAAGATCATCGTGTACGGGACCGTAGTCTCCGTGACAAAAAGACCATGACAAGCGTTAGAGGGTCCAAGTTTAACCTTGAGCACTAGGAAGCCAGCCGTTTGAGCAACAGCACCAGCAAACCCTCTAACTTTTATAGTAGAATTCTAGATCTTCTCTCTTGGAATCTGAAGCCGTTCCATAGTACTAAGTGTTATAACACTCACCGCCGCGCCTGTATCGATGAGTATCATGTTCACCTGGACACCCTCCACCTCTGCTGTAACGTAGAGAGGTTTGAGATGTTGAGTCATTGTAAATGTAGGCTTAGGAAAAACCATGTGTGAGCTGTGAAGCTCAGTGACCCCATAATGGTCATTGGGTCCTGGTGATGAAAGAAAATCCTCATTGGCGGGAAGATCTTCATTGTCTGACGCTTGGAAAAGACATACTGGTTTGTCCGCCGCCTCCTCTTGTATGAAATAAGCAGTTGGGATTGGCACAGACAAAGCATAACTAGAGGATAATATGAAAGCCATATTACAGTCTAGAACTGGCTCATCATCGTCCGTATAACCCTCTTCATCCTCCAGCATCTCGTCGTTCGCGTCCGGCATGTCCCTATCTACCTGTGATAAGTTCGTATTCACCCTAGGTTGTGAAGGTATAAGAGCAGCTTCTGCTTGTTTCACAGAAAAATCTGTCTTCAACTGCTGCCCTACGAACTGAGGAAAGGGCTGGTCACATTGTTGGCTTACAGACTTCTGACCAGTGAGAACCGAGACCGGCTGAGCCGATGACCTGCTAAGGACCGGAGCAGATTCCTGAGTATCTGACTGTATCTCAGGGACCTTAGCAGTTGTTGGTGTGGAAACCGTAGTCATCCCCTTAGGCTGCCATTTCAAAACGACAGAATCTACCCTATCTGTTTTGTCAGAGGTTATATGGATAGATTTGGGCTTTGGTGGGATCTCAACAGCTGAGTGGAGGGGTGTTTTTTCTGGAGAGTATACTAATTTCCTCCGCGGAGCTCCCAGAGGTGCACCATCTGCTGCTGTGGGATGTGAAATCCTTTCATGGACATTCCTTCTTCGAGGTGGTGATTTTTCCTCCTTCCGTACCCGACGAGAGTCTATATAAGTTTTGGATTTGTAACGCTTATAGGCGTCACGTATGTGCTCCACGGGCATGGAGAGCTCATCAGGAGTCACCTTCCCCTGGTCCAAAGCGTCTAAAGTTCTTCTAGCCTTGCCGTACCGCTTTTGGATATTCCTAGTTGGAGGGATTGGTGCCTCTACTACTGGTTTGGTTCCCGAAGGTCCGGGGTCTTGCCAGGACCTTGCTGGAGTAGCATAAGCTGCTTTCTCCTGGTGATGATATTTTGCCCGCTTGGGGTCACCAGACCTAGAGCCCTCCGGCCACGGGTGGGTCCGTTTAGCCGTCTCAAGAGCCTTCTCTGTCGCCTCCTGAAGAGCCTTCATTAGCTCTTCGTGTGTAAGAGGTACACGGAAATCTATCTTACAGTTAAGGCATAACTGAGCCCTAGGCACCGTCACCATCTCTTCCCTGACTGGCGGATTCACTGGGTTGTCTGTTCACGAGGTGTCATTGGGTCCATCTTGGCCAATGGCATTCACCCAAAAGTGTTGAATGGATGCCACCGTGTCATTATCAAATTGCAGGATTCCCTCATTCAACCATTCTTGGATTTTATCTTTCAATTCTATGCATGCAGACGTGCAATGATTATTTGAATGGTGGAAAGAACAATATGATCCGTCTAACCCAATGCTTTGGTGCTGCTCTGGCATGTATTCAGGAGCAGTCATTCACTTCTGGATCAAGAGTCGCCAAATCTCCTGCGCCTTGTGCGCGTTGTAGGTATAGGTTTGGAATCTAGAACCCTGTTGACGAGGTTCCAGTCCATGGCATTTGTTGGGAACCAGAGTAATCATGTTCACCCCCGGAAAGGGTCGAGTCTCCGTCCAAGTAGGTTCCTTAACAGTCTCCATCTCCATGACCCCCTCATTGATCCACGTTTGGATCTGGTCTTTGAGCTTGATGCAGTCCTTAGTATAATGGTTATTCATGTTATGAAAACTGCAATACTTCTTGCCCGCCATATAGTCTGGCTTAGGAACGAAACCACCTTCGTGTTGGAGCCGCCCTTGCTTGAATAATTCGGCGAGGATCTCCGGAGCTTAATGAACATTATACGTATACTTCTCAAAGGCGGACTTCAGAGCCAAAGAAGTCATAATCTTAACAGATTCCTTGGCGAACCTTACGTTCTTCGGTTGTAGCGGATGGCGACCCAACACCTCTACAACCGCTACGTTGTCTTCGTCTTCAACATCTTCAACCTAAGTGACCGTTGGCGAAGGATCAGCTTCTATAGTGGCCACCATCTTAGAAATAGGAGGGACACTCGTCTTAGGCTTCAGAGTACCCGGATAGTACGATAGTGGGACGCCTTTCTTCTTGCTGGCCTGAACCCTCGTCTGGTCGAGGAAATGTTGATGCTTGGCTAACCTATTGGTTAAGTCTGCCATATTCGAGACGTACACTTGCTGGAAGTGAGCTTGTATCTCCGGCTCGAGCCCTGCAATCGCCAACTCGACAATGGTATCTTCTGCTAGCCTATCTCTGCATTTAGCTCGCAGGAGTTTAAAGCGCTTCAAATAGTCGATGGCGGATTCATCAGGCTCCTGGTTAGTATCTGCCAGAATCTTGATGGTTACCTTAGCCTCGACAACCCCAAACATGGTCCTAAAGAGACCCTCCATGGATTGCCAATCCGGAATAGAGCCTGGTGTTAGATCTCTGTCCCAAGCTAAGGCTGATCCCATTAGGGAAGTTCCAAACAATTTCAACTTGAGAACAGGGTCCTAGGCATAGGGGCCACATTCGTTGTGAAAACGAGTTATGTGGGTCTCCGCATCTTCAGAAGATTCACCCGAGAAAGGGGTAAACCTTATATGCTTAAAATTCGCGGGCCATGGCGTAAGGTTCACAGTTCGTGTTAATGGATTGGTATAGGTTATACTAGGATCCGGCAAACCTTGCATGATCCTTAATTGTTCCAAAAACACCTTCTGTATGTCGTTGTGAGTTATAAAGCCCTCTACGTCTTCCTCTTGATCTTCTCCTTCTTCGTCAGATTGCGGATCTATCATCCGTCCACCTTTCTTCTGTTGTCTTGGCGGAGCAGCGGTTTCAAACCCCTTATTACGAGGCTTAGCTTCTTTAGCTGGACCTTTCTCCATTGTCCTCCCAGGCTTTACTGGAGGGGTTAGCTCTCTTTGTTCAGAAATCTCAGCATCAAACCCTAATTGCACCATATGCGCCAATCGTTCGACAGCGGCATTGGTCTTTTCCAGCTAATCTTGCTGTTGCAGCATCTGTGCTCTGAACTCCGCCTGCTGTTTTTGGAGTTGCTCGCTGAACTCAGCTTGATGTCCCCCTCACTAATCTATCAAGACTTTTAGTGAGAGAAGTAATATGTCCAGCATTCGCCTGTTGTTGCCTTGCCAAAGCATTAATGTTTGTCATATGACCTATCTGTTCAGTCTTCAACTCCTTCAGAGTAGGCTCTATCTTCTCTAGAATAACATCAGTGGCCCGAGACTTAGATATTACATGGCCAAAAGACTCTACTATCTCCGCAGGAGATGGTGTCCGAGTTTGGAGAATTCCATCTCCATCGTTGGTTTCAGAAACTGATGGAGCTATCGCGGTATTTGGGATATCGACTACCTCCTGGCGATCAGCGATACCCTCCGAGTTGTCGGGAATATGGTTATCTCCCTCAAGGACCTCATTCAGATCCTCAATCTCAGGTCTACCGTCTCCAAACTTGGCTTGCAACTGAGATTCAGACAGACCTCTACATGCAGCTGAGTTGTGTTGTTTCAACAACTGATGTTCTGGTTTCTTGCACAACGACATCGGTCGTTTGTAGATATTGGCTTCCGCAATCTTGACACTTGTCCCACTAGGCGTGCCAAAAATGTTCGCGTCGGTTTTGACACCTGTCGAACTGTCAACACGTGGGGGTGGCGGACGTAGATTTCAGTCCTAGTGCGAGCGTGCCAGTAGCTTTGGGTTAGGTACAACCTTGGTGGCGGACGACGTCTAGCGAATGAATCACCCTTGGTGAGCGGATGACTCTGGTGAACATACTCGTCTGCTCCCTTCTACCTGACTTTTCGATCAAGCGACTGTTACGAGGGCGTTGACAGGCCGGCGTAAAGGGCTCGAACAAGACCTAAGTAAATGATTACTAGGATTTTCTACTCAACCTTTTGTAGATTGAGATAATCTTACTTCGATCCTAGGATGCAAAGCAGAGCTTTAAATCAAGACCGCGGAGTATGTTCGTCCAACCTTTGGCAGATTGGGAAAGACTGTTACCGGGATAACGACTCGATTTGTCACAAGGCGTGACGACTAGACTCGATATGTCTCAGCGATGCTTCGACACGAACGCAAGGCACTTTCGACAACAGCGGCAGGTGTACGGCGACCGATGGTGGGCGTAGTTTTGCGGCTAGGTTGGAAGAGTGGTCGTTTGCAGTTGGTGGAAGGCAGTTCGCGAGAGATTGCTCCGGAGAGACTTGCAAGATTTGCGAGGCAAAAGCTTGTTGTTAGATGGTTGTGAACCCTTTCTACGTTGTCCTAGAGTTCTTTATATAGAGATCTCAAAACCCAAAATACTTGTGTATCAAGCATAATGGATTCTGATATCGAATAGGATTGTATTACCTTAAACCACCTCCAATTCGGATTCCTAACAGGACTCCAAATCTACTCCTAGAAGGAATCTGATCTAAAATATATCGGATTACCCACTAATGGGTGACCCTTTGGGCTTCGGCCCATAGTCTCGAATAAATGTTAATTTAGGCCCAAATATGTACGATATATACATGATACTATAAAGTTTGCCCAACTGGTCTATTGGCTAATGCCGCTAAGCTAAAACCCTAGTCGACACAAATTTGGAGCAAACTTGATCGACCTTGCTAACTGGTATGCAGACACTTCAATAAGTAAATAAAGTTTGTCGATAAATAATTAATTAGAATTAGAGCCAACTCCTATATATAGCTTCCTATGATAGTACCAAAACAATATATATCAAAGAACTTTCATGATGCCAATTACGAAAATGATAGATATATGAGTATGAGGCAGGAGTTGTGGATAATGAGATCTAATATGATCAAGTTCCACCTACTTTGTTGGCTTGTGTAGACATATATATAATTAATTAATTAATTGATTCTTGTTAATATTTTATAGTGTATTAGTGTCAATCATTAGTATTTACATATGCTCCAAAATTTGGTTTGTTGTGAACTGGTGATGATGAAATGGAAGCGTAGTAGTGGTGTTCTATATAGTGTTTGGAGTTTGGACAATTTCAACAAGTCACTCTGGCAAGATCATTTTTCAGAAGCCAAACGCGTCCAAGGATTTCTAGATGATCGATATGAAAGGATTTTGGTGAGGTCCTTTTCGGGTTTCCCTTTGAGATGGAGTCCCTTTGCGTAGACCAAATATCTGAACGTGGAGTGGTATCTTCTCCTATTGTATAGTTTACTCACCATGAGAACAGTATTCTCCAATCTATGATATTTTAATTTCAATTGTTCTGTTATTGAAAACTATCTAGAAGGAAGAGGGTTTGGTACTTGACTGAAAAATATATTAAGTAGCACACCATTGAGGCATTGACCATTCCTACGTCGTGAACAGAAGGAAGAAGAGAGACCAAGTATAGAATAATAGAAAGCTTTACATAACACGAGCAAAGAGATCAACTCCTCATCTAGAAGACCAGAAACTATACGCGTTACATTGCAGCATTTCTTGGAAGCTGACCTTTTATCGAAAATGTCCCAATTAACGCCACTATATAGACAAGGCAGCTGAAGCAAACATTACCACAAACCAACAGCTTCTCAATTCTCAAACAGCATACATTTCCTTCGAAACTTTCCCAGGTAACTTAAGAAAAATGGCTGAAAAGATCAAACAGGCTGTGGCGTCAGTAAAGGGATACACCAGAAAAGATGAAGAATTGCCCACCTTCCGGAACGAGGAGGAGCTCAAACGCCAGAAGAAGATCAAGTTGTTCACTTACATTGGCATTTTCATTGTGTTTCAGATCATAGTGATGACCGTATTTGGTCTCACTGTGATGAAAGTGAAGACTCCGAAACTGAGATTGGGCGCCATTAGTGTCCAAACACTCAACTCTGTCCCGGCCACACCTTCATTTGACACAACATTTGCCACCCAGATCAGGGTCAAGAACACAAATTGGGGTCCTTACAAATTTGATGCCGGCACTGTAACGTTCATGTACCAAGGTGCTGCTGTGGGCCAAGTTTCTATTCCAAAGAGCAAGGCTGGAATGCGCTCCACCAAAAAGATCAATGTTGAGGTGAGTTTGAATTCAGCTGCATTGCAAAACACCAATCTTGGCAGTGATTTAAGCAGCGGGATCTTAACACTCACCAGCCAAGCCAAATTGACCGGAAAGGTGGAACTGATGATGATAATGAAGAAAAAGAAGTCTGCTAACATGGACTGCACCATGAAATTTGATCTAACCACAAAGACGGTCCAATCTTTGGAATGCAAGTGAAACTGAGCTAGTGCTTTTGCCTCTAGATATCGATTCGTTATTCGTCTGTTATTATTTCATTCTTTCTTCCGTTTGCATAGCTCTATGATTCTATTTATTGATTTATTTTTTTCAACAAGAGTGTACATTATATCATTCATGTTATGCTTTGATTATCCGGTGAAATGTACCTGTTTTTGTAAAAGATTTAAGCAACTTTTCCCATAAAAATCCCTGAATTTGAACGGACTAAAAATTTGGCTAGTTTGTGGCAGTTTTATGGGCTTCAAAAGACTAGTGAAGCGTTTATGAATCCTAATTAATTTAATAGCATCACCTTATGATATAAAATTCATATTAATTTCTCGAATTGGCTGACCTATGTGATGCAACATTATGATCAAGTATTCAAATTTGAGAAATCAAAAATGACAAAAGGAAGAAAAGAAAAACGAAAAACAAAAAGAAGTAAAGGTTGGGCCTAAGAGGATATATAGCGGCCCAAAATATAGGAAGTCAAATAGCAAAACGCGGTAACTAGCCCAAAGCCAGTTGGTTATCCAAGAATTGAAAGCACCGCCTTTGATGATGATTCAAGACTGAACACGAACACAACAAAACCTTCACCGTCCCAAATCACACATCAAATTCCGATCCACACCACAAAAAATGAGCGACGACGCCGACTACAAGACCCGAGCCTTCGCCGCCGACCACCAGAACCAGCAGTACTACGGCACCTTCCAAGGCGTCGCCAACTACCCTCCTCCGCAGCCACCGCCCGAGCCGGTCGTCGGTTTCCCGTCGCCGGTCCCGCCTCCCGGCGCCTACGGCCGGCCTCCTCTACCTCCCCGGAGCCACCATCACCACCAACACCACGGTTACCAAACCGTTACCGGTAAACGATCTTAATCGATCATCCGTACCTCGTTTAATTTCAATTTCAATTTCAATTTTAATTTCAATTTCGAGCTCAAGATTAGGATTGATCTCCGTTCAGGTTATGCTGTTGTTGAGGGAAGACCTGTGAGGGATCGGAGGCTCTGTTGCTGTGGTCTTGGAAGCGGCTGGGTATTGTGAGTTTGATTCACTTTCAGTCAAATTTTCATTCTTGTTTGTTTGTTTGTTTTTTTGTTTGTGTTAAAGAGCACTGAAATTGGTGCATAAAGAAACCCTAAGTGAATAAGATTGATAGCTTTGGCGATCAAACTAAGCGAAAACGTCTTCTGGTGATGAATTTATTGAATTGTGTGGTCTGTGCAAATCATAGTAATCACTGTGTAACTGAAAGAGTATAATCTAATGTTTAGCCATGTGAAAATTAGTTATTGTACTGATCAGTGGTATAGTCAATCTTTCTACGAATAAACGATGAGATCAGTGGCTCTACTAAATGAAGGGATGCTGCATTGGCTAGTGGCAGTTTGATTCCGAATATTTATACAGTGAGGATGTGCTAATAGAGTTACAGGAGCAGAATTAATTTTTCAGTTAATTTCTTTTTAAAGTTTAAAGAGTTATGTTATAGGCTTTAATTAAGAGAATATGATATCTTTAGACCAAGAAAAGAAAGGACCATGATGTCACGAGAGACATCATAGATTATTTGCGTGTTGGGAACTTCTATTGTATGTTTGACTTTTAATGCATATTTCAATTAGCGAATTCTGGTTGGCTGTCACTGACTCTATACACTTCCGTCTCTGAAGGTTTATAATGGGGTTCTTTCTTGGAAGTATCCCCTGGTATATTGGAGCTTTTATCTTACTTTGTGTGAGGGTGGACTACAGAGAAAAAGCTGGATATGTCGCATGCACGATAGCAGTAAGTTCTCCTTCATTCCATTTGAAGTAATGTTTTCTAATCATAATTTATGCTTGTATAATTCTAATGATTGTTTTGTAATGATGAATTTCCACAAGCAGTTTTCTTCATTGTTTTAGTTTCCTCCTGAGAACAGTTTAAATTGGCAATATCTTCAATCTTCTATTTAGAGTGGCTGTATACATATCTGGTTGTTGTTGATACTGGGATTTTGTATTAGAACAGTGTGTTGATTATGAATGGTTCCAGTTAAGTGTGCTGTAGCGTGCAATTGGCCTGAACTTTTGTGTGCCTGCAAATTATTTGCAAATGTATCTAATCTGCTTGCTTTAAGCGACATACCATTCCAGGAAACTGTTTAATTAGTTCAAGGCACTATATTCATATGATAGCATTGTTTCAAACATATTACGCAATGTGCACATCTTTTTATTGTGAGCATCGTCAGTCATAAGGGAAATTTTAGGTACATGTTAGAATTTTCCTGGTCTCCTCATGTCTGTTTGTGAAATAGAAAGTGCAGTTGGAGGCTTGTAGCACCTTTTTCTTTAGCTTATCCTGTATTCGCCCGTACTTCATGCTTTCTTTGTGAAAGTTGTTTGTATTCATCTTTTTTGGTTTCTACTTATTAAGAATTGAGGTTATATATTTCATGCCCTAACATGAAACTATGTTCTTCATTTTCAGTCAATTATTGCTATGCTAGCTATCACTCTTGGCGTTACAAAAGGAACTCACAATTGGTGAGTATAATATGGAAGGCAAGCTCGACTCCATGTTTGTACCTAGAAGCCGTTGGATGGCTATTGTTAAATTATACATATTGTTTTCAGTTATTGCAAATTCTTGACAGAGTATTAGGCATTCTGTATCTATAAACATGGTTTTCTGTTTCTCCAAACTTGCAAGCAACATTCACAGTACGCTAGCTTGGTAAGGAAAACAATGTATATATCTGGAACAATGCAGTGTTTCTCACTAGCTTGGTGAGGGTTGGATTCGATCATGTTGATTTTCAAGGTATATGAATGTTAACACAATTATAAACTACATCCATAAAACTCATCATTACCAAATCTGCTTGTAAGAGAAGTCATTGTTCCTGACCTCACTGATCCTCAAAGCCCTTCCCGAGTTACCCTCCCTCCGGTCTTTGCTGCCCAGTCATCACTCCGGTCCCCTTTGCCGAAAGCATGGTTAAACTTGCCAAGATGTAAGGAGATGGCGGCCGAGATCAGGCATCGTAGAATCTAATTGCCGGACTTAGCCTACTGACACAATAAATAGCCTAAAAAAGATTAAAATAATAATAATAAAAAGATCAATTTCTTCAATTTGCCAAATGGGCAAGCCCAAAGGTGACTCCTTCAACATTTTACAAAGGGTTTCCACCTCATATATAAACAAGACAAGACCGAAAACCCTAGGCCGCGCTTCTTAAAATCATAGAGCGAAACTGAGAGATCGTCGCCGTCTTCTCTAAATTGGCAGACATGGTTGCTCTCAAGGTAAGCCTGCAGTTCACTTCCTCTCTGAATTGTACTCTAATCGCCAGTGAAGCTGTATCTAACAGCGTCGTTTTTGTTTGTTGTTGCAGTTTCACCAGTACCAGGTGGTGGGTAGGGCTCTCCCCAAGGATGCGGAGGACACCCCGAAGATCTACCGCATGAAGTTGTGGCACACCAACGAGGTTCGCGCCAAATCCAAGTTCTGGTAAAGCTCTTGATCTTTGGCCTTGTCGTGTTTATTCATCCTATGATGTAAAAATGTTTTAAATTGTTCATTATATTTCGTTAATTATGTTGATTTGTGTGGGTTAGGTATTTCCTCAAGAAGCTGAAGAAGGTTAAGAAAAGCAATGGCCAAATTCTTGCCATCAATGAGGTTATTTTTGCTTCCTTGTTAGGCTGTTTTTTTTTTTTGGTTTTTCGCATATCTTGTTTTGTCATTTCACATTATTGTTGTAGCATCTGATTCTATCGTGTTGTTTTGCTCTTCTGTTGTGCAATTCAATTGTTGCCGTCCATTTTTCGTGTTTCTGCTTAGTGCTGATAGCTCATTTTGCATTTTGCCTGTGTTTTGTATATACATGTTTCATTAAACCATGAAGAGTCAGGTTCTCTATGTATAGGAATCTACATTGGACTCACGTGCTGGTTATTTTTCCCAGGGTTTCTGCGAAATTGCACTATTATGTCTTTTCATGAGCCCCTTTTGGATTGCATTGTAGTTGTTGAATTGAGTTCCTTGGATACAATTTTGAGGATTTTTTCTATTCCTCCTTGGGTATTGAGTATTTGATTGGAATTGGGTGCAGATTTTTGAGAAGAAACCTACTGTTGTCGAGAACTATGGTATTTGGTTGAGGTATCAAAGCAGGACAGGGTATCACAACATGTACAAGGAGTACCGTGACACCACTCTGAACGGGGCTGTGGATCAGATGTACACTGAGATGGCTTCTCGCCACAGGGTTAGGTTTCCTTGTATCCAGATTATCAAGACTGCCACCATCCCAGCTAAGCTTTGCAAGAGGGAAAGTACCAAGCAATTCCACAATTCTAAGATCAAGTTTCCATTGATTTCCAGGAAGGTCAGGCCACCAACCAGGAGATTGAAGACGACATACAAGGCATCAAGGCCCAACCTGTTTGTCTAACTTGGTGATGACTCATTTTGTGAACAAGAAAGAGGGATTCGGGTTGGATTTGTTTTTGAATCTTTCTAGTAGAGAATTGAACTCTTAGTTACTTCTTTTTGTCACTTTATTTTATTAGATAATGGTAGAACTACAAATGGTCAGAGTGCCTTCCTATTATGTTCCAATTCAAAATTTTCTATTAAATATGCTTCTCTCTTTGCTCGGCTGAATTGGTCTCCACAACATGTTTGATTTATTTTTGAGTTCTTATTGAATACTGATTGTCTGTGCTGTTAGTTATACTGCTTGACATTGAATTTATGCCAGGGGTTTCATTTTGGACTGCTAAAGCCAGTAGCCAGTAAAGATGATATGTCATTGGATTTGGGACTTAACCAGGAAGTGATGATAGAATGTCATCTAATTTGAAACATATTTCAATTGAAATGTCATATCCAGATTACGTAGTTTGATGGGTGTTAGTTTCTGCTCTCATCGAGTGTGGATTTCTTAGTAGGGTTGCGACAGGTTAATTTTCTTTTCAGGTTTCGACAAAATGTTGCATTGGTATTCTGTATGACAGGAAACTAGAAACGTGAAATTCTCTACTATTCAGTGTTGGCCTTCCACATTGTTGAAATCTGGTCTCCAGAAGTGGCATTGATGTTGAGAAACGTCAATTGGTCTCCAGCAGAAAAACAAAATAAGTAGAGTACGCAGCAGCTAGCATGCAGAATAATCCCTCATGCAGCAATTGTACGGCAATCACGTACCACCTAAAAATGCCCCAACTTTTTTCCAACTTCACGATTAAAACCGCAGTTGAGAGTAGTGAGGGTGACCTGGAATTCGTTGGGATTTCTACTACCCCAGTCGCAAAAAATCGCACTCGTGGGTTTTTCATGAATATCAGCAAAGGTCCAAGAGTAAATACCAAGACCGGCAGCCATGTTAGCCGACCCCCAGAAAGCAATATAGGGATTCTTGTCGTCATACTTCGCAGCCGTAGTCTTCAAATCCTCATAGTTCTTGCAACCAAAACCGTACTTTTTCTCCAGCCTCTCCACGCTTTTGGCAATGTTGAATCCCACAAATGTGTAATCCGCAAGTTGAAGAAAATTGCAGAGTGAGGTGGGTACTGAATCCAAGTGAGGAAGCTGAACAATGAGGCAATGATCCCCATCACGCAGTGTCAAAATAGCTATTTTGCTTCTTGTTACACCTTCTGAATCTCGGCTTAAACTCAGCTCTGTGTCTAGGCCGATTACAGAGTTATTCCTATTTGACAAGAACTTGAGAAAAATGAAATCATCAACGTCTCTGTTCTTCTTTGCCACGGTTGTAGAGATCGTCTTGCCCCTGCCCCATTTAGCTTGTTCAGAGTAAGTAGACATAATCGAGGAGGAAGGCTAGAAGCGTATGACCTTTCCTTTTGAGAGTTTAAGTAAGGTGATGAAGATATATACTCTTCCAATTCTCATTTTAATCTAATATATACGAGTTACAGACTAGTTAGGGTGAGACTAGTTAGGGTGAGATTTTGAGAATTTATTACGATTTTCAAAATCTAAAGGACTCTGGGAATTCTTCTGGGAAATCATAGACAATTTAGTTTGCTATGCTAGCTGTTGAATATTGGGAAGAAGGAGGGTTTGCAAACCTTAATTGATGCATAATTTGACTGATTAATTAATAACTAAGTCTTCTGCTCCCAAGTATTTGTTGGAGATATTATACTAAACAATATCATTGATTTTTTTTTTTAAAGGAAATATGTATAAAATGTGGGAGAATCAGGCTTATTAATTTGCTATAACTAGAAATAAGTACGTTTGTATGCTGCACCTTGTATAAGTTTTTGGGGTAGAATTGTTTCAAAGTTGATAGTAGTAATCATCCATTTGTTCGCTTAAGGGGGAGTGAAGAAGACCAACAATTAGAAAACATATAAATCTCGTCTCCAAGGCTGGTAGTAGGTATGTTGCAGCGACACGCCACACAAAATCCAGGTTTTATAATTTGTTCCATTTTGGAGTTTTGTATTACAAAATGGACATATGGTTGTTTCATTCCATGGTTATTATTCTGTACTTGAGTACATGTCTGGTTCAATATTCTCCGTTCTATGAATGATTTTGTGGTGCTGAGTCTTTCACTGCTTTTACTTATGTAGCAGGACAGGGTCCTTAACTCCTTGTGTGAATAATAAGATGCGCATTTTATTTCCTTTCCGACTCCAGACAGGATATTTGCGTGTATGTTGAGCTACAGAAATTTGATAGGAAAGTGTGCGAACACTCAAAATCTTCAGTCTCTGAAGATCGAAGCGAGTGATCGTTATTAGTTTTAAAGGTCTCTTCTAGTTTTACTAGTTGTAGATCATCTTGTTATTCAGGGTGAAACTGGAATACCATCTGTGGTCTGCAGTCCGTTGCAGTTGTCTTGTTACTTACAAGTGTTTGTATGATCATCGAACCAGATTTGAATAGGCTCCTAGCCTGAGATCTTTATGTAGGTCTTAATCTTGCACAGAAAATATTTTGTTTGTCTGTAAATAGTCCTTAACGCATACATGTTATCTACGACTCCATCGAAAAGCCAGATCTGAAAAAGATATTCACTGCCCAGTGCCCACCAAACCTGTCATCATTCCTTTTGTTTTCTTTAAATGACGTGAAGGTTATTCAATAGTAAAGGTTATATACTTTGCAATGTTTTTGTAATTGGACTTTATGTGATATGAATATATTGCTGTTTGTCGACATGATCTCTTGATAGAAGCCTACGTTCAGTGATAATTAGATTAGTATTCTCACCAGACCTTAAATGTCCTTCCGGCAATTCCTCAAACACCGCTAAACCTAACATCTCTTCTCTATCTAACAACATTTTGTGAAACATCTTAATATACAAATTCAAAATGACTTTATTCTAGATTGCAAGGGAAGATTTTAGTACAGTAAGCCTTTTGATTTCCTCACCCCTCAAAGCTGCATTGTACTCTGCTTATACACATTGACAACCGCATATCATTATACTGCTCATCATATTTTGAACTTATTACTCCAAAAAATCCCCTGAAGTACAGATCAAATTGTAACAACACCACCTTGATAGAGGCCCAGAAAATGAGAATAATCATGATTTTGGTTGCAGCTACAAGATTGATGGCCTTTATCCTTTGTTAGTTTCATCATATCTGTCTGAGACTAGTTTACGTAAAACCATGATTAGCTTACTCATCATGCATGTTCTTCACCGTTTTTGCCGCAGGCAATTATAGAACAGATCAACACAGCACAATAAACCCAACATTACAAACAAATGTAAGAAGGCAACAGAACTAAAACAGATAATACTCTTAATTAATGATCGAGTTAGATAGATTGTCATACATAAATCATTAATAACATGTGCTTAGCTATTCTCTTTTTAGGTGGAAGTAGTTCAGTAGAACTGAGTAGCAAAACTTTTTACATGACTTGGAGAGAGTTTTATCCTTCTGTAAAATCTGACCACTCCATATAAAACTTTCGCCTAAATAATCCTTAATCTTTTATGTCAACCCACTTTTACTTTGATTTGATTAAAATTGAAACAAAAACCAGCTACCTAACATTCATTCATTCCCTCCAAGACTACCTTTATAATCCTGCCTTCTCTTTTATCTTCTTTCTCACACCAACTAGCATCCCTAAAGCCACAAATATTCTAGAGCTATGCTATACGCTGATTCACAACTAATCACTTTTTTAATTTGTATCCATTCACTCATTCATCTTACCACATCCTCTCCTATATATAAAGCAAGTTCAGTCTTGAAAATTATACATGCATGTAACTTTTCCTCTTCTCCATATTATCTCCAAAAACCATATCTTGAAAGTGCTTTTTACAATGATCATTATGAAAAGCTGAAAGGGTAGAGAGAATAAAAGCAGTAACTTAAGGTCGTCGATCTTTCTTAGATTTGCTTTGCCCAGATTGATCAAGAATGCAAATTACATATCTCAAACAAGCTTCTTTAGCTGTTTCTGCATATTATCTTCTTCTTCTGCCATTAGTTGTTTGTTCATCTCATGATGATGATCAGTTTGATCACAGCAGCAGTGACAAAAGCATTAAAGACAACTTTCATAAGGTAAATCTTTTTTCTGTATAAAGTTTTTTCTTCTTTCAGATAAATTCTCAACTTCTTCTTCTTGTTTGGTTGCTTTTTTTTTGTAGTTGAGTCCTCAGATGACATTTAATGTAACAGTTCATGGAATCCTCTTATGGTTTTCAATGGGGCTCTTAATTCCTATTGGAATACTTGTCATCAGAATGTCTGTTAAAGAAGAACAAGGGACAACAAGGGCCAAAGTTCTCTTCTATTTCCATTTGATTTTCCAGGCAAGATTTCTGCAACTCATCTAAGAACACTAACTAATTGAAAAATGATTATCCAGTAATTAACATCGGATTAGTGGTAATTTCGAGTTGCAAAATGTGTTCTATCTCAGGCTTCATCTTTGTTATCAATCATGATCATTGGTTTATCACCCATCACCCACTTTAGCTTTAATGATGCTGTCCACAATTCTTTACTTTGTTTACAAAATGCACTGACCCATATGATTATATAAAAGGCCCTAATGTAACTTCACCATATCATGCATTATTTCTTGAACATGAAGATCAGAAGCAATTTTTGTTTTCTTGGGTAATTAATCTATGAACATCAAGAATTATCCTTTCAGAATCCGATTTTACATACTTCTCTCAGGTAAAGTTTACAAATCAAGCACTTACTATCAAATCATTTTATATTAAACTACAAAGCAGATTATGATCACTATCTGGCACCTTCATAATTTCTATGCATGTTGTCACTATATGATTTAGGCATGTTGATCCTTCACTTATTATATATCATGCTTCTGATAAATTTTTCAGTCTAAATCAGATACTGTCGGTGCTTCTTGCCACAGCTGGAGCTGTGATGTCCATCAAAAACTTTGAGAACTCATTCAATAACAACCACCAAAGATTAGGCCTAGCACTTTATCTTGCCATCTGGGTTCAAGCCTTGATTGGATTATTCAGGCCTCACAGGTGATAATACTTCATTCAAATGGGGTTTTGGCTTGTTTTTACTTCCTATGATAAATCAATGATCATTACAGTTAGAGAATTCATATATATATAGTGCATTGGCTGCTTGGAACATTGATATATATATTCTCATTTAATTTCCAGGGGAAAGAAGGAAAGAAGCGTGTGGTACATAGTGCATTGGCTGCTTGGAACATTGATATCATTAGTGGGGATTATTAACATATACACAGGCCTAAATGCATACCACAAGAGAACAAAGAGAAGCTCAGCGCTTTGGACGATCCTTTTCACAGCAGAGTTGTCTGTCATTGCTATTTACTATCTATTCCAAGACAAAAGAGATTACATACAAAACCAAGGAGAGGTTTTAGGAAATGACCTCAATCTTGCAGTCAGGCAACTAGATCAAGAACTTGCTCTAAGGCAGAACCAGAAGGAGTTGATGCCTCAGCAACCATGTGGCAAACAAAATGCACTCATGAACTTGTTTGACTAGCATGGGATCTTTTTTGACCTTTTTAATGTCTGTCTGCCCATCTTTCTCTCTTTTCTCTTCCGTGCTTTTGAATTGTGAGTGCTCATTTTCTTTGTTTATTATGCATGCTCTCTATTATGCAACTGTAGGGTGGATTTTGCAGAGGTACAGTGATGGAGTGCATGCATAAAAAATGGAGTATGGACTTGCCTCTTGTTTAATTATTGGGTTTTAACTATTCAGCTTGTAATGGCAATGGGCCTCAGTGTACTTATGGAATTGGAGAAGTTACATATACCATTCTTATATCATATAGTTTGAACACAGATTTGATAATACTCTATTATACTAAGATAAATGAGCAACATTTCAGTTTGTACAGTGTTTCAGTTTTCTTATGTTGCCAAGCATACTTGTAAGTAGCAACTAGAGTTGGGTTTGGGTTGTGCCAAAAAAAAAAAGCCATTCCAATCTCCATGACTCATAATTTCTCAATTGACAAAGCAATTCCTATGTATAATTCTCATCATACAAGTTATATAGAACACAATTCCAACTTTATATGCCTCAATTATCCTTCAGAGTTCAGACACTAGAAATTCCAATGATGTAGCATCACTATAAAAAGTGATCATATTTCAGTCAGGTGATTAACCACTAATGACCTAATTAATCAAAGGGTATAGGAGAACACATTGGCCTAACCTATCCACTTCACTAATGACCTTACCTAGCCATTTATATATTAACCAAGGGCGTTTTGGTAGTTAAACATCCTGCATAATCTTACACCAGTGTCATCCCAATCAATAACACTACCAGATGCACATCCTCTTCACTTGACACAACTTCAGCAGTGTAGTCAATGGCAGACCACCACCAGCATGACCATGATCATCATCATCACCATCATGATCATGATCACAACCATGGGGATTCAGCAGCAACAAAGTCATGGACAGGAGCAGATGGGAAGATGTACCATAGCCATGATGGGCTGGCACCACACTCACATGAACCCATCTACTCTCCTGGTTTCTTCAGCAGAAGAGCTCCACCACTCCTCTCCAGGGATTTCAAGGAAAGGGCTTTCACTATTGGCATTGGAGGACCAGTTGGTACTGGGTTAGTTGGCTTATTCTATTTATGCCTTTATAATCTTTATGCTCTTATTTTTGCATTACTGATATCACAGTTATCCATTGAATTGTGTCATAAGGTCAATATCATAGGGTTATTCAGCCATGGGTATTGTATCATTTTAGGTTTTTACTATTTAACTGTGGATGTTCAGTTTAGTTGGTAGCTAAAGATTTGGGATTTGTTATGGAGGACTGTGTGCTTATTTTAAGTCATTGTGGGTTGTACTTTTGTTCCCGCATTCTCCTGCATACTGAGTGTTCTTGATTTATTAGCATAAGTTTTAGTATCTTTGTTTGGGTCATATTATTTAAATTCAGTGAAGAACGTTAAAATTGCAATGATATTGATATCACCAATCAAATTTATATGAGAGTTGATGGAGTCCTGCTTCATGTTATACAGGAAAACTGCTTTGATGTTGGCTCTGTGTAAACTCTTGCGCGACAAGTACAGTCTTGCTGCAGTAAGTCACTTTATGTTTAAAGAATTCAAAATTCAAGTTTTTGTAATTACATGTTTTAAATACTTCAGAGACTGTCACTTTTTGTACAATCATATTGTGGCCTTGGGTAAGAAATTGTTAATTTCTTTACAGCCTTGTACTGTTGCTAGTTGATTCAGATTGAGGCAGGTGCCATAGATAAGTTATAAATATCCAAGTTATAGTCTGATGTGGCCATTTGGGATGTAAATATAGCATTTATGGAGCATGTTATGTGTGGTGATTGCAGGTGACGAATGATATATTCACCAAAGAGGATGGTGAGTTCTTGGTCAAGCATGGAGCACTTCCAGAAGAAAGAATACGTGCTGTGGAAACTGGGGGATGCCCTCATGCTGCAATTCGTGAAGACATCAGCATTAATCTAGGACCTCTTGAAGAGCTTTCTAACTTGTACAAGGCAGACATACTTCTTTGTGAATCAGGCGGAGGTACTTTCCAGAGGCAATTAGATTAAGGCCCCAGAAATGAACTGACTTTAATACTTAGGTTGGGTTGTTGCAAATGACTAATGGAGATGAATGATGATAGTAGTACTGAAAGTTTATTATTGAACTTGGGTAGAGTATATATGGAAAGAGGTTAAATTTTGTGCAAAAACTTCACACATTAACTCGGGATGGAACTACTTACTGTGAAGTTGCAGAAATTGGGACATTGTATATGGAGAACCAACCAATGGTTGGATATAGCTCTTTTTCTAGGCATGTTTTATTGTTTGATTGAAACAGTCCCAATTTGATATGTTTGGGTGCAGATAATTTAGCTGCGAACTTCAGCAGGGAGCTGGCTGACTATATTATTTACATCATAGATGTATCTGGTGGTGATAAAATTCCTCGAAAAGGTGGTCCTGGAATCACTCAAGCTGACCTTCTGGTATGCGGTTTTCTGATAGTCAGTCTTGCTGCCTTTGTTGTGGATACTTTATCCGTATACTGTTAGTAGTTTTAGATTTCAACTTGAGAACATCTGATGAGAAAATCATATGTTAATGGCTTCAACAACATTTGATTGTAGGTCATAAACAAGACTGACCTTGCACAAGCAGTTGGAGCTGATTTGGCAGTGATGGAGCGTGATGCACTTCGAATGCGAGATGGAGGGCCATTTGTCTTTGCTCAGGTTGGTTGATTGAATGGTTGCATTGTCGAAGTACATTGATAGTTCTATTTATTACGATTATAATCTGTATTAATTTATATCTAGCTATATTTTCCCATGATATCACACTCTTGGCACAAAAGAGACACTACAACCCTGTTAGCATGCCAAATTTCAAAATATTTTTGTTCTGAATAGGTCTTATATGATGCCTTTGGCTTTTAGAATCGTTTCAAATGTTGTATTTCTTGTTTCATGATTCATATGCTTGTGACCTATATGTAGGTGAAGCACGGGAAAGGAGTTGAGGAAATCGTGAATCATGTATTACAGGCTTGGGAACAAGCAACAGGGATGAAGCGCCACTGAGCCGCCAACGCTTTTTTACCGAAATTGGTGTCTGCATCTTTCTTCAAATCCCTCTCTACGTCTTAGAATAAACGTGTAAATGTTTAACACTACCTTCCACTGTTTAGTGTCACAATATTTGGTTTGGCATTGGATGCTCTAATCCAGTGTTAGATATGGAACGCCTTGATCCTTGAACCTTGCAACCATGTATCAAGAAGCCTTCCTATCCCTATTAAGCTTATAAAGAATAGTAGAATACGAATACGTTACCTCGTATTTCTCTTATTTTTCCATGTGTACATAATGTATCTCTGGCGTATTTGATTGTATAACGAGTAGATCTATTTTTTGTGTATCACAGTGGATATTACAACTAAATGTTTCTATATTTCTCGCCTATAGCCAACACTAAACAAGAAATGCTTAATATTGTAATTCTGGGCCGGGTCGGGTCGGGTCAGTCCACCAAAAATTTCACCAGCGCCGGAACACAGATAAATACTGAAACAAAGAATCAGAGCGGCAACAAAATCAAATCTTTGAAAGCATCGATCGAAACAATGGGTGAGGAAGAAGAAGGGCCGAAGAAGAAGAGAGTGGTGGTGGAATCCCTAGGATGGCTGACGGAGTCGACCATAATGCCCAAGAAGCACCGCGCCATCGCCGGCGTCGGAGCCTCTTCCATTATGGAGCTCAAGGCCCAGCTCTACCAGTCTCAGGAAGATTCCAAGAAGTCCAAGGACCTCGCCGGCCCCGACGCCGAGTTCCTCCGGGCCAAGAAGAAGATCGCCGCTCACGATGCCTTCTCCGCCAAGAACTCCGGCGTCGACGCCCGGGCCCACAAGTATGCGACTTTCCAACGAATTTTCCTTTTTCATTATCTGGGGTTTGCTTTGTTTTGCTTGATTATGAGCTGTTACGGTGGAATTTGGTAATTCTGGGTTAGGGTTTTGGGATTGGGATTAGGGTTAACTTTTCAATTGAGTTTCTAGGGTGCTGCTTTAGTGATAAAGATGAGGTTTTTGAGCTCTCTATGTTCGGAACAATGACTCATTATCACATTGATGATCAATTTGTCAAAGTTGAGACCTTTGGTTTGTTCCATTTCAATGCTGCACAGTTTCAATATGAATTTCTGCTAAAAAAATTTGCCTTTTTTATTTTTTGTTGTTTTTGTTTTGGTTTAATGCAGGGACAAGCTTGAGCTGAAGGCAGTTAAGGACGGATCAGCCAGCTATGCAGCATTGGAGAAAAAGGCTGCTTTGTATGAGAAGCTAGCAAGGGGCGAGCTATCCGATGAGGAAGACAAGGAAAAGTATTGTGTGGATTTCTTTGTCAAGAGAAATGAGCAGGATGAGTCAGAGCAGACTCAGCATCGAGATTCATATATTGTCGCACCACCGGAGAATCAAGATGGCGAGACTGATCTTTCCACGTTGTTTAGCAGAAAACCTGTGGGGCTTGGCCAAGCAGGTGCTACCTGGGACAATGATGAACACAAGCGATTTGTGAGGTAAAGCCCTGATTGTACATTACTTGTGCTGTATGCCAATTTAGTTGACAAGGAAATAATCAAATGAGATACTATATCTCATCTGGTGAATGCATTGTTTATGGTAGCTATTCCAATTGATAGTATTTTATTCTTTTCACATTTACCATTTGTGAATTGGTTACTGCCGCTGATGTTGGTCATCTATGCTGTCATTGAATCAATGCTCATCACTGTTAACTTGTGTAGTTTTGTACCTTTTATACATTACTTGGCCGTTTTATTTACATATGTCTGAGCTACTTAGTTCTATATAAAACTACATGTACTTAAAGCTTGACTGTTCATAGTTTGTATATGCACCTGGTCCATAATCAACTCATGTCTTTTGGTCATTGATTCCTTTTCTTCAGGGAAGTGCATCAAGAAGCAAATCAAGCAAGAGAGAAAGCCTCAGAGCTCAAAGTACGCAGGCAAGAGCAAGCAACTGCTCGTCGTGAGAAGTTGAAACAAGCGTACATACGGAAACAACTAGAGAAACTAAAAGCAGCAGCACCCAATAAGGAACAGATACAATAGCAGAAGACAGTCTTCCATATGTCACAATATTCTGGCGGTCATATTGAGTTTACCTGCATAACCATGCGGCACTTTCTCCAATTTGAGTCCTGTTGAATTCAGGATTAGATGGAGCAAACTCTAGGTGGATATGAAGCGCATGGAATCCAGCGGTTTTGGAAGAAAGAAAGTCGTCAATTAACACCAACAGTCTCTGCTGTTTCTTTCATGTCATACTATTGTAAAGTGGTTAATGTGGTTTGGAATTGCACTGGCTGATTATGTCAAGCTGAAAGTATGAAAATAGTTTCAGATCGAAACATTACACACACGCATTAAAACTACATGTACTTAAAGCTATTTTCATATGTTTGTATGTAGTTTCTCCATCTACAATATAACAAGTTTTTAGCTTCCTCAAAGTAGTAGTGACATAATCTTTGGATACCATAAGGCTGTTTAGCCTGTTCTGAATGGTGGCTACTGAATTGTGTTTAGGTAGATCATTTTTAACTTTGGCAATGGACGTTTGCTCAAGAATTTGAATGTCAATTTCCAACAGATGATGTAAAATAGTAGAAGGGTGGAGAGTAGTGACTGCCAAACAACTATAATGAAAAGATATCAAGGAGATCTAGTTTGCAGGAAAAATGTTGGAAAAAAAAATGAAATTGTCAGAAGTGGGATTTGAACCCACGCCCTCTTTCGAAGACCAGAACTTGAGTCTGGCGCCTTAGACCACTCGGCCATCCTGACTGTTGGCGATAACTCAGCTGAAATCATATATAATGATTACTGATTGGTCTATAAAAGACAGGAAAAAGTAAAACAGTAAAAACTATGCTCGACTCCACTGGGGATCGAACCCAGAATCTCTGGTTTCGTAGACCAGCGCCTTATCCATTGGGCCATGGAGTCACTTGTTGACTGGTTGCCGTCTTACACATTGCTACTAAGTAAATATAAACTAGAAGACAATTGGCATTCTTTCAGACAATCGAACATCTCATTCAATTCAAACCTGTAAAATTCGAACGAGGGTAAGGTATTATTGAGACACAGTTTCTTATTAAGTTATGGTTGTATATCGTAGATCATGACGAATATAACAGTATACTTATGTTTGCTGTTTACATTTGATAAAGTTGTAAGTAACAAAGCCATTGTGAGTTTGTAATATGTAAATTTTCCTTTTCCTTTTCCTTTTCATACCACAGCTGCTGGAAGTGAATATACGTTTATACGTTTGTCGAATAACATAGCCAAGAAAGAAGCCGAAGAAGAAGAGTGTGACCTTCTTCAGTAGCCATGGTCAACTACTTGAAGGTATTTGGTTTCGATCATGCTCTTAAATTGGTAATTGGTCTTTTCAACGCCAAAGAAGAATATAATTTTTAGCCAATGTAAACTCAAAAGAGACGAAAATGAGTGAGCAATGGGTCAAAATTAAGTGCCCTTACTAGTAGATCAATGCAGTAATCTACGCGACTACGCCTTAATTTACACGCCTTAATAGAAAAGAGAGTAAAATAAAATGTCTCATGCTATTTATAATTGTTGATAAACTTTTGAATCTTTTTATTTTTAGAAATTTTTAATTTATTTGAAGTGTTCAATAAAAAACATAATCGATGTTACGTTTGTAAACCTAGAATACCAAAATGAGTGCACTTTATTAACTTTATGAACTCTTTATAAATGAGCAAACATACACTTGCCCATCAAATTCTCTGACCTCATAAACTCACACTTTGCTGAAAAAAAAAAAAAAAAAAAAAAAAAAAAAAAAAAACTCATACTTTTCGTATAACAAATGACAAATTTTTCATCTGATACACTCCCCACTTAACCCCAAATAATGGTTGTGCACCAGAGGGGCAATGTATCACATGCATAGCACCAGAACAAATTATCAAATATTCCAAACTTGCCTGGAAAGACCATTAGTCCGCTAATCTTGCATTATAACCACAGGCTGGTACATTTTAGTGGAGTGAGGGAGAGAATTATATATGTGAAAGCCCACACTACCACCAAATGATGTTGTTTGAGGTTAAAGCTACACAATTAGCAGCTGTCATATTCTGATTAGCCAGCTCCTATAAACCTTCCCTATAAAACCCAGTTTGTACCTTCTCATTTTCCTCAATCAAAACCAGAGCCCACTTCTATTGTATTTCTCACTAGCACTTCATCTTTGCTTCCATATCCAAGAATCAGTGAGCAGAAATGGAGGGTTGCAGAATGGTTATGGTTTTCACCATCTACATCATTGTCCTTGTGAGCTTTGCCTCTTTCAAAGCCGCAGTTGCTGCTGAAGATTTTGCACCTGCACCAGCTCCAATGGAAAGCAAAGCAGCAGCTCTGGCTGTTCCAGCTGCTCTAGGGGCCATCGCTTCTTTGCTGGCTTGGTTCTTTTAACTTTCTAAGCATTCTATTTGTTTTCATTATTCGTACTTTTATTTCGGAAGCCTTGTTCACTTGTTCTTATGAGTTATGATTAATAAGATGTTTTGATTTCAGTATTGCTTCATACACGTCTCCACTTTTTGCAAAGCATATCATGATTGAAGCTGATTCTTACACTAGTGAGTTTTCAAAATGCGATAAATAAATAAAAAACACAGATAATGAGATTTCAGACCAATCATTATCAATGTAATGAAAAGAGGTATGGTATTGATGTACAAGGAACATCAGAAAACACAGATATGCCATCAAAACTCAAAAGGCTACTGAAAATGGGTATACGTACTAATCCGCCAACATAATGTTCTGTCATCAAACTAGTGATCACCGCTGCTTAATCGAGCCAAATAGATCCTCGTATGTACGCTTGGGGGCATCAGCAGTGGAAACTATCTCCACTACCTTGTAAGATGCTTCAGGAGTGACTAATGCCTCAACAGCTACCTCCGCAACCAGATCTCTAGAGATGGTGCCTCCAGATAGAGTGTCCTTCCAAGATAAAAGTACATTCAAGTGATTAGTTTATATGGCAAGACTACATGCAAAATCAGAAAAAATGGTACTAATTTAGTGTGTTACCTCTGGCTCCATCACAAGATTTCCTGTTGGAGGTTCATTTCTCAACCCACCAGGCCTTATTATTGTGTAGTTTATACCCGACTTTCTGATATAATTCTCTGCCTGAAGCTTTGCAATTAAGGTGAGTCCAAAGATATTCAGAAAGATGTAAGCTGGATTGAGAATCTGCCCCATTGATGCTCCATTCACCAAAATGGAACTGACCAGGATAAACCTCTTCACACCAACTTTACGGCAGGCATCAACAAGGTTAACTGTCCCAAAATTATCAACCTGTACCAAAGATGGCCTTTTTTAGACAGCAAATCATTAACTATCAATAGTACCTCGGTGAAACACTGAGAAAGCATTGTGATTCTAGCAATATCAAATAGTAGGATCATTGAATAGTTGTGGCATTGAAATTGCATATGAAGCTAAGACAGAGTAAGAATTCATCTGCCACTCTAAGGTACTTTTCCTTGCTAGAAAGTTAGGATTTCTTTTCACACAATTTTCAGCATCAGTCAATTGCTAAAGTAGGATGCAAACACATGTATCATACAGAGGTCATAATTTTGAAATAGAAAGGCTACTACGTAGTATGCCAAAGAATTTTCAGATATTATGAACTCAGCCTTTAGTAGATCTGCAAACTTTTAAAGTCTCTACAGTGTAGAGTTTGCAGCATACTTTTCATGAACAAGATCATTGTCTGATGGCTCGATATGACCCTTGTTTCCACCAAGTGTAAAGCGTATCATCATTGGAAGGGTGTTCATTTAGTTGTATTGATCATCATATATAATGTTACTTTCTCAACACATCATGAAAATCTACCTTATCCCAGTGTCAAGATTGAACTTAAATACAGTAAACACCCTTTTTGCCTAATGATACACAATCATCCAAAACAAAATATGCAGTGCACAAAGACAAAACGCAAAAATGCCAAAAATAATAGGCAAAGAATAAAAATGTGACCTTCCATGGAGCAAATACATCCCATCCATAGCTAAACCCCGTCGCGCAAATCACAGCTTCCGAATCACTACTTATTGCTTCTGCCAACTTCGCAGAACCTTCTGTCACATCTGCTTTCACCTACAAAAACAACATATAGCACCATCAATAATTCAATCCTCACCCTCAATTCATTAAATTCATCCCTGCACTTCAAAATACAAACAAACTCACAATTTGGAGAGCAGGGTTACTGCTGGGAAGACTAGTTTTGGCTTTCTCCAAGTCCCTCACTCCGGCTTTCACAGCATAACCCCTAGCCAGTAACTGCTCCACAATTCTTTTACCAGTGCTCCCAGTAGCACCAGCCACAAAAATCTTCTTCAAACCAGACACACTTGTTTCAGTTGTGGTCTCAGTAACATCCTCCGTGATTTCATTCCCAGTGGTTTGACTCCCTTCCATCTAAAGTAAACCTGCAACAGTTAGTTTCACTACAAAACTAGAGTAAGAGTTTAAGGTTAAAGATATAGTGTAACCTTAGAGGAGTTGAGGATGGGGAGCAAGGGTCTGGTGGTGTTGGTGGAGGAGGAGAGTGAAATGACGGAAAAGGGCTTGGCTGCGGCGAGAGGGGAGCAGTGACAGCGGTGGGAGTGAGTGGCGGGGAGACGGAGAGGAGGTTTGGTCGGGATCGGAGCGAAGAGAGAAGAAGGGTTTCTGAGAACGAGAGGCAGTGGAGCTGCCATCTTGCTTTATCTCAACTCTTCTACTTATTTCTTGTCCCCCAAGTCCAACCATGACGTCTTCTCTTTTTCTTTTTCTTGTTTTTATTTGATTGATTTTAATTGCCAAAAACAAAATATACAGTCTTTTCTTGCCCTCCAAGCCCTTTTCTCCAAACTCGATTTGCCGACTAAAAGTGACTGGAAATTGAATCGGTTTTCTTTGGTTTAGTGACATGAATCTCTTAATTGTAAATAGGCGGTTGTGAATTCGGCTTTCAGTGGTATGATCTTGATTGATATGAGCTACTTGACATTCAGAATTTGGACCTCAGTTCCCTTGCATGATCAACCCATCAAAACAGAGAAATAAGTTTCATGGCCACTGCTAATACTTTGGGGATATATAACTCAGCAGTGGCAATAAGTAAAAGGTTGGAATTCTAATAACATATGGACGCCTACACTGCTTACAAGTCTGTATCAAAGCTCACATGGAGTTGCAAATATGAAAATGTTACTTCAGAAGTGATACATGAGAAGCCAAAACCTAAAGTTAATATCTCTCCAAAGTCTTCAACTGAGTTGCTGATTTGTCCTCCCCCCTGAAATTCATTACTTCTCTGTTACTAATCAAAATACAGTATCTCATGTCCCAAAAGAAGCTAGAAAAGCATGTACAATTTCATGAAACCAGAAAATTTTGAAAACCGGTAAAGAAAGTAAACTTCAGAAAACAGAAATATTGTTTGAACTGGCAAGGACGGCAAATCGAAATCCATAATGAGTCGGAAATGGAATAGATTCTCACAGATCTCAGCAATTGAAGGTTAGCATGGAAAAGTTCCGTAACTATGGACATACCTTGCATTGCATGTTGCAGGTGAACCCACAACTCATGAGATCATAACAACCGTTCCATCAGCTATCATCACTCTGTTATCCTCTTGAAGTTTCTGACAGTCATGCACATTATGTTAGTACATATGCACTAAAGTAAACAGCCAATAAGTCATGTTTACCAAACTTGACACGAGCATCATAATTCACATAGATGGCTCATATAACAGTTTAAATTAAAAAATAGGAAGTCATTTTAATAGTCACGATATCTATTCGATTGAATTCTATTCAACTAAGACTTTACCTCTAACAGGACTATAATCTCTGCCCTTGAGTAAGGGGAATCTGCTCTTTCATTGACAGCCATCTCAATCTCCTCAATGGATATGCTATCCAAGCGCTTGTCACGCATATGCCCACCAAATAAAGAATTAAATGCTTCTTTTCTGCAGGCGGAGAAAGAAAGGCAGAAATTAGAATTGGTGTTAAAAACAGTAGGATAAGGAACGAAGTTAGAAATAAGAGCAACTTTGCACTACTAGACACACCTATCAGAAGACATATTATTAGCCGATTGCGTGGAAGGGTGGTCATCTATTTCCATCGGATCAATTGTTGCACTACAAGGAAAAAAAAGCAAGAGATAAGAGGTCAGCTGAATGTTGTGAATTACTGAATTTGACAACACTACTAATGCCATAAGGGAAAAGTGATAAAAGGATTCAAAGATATTTTAGTAAAGATACTAATGTCATATAGATACTTTAATCAAAGATTTAATAGAGCAATTTCTACTACATATATGCTTACCCATCTCTATTAGCAGCGTAATTGCGAGACCCATCATTTTCACCTGAGCCATGAGCATCTCTGCCATTCCTCTCCATTTCTCGTTCTTGCTCCCTTTCCTCCATTTCAGTCAACTCCTTGTGATATATTGCGAAGTTTAAAACTTTAAGAGCAGCGTCAACATCAGATTTTGTAACCTATGAAGACAGATTTACAAGACACCTTAAGTTTGATGATTATCAGAGATGACAGTTTTACAGAAGCTGTTGGAGAAAAACTATAAACCTCATGTCCTTATGAACAAGTCTCAGAATTCTTATTAAATCAATAAAACTGATTAGGTACCTTTCTGCTTAACTTCAATTTTGCATGAGCAGTTGAGAGACGGATAATTGTTTCTAAGGTTCTGGCAGTAATTGGAAGTGTTCCTCCAGTCTGAATAACAAACATGACTAAAGTTGATCACAATAAAGAACCACTGCACTAACCATATTCATGTTAAATAGTGAAAACAACGCTGACCTTTGCATTTGAACTGGCATCTCTGAGTTCTGCATATGCTGTTGCAATTTGTTCAGATGCCTGTTGGCAAAAATAGGCATTAGTTGTGCCACAGCTTCATAATGCAAAGATTGGTCTCTAATTGAAAAGAATCCTCAATAATAGATCGGTCTTTGTTCATTTATTAGATTGCAGAAGTAGCATCAGACAGATGACCAGATCACGAGACAATTGGAAGACAAAAAATGATATCCTATAGTAAAGACGATGAAGAAATAAAGAATCAGGACCTCATCAGTCAGATCAGGCTGAATCCTATGCTTTGCATAATGAATGTACTTCTTTAGAAACTTGATTGTGAGGGTATCGCGCTTCTGACCCCTAGATGTTTTCTTTCCATGAAGCATTCGGTTATACTTGACAAATACAGTGGAGTCGTTATCAATTTCCTCTTCTCCTCCATATCCTGAGTTCGCATCGAGCATTGCTTCACCTACATTTTAAAGTTACAATTAGTTTCTAGTCCTTCAAGATTATAATACTTAAGCACAATATTACTGTCTTAATACCTCCAGATGCAGAACGATACCGATGCATACGCAATACATGCTCTGAGACTTGACGGTCAATGTCAGGATCCATTTGATCCAATACAATAAACAGCAAATCAAAACGAGAAAGCAAAGAGTCTGGAAGTCCAATATTCTTTGTTGGTGTCAATGAACGATCATACTGAAAAATTATTTCACACAATCAGCAATATAAAGAGATAAAAATGGCCTAATAAATACATAGCAAAAATTGATTGTATACTTGTGGCAGTTGATGAAAAATAGCTCACTTACAGAACCATATATGGGATTTGCAGCAGCCACCACACTGCACCGTGCATTGAGAGATGCATGGATTCCAGCTTTGGCAATAGTAACAGTCTGCTGTTCCATAACTTCATGTATGGCAACGCGATCTTGATCATTCATTTTGTCGAATTCATCAATACAGACAACACCCCGATCAGCAAGAACCATGGCACCAGCTTCCAGCCTTCTCTCCCCTGATAGCAGATATGTCAGTATCTTTCTGATAAAAGTATCATATATTGCTAATTTGTAACCGGAAAATATGAATATGCATCATTACCTGTCTCTTGATCCGAAGTAACAGCAGCTGTCAAACCAACACCAGAAGAACCTCGGCCAGTAGTTGATATTGCCAGCGGAGCTATATTCATAATTGCTCTTAAAAGTTGAGACTTAGCAACAGAAGGATCACCAACCATCATCATGTTAATGTCACTACAAGAAACAAAACAAAAAAATTAAATAAGATTTTAACTTTTTTGCTAGAGCACTCACACATTGCCTCATAGTGATATCAAACAAAAATAAATTAAGAAAGAAATGAAGATCATATGGGGAAGGTATAACTGAAAGGATCTTCAGTGAGTGTAATATATCAGCAGCATACACATCCAACACATTAACTTGTAGCATTACTTACCCTCGCAAGTGGGTGCCATTCTTTAAGTTCTTTTCCACTCCACCAAGCATCAATAGAATCACTGCTTTCTTTATCCATGAATGTCCATAAATAGAAGGAGCAAGTGAATTGCCAAGCAGGTCAAATGCATCATCTCTCTCTGCTATCTTTTTTATATTTGTCAGGTCTTCAGCACTGTACTGTGGTGATTGTGCCTCTTTGTTTAGCTGAGTAACATTGTTAGCTATGAGAACCGTCCTACATAACAAATGCCACTAAGTCAACCTTTAAAATGAAGCATTATTGTATGATCAAATCTAACAAGTAGTTTAGACACTACCTACCTGAATACTCCATTCACACTTCCCTTGCTTTTACCAGGAAGAGCCTTGTAAATTCCTACAACAGCCACACGGTCTCCAGGTTTGCACTTGTCAACCAGGTCATCCTCAACAATGACATCCACTGTTCGTGGAAGCTGACCGGGAGCAGAATTTTCAGGCACTTCTTGCATCGATAAAGTCTGATGATCTTTGTATTTGCACAAACCATACTCGGTCACCAATAAGTTGCCATTATCATCCTGTAAGAACAGCCTTCCATATAAGCCCTTCACCCAATAACAGAACAAATATAACTAAGGAAAAGACTTGAGATTACCCTGGTGGGATAAACAGTTCCTGTTGGCAAACCCATGTTGGATGTAATGTCTCGGTACTCACGAGTCATAAAGTTTCCGGTTGTAGGGCAGAAATGTACACTCTTAACAACTTTTGGCCTCACAAGAGAACCTGCAAATGCATTAGCTACCATGTTAAACACACCCTGAACTACAACCACCTACATTTCATTTCAATTTCTCACAGAAACACCTTACAATTCATCACTAACTAACTTGCGCAATTCAACCAATCAACAGTAAAATGAACACAAACTAGAGCTTTAGGGAAGAAAGCATTACATTTGGTGACAATGCCGCGAACCGAGACCATGGATCCAATGTACTCAGAGAGAAGATCCCTCGGCGTGACGCCGCGCGATACAAATGGGCCATTAAACCCGACGAGAAGCTGATCGCCGGACTTTAAGTACTTTGGATCGATCTTGCTAGCCACCTCAGTAGCCGCATCGTTAAAAGCTTGCATATAATCACTCGGATTTCTCAGAATCCTGACCAAAATTCCCCAAAATATCGAAAATCAAAAATAGAAATTTCCAGAAAACCTAGAAAAAAAAATTGGGGATTTTAATATGGAACCGACTTGTTGCCGAGGTCACCGTAGGAGTGGAGATCGGAGATGTTGACGATGAGGCGGCGGTCCTTGCGGTTGAGGACGGCCTTGATGTCGTCCATGTACGTCTGTGAAATTCAACACCAGATTCAGATAATCAGATAATCAGATTCAGTTAGAGAGAGAGAGGCGACGTACTCCGTCTTCCAAGAAAGAAGTGAGCTCACGGCGGTGAGCCGCCCTGACTTCTTCGCTGATATCCATTCTCTATGAATCGTGGCGGCGGCGGCGGCGAGGAAGGTGATTGAGATTTTTGAGAAGCAGTGGTGGAACTGAGTCGAATCGCTTATTTGGGACTTAGGGTATTGAATTTGGCGGGAAAATGGGGGAGCTTGGCTATCCTTTTGGCGCCCTTTTTGTTGTTCTGTCAGCTTGTCACTAATGGGAGAGGAAATCCTTTTTTTAAATGGATATTATTTTTCACAATAATTAAAAGGTATTCATATTTCTAAATTACGTCACTTCGATTTTTTTGTATAAACATGTCGACACGAAACAAGTTTACGAATTTAAATTTTCACTACTTATTGTAAGAAATAACGGTGCAACATAATTTGGCACTAGAATCATAATATGGTATTTCATAATATGACATATATATGTCAAATCTTGTTCATTTTTTTTTAACTAATGATGAAATTAGCATGAGGGAAATTTAACAATTTAGGCCTCTTTTACAAGTCTTTTGGCGTATAAGTTTGTATCCGGCATGCATATAGTATAGAGTATAGACAAACACAAACAGGCCCGATTTTGGCCGGCGCAGTCTTTTTGATCGATTTGTAACTCCATTAACTTCTTTGAGTCCTAATATACGTAGTTCACGTATGATTTACTATTTAGATGAGCAGCACCTTCAAAATATATAAAAAGTAGACTAGACAATCACATATACTTCAAATCAAGGTTTAACCTAGCTTTGCTTTGAGCTAAAACAAGATGCTGACGGCAAAGGAAGCCAAGACGATGATTGAGACGTTGGAGTCAAAAAAACCGACGACAGTGTTATTGAGATGTCTATCTCTGATCATTACAAGTTTCTTGGTTTACCGTCCGGCACGAAATTCACAGACAAACAACTCTCAGAGGCCTTGGCAGCAAAGCTTTTGTCTTTCTCTTTAGCGAGAATCTCACATTAGAAGAGGCCAGAGAGAAACTTCCACACATAATTGAGGACGCCACTTTGAAACTGTGCTCCGAGAATTTAAAGGAATCCGATGCAGCCGAGGCAGAATGTATAGCTTTCTTAATGCCTGTGTATTCATATTATGTTCTCACACCGATCCAGAGCAGCGAGAATTTTATGAGAGATGGTTGACTTTAGTCAAGTTGTTAGAGAGATTGAAGATCATCGGTAGAGATAGAGAGAATATGGAAGTGTTCGAGCTGATGTCTCGTGAGGATTTCCTACGGCTTTATAAATTTATTCCATGGACTGTTGGTGGACTGGTAGTAACTTTTCCGGTTTATCTTCCGGCATGGATTTTTTGGTTGATAGGAAAATCAAGCTGTAAAGCGATTCAATCAGCGATTTTGAAGGGTTCCCCTACTTTCACGGATGAAAAGAAAGCCGGTGAGCGCTCCTCCGGTGGTGAAGATATTCAAGATTGGGAACTAGTAAAAGAGGATGATTGCTGTTGACAATAACCCGCACAAGAGGTGAAAAACTAGGGCATTAAAGTTGGTATTAATTAGTTTTTTTTTTTTTTTTTTTTGTTCAATAATTGGTACTAGTTTCTTGTTTGCCAAGTTTAGCTGTTTAGGTATTCAAGATGTTATTGGATTTTTCTTCTGCTACCGAGTAATATTGTTTCATCAGTACATACATTTCAAATCGATCAATTTGTAAACCTTTTCATCCAACGCGGCGCCGGCGGATTAACTTAATTTTGGGGTGCCCTAATAGGAGATCAAGACACTTCGTTTGAAGCTAACAAAACTAAGCTCACTTTTCAGAAAACTAGGATAATTAGTCAGAAATAAAATGTAACACTTCATGCGTACCAGAATGATCTCCAACAGCAATCACGTAATTATAAGTAGTATACCCTATAAGTAGCATCTTTCCCAGATAACAAATTGGGCAGCAGATTCGTGGTCACCAGTCTTCAAACAAATCTCACAGACAATTTATATATCAATCATATGATATAAATTTTCTAAAAGGTCCCAAGTCCCAACTCCATAAGTTAGTCCGCGTTGAGCCTCTAAATTCACAGTGCCGGCCCTGATCTCTCTCACTCTCCATATAGGGAATAGAGCACCTTCAGGAAGTTCTTCAGGATCCCAAGGTTGCATATACCAGGAGTAGGTCATGGTTCGGATCGTATCCTGGCTGCCTTCTGTTATTGTGCCATTTTTATCACGTACACAGTAGATTTGCTGTGTTTGGAACCTTAAGGTGATTATGGGAGAGTTTCTCATCAGTCTGGTTTCCATTACTTCCACCTCGGATACATGTAAAATCCTGTAATCAAAAACGATGCCACGGATTTGAAAAGCCCGACGCTCGGCTTTACATCGCTCAATCACCTCATCAGCACAGTACTTCCTCAACGTTTCAATATATATCTCCATTCAAGTAAGCATTTAACACAGGTTTGACAAAAGTGTGAACTTCTAGCAGAAAATCTGGTAAAGAGAAAGACGGATCTCGGGCATAGATCTCCTTGATTGCTGCTGCAGCATATGTGTCTTGAAACATAGATTCATTGATATCCTGAATTCTGTGAACTACTGAGTTATCAGTGGTTTCCCTGCGTTCCTTTATATCATCAATGATCTCCTCGCTTTTTCTTTTAACAGGTTCACTTATCCCACGGATACGCTTGAAAAGAGGTTTATTCCCTTGCATCTTCTTCATTTTGAAAGCCTCCCCTTTTTGGCTCCAACGACGAGATTGTCTGCAGTGTACAATAGCAACGTCGCTTGTCGCACTTCTTTTAACTCGTGGGATGGAAGAAGGGTCAAACCCTAGATATTTTTTCTTACTTGGACCATCAATAATGAACTCATCCTTTAGAATGTGGTATCCTTTCTTGGCCATGTTAACAATCTTTGCTTCCTTGAATCTACGAAAGACAGAGGAAGGCAGGAAGCATTCTCTGACCTAATTAAGTTTTCCAAATAATTTTAATGCAGTATCACTAGACCCTGACTGCTGCGTTTTAACTTTCTGATCTTCTTTCACCCCCTTGAACTCTTCTACTTCATCCTTCAGCTCCTTGACTGTCGTTTTAAATTGTGGTTTCTTATTTGATTCCTCCTTGACCTGCTACCCGGAATACCCATTTTCCGAAAGCAATAGAATTTTCTTACCTAAAACCTGTTGTTCAGACTGAAGAAGAAGAGGTTGTCTGTAGACGAACAAATCTCGAACAAGCTTTCTACCAGCCATGAGATTAGAGGCAAAGGCCAAGTGCTTCAGAAAAAAACTTCTCTTCTTAAAGCCATGCAATGTTCCAACACTGGGGTGATAACTGATAAGCCAAGCTCTGCTAAAAAGAGGCCGGGGGGGTAGCCTTCAAAATTTTGTAGTGCATAGCCGATAAACTCAATGACCAAAAACTTGCCGAAAATTTCACTCAAATGTCGACACAACTAACATCGACGAAATGAAAAGCAAATTAATTTTCATCCGCAGTCTATAAAATTACGATGCTGTAACAGTATAGAGATCGATCGAGTCAGGTATTGCAATCAATCTTTCTGACAAACCCTATTACAATTGCAAGTGATCGAAAAACTACGATGCTGTAACGAGATAGCTAGAGATCGATTCAAGTATGAATTGAAGGATAATCTTCCTGATAAACCTAGATCAAACACGTGCCTACAAATGATCGAAAAGCGAATATACACACGTACCCTTCCACTTAGCAGAAAGCTTATTACGTCTATGTTACCAATGCTAGGTGAACTGACTTTTAACATTCTACCTAGAACTCACTTTATGTGTGAGATTATGTGGCACAACTACGTCATTTATTGAAACACTCTGATTGGGTGGTGACACATCATATACATATCACATAAGTTGACACATCATGTACATGCCACATAGGCTGACACATAAAGTAGGCTCTAAGTAGGATGTAAAAAGTTATTCATCTAGCATTATTTTTTTGTGTGTGGAGAATCTACAGTACGTATTTTATCACCCCATCAACTCATGGAGTCCTAGTCCTACCGTACTACGGTCTCTACGGTACGTGAAGTGTATATAGATCACCTTCTTCATATATCAAATCAAAGGTTTTAACCTAGCTTGGCTTTGAGCTATACAAATTGCAGAAGGCAAAGGACGCTAAGACGACGACGGAAAAGATGCAAGCGATACCGGATGAGATAGGGGTGTTGTTCCATACAATTGATCATTACAAGGTTCTTGGTTTACCGTCCGGCGAGAAAATCACAGACAAACAGATCTCAGAGGCCTTTGAAGCACAGCTTTTGCCTCTCACATTAGAAGAGTTCAAAGAGAAACTGAAAGGCATGGATTGGGAGTCCTTTCCGTGCATCCTGAAGGAAAAGGAAGCCGAGTCGGGATTTAAACGTTACGTAATGCTTCTGATTTCATATTGCATACTCAAAGAACCAGAGAAGAGGGAACATTTTAGGAATTGGTGGATAGTAGCCAAGTGGTTAGAGGGATCCAAGATCATCAACAGAGAAAAAGAGAAGATGGGTGAGAATGAGCTGATGTCATATGATGATTTTTTACGAGTAATTAAACTTTTTCCGTGGCTTGTTGGTGCGGCGGTAATAACTTTTCCGGTTTATCTTCCGGTAGGGATTTGTTGGTTGATAGGAAAGTCGAGCTTTAAAGCGATTCAATCAGCCGTTTTGAAGCTTTCCGGTACTTTCACCGATGACAAGAAAGCCCGAGAGTGCTCCTCCGATGGTGAAGATATTCAAGATTGGGAACTTGTAAACGAGGATAATTGGTCACAATAACCTCCAAAAGAGGCAAAAACAGGGGCATCAAAGTTCGTACTAGTTTTCTTGTTAGCTAAATTTAGCTGTTTAGTTTTTTTTTTTTTTTTCTCAACATGTTGGTATTGAGTAAGAGCTCTAGTTGAAATGGCCATCAACTTTTCTGTACCATCTTTCCCTGATTAAAAATTGTAAATCCACATTCCCTGTTTCTGTAATTCTTCAGCGACAAACTGCTCACCGGTCGGTCCGGCTTATATTTTCCGGGCGTGCACCAACCAGAGCTGAAATTATCATATATAAACTACACAGTCTGCCCCCTTCCTTTTGTAGTAGTGAAACCAAAATAGGCCTAAAAATAGAGATCAAAATGAAGCAAGAGGTGAGGAACTGTCAAACGTCGTCCCAACATGTTGAATGAGAAAGCCATGGATCTTCTCTTGAGCACACTCCCCAAACACCCGAAAACCAGCAATGGCTTTCTCAACATATATAACTACATATATAACTTCCTTGCGAGCTCAACCAAGTTAGAGCGGTCGTCATTCTTCAATCGGAATCATGAGCTACAAAGTAGTGAAGAGGAGGCATCCAGCATGGAAGCCTCGTTGAATTGGAGTTTTGGATGTTCTCCGTCTGAGACTTTGGCGCCTGGATGGCAGGATTGACAAATGTTCAATAACTAGACCTTAGTTTTAACCTGCTTTACGAATTTCAGAAGGAACTCTGCCCCATCTCAGAGTATGTAAAAGCATGGCAATAAACATGGTTTGGCCAAAATTTTGGTTCAAACAATAAAAACTGATTTAAGCTTTCCATTTAGTACAACAGTTCAACATATCAACAAGTCAACAACCACACAAGTAAAAGTGAAAAAAGAAAAAGACCTGCTACTGACCCATAGAACCTGGTTTCTAACTGACTACTGTCCTTGAAATAGAGTAACCCTTGATTATTTCGCTACAACTGGCTCCAAAATAAGAATGAAAAGCAGCCTCAGATACAGTTAAGATCTCCTCTATGCAAGACTGATGTAGTACAAAAACTTGTAGACAAGCTTGGATAATCAAGGCTTGAATGCAGAAAACACAACCACAGAGTTGTGTCCTCCAAATCCGAACGAATTTGATATGGCTGAAATTGGATAAACCACATTATGAGTATAATTGCAATAGAAACATAAATGCAAAGGGGGTGAAGGTTTGGGATTCATACCAACATTCACTTCATGCTGTTGCTTTACATTTGCAACAGTGTCAAACTCAACTGAAGGTTCTGGATTCTGTTTGAGAATGAATAAGCCACATATCAGAAACCATTTTAGTAAAGGGGAGCAAACAAAAAACATAGAAAAAGGACACCAAATGAAGTAATACTATGCTTTGTGAATTGCTTTTCCAACCCCCGTAAACAAACACCACCAAAATGGAGAAAATAAGAGTATTGACATACAAATTGGTTTATGGAAGGATGAAGCCATCCTGTTTGTATGGCTTTCACTGTAGCAATAGCTTCCAAACCCCCAGAAGCACCAAGGCAGTGACCAATCATAGACTGAAAAATGTAGACAAGAAACGTCATCAGGAATGGCTTAAATGATGGAGAGGCAGAGCAAGAACTATTTTATTCCGACAAGGAGACAGAGCAAGATACTACCTTTGTAGCATTGATTTTTATCTCTTTAGTGTTTGTAAACACTTTCTTTATAGCATTAACCTCAGCAAGGTCACCTGCTAGAGTAGAAGTTGCATGTGCATTGATGTAGTTAACCTGATACAATGAGGGAATACTTCAATCAATAATGCCAAGAGACGAGCACAATAAATCAGATCTAAGACAGGTTTAAGGAAGACGGCACCTCTTCAGGTGACACACCAGCATCTTCAAGGCTTCTCTCTATGCATGTAGATACACCAAGTCCATCAGCTCTCGGATCAGTCATATGATACGCATCACAGTTAATAGCACCTCCCAAGTACTCAGCAATAATAGGAGCACCTCGTTTCATCGCATGTTCCAAGCTCTCCATTACCTGTCAACAAGATCAACCACTTCAGATATCATGATAAAATCAGCATCTATAAAAGTATCAACTGCAAAAGAGTTCAACTTCCATGTCAACATGCTTATTTAGATCATAACAAATGGGGGCTCACCAATATTCCAGCACCTTCACCCATAACAAAGCCATCCCTATCTTTGTCCCACGGCCTAGAAGCAGTTTTCGGATCATCATTTCTCTGAGACAACGCCCTGCATGCAACAAAACCCCCAAGCCCAATGGGAATCAACGCAGCTTCAGTCCCGCCAGCAATCATCAAATCAGCTTCACCCCGACGAATGTGGTTTGCGGCAGCGTAGAAACAGTAATTCGAAGTAGCACAAGCAGTCGAGATAGAGTAATTCGGCCCCATGAATCCCAGATCAATCCCAAGCAGAGCAGAACCCATGTTTGTAATAGCATAGGGAATGAAAAAGGGGGTAATCTTCCTGTGACCTTTATCTATCAATGCATGAACACCGTCGGAAAACACAGTGAGTCCACCCATCCCTGATCCAACTAGCACACCGGCCCTCGTCTTATCAAGCTGTGATTCAAGTAAAATTCAACCATCTAAGGGATTCATTACTCAATCGAATCAATAAAACACACTTAAATTCAGCTACATTTCATCAATTCAATCAATGCATGTACATAATTAGTAACATATCAACAAATCAGATTAGTAGTACAAAATCGAAATAGATCCATAAGAGTGAAATTGAAGGAGGGAGTGTGACCTTGGGGCGGTTATCGGCACCGAGATCAGCATCTTCGAGAGCTTTCTTGCCGGCGACAATGGCGTAGCGGAGGCAATCGTCGAGGCGCCGATCGTTCTTGCCGTCAATGTAGCCCTCGGAGGTGAAGCCTCGGATCTGGCCGCCGAAGCGGGTCGGGAACTTGGAGGCGTCGAATCGGTCGATGGGACCGACGCCACTCTCGCCGGCGAGGAGCTTGTCGTAGTAGGCGTTAACGTCGTTGCCGAAGACGGAGACGCAGCCGAGGCCGGTGATGACCACGCGCTTCTTGGGGTCCTTCTCGCGCGTGGGGGCGGAGACTGCGGCGGAGGATGCGGAGATGAAGGAGACGCGTCTCGGGGCGGGTTTGGGAGTGAGGTTGGGGAAATGGGACCGCTTTCGGAGCGGGTCGAGCGGGGCGGGTCGGAGTGTGGAGGATTGGATGGCTTGCATGGTGGTGAGTGAGTGAGAGTGATGGCGACGCCAACGAGGTGAGGTATTGAATCGTAGAGATTGGCTTTTTGTAGGAGGAGGAGGAGGAAAAACCTCGTTGTTTTCAGCTACACTGCTATATCCGCGCCACGTCACTCTCTGCAGTTCTCACTGGAACAGAGATGCACAGCTCTCTCTCTCTCTTTATTTTATTCACTTCTATTTTCTAACCAATCAAATTTAAGTAGGAGTGAGATTATTTTTTGGTCTGTAGGAATGAGATTATTTGATATATATATATATATATATATATATATATATATATAAATATATGTCTTCATAAAACAAAAATAAAACTCAAGAGGGTCGAATTGTGTTATCGATTTGCTTACATGTTACGACCGAGAGAATGATAACGCACGGACAGTAATTGATTATCTATATTTATGTTGTTAGTATAAAAATTTTAGTACTCGGTTGAAACAATATAGGCGGTCGATTATTTGAGTGTGTTCGTAGAGAGACAAATTGTGTGAAATTTTAATATTATTTAAACTTTGTATTATGTTGTGTTTTAGTGTTGTTTTGAAATTTTGGCTTACATTGTGGTTTATTCTTGTGAGGTATGTCTTTAAGGAGTGGTTTCGAGTTCTTGGCGTACGTGTAATGGGAATATTGTGCTATTGTATGTGTCTCTTAAAACACATTCCCAAAGTTATTATTTTACATTTTCAAAACAGATACAATTATATATAATTGCTATGGGAGCACACACCATTCATGCACTCCTATCTTTCATGAAATTCTCCTTGGATATAGGAAGTTGCAAACTATAATCTCATAAAATACTATCAACAATATAGTTGATCATGATTAAATTAGCTTGTACGTGTATTTGGGTATTTGGTCATCGACTTCTGACTCGGTTGATGATTGATGATAGACTCAATTTAAAAATTAGTTATGAGAAATTGAGACTCTAAAAGACAAGTGAGTGTTACGATTGAAATATTAAATTTAATATATTACTAAAGTTATATGATCGATATTCACTTGAGCTTCACAAGCTACTAGGCGAATGTTTGCATTTAATATTACTTCTCACTTATAAGTTATTAGGCCAACTCTTACGAATAATATTCTCATGATTCAAACTAACCTCTAACTCGACACTCTTAACAAAAGCTTAAAAAAAAAAAAAATTCAAAACTAACTTCGAGTTATTTATAAAAATATTTACAAATAGACAGATATAATCATAGTGTCTATTTATTATTTTTAATTTTTTTTTTATTAAATAACTCACGCACTTTTAATTTGAACGCTAACCAACTAAGCTATACCTCACTGAAACTAGGTCACTAGATGATACAACCAAAAGTCTCAAAATTTCAGAACCAAAGGACAAAAGAGTAGGACAAGTACTGTACAACCCAAAAGTCCAAAACAGAACAGTAGACCACCGAACGACGTCGCTTGAGGCTAAAAATCACTGAAATCGTCAAAACGCAGAGACCGTTTCACCCAGCAAAAGTGTCCGTCATTTCTGAGCCACTTACCACAAAAACCCTTAAACCCAGAGTCGCGACCCAACTCATCTCCAGAGACAACAACATGGCAAAGAAAACCAAAGACTCTCGGGAACCTGTCTCCTCTTCCTCCACAAAGACCCCAGAAGAAGCTTCCACTCGGTAATTTTTGTCCTCTGTTAATTTTTGTCTTCACAATTTTATGTTCTGTTTTCGATTCTCTAAAAACCCAGTATAACACCTAAGACATGAAAAACTAAACACAGAGCGGACACTTTGGTTTATGTTGCTTTATGGGTTGTGTTGTTTTTGAGTTCCAAAATGTTGGGAACATAATTTGCTTAGCTAAGGTAGTTGTGTGAGGCTCAATTAGTTGGTAGGGTTTACCTTCTTGAACAAATTAGCTGGTAGGGTTTAGTTTAGAGTTGAAATTGGAGATTGATACATCTGTGTACTTAGTTTCACAAGAGAATGTCGAGGGTCAGACGTTTTTTTTTTTGAAGAGAAATTGGGTTTATTAGAGTGTATTTTGCTCTTGATAGTGTTTAAAGCGAGCTAATAAAAAGTTTGAAATTGTTTAGGAGAATGGTGTTGAGGGTCAGACAAAGTGAGGCGACAAAGAGGTTATCAAGCTTAGTGAGAGCTGAGGAGAAGGAAAAGAGTGTTGTTTCAGGAAAAAGATCCAAAACCAAGCAGAAGAAGAAAGGTGTGAAAGTTGATCCCAAGATGCCCAAGAAACCACCAACTGCATTCTTCTATTACTTGTATGTTGCCTCTTTCATTCTCCTCTATGTTTTGAATTTTATGTTACTTCTAATACTTGATCAAAATGGCAACATGCTTGATTACTTGGTTTTGTGCGGCTCTGTTGTTCCTATGATAACTCATCATGAATTTTGTTTATTATCCTTTGTTTGATGATTCACTTATTCTGGCTCTCGTCTTTACACCTTGAATTACAGGAGCTTTTCTACTTGGATCTTTTAATAATAGAAAGTGGAAGTTTTGGTAGGATATTAGACACTATGATAAGCACTATTCATGGTGTATGTTCGAGGGAGTCAAGATGTTACAAGAAAGTCGATTTAGGTGTTAAGAATAGCAATACTCTTTGTAGGTATTTTCATTATATAGCTAATTAAATGTCTTCATGTTAGAGCTTAAAGGTCAAGTATAATTTAATGTATTCAAGGGATCATAATTCCAATGCAAGTTTGCAAGTCTCAAAGCTGCTTACAGATTGAAAGGACATGTGCATTCCTGATTGCTCTCAAATATACACCAGAGAGTCTATTCTATACGAGGGATCAAAATTACTTGACAATGGACTACTAGTAGTGGTGCTTTGCAAGTTTTAATGTTGTTTGTAGTGAACTAGTGATACAATTATGAGACTATGGTTCCTACAGATTGGGTTCATGTATGTAGATTAATTCTAGATTGGACAATTCAACAGTATTTTGGTCACAAAGAATAAATTCGGTACATTTTCTGGCGTAGCAATTCACATTTATAGTTAAGATAGTCTTTACTGAAGTTGGTCAATTAGATATAGGATGCTTCGAAACATATTGGACAGTTTCCCATAATTTTGTAGCTCATTTTTTCAGAATGATTTGTTTTGAAGTAAGTGAGTTTTTTCTCAATATTGTCGCATGAGTTGTAATTTAAGTGATCATTATAGATGAAATGGCAAATCAATATTAATTCATCTGTTGAATCTAAGGTTTCAAGTGTTCTGAAATACTTTATGTAGCTCAGTCCGAGCAGCTTCTCATAAACTTGATTTTCTTTTTGTGGTTAAGGGAGGACTTCCGCAAGGAATTTCAAGAGCAAAATCCAGATATTAAGACTATGCGCGAGGTATGACAGGATTGAGCTCATGTGATAATTTGTTAAATTGCCTATCTCGTCGTTTCACATCTCCTCCTCTATGTGAACTAACAGTGCTTTAATATTCAGGTTGGAAAGGCATGTGGAGAGAAGTGGAAGACATTGTCATATGAGGTTCATGATCTGACCCATCTTTACTTTCTGTAAACACTACTTGTAAATGGTTTGTGCTTGTGCATAGTTGTATATAACTTCTGTAATATCCCAGAGGTATTGCAGGAGAGGAACTCTACTTGATTCTATGAATGTCATTATCAAGCTTGATCAGACTTTGCTATTTATCCATTTACTTTGCCATTATCTACACTGAATGCCTTTTAATATGTGTTTTAGCTTAATAGAAATTCTTTGACTCAAATCTATCTACGTTGAAGTGACCCTCATTTATTAGCAGCCAAGTGATACTGGCTGAAGCATGTGATTGTTCTTTTCCTAATCACTGCTTCTGGTACTTGTAACCAATTAGACTATCTTGCTTATATACTCATCTTCAGTCATGAAGCATCAAACTTTTATTACATTTTGACTGGTTACATGCTAATTTAGGCTAATAGTTGCTGATAGCATTTTCCTTGTTCATTTTTTGTTTTCTCCTTATTTTAGGGCAAAGTTAAATACTATGATATTGCCATGAAGAAACGAGCTGAGTTTGATGAGGCCATGGCAGAATATATCAAGAGAAAGGTAAGCTTGCTTTGCATTATGTTTATGATAAATTACCTGAATGTTATGTTACAAGTAATGCCAGTGATCGTCAATTGCAGTTTACTGACCACATTTTAAACATCTGCAGGAAAGTGGCGAGGATGACGAAACTGAGGATGATGAAGATTATGATATCTGAAAAACATGTATCGATGGGTGAAAGTAGACCATTTGTTTACTAATCATCTGTTCTTTAAACAACTGTCCATGCCTGTAATTTTTTTTGTCTATATCTGTTCAGAATTGGAATTCATTAGTGAGAATACAGATTTTCACAGTTGGTATGTACTTTATTTAAGTGGAAGATGACTGTACCGACTGGATTTTAGTGGTGAAAAATGTAGATCTGTTTGATTAGTACCGTCTAACCTCTCTTGTTTCTTTTGATAAAACTATCAGCATGTTCACTCTCGAATATAAAGATCTCAAAGGTTATGCCAGCAATGTATATTTGGCAATATGCCATTGTCAAGCTCTTATTCAGATGTGATGGGATATGCCAACAATGTTTGTTTATAACACTAAAGACCTGGAGATGATCAGTTTATTTCACATTAACCTCTCTAATATAGCGTGTCTATGTGATCGGATTACAGTTTCAAAGTTTTCTCTTCGCTGCTAGCACGCTTATTGGTCCCAGCTGATGCTCCTAATGAATCAGAGATGCTCCTGACTTCTGCAATCATCGCAACTACATCATTGAGCTTGTTGACTGCTGAGCCCACGCCCTGTATTCAACAATGAAGCAAAGAAACAGTGTGTGAATCCATTATACTTGGACATCCTTAGAGCTACAGAAATGGAACTAGTTTCATGGTTTACTCACCACGCCAGCGGCTCCTGCTGTTATGGCCATTGGTGCTGTAACTGCACTCAGTCCAGATGAGCACATGACAGGAATGTTGACTGCCCGTGATATCGAGTATGCTGCTGCTAATGTTGGTGAGGCCTTAAACACCAAATTCCAGCACCATCAGATATGATTGTTGAAACAATGTCTCATTGCAGAATGGAATCTACAGTAGGTTGCTATTACCTTCTCGATCAATCCAAGAACACCGGATTGGGAGGGGTTGGAACACTTCCCTCCTTCAGTCTGGATGATGTCTACACCTTCCTGCTCAAGCATCTCAGCAAGCTTGACCTGTCATTCAACTAGCTTGGTTAAACTAGATAAATGGGTGTCAAAATGCAAGGACTGTTTTCAACTATAGTGTTTCAGCAATGCTGATTGTGACCTGATCTGGGAGGCTCAGTGTATGAGGTACAGTGACTGATAAGGCCACAGATGGAAGAATCCTCTTGGTCTCCTTTGTTAAGTTCAATATCTGTAAAACACAATAGGAAAACAAATAATATTCTTGATAAAGACTCTTGATAAGTATACTTTAGCTGAAAGTATTTTAACAAACAGATGCACTACCTGCTCTGGAGTGAAGATCACACCCATCTCATAGAACGAGTCATAGTTTCCAATCTCAACCTGCACAAGCCATCAACTTCCATAAGTTACACAAAATGATCGAGAGAGAGAGCATTATGACATACTAGTCAAATTAGCATAGCAAGGATAGAATTAGTTTGCGACTCAGACCATCAGTGCTCCTGCTTCAACGGCAGCTGGAAATGCCGCTGGATCTACAGATGAAACACAAACCTGAAAATGGTGACAGCTTCAGTCAATGCATATTAAGTGATAATACAAACCAGGGGAAAACCCTTACAAAGAGTAATTACTTACAGGAAGAGAAGTTAAACTAATAGCTAGCTTCACCAGCTCAGGGTCACAAGCTATATCCACATGAGTTGCTCCACCCTATATCAAGTATCAAATGACACATGGCATAAACAAAATGAAGTAACATTAAGCTGTGGAATCAATGAAACTTAACACACAAAAACATATACATAGAAGATAAGAGGCCTAGTAATCAGAACATATTTTGTCACCTGGCTTAACAAAGATACTTTAGCAAAATTGTCTATTAGTTCATCTAATCATCTCGTCTCTAAATGGAGTATATGTGAAACATACCTGTTCTGCAGCAGTGATGACTGAGGCAACATTTTCTTTGTCAAAATTCTGCAAACCTGAAATAATCTGCAAAACACACATTTATAACATTAATATGAATATAAGCCTATAAGGTATCGGTTGAGCCCAGCAACAGAAGTAGCAAATCATGATAGGTTTGGTTAACCTTGAGAGCTCTGCGTTCATGAAATTCTTTCAAGACTGCTTCTTTAGTAGTTGACAGAACTGCTTTGGTGGTGAAAGAAGCTCTTCTCTTCAGAGACAAGCATGGTTTTGAAGACTGAGTATGACCCAGAAGAGGGTTTGCGATAGGTTTTAGAAGGGAGTGAGAGGTTGATGAAGTTGGAATGCAAATGGAAGCCTGCATCTTCACTGCAGCTCAAGGTTTTAGAGGTTTTAGAAGTTGGGAAGTAAAGAGATAAGAGAGCCTGGCAGCTAGCTATATACTGTTTTACAAGAAGATATTTCTGCTGCCACCTCAGCTGACATACACACTACATTTTCGCCAGATAAATTCTGTGATATTGCTAATAGCAAACTAAATAACCAATGTGTCGAGAGTTGTTTCTGAGGACTCTAAAGATGTTTCGGACTCTTGGGTCTGCATTTAGAGAAGAATTAGTGGTAGTTTGGAAAATACTATTGATAACCGCTGCAAGTGGCCTACTAATTCTCACCTAGTTGATGTGTACTCACTGACCTAAGTTTGAGCTCCGAAGCTGTCAAAAAGATAAGATATTGTGTTGCAGTGCATGGTGCACTTGCGCCGAGGGTTTAACTTCTGGGCCCAGGAAGCGACAATGATGACATATGATAAAATTTATAGTAGTGAGACTCTTGGGTGATGCATTTATATATTTTTCCTTAAAAAGAAAAGGTTAATTATCTTTGAGAAAACAGAATTTTTCAATTTGAAGTTTGAACGACTTCAGAATTGCTATAGACTCGGAACTATATCAACTGACTTGGACTCTAAAGATAGATTAAACACTCAACGGCAGTCATCGATCACTCGGAATATCCTTTATTTTCTATCAGAAAAACCAGTGTTGAGATAAAGTCACTTTTACTTCGTGGTAATGGTTTGGATAGTCAAAACGGTGGTATATATAGCTGTAAAGTTGTGTTTGCAGCTTACTTGTCAGCTAAATATTCTTAGGCATTAAAAGTATCTCCAACCGAACTGTTATTTTGGATATATAAGCATTACGGCTAGAATTGACTTTGAAGATTTCACTCCAACTGAAGAGTCATACACAGTCTACTTCAAATTTGACAGGATGAAGAGCTCTTGTCTTTTATTTTTTTATTGTTTCCCTCTCTTCTCTCCTCTTTCCTTCTCTTCTCTGTCTCCTTCCAATCTTCTTTACCCAAATTAGGGCTGGGCGCTTGAGCCTAAAAGCCCGAAAGTCCGACCCGAAAAACTCAAAAAAGCCCGAAATTCAATGGGCCTGGATTTCATAAGGACCGAACCGATCAGGGCCCGACCCGATTATGCAAAAAAACGGGTAGGGCTCGGACCTCATTTTTCCTTGGCCCGAAAGTCCGAACCGGCCCGATTTGAATATGTATTGTCATGTGTCAGCTTATGATTGGTCAATAATTAATAGGAAAAAAAAAAAACCTAAACTCAGTTTAGGAAAATTCCCGTGCCCAGAGTCTCAGACAGCCCACCCCTCGACCTCGTCCCCTCCTCACTCCTCAGACCTCAATCCTCAATCCTCACGGCCAGAAGAAACCCAGACGTCTCCGAGTCTCCGACCTGTGCCGGCGTGCCCACCCTGCGCCTTCATCTTCGCCTGCGCCTTCATCTTCGCCTGCGCCTTCATCTTCGCCTGCGCCTTCATCAGTTCATCTTCGCCTTCGTCTATCGCGATTCGCCTCAGGGCTCACCCTCAGGCCCTCAGCGGCTCAGCCTCGCCTCCCGATTCGCCCTGCCTACGATTCTCAGACTCTAGCTATCTCTGACTCTCTGCCTCTATCATTCTTCAATTCAAATAAGGTAGAGTTGAAATTATTGAATCAGTTGTTGAAATTATTGAAGATACTGCAAATTTCAACTGTATAGGAATTGTCAGTTTTGGGCCCGAAAAAAGTCCGAGCCAGCCCGAACCGGCCTTGGTCGGTCCTTGATGAATCGGCCCGAACCGATTTTTTCTGGCTTCGAGTCGGTTTTCATAATTTTTAGGTCCGGCCCGGCCCGTGCCTACCCCTAACCCAAATGATAAAAGTAATATAATAATATTGTTTTTAACACTTCGATTGGAGTGGATGTTTGCCAATTTTAACATTGCCACCTCATACGTCAAAATTCAAATTTGACAAAATATTTTGACATCTCCGCTGGAGATGCTCTAAGAATGCTTGTTGTAACTATCACTTTTAGGCTCTTAGTATAAATAGAAGACTTGGTAGTATTTTGGGTAGGTTTGGCTGGTGTGTGTAAACAGAAAGAGAGTAGAGGAGTTCAGAGAGATTAGATTGGTTTATCCTGAACTTAATTTTTTTCCTCTGTTTAAAGCCTGTGTTTTCTCCTGGTTAAGAGAGAGGGTTGAGTTGTTGAATCTTATTTTGCTGTAATTAAAGTCTTCTCAATTTACCTAATTTCCTTGTGTTTCATTCATTTACTTGTTTCTTCTTCAGTTGCAACTTAGGGTGCCTCATATGTTAGGAATATTGGTTGTGTTTTCCTGTTGTCATTAGGGAAGACTAATCTCAGAGTTAATTAGTTAAACTTGCTGTTAATTAGCTAAATGTTCATTTAAGTCTGTTTTGGGTAATTCGCTGTTGGTCTCAATTGGGATGCCACCTGTCCGGATGAAATTGCTTAAAAACCCCCTTTGTAGTCATTTTCTGATATCGAATATGAATATCATTTTTTCCTTCTTTCTTCTTCTTCTCCTCCTCTCAGTTCTCTCTATTATTATCTCTAATTCTTGAGCAACGTCTGCGTTCCTAACATCATACCACTAGTTTCCAACAACCAGTACAAGACCATAAACGATTTATCTTAAGTCTCAACAATGGAGGAGGTTATTTCCAAGTTTGCAGGGAAGATCACACTCACTGAAGCTGAGAAGGAGGAAGTGATCCATGTCAAAACCCAGGATTTTGAGCCCCTCAAGACCAAGTTAGACCTATCTATGGTAGGAAAGGTCCTCACTACAAAACCTTTCAGTAGAATCGATTTCCGAACCAAAATGGTCATGGCTTGGAAGCCCACAGAAGACATGAAGATCCGAGAGATAGACGACAATCTATTCCTATTTGTATTTGGAAACATGGCAGACAAGCAGAGAGTGCTTGACAATGGCCCTTGGCATTTTGACAATGCCCTGTTGGTTCTGGACTACACAGATGGGACTGTCAGCCCATCTGAAATGAAGCTGAACCATGCAGATTTGTGTGTCCAAGTCCCCAACTTGCCATTGTTGGGTATGAATGTGGCCCTTGGGAGAATGATAGCAAACTGTTTGGGAATGCCTAGAGGTTGAGACAGAGGATGATGAAGAATGTTGGGGGAAATATATGAGGTTGAGTGTGAGGTTGGATGTCACTAAGCAGTTGCGGCGGGGCATGAAGATTTGTCTTAGAGGGTGTGAGACTGTGAGCCAATTTGGGTGGATTTCAAGTATGAAGGGATACCGGAGTTCTGTTACCATTGTGGGATTTGGAGGCACAATGAGAGTGGAATTGAAGCTATGGAGAAGCCAGAAGTGATAGAGGAATCGATGAAATGTAGTCCGAAGCTTAGCCATACAGAAGGGCTGGAGAGTAATGGTGATCATGAAGACTTAACTAAGGGTGAAGATATGGAGAAGCCAAAGGTGATTGAGGAAACAAAGGAATGCAGCCCCAAGCTTAGCCATACAGAAGGGCCGGAGAGCAATGGTGATCAGGAAGACTCATGTCACTTAACTAAGGGTGAATATATGAAGAAGCCAGAGGTGATTAGTCCGAAGCTTAGCCATATAGAAGGATTTAAGAGCAATGTTGATTTTTGGGCAAAGATTGGATTGTAATTCAATTATGCAACGCCAAAGCCAGAGTGCTCCAAACAGACAAGAGTCATAACTCATAAGAAAGGTTTTCAAGCGAAACTAGCTATATATGCAGTATGATCCTTGCCTTGTTTCTTAAGATTGATCTGCTTTGAGTTTCATTGTATTTTATTTTGGGGCCTCAAGACTTTGAATTTTTTTCAATAAATGTAATGGGCAGTTCAAATGAAGTGTCTCAGTTTTCATTAAGAATTTTACATTAGTGTCTCAACACTTGCAATGGATTTCAATATGTGGTTCTCTGCTGATTTATATTCTCAAATCACTGAACTTACGGTCATGCATAATTTCCTGAATGTACCTCCAAGTAATTTATGTACTTGTATATAGGACTCCTTAAGACAACTAAATTTCACACCTGGTGACTAAAAGCAAAGGCCATGGTTGGATGAACTGAAAGTATGAAACATAAATGGATCTCGGCGGATTCCTCTGTTCCAAAACTAGAATAGGAATTCCTTAAGAAATAATAAAACTAAGAATTAATGCTGACAGTTTGGTGATGTGATTGGCTGCGAACACAAGTAATATATGAGTTAACAATCCAAATGCCTCTAGGAGATGTTTGTTTTCTGGCAGTCAAATCAGCAAATACTCATAGATGGAACTAAGCATTGACATTATGTACAAGGGCCTAATGGCCTATTCGTTAGTTTGAAGCATCAATCTCAAAGATGAAAAACCATAATTTGCAGAAGTCAACTTTTCATTAACTTTGTACATAAACACTTAGCAGCAAATTAGCAAAATTACACAGCCAATGTGGCAAATTAGCTTCATATCTCTCCCCACATATCCTTCGAAGCCACCAAGATTGATGCAGAATCACCCAGTAGCCGAAATCTCTGTTCCCTCGAAGAACATAAAGAAAACCAACAAAAGAGAATTGGGGAGAGACACCATGATCATATCTTCAAATTCAAGGTTCAGATTATAGAATGAATTGGAGAGAGATGGAGAAAGACGCCGTGATCATATCTTCAAACTCGAAGGTAGAGAATTGAGACTCAGAAGCTGCAACCGCAAAAAAGGTAGAAGAAACCGATGCTGAGGGCCAACACAATAGCCTCAAAAACCGAAACAATCTTGAACACAACGTCGTCGTAGAAAGAGAGCTGGAGATTCACAGGCCTAAACTTGAAGGCAGACCCCAAATACTTCCACCTCACACTCCACGATTCCTTCCTCGTCGACCTCCTAAACAACGACCACTTCTTCTTCCCAAAAACTTTCATAGCTCGCCCTTCTCTAAAACCCTTTTGCTCTGAGGGTCTGATTTTGATTTGGTATGATGGGATGGGATGCAGGTGGTTTATATATTGAGGTGTATTGAGGAAAGTTCAGTTTTCTTACGAGACAAGGAGTTGGGGATTCCCAAACAGTTTGAGTGAAGGGCGTTTTGGGTAATTTGGGTTCTGAAGAGGTCCGCGTTTTTGGTAGGAGTCAACGTGCAGTTGAAACTTCCAAACGTGGGGAAGAAGAGTCGTGGGTGCCTCTAGAAGAAAACTTCATGCAAACTAACTACAAAGTATTTATAGTATATACCTATACACACAATTAGAATGGTTAAATTTAAATGACTTTATATAGATATATAGTAAATTTTATGTACAAAATATTTTAAATGACTAAAATTATACCGTATGACAGTGCATATAAGAAATTTTGAATTAACTAAGCTAATTTTACGAAACACACTCCATTTACTTACCAAAGCCAGCAAGGGTAATTTTAACACTTATCATGGTTAGTTTTATTGTTTTTTTTTTCTTTCTTAAGTGATACAAAATACGTGCACAAACTATATCATATCAAATTAAGTTTATTTCTGCCTATGAGCTTATAGTTTGCTAACACATTCGAATTGTGTTTATTTACCAATGTAACAAAAAGGCTTTCCTAAGGAGAAATCCATGTCATCCATATATATGAACGAATAGGTAGTTTTGCATGAAACATTTGATCCCTTCGCGTCGAATCTATATATGAACGCATTGAAAGATTTAGCAGAAAAATAAAATGAAAAGCATGATACCCAGTCTTTTACTGATAGATTGAGTTCGAATCAGAATATTTTTGCATTATTATTCTATGGGATTCATCTTTTACCGAAAGTGAAAAGGCAAAGGGACTTTTTTCGCTAGCTGCCATGATATTTGATATACGAAACAGATCGATGAGCTAGTTTAATTACCAAGAAAACTGAAAACTGATGATGTTACTGTTTAGATACCCTAATAATAATAATAGAAAGGAAGCGATGGCTTGGAGAAGAAGGCAAGAAATAATGAAATTTACATGTGATTGTGCGCGTTACATATATAGCTAGGTATATGTCAAGGTCATGCATGACATATATCTATCGATCAGAAGAGGCATACTCCATGCAAACAACTGTGTATGAGTTGTTCGATTCGCCAACCATCGATCCCCAGAAGAAAGGTCAAGCATACTCCACAGCTGTCACCTACAAAGCCGAGTCTTTTGCATCTAGCTGCTCATCTGTTTACTTTCTAGTATCTAAGCTTCCGTCGTCAAGTGCATCGGTGACAGAAATATGATAATCTTGTTAACATGAAATCAAACTTAAGGTTTTTTTTGGTATTAACATGATGCAACGATAGTATATATGATACAGTCAACTCCTTCCAAATGTAAGTTTGTAGAATTGTAGTGGATTAGTGGTCTAGATTCTACAACACATTGCTCAGAGTCATATGCCTCATAATCAGATATGCCTCCTAACTATCGTTTATTTCTTCGCAGAAGAAAGAGTGCGCTCGTTGTTAGTTGTTTTTAGTAGTTTCAGACTCTTTTAATTAAGTGTTAAAAAAAAAAAAAACCAACTTCAAGATTGTAATTTTTGAAACATATGGATCAAGTAATTGACCAGTCTTTTTAGATCTAACACATTATGTTTGTCAATTCTCTCTTTTGTAAAGCATATTAAACATTAATTTACAGTGCTGAAAGTTACTATTATATAAATGGTACGTTTTTGGATTGGGAGGATCCGAAATCCAAACAAATTCTTAATCCTCAATGTATTTGGCAAAAGAACTCTTAAATTTAAATGGTCAAGCACACCCAAGACATTAATAGCAACAACCATAATTATTTATCCTCTTTCCATCCAATACACTCACAAGGAAATTTTTTTATCTCCTTCTCTGGTATTGAGTCTTTTGACAGCAAAATTCTAATTGAGAAAATTGAAAACCTACCAACAACAACCATTTGGTGTTACTGCAAATTAAGCTATCAAAACCCCCTCCCTCAGTCACTTTTAGCAACAGTCTTCTGAGTCCCTTTCACCGCCTTGTTTGCCAGAAGCAGCAAAGAAGACGATGCCTCCATCTCACTCTCTATTGCCTTCACATTCTCGCGCAACTCCTCAAGCGACTGCTTCACTTTCACAAGATCACTCAGGCCGCTCCTCTCCTGGATTGGAAGCCCCCATTTAGCTTTTGCTTTCACTAGTGCCTTCTCAATCACCACACCCCTTTTCTTCTCAGCCTCCAGTTTCTTCACCACATCGACGAGCTGTTGGTTTAGCCTCTCCACTACTCTTCCAGAACGACGAGCGCCGCCATCAGCAGTGTTGTAGTCTTCGTCTTCGTCTTCGTCTTCCTCCCGATTTAGAAACCTGTCTGCTACTGAGTCCACACTTGGGTGGCCAAATGAGTAGGGCTTGCCTCCGGGAGAGAAAACAACGATGCCAACCTCAGCACCACAGAGAGTGGCAATCTCATGAGCTTTCTTGAAAAGACCAGTTCTGCGCTTGGAGAAAGTCACCTGCCTGGAGCTGCTATCCATCACCCTCTTCATCTCAATTTTTCTCCTCCCCATTTCTGACAGAAAAAGAAAGAGATTCTAGGACATTAACTTGGAGAATTGGACTGTGATTCATAGCACTGTTGTATGAGAGGGTTTATATAATGTTTCTAATATAGGGTTGTGGCCTTCAATGAATTCCAAGTGTGATTTGCTGGTCTGAGAAAATTTAAATTTTGTTTCCTTCTCTGTCTGTATGCTTCCATATTTAATTAAAGCTGAACACTTTTGGGGTTGGCACCATTTATTTCCAAATGAGAATTCCAGATTTTGCAAGGGTACATTGAATTATAAGCTGAAGTGTTAAACTTGGTTGGATTTTATTTTAATTTTTGTAAGCCTTCTTTTGTAGCCATCCAAATCCAATGCTTATTGCTTAAATTTGTGGATTTGAGCAGGATGGCTATAGGATTGAAATACTTCACCAATGGATGATTTGTCTGGGAGGGATGAAGTGTAGGAAGAGATCTCAAATAATTGGTAAGGGCTAAATGGTAGCTACAAATTAAGACGGTGGAAATAATTTGTATCAAATAATTAATAACCCAACTAAAAAGATTTGTTAGGGCCAATTGAAATTTGACAATTATTTCATGCCTCCAAATGGCTTGTAGTGTTGACATGTTTTCCCTTAATTGCTCTTTTGCTTTTACTTGTTTTCTGAATATATAGAGCACTATTTTGATAGTTGTTACCCTTGTGTACATTTGCTATCCTCAGATAATTCTGTCTTGTTTTCTGAATAGAGTACTAATAGATGTCATCACTACTTACAATTCTTGAGATGAAAAATGAATCTAGCCAGCCAGTTAGCCAAGTAAAAATAAAATAGATACACAAGGCGTGCATATATGTCACCAACATTAAGAGACGAGAATGGAACTTCAATAATTTTTCATTTATTGGAAATTAAAGAACAATTGTAATACAAGGCCTTTATATATCACCCTCTCTACAAACCCTCGCATTGGTTTCTGGGGAGAAGGATCGGAGTTTTCAACAGCAGTGATTCTCTCCTTGAGAGCTTTTTTCAGCTCTAACAACTTGCCCGCCAGTTCCTCGACCTGGTTCGAATCGAGCTTTTGGATGTTGGCTCTCCGCGCCTCTTTCAAATTATCCAGCTCCTTACTTCTTTCCTCCTCCTCCTGCAATTGTCTTCTAGTCTCCTTCAGCTTCTTACGGAGTCCAGCAATAACTGTCATCCTGTTCCTCATCTTCAGAATCCGAGAGATGAACCCTAAAACAAATTAACAAGAGAAGGTCAGCTACTTTGGCCTGCTTGGTTTACTGTTCCTCTCGTTTGATGGGTTTATATCGGAGGAGGAATAAACATAGATCTGGTCTTAATCGGTTTTGACTATCATATACCTTTCCTTCTTCTCAGATATCATTCTGATTACTTTCTCCATTGGCGCCAATTCTATGGTTGGCACTTGGCACTTTAAATTTTGCATATTAACCAATAAGGAAGAAACTATAAGAACTTGGGCCGGTTAATTGTACCATGATATCATTCTATATTGAGTTGAACCTGTTAAGGAAGTTATACAATCGATCTTACTTAAAGCAACAAGAACAAACTGAATCCCGAGGCTAGTATTACTAATCATCTACAAATTGTGTTGTATTCAAAATCTAGTGAGGTAAAAAATAATAGACACAGAAAAGAAATGGATAGAAACTAACCCAATTGAAACTGTAAAACTAAAGCAACAGCTGCTTCAAGGCGCAAGAGAAAGCCTGCAGGGAGGATTTCACTATGTGTACATAACATCTTCATTTCGATCTTCTGATGATCATGTGGTAGTTTAGTATTCATCACCTATAGTTGCAAATGGTCATTATAAGGGTAACCTAAGCGCAAAGAAGAGAAACGACTGATAGTGAGAACTGATAATGATTCTCACTTGACATGAAAGGAAAAATGAACCTTTCACGACTGACCTCTCAATTTCACAATGGAATATATAAATACGAAAAATAAAAGATCAATAAATGTCGCGATTCAATTGATTTGATTTGATTCTTAATAGAAAACTTAACAAATATTGCACCGACTGATAACCCACTGTGAATCTGGACCATTATCGGATATATGTACAAAAAAATGTTGCAAATCATTAATGTACGTGGATGATCATATCCATGTGTTCACATTAGTGTCATACGTGTATGGTGGAGATCGCACGCAACGTAAGTCTCACGCGTTCATTACATAGCATTTTCTACATGTATAGCAATTAGAAAAAACTTTTAAATATATTTCTACATAAATATAACCAAATCGGAATGCTATTTTCACCGGTCGAAATATATATATAACTTAAGAAGTAAATTAAACTCTTCATAAAAGCAGCAACAACAATAATAAAGTTAAAATTAACCTTCGGCCGCAACTGTAACAGTGTGAACCTTCAGCTGCAACAGTTGCAAGGTGAATCTTTATTGACAAGAGTAGCAGGGTTAACCTTCGACAGCAACAGGAGCATGCTGAACATTTAACGACAACAATAGTAGCTATAACAGTAGCAGGGTGAACCTTCAGCCGCAATAGTAGCATGTTGAACCTTCAGCGGCAACAAAACAGTAACAGGGTGAACCTCCAACATCAACAGTAGTATGGTGAACTTTCAGCAGCAACAGTAGTAGGTGAACCTTCGACAATTATCCTTATATGTAAAATTTGGTCCCAATATGTTTAGTTGCAAATTTAAATGACCTAATTGTAAAGTACATAATTGCCGGACACTTATTTGAAGTTTGTTATTTTTTATACACTCTAATGAGATTTCAATTAAAATCCAACCCTCGATTAAATTAAGAATTTTCATTACCGGGCGGCTTAAGACACGTACTTAAGCCCAAGTACGTGTTTATGCCATTTTCATAAGAAAAGCGACAGACAACACATTAACTATTAGCGTAATTAGCTTAAAATAATCAAGACTTAAGACATAAACCTCAAAGCTAATTGGATTAACGACCTTAACCAAAGTCAAAACTTGTTGGTGTCAAAAAGGGAAGAGTGATATTGATATGATATTCATGGGAGGATCAAAGCCACCCGCGTGCGAGTATCAAGACAAAACCCAGTATCTCACCGTAATCCCCAACATACCCTCGGTGATTAAAGCTAACTACATCAAATGCCACCAAGATTTTCCTTCCTGTGAAAATTGTTAAGATTGTGTAATGGTTGAGTTTGTGTTTACGGGGCAAAACCGCACAAAATCAGGCAAGGCAGATCTGTCATGAAAGAGATACCATCAATAAGACCTTCTCATTCCTCTGCGTCCGTACGTTTGCACAGTTGTTTGAGACCAAAAACGTTGTCAAACTAGTACTTTTGTTCTTGTTCCTTGTCTTTTATTTCTAGACAGAGTTAGAGAGAGAGAGAGAGAGAGAAAGTTTGGGACTTTGGAGAATGGTTGAATTGAGAGAAGGAGGGTCTTGTTTGCCAAATGTGTTGGTTGGTGTGAATGTGGGTCTTGCTATTGTTGATGCCATTATAGCTGCTCTTGCATTTTATCAGGTCTGCTTCTTCTTCTCCTCTTCTTCTGCTTTGGTTAAAGTTCTGAGCTTGGTGTGGTTTTTAAGCTTTTATAAAAGTGGGTTTTGTGCATTGTGGAAAAGATGCCATTATAAGGTGGGAAAGTGTGAGACTTGAGGGATAGGGTTAATTGGAGTGTGTGGGATTCATGGTTTGATAATTGGAACTGGGCTTTGTATTTACTATGCATTTTTGAGGTGGAGGATTTTGGTTTTGATTGTCTTAGTGAACTGTTAAATGCGTTATTGCGTTTTCTTTTGCTTTGGTCTGAATGTTAAATAGTGAGCTTAAGTGGCATTTAGAAGTTATAGCATTGCCAATTGAAGTCAGAAAGTTTTGAAGCAGGTGGTCTGTGGCATATTATAAACAGTTGGTCTGTGCTGATACAATCGCAGAACTTGCTATTTTTGAGCTGAACATCACTCAATTTTTTCACCTATGAAAGTCTACAGATTAGTACCTTCTTATTAATATGCATAATTTTGTTTATGAAAGCTTTGAAATTGCATCAACTTTGGAGAAATAGGGTAGTTCTTGGTGATGTTTATGAAGTTTATGAAGTTCTATTCTTGAAACAACTGTGATGTGTTTTTACTTACTGTTAACAGTTAATTAGGATTCACTCGAGGAATTCACAACTTGGATGGACTCGACAAAAAGTAAGTGAGGATTCATGCTTAGTATTAATTCTTATTTACATTCAGATTTGAAGTGTTCTCTTTTTAGACATGGAGCTACATACACAAGTAAAAACACACAAAGAATCAGACACAGATGCACACACACATGATACAAACAAATATGATAGCTGGTTAGATTTGGAGCTAACACAGCTGACCATGTGAACCCTTAGGCCTTGACCTGTTCCTCTTACGTAATTTGACATTGTAAAGACTTCAAAAATGTGGACAAATGGTGAGAATTGGTCTACCAGAGTATAAATGTCATAGAATCAGCATTTATCTGTAGTTGGTCTCGTAGAGAAATTGCATTTGACCATAACTAAGGAAACTAACTCAGTAACCAAAGTTTTTATGCTTAATCACTCTCATAGGAGAGACATATTTAGTCTTGGTTAACTGATTCTTTTGCTCGTGCTTTCTCATTATGTGTATATGTATATACATAGTACTTGGTGTTGTATAAAGACTGTAAATATGCAGCACCCTTTGTATCTGTATATATGCATGTATTCATAGTAGTTGACTCTCTATGCATGCATATATGTGTGCATACATACATACTCCTGAAAACATGTAAATGTGTGGATATGCACCCCATGCATATCAAAGCTCATTTGAAGCAGGTTGCCATTCTCTTAACACATATTAATGTCAAACTGCAGGTTTTTCATCTGTTGATTGGTTCTTCAAACATGGGTAAGAATTTGCAATTCACAATATACAATTTCCTTACTCTATTTTACAACGATTCTGATGAGCTTATAACTTACAGAATTGTCCGAATGAGTAAAAAAATTTCGTTATAAACTTATTGGTTTGGCAAAACATGACAGTTGTTCCAAACGGACTTGACGTGTTTATTCTTGTTCATGACAGGTTGCTTAATTTATTTTGTATTAACTCTTTTTGCTGCTTGCAAGAGGTGGAAATGTTGGTCCAACTCTTGTGGTTTTAGCCTGATGGGTATGCTTCCAGTCTCATATATAAGCATGATAGATTGCTAGTTTGCTACCTATCTTCTTTGTTTGCTCACTGTATCTTACAGTGAGAGTTTTTCTCTGCAGCGTTACCCAAAATATTATTTTTTGCTGCATTCCTTCTACTTCTATCATTCTGGTAAGCTTTTCTATTTTCTTCTGTATTAAAATATACAAATTTATCTCACATGGATTATTAAACATGAGGGGTTAATATGATATTAACATTTCTTCATCAACACGGTACAACGATTGTTTATTACACTTGTTTCAAAAAACAGGGATGCTTCTTTTCTCCATAGCTGTTATTGTACAGAAGGGTATAATGTGTAAAAGACAATGTTGTTTCCTTTCATACATACCTTGAGAGACTGAGGAGGATATTACCACTGGGGCATGATAAATTGATAATATGGAAGATGAAGTCGAGAAACCGATTTAATATGTTAAGCTGTATAAGTATATTTTGCACTCTGTTAGGCAACTAGGAGAAAACATGGCTGGTTATAATTGTGTGGATATAATAATACTCTTTAACGACTGGTCTTTTTGTTCATTTAAAAAGTCTTTGCTTTAGTATATCTTTCTCAACGTGATAATATTATTGTAATAATACTGAGCTATATCTGACATTGTTCTTGGGGTGTATAATTTCACCTTTAGGGTTGACCTGTGCCATCAGGCAGATGACGAGGATGAGGAGGATGAAGGTAGTTTTCAGGAAGCTCTGTTGGAGAAGACATTTAGCAAAACTGATTCATTGGACTGTGATAGTCATAGAAGGTGTTTTCCCCGAATTGTCCATGTTGGTAGCCGCCAGAAAATTGTAATTTTGGTATTGCAATAGCTCGAACTTTCTTGCTCACTGGTTTTTTGTTTATCTTATGTTCATCAGTACCCATTGTACACTTTTTGGTGAAGTAACAGTACTGTGCAAATTGATACCATATTTATAACTCATGCTTTACTTGTCAGGTTACTGTGCTAGTTTTTATTATAATGATCGCATGTGCTGTGATAATCTGGATCGGGATGGGAAAAAACCCCATTGATTCTGCTGTGGTGGCTCGGGTATGAAACCTTCTAAATAATGGTCTTTAATACTTTTATTCATTCATGTGGTCACATAATATATTTCTATCTTTGGAGAACATAACAGTAAATGTAGTAATGAATTACTGCTTTGACATGAGCTGAAGCCTCAAATCCTTGTGTTGGTCTGAATTTATCCCGTTCCATTAGTCAGTAGTGTATATGCCCTCATATGAACGTTAATTCTAAGGCCAGATGTTAATTTTACTGGAAACTGCTCAGTTAAAAGAGGAGCTTATTTCTGGAGACTACTTTTTATTATTGGCTTGAGTGAGTGGGTTCCTGGTGGTTTGACTTTTTGTGTACTGTTGTTAACTTGAACTGGATACTTGTTGAATAGACCGCACCATATATAATATTTTTCTGTTGGTTTTATTCTAGGTAACAACTACTAATTCATGTTGAGTGAATTTTATCATCATGCAGGTATATGTAGATCTTTTTGCGATAGTAATGTTATTATTGGGAGGAGCATTGGCATGTTATGGTGAGTAGCTATCATTTTAGGCCATAAAAGGCCAATAGGGCAGGGATTATATACATCATTAATTCATTGTCTGAAACATGGGTAACTATTGCTTTCGGTAAACAGTTATTTTAGTTTAGGTCCATTCCAGCTTCTATAGTTTCAAACAGGATAGGGAACTCCCAATTGTCTTTTTGCTTCATTATCTGTCTTGTGAGAACCAGATCCTTAATTTGTGATTTTGGTCTCACTTGCTGATCTAAGACATGCCCAGACACCATTTTTTCTTAATATATATATATATATAATTATCTTTAATCTTTAGAAGTATTTGGCAAATTTTTTTGACATTTCAGGACTCCTATTATGCTTAAGAATGAGAACAGTTAGATCTGAGAGAGCCTCTTCTGAGATGTGGAAGGTATTTAATCTATTGCTGCTATACAACAAAACTTATAATTGTTTCTCTATTTCTTATATTGTGTAATTTGATAATTTGTTTAATCTGCCCCATGAAGCATTGGATTTGGTAAATATATATTAATGGCTAATAAGGCATGGATACATTAAATTGTTGACAGGTAGCAGGTTTAGCTGTCGTTTCCGTTCTATGTTTTGCCTCAAGTGCTTTGGTGGCTCTGTTAACTGATGTTCCTGTATGTGCCTAATTTTTTTCTCATGATTTTTTCCTTGATCAAATATTTGAGTTACTTTATTGGATCTCTCAAACTTTACTATATTATTATGCAGATGCTTTACCATTGCTATCAACAGCCAGCGAATGATGTTTATACTGCTCTGTTGCTGATTTTGTATTATTTTGTAGGTAGGTATTTCCAAATTCCTTCTCTGGTTGAAAATTAAATGGCTCCTGTTTCTCTATTTAAAGGAGGCTGAGAGGCATAGAGCAATTGGCTTCAGCCTCGTTTCCATTGACAATACGAAGATTCCCTGAGTTTAACAGAAGTATACATTGTCTTGTCAGGTTCATCAATACCCTCCACGTATGTTTTATGGGTCATGAGAGAATTACCACCTTCAATAACAGCTAACCCACGACAACAACTAGAAGAAACAACTACATTAACGTTCATTAGTGATGATTCTGATGCATTACCACATCCTCAGAGCTGGACTGCAGCAATGAGCTTGCGTAACCAGGTTTGGTTTCTTCCACTAACATTCATTTACTGCACAGGTAGATGCTTTTCTGCAAAGCAATATTCTTTCAAAATTGTTTTTAAGTCTTGCATGGAACAAAAGAAACAAACATTTTAGTTTGGGACTCACTAAATACATATTTTATGATACAAAATCGTTGCACTTCACCAATAGTATACTGTGAATTGCAATGGAATTGGATTTTGCTTCGACAGCCCTATTTGCAATCTCCGGATTGTTTGTCATTTTCATCATATGCTTACTAAGTTAAGCTTTCAGGTGCAGGTATCAAGAGCAAGTCCAATATGACTCTCCTGTTTCTGCAAACTCTTAAATTCACGGACGTACCTGCATGCAAAGCATGTCGTTGCTGTCCCAGATTATGAAGTGAGTCGAAAGCCCCGAACTATTATCTCAGACAACAGCTTGTGGCTATTAGATGAAGGGGTGTTGAGTTGCATCCTTGATAGGCAATTTGTGTACAGCCATAGGTAGCATTGCCATGGTTTTGACAGTTTAGGATGTACATAGCAACAAGATGCTAAATGAGGGTTTTTACTTTCTTTCGTTCTTTGATATATGGCAGTAGATGATTTGATTTTCAAAAGTTTTATCATCACAGTGCTTGTTAAATTACAAGGCAAATTGCTTAAGAGCGGACCCAAATAGACTTGCGATTATATTGGGCATGAACATAGCTGGTTAATGTTTGGTACATCAAGTCTTCAAACTTAGATGGATAAACAAATTGGTAGTTCACCTAGAGGCTGTGCTTACAAAAGTCGACCTATTAAAGTGAAGGCCCCATCTAACTCAAGCTGGGGATCGCAACTTCAATCTCTAATTCTCTACGAACAGAAGATGCCTCATTATCCAGTCACAGAAGACGTATAATGAATTCTCAGCAAGGTTTCAGGTCCAAAGCTAGTAACTTGACTATCAACCACCAAGATTTTCTCAAGAAAAATAGCAAGTTTATGGCGAATATCAATTCCTTTCCCATGATTCCAGTCTTGATTGCCCAATTTCAGAGACCACTTCAATTGAAAGCTCCTGTAAATGTTATACCAGTTAAACAAGTTCACCAACATATAACTCAATTATACATCAAGGGAGAAATCAACATAAGTTGATGGAGATCTACAGATTTGGCCACATAATTTAACATGTATGAGGGAATCGAGCACAGGACAATTTGAAAACCAAGACTGGGGATTGGCTATCTTTTTATAGTGTGAGCTGAAATATTATGGTAAACGTAATTGACAGCAATTCGACAGGAAAAGATGTCTATGTGAAAATGAAAAAAGACAGTGCTAACATCTTATGATAAAATGAAAAATAAGCCATGGATATTGAAATTAGTGCTACTGGGGAATACAGGTTTTATTTCAAAGTCATGCACAGGAAATCACAGAGTTAAAATACTTTCTCCTTTAAACAAAATCACGCCACAACAAGCTTCAATGCACCCCATAAACAGCAGCGCTTCTAAACAATGTTTTCCAACCTCAAGAAAACAACATTTTCTAGTGCTATTACACAAGCATTTCACATATTTAAAAACAGTATCCAAATCGGGCTTTAACAGCGAGCATGGTCAATAATATACCTCATGATACAGGAATCAAAGGATCCTTCCCTTTGCTTTGTGCTAATGATCCAAAATCTTTAGGCGGCCAAAACTGATGACGAGATGAACAAAGATGAGAAATCTTATGAAATAAAGTGTGTTTTAACAAGATAGCACTATAGAGTAAAGAACTGTGAACGGTTCTCAGTTTCCTTGTTCATTCAGGTTTCTCTTAATACTTGTACCTCTGTAACGTATACATAAGAGTGCTTGCTGCCCCCGTAAGAGGCAGCCATAGGTACTTATAAATGAAACGGAAATAAAAGAAGAAGAAGAAAAAAAATAGAGTTCCAATCTACTTTCCTGGAATTCTTTGGAAAACTGACGAGTTAACGTAACAGTGTTTACTATTGGTAATCAACAATCCTTAAGAATATGTGGTTTCCTGCAACATTATATGTTGTCTTCAGTCTTCACTGTCCGTTCTTATCAAAGAAGTATCCTTTGTCTAGAAACCATTTGTATTTATCTGCTGCTCCACAAATGACATTCTAAAATTCCCACAATCTCCGCCATATATCACAATTTGTTCACCTCAAGGATGCTACGTAAGAAATCCTAAAGACATGAGCGGGATTTTTCCACATTAATCACACTTTAGTTCTAACACCAACAAAGTTATCCAACCTCCATTGTGGAAATAAAAGAAAAACCACCAGTCTGTCTTTCAACCTGCTACTACCTCAACACACATGCATTACGCTAAACAAACGAGCTAGATAACAATGCAAGTTAAATTATGCATATACTTAACGAGAAAAACCAAGCTAGAACAAAGCAAGGATTCTCACCCTCCAAAAGAGTCTGCCTTGTAGAAGTCCATAAGGAACAGGCCCAAACTTCCTCGAATCAGTTGAGTTATAGATATTATCTCCCTGCACCCAAACATGCCCTTTCGGAACCTATCACCAGTTCACCACCACAATCACAACAATCACTCCCAAAAATAAAAAAAGAATTGAAATTCAAAAGTGAAAAATGAGCATATAAATATATATATATACCACAACAGTCGCAGCACAATCACTATTCTTAGGATCAACTATGTAAGTGACAGACTGGCCCTCCATGGCCACCAATCGCTTGGTCACAATCTTCTTGGGAACCTCAGGCGATCTTAGCAGAACAATATCACCGACCTTCAATTTCTCGAACCGCGTCGAGACTCGTTCCGCCAGGCACAAATTCGGGTCGAGTCCCAAACTCGGGAGCATGCTTGGCCCGTACGTCTGCGCACAGCGGACCAAAACGGCGTCGTTTCTTGAGAGCTCAGTTCATACGAAATTTTAAAAGCTCAAGGGGAGAGTTAGTTAGTTACCATAACGCCAGTGAGGAGGTGAGCGTTGGTGACTTTAAGGAAGCAGTACAACTTGAGGAGGCGCGGAACGCCGTCGCGTACTTCTCTGCCGGCGGTTTTGAAGGCCTCCGATGCTATGAAATCTTTCAGGTATCTCACTGCCATTTTCTGCTTTGCTCTGAACAACACTGCTTTGGAGTGAAGCTGAGAACTAAACAGGGCTGGCTATTTATAATGGGCCTACACGTAATTATGTATCAAAAGATAAGGTCATCTTCGACATACTGTATACCGTCGTGTATCTACACATACTATATAAAAGTCGTGTATCTACACACTATATGAAAAACTTAAATTAATTACAGGAAAATATTTGCGTCCGATGTACTTGTGCATCCGAACTCTCTAATTTGCATATCTTAAGTAATGTAATTAATAATTTTAATCGTTTAAAATTTGAAGTAATTAATAAAGATTGTCTCTGTAAACAATGAATGTAAACAAAAATCATTTACTTAATCAATTGTATCAATCAAATGGACATCGTGTACTTATACGGTCATGTATACAATTATTTTTAGTATGTTGAAGATCATTCGTTGTTATAGACTTATAGATAGTATGATCACCACAAACTTAATAATTTGTATATAAGCGAGTATTTCCTATTGTACGTTGCGAGATAATACGAGCGTTATAGATGAATATTGTTGACTGAGTTTAATTATCCAATATTGTTAGAATCTGTAGAGCATGGTTTTTAGACTGTTGTAAATTTGTAATTACTATACAACACCAAAGAAATTTAACAAGTTTTCTTTCTGAATTTCTTCTTTCACTTTTAAATAAAGAAAATTTGCGTACTGTCAGTTGAGAGAAGTGTTTAGAATTGATCATGTAACTGATGTAAGGGTAGGAAGAATTCAGATAGAAAAATAAGAACATGCGATTTTGACAAAAAAAAATCATGTGCTATAGTGTACAGTTTTGATTAAAAATCATAATCTGTGAATTTTTTTTTATTTTTTATTTTTGGAGAAATTTATGATGTATGAACTCATATTGTCAACCTTTCAGTTTTCTCTCACTTTGACTCCTGGAGGGTAGGCTCCATGGAAAGTTGTAACTACATACTGTAGACCAAAATGATTTCTCGTCGTGCAACGAAAACAACTGCTTTCACTGTACAATATTGGAGCTAGTCGAACTACAGGTTCCATACTTCCATGAACTGAACTCAATGGACAAATTTACAGAAGAGATGCAACTATTTCCCTCGTTGAGATGCAAGATGAAGTCAAAAGCTGTCTTCTTCCTTCATACGCAAAACAACCTACAAACTTCAAAATTAGAGAAACTTAACATCTTCTGCACTCAACCTGGTGCTTCTTCAAAAGAAGAGAACAACACATAACAGATCTTCAGTACAAGTTTACACGTACCTTTACATGTACTCGATGCCTGCTTCCGCTTCAGTCAAGCTTTCTTCATTCTCAACCAACATATAGTCACAAAATTCTAATAGTTGATCTGCAAGTGGAGGAATACTCGGGTTTCGCCCATCATTATATCTATGAGCATTAGAGGCAATCTGCCACACATCCCTTCTAAATTGCTCCCGGCTCTTGTACTCCAGATTCGGAACTTTAACCTTGATTGTTGACGGATCCATTGGGTGCTTTATGATGTTCCGGTAATCAGGAGCCTCCTTCCTGGATACTGGTTTTAAGAAAAGATACGAGATTTCAATTCGACTTTTGAGGGATTCTACAATGTGCTCCAAGATGTTTGCCAAACCAACCTGTACAGATATTAAGAACTCAATGCAGATCATAAATCATAAAAGGTATTGCTTCACATTATTAACCACACCACCTGTTAAACACTTAACATTGCATTGTATATTGCTGAGCCTCTGTAAGTTCTTACAACACATGAGTAAAGAGAATGGTTTTGTCCATTATTTCATTTCTTTCATCAGGTAAACTTTCGTATTTGGCAAGGTCTACCTAAATATACTCCGCAAAAATTGATTTCACACTTCCCCTCATCTTCAAAGTGCAAACAGTTTGAGAATATGAAAAAAGCTACATGTTTTAACTTTATTTTGTCTAAAGATCAGTCTATACAAATACTATGAACCAACTGGAAACATTTCGGAGTCTCAGTTGCAACTCATAACTGATAGCTGGTAGACTGATCTATAACTAATATAACAATAACTGTATTTTATAATGATTTGAATGAGAGTAATATAAGAAGAAAGTAGCAAGACAAGTATCCCCCCTCCTTTATGACGCTTAGTAGTTGGGGCATAATCTCCACCATAACTTCCTAAATCAGCAGTTGACCTCCTTTTGCGCCCCTGATCTCTTTCTGGCATCTTTTTACCAAATCGTCTTGTCTGTGAGTCCTCTAAGAAGTCATCTTTATTCCGCGGGCCTCTCTTCATTGTTATATTCTTCTTCACTTTCTGGAGTTCTTCCTCTCTCTCTTGTCTGATGGCTGCTTCATACCTTTTAAGCTCTGCAATTCTTTCTTGCTGCTTTGCCATCCTAATATTCTCCTCAAACTGCCTCTTGGCACTCTCTTCAATTCTTCGTTTCTCTTCTCTGATGGCTGCTTCATACCTTCTAAGCTCTGCAAGTGTTTCTTGCTCCTTTGCCATACTAGCATTCTCCTCAATCTGCCTCTTGGCACTCTCTTCAGCTCTTCGTTTCTCTTCTCTGATAGCTGCTTCATATCTTTTAAGCTCTGTAAGTCTTTCTCGCTCCTTTGCCATCCTAATATCCTCCTCAAACTGCCACTTGGCACTCTCTTCATTTCTTCGTTTCTCTTTTCTGATGGCTGCTTCATATCTTTTAAGCTCTGCAAGTCTTTCTTGCCCCTTTGCCATCCTAATATCCTCCTCAAACTGCCTCTTGGCACTTTCTTCACTTCTTCGTTTCTCATCTCTGATGGTGGCTTCATATCTTTTAAGCTCTGCAAGTCTTTCTTGCTCCTTTTCCATCCTAATTTTCTCCTCTCCCCATCTTCTATCATCTCTTGCTTTGTTTTTTGCTGCTTCGATATGAAAATACATGTTATTCTGCTTCTCCTGTCTTTTCTGATGATGTTGCTCTTTATGAGCTTCCACTAATGGCAGTTTAGCAACAGAGGGTTTTTGAGACTCCCCCTGATCTCTAACTGTGGTTGCTGGAGGCCGTATGACTATAGTTGGCAATGGCTTTTGCAATTTAGCATGGCCACTATCTATATCTGCGAGAGGCCGTATCCCAGTATGAGGTTTATGAGATTCAACTGATACCCTCCATGTTTCGTCGTTTTAGAATTGATCATTTTACTAACCTTAACTGTTGAAATCCCAGTTTCAAGATTCGATGCAACTGGATTCTGATAACTCTCTGTTTCTCCAAGAGCCTGTTTATGAGGAAACTTTTCACCTACAACTTTGACTGTCACTGGAACAACCTTTGAGTTCGGACCGAGGATTTCAACCTCAGAAGCATCAACGAGGTCGATTACAGTCTTTGGTATCAGCTTCTTTGTTGTAGTTTTCTGCTGAAGCTGACAAGTTGAATTTGGAGAAATAGACTTTCCATGTACATTATCCGGATCTGGAGTTTCAAGATGGGCTTCTAAACTTTGCCCAAACTTGGGGCATTTCCTGTTTGTCTTCATGTGTCCACGCTGACCACATGCTCCACAGAAAAATTTCTCTCTTGCTGGCTTCTTCTCACTATACATCTTGACACCATGTCCTGATGTTTCTAGTTTCTCATGCATAGGTGTACTATCATTCTCTTTCATCCCTTTTAATTCTCCAGTCTTGCTTCTTTGAAAAAGATTGTCCATCACTTTGCTGGCTCCAATTGGATTCTCTATAAAAGTACAGAAACCATCAGATTGTGCTACACCAATGTTTTTCTTTCCCCTATCTGCATTCTCAAAACCAAAGCTTGTTTGTGAGCATGGAGGCTGCCCAGCTTCCTCCAAAAGTCTTGGTTTTTTCTTTTTCGTCATCTCAGTTTCATCACCCATAAGCAACTGGCATAACTCAGCTGCTTCAGCTGCTTCATCTTCACTGTCCTCTGCTGGATTCAAGGATAGGAGCCTTCTCATTTCAAGCCCTTCACCGCCATCTACTTTGTCATGCTCACCCCCTAACCCGTTTTCACTTTCTTCTGAATCAAGCAGATTTTCTAAACACCCAGCAAAGGAATCCATATCACTATCAATTCCTTCAGAATCACTCTCATTCTTATCACTGCCAACTGCTGAAAGACTATGAACTTGTCGTTCCCAAATTTCCTGACACCTGTCCCTGCTGAAAGAATCTGAACATCCTCTACTAGTTACACAATTTTTCTTCCCCACTGAGTTGGACATTGATGATTTTGGAACAGCGCAAACATAACTAAATCCTAGGCCCCGGCCAGATGGATCACCAAGGCCAGATATTTCTAAATGGTCAATACTTTCCTTTCTTATTGTACAGGCTATGAAATTGCTACTCAAATTCCATGGAGTCGTCTGTAGTTCCCTTTCAATGTGAGATGCAGCAGCTAGTTCAATACTTTCGTTGCGGAAACGAATCATTGCAGATGGCATGACAGAAGGATGAGTTTTCGTAATTCCTAAATGTTTGAGCCGATAAAGACCAGCTTGCATGCTTTCATAGGCACACACCTCTTCTGGTTTCACCATATTTCTTAACTGATCCTCTGGGAAAATCCTGATATTACTCTTCTTAATCCAATGTCCATTTTCCCCCTTGGGCAAAATGACAAGTTCCTTTACTTTGTTTTTGATAAAGGGATCGGACAGGTAAGGAAACTGTGCACGTAACTGATCCACACGAATAGTAGGAGGGAGATGACGCTCTTTGGCAGCACGGAACTCACGGCAGATGTACACTAGGAGCCTGTTAAGCATGTAGTTTTTAAGATCTCTAGTTCCAGGAGACATTACCTTCATGAGAGGTTCCTGTTGCCCTACAACATTAAGCGTGTCAATTCGTCTAATAGAAAGCTTTCCCTCTGCAGAACGAATTAACAGATAATCAGTTGATGGCACCTTATGAGGAAAAAGAGGTGCTCTGTACATGTTTGTCTCAAGTGATGCCTGACAGCAACCAGCTTTTGTATCTCCAAGAAAAGGTGATTTATCAGCAGGGTTTAGTGAAATGACATGTCCCAAGCTGCTGCCTTCATTACACGACAAAGATTCATTCCGATAATCTGGGGATGGATTTCGATAATAAGTGCACAATGTTGCACCCATACCAATGTTGCTAAGAAGTAAAGGTCTTTCCTCACAATACTCTACTAGAAAGACATGACCATCTTTCGCTGAAAGGTCAGATTTCTTCTTAAATGCTCCAGGGGGACGCAAAGATTCATTCTCACCAGGAAGCTTTTGTGACCTTGGCAACAAATGTATATTTGTATGAACCAGATAAAGCAAGGAGTTCTGCTGAACATGTTGAGCAGCTAGAGATTTATCATCTTCAAGTTCCCTCCCTTTATAAACATCTTCACTGTTTCAAATGACTTAAAATCTACAAAAACCAGATATTACGTACACTTTAGCAGCACTCATTAATTGTAAACAATAACAGGGGTAAATGGGATAAATACATCAAAGATCAGGTGACAACCTAACTTTTTTGAAGCTTTTGCTTTGACAGAAAAGACAGTTTCCTCATTATTAACATGAAGCTTACTGCCTTTGCCACCCAAGCTCTTTATAATAATTTTCATTGATCCTTGAGTAGGCAGTTCCCCTAGTGATTTTAAAGCTTTCTCCTTGTCGCAGGGACACCACAAAGCCTTTGGTCGATGAAAATTAGCAACCTCCTTACTGTGATAGAGCCAAGGCACAAAAGGTTTACAAGAAGTGAAATGTGACAACAAAACCCCATTGAGTAACTATCATGTACAAGGACAAGCTAATGCCTAAAATGAAATCCAGAACTACCTAAATATAATTATCATTTAACGAACTTGTGAGCTTTGATAAATAAATTAAGCATAAATAAGAAAAGCATCAATCGTACTTGCTTAACTTCAACTTCATAGTCTGCAACAGAACTGCAGGTTGTGAGTGATATATCTTCGTACTTTGAGAAGTGTGTCTTCTAGAATTCGACTTCAGTTGATAAGAAGTTCTCCTGTTTGAATAGTGCTTATCATTAGCAACATATCGCCAACAAAACTGAGCTCCACGTCTTGGCAAAGGATCCTCATTGCTCGACTTTACAAGCGGAGATACTATTCTGGCCCCTGAATGAAGTTTAAGATGTTCACTGTCCTTGTTATCCAAGATTTCAAAGAGCATTTGCTCATCTTCAAGATCAAGGATAAGCTTTGGCTTCCTAATAGGCATATTTGGGTCCCATTTTATTTGGTCCAACCAGGATCCTTCCAGCATGTCTCTGTTAAGTGAAGTGAGTTTGCTGAATTGCCTCACAGCATCTCTCTTACGAAGCTTCTGATTGACATTTTCCATTCTACCATCTGCCTGGTCACCAACTTCCAGTCGAGATTCTAGCCTTAAGAGTTGGGGATGGTATATGCTTTCCAATAAAGGTCCTGCTGAATTTCTTGAGCCAAAAGGCTCCAACCGACTAGACCGGCTACATAGCATAATATCATGCCTTTTCTCATCAGATTCTTTTTGTGACTTTAACCGAATATGTTGAGAGCCTGTATTAGATTTTATTTCAGTTTCACTATCAACCAAGGGATCTTCATGTCCTGAAATTTCACGATTCTCAACAGCATTGTCACTCATTACACGAGACTTGTCCCAAATAATTCCGTCTTCCCAGTCTTGATCAAAAGGGTAAATTGTAGGACAAAAGGATGACTGCCTTTCCACCAAAAGATTTACATGTAGATTTTCTTTCATTGGTTCTGCAAAAATGTATGTGCCCTTTCCTGGCCCATCCAGCTGAGCAAATGAAGTAGCCTCTTTGTGAACACATAATTCTGTAAGGTCCAAATCATCATCATTCAATTTTGAGATATCATGTTTCACTCCATCAGCGTGTTTCAAAGCTGTCAATCCTTCACTAGTTCCTCTGAGGAATACCTCTTCATCCTCTTCAACAATATGCGAAACATCCACAAATTTATGCCTACTCTCGTGAACAGAGTACCTATGGTTTCTTTTAACTGCCTCATTTACATTAGTGCCAAAGATTTCTGAAAACCTTAGGATCACCTCTCCATTTTCTACACATAGAACTGGCAGCGGTGAGGAAAGTGAAAGCCTAGCATCATGTTTAACCACCTCATGCTTTTCTTCCTGTTCACTTTCCTCATCATAATTCTCAACCACCTCATTTTCCACTTCTCGAATTTTATCCACCAAAACATTAGCAGAAATGTATTCCTCTCTCGGCAACAGATGGTCCTCCTCATTAGCACCATCAATCTCCGGACCCTCATAATCCTCATCAATGTCAAAATAATTCACTGCATTCTTAGCCTTCTCACTATAATCTTGCTCCACATCATCACTCAATGTCGGCGCTAACTTCACCGCCAGGTCCATATCTGTGAAAGCAGGACCAAGCTTCTCCGAAAGAGCAGCAAAATTCTCCTTAACCTCATCAAGGTAGTCAACATCAAGACCACCCGAGTCATCCACATTACCAAACATAAACCCAAGAAATCGACTACCACTATCATCCTCCTCATATTCTTCTTCAACATTTTCACCCATGTTGTAACACCTAGCTCTGCAAAAACACTTCACAAAATTGAAAATTCAAAACCCAACTAAACAAAGCACTCAATTTTCTTTAAAGATCACACCTTTATAGTCTTTGAGCATCTAAACATGGACATATCTACTTTAAACTACATATGGGTATGTGTTGATGAAGAAAAAACAAGAGAGAACAAACAAAGTAACGAACTTTTCTCTGGAAAAATAACGCTGAAACTAAGCATTACACGATTTAGGGCAATGATAAGTGTTGAACCCACATTTACTTCATTCAAAAATGGAGAGAGAGAAAGAGTGAGAGGGAAAGAGGCATACCTGAAAGCTTTCAACTTTTGCCCAACACACTCTTGAGAAAGCTGGTCTGATTCGTCTTCTTGTATTTATAGAGAGTCTGAACCAATGTGGGTACTTTTGCAAATTTTGTGGGTTTTGGGGAATCGTGAAATATATATAAAGTTTGGACCCTTTCAGATGATTTACAGATTAAACTACAGATTTTCCTTTTTCATTCCTCTTTCTGCTTTTGTGACTAAACTACATACTTTACTATTTTTGCCTCATATATTAAATAAAACCAGCATTGGTAAAATTTTCAATTTTCCAAGACTATTTGTATGATTTAGAGAAAGACTTAATCCTATGCAAACAGATCGACCACACATGAGCAATGAAACTAAGAGCTAGCTAGATTTTCTTCTCATCAATCGCCAAACCTTCTAATATATACGAACCCTACTGTTAGCTTCGTGACTAGAGTACGGTCGACGTTGATGAACACTTAACGTCTTTACAGTTGAATGTTGTGCCCTGAAAACTGGAATTGTTAGCCGTGGCGGATCAGGTAGTTTGTAAGATGTGTGATATTCCGACGAAATGGCGGCGGAGATGTAAGCATGCAGGACTGCGCGCCATTCTCATGATGTGTCCTTCTGACTGACATCCGGTGAGAACCTAGAGTGTAGAGTACCCATAAGATGGTTATCTTATTTCTTGTGGACTGCTCACTCTGATATATAGAGGCTACTTTCATTTCTCCGTAATCGTAAGCATATATGGTAATATCACTAATATGGTTTGGTTTGAAAGGAATCATGGATTATTGAACCTAAATGCAGAAAAGTAAAGGAAAGACGTTATAGAAGCAATGGACTACATTTTGTATTCAATTGTTAAAGGAGAACAATACATCTTAAACTATTTATAGGCTAGGGATTACAAGCAAATGTCTGTACTACCCTTATATGGTTAACACCCCCCCTCAACCATATGCTTGTTACCAAGCATTATGGTTGGAAGAGACAATCAACCAAACTACAACCAAATTACATGATGTAGAGCATTACAAAGATAACATCCCAAAAAACAAAACCCAATAACCTAATGGCAAAATGAGTGCAATTCATAGAGCAAGATGACAAGACTGTGTTGGTAGCAGCAGAGCACTGAAGCAGCAGAGATGAGAGAAACCATGGCCGCAGGGCAGCAAAGGAACCAACTAAAATCCTGAAACTTTTATATATCTCTTAATTTTTGAAAATTGAAAAATTGAAAGCTCCATATGACTGCGCACTGCCTCAATTATTCTTTTGAAATTTTGTGACCACATATACTGCTACCAAACTCTAAGAAAAACCAGCAGCCCAATAACAAGATATAACAGCAGTAACTTAGTCATCTCCACTCTACTTCCGATAGAAACCCAGAATCATGTAACTATATTACTGCAGATGTCGAACTGAAGCTTATAGGCAATGAATGCACAAAATCATAACAGTCTACTGCAATTTTAGACACCTCATTTGCATCTGCAACCTGCCAATTCCTCCATCACTAGAGCAACAGAACAACTTAATTTGGACACCCATCTCTCAAATAGGCAGAAATAGCACACAACCCATACATTCAAACCATAATCTAACTCTTCATGCCAATTCACCAGTCCGAAAACAAATATAAAAACTTCTTCGTCAATCTTGACTTCAAACATGATTAAAAGAAAACCGGAAAAACTGCTGAATTGTGCACAATAGCCAAACCATTGAGAGAATCCATGAATCAAGTAATAGTGCTACCTCATCGAAAAGATATTGCCAAATTTTGCTGAAGTGATTGCACACTATGGAAGAAATGCCAGCTCAAGATACTCACCCCCCCCCCCCCCCATTCACCTTATATTCACCCTCAAATCACATCTGCTTCTATTCACAAGTCATAACCCACAAAGCTACTTGCTGCCAACACTTTACATCTGCTGTTATACATACTTAATTCTTCATGTTTTAACAAATGGTCATTCAAGGCAGCAATGAGCAATGATAATGTGTAGTAATAATACCAATTAGCCATTCCTACAGAAAACATGTAAACATCTCCCAACAAGAACACCAACTGGCACATGGAACCACATAATCAAACTGAAATCCCATCATCTAACCAGAGTCACCAGTCCAAAAGAAAAGTAAAAATCTTCTTCAAACTTTAAAAAACTTCAACTTAAACTTCAATTGAGAAAAAACGGACAAATGATGATTCTATGCAACACAATGGAGACCACAACTTTAATTACACGAACCAAGTGATAGAGATGCCAATCGGAAAGAGATTACCGAAATCTGATAATAGCTGAGGTGAAATTGGAATCCATGGAACTTAATCGATGAGACGTCAGAGCTGAGAATCAAAGACAGGAGTCACCAACAAAGGTCTACGCAAGGGAACGAAGCTCATATTCCGAATGTGGGAATAAAAAAGAGTGACCACCGACATCACCCCCTCCGACGTCACACAACGATTGACGACGAAAGAAGATCTAGTCTCGTCCAACCGGCGCGAATAAGACGTCATAGAAAAGCGATGAACAACAAAGGGTGCAAGACGCTGATGGTGACGAAATTTGAGGGTTTGATCTAAGGCTTTGAATTGGGAAAGTTGAGACTGAACTACTGAAATCAATAAACGCGGAAGCAACTAAACACAGAGGCCAAGGCACCAGATTGGATACCTGGCTCTGATACCATGAAAGGAATCATGGATTATTGAACCTAAATGCAGAAAAGTAAAGGAAAGACGTTATAGAGGCAATGGACTACATTTTGTATTCAATTGTTAAAGGAGAACAATACATCTTAAACTATTTATAGGCTAGGGATTACAAGCAAATGTATGTACTACCCTTATGTGGTTAACATGGTTTACGTACGTACATACTGCTAGCTTGTTTTGAGAATTAAAAGCGTCTGCAATAAATTTAAAAATGGAAAAAGAACACTTGTACCGACGGAACTCTCATCAATTAAAGCTTCAAGAGAACTTGTATGTCACTTGTATGCCTTTTGCTAATTCTGCATTGCATATGGGGGCAAAGGCGTTGCGTGCTAGTCTTCTCATAGCAATTCATCAAAGGGTGGAATGAGATAGAAATTGAAAGTGATCGACTGTACGTGCAACTATCATGTGAATGCCTTGGCTACGGAAGATGGAGATGTGGCGGAGGTTAGTACTGTCGTGAAGCAAACGGTGGTTAGTACTTGACGTCTTCCAACTTTAGTCTTCTTCGTCATGTCTCTCAAGAGTGAATATATATATATATATAGGCATGTAGTTATGAATTCTAGATTAACAGAATCGGTTTTGATGGACAGTTATGCTTTCATTAGAAATTAGAATGATTCATTACATGCAGTTAGTCCATGCTCGATCTGGCAACCACAAGTCTTACATTATTCACAGCCAGTCAGCCCCATGAATCAGGGAGTGTCTAAAAGATTGTTTGGAATAGAAATACCAAGATGTCAAATTAAACTATGGTAAGTGTTTGATTTGTTCCTTGGTCGATGATGAATACCCTTAACTTCATTAGTTCATTTGCATGCCGAGATCGTGTCCTAGAAAACACAATAGTTAGCAGTGGCTATCAATTGAAAGAGCTAGCCAAGGCGCAGAGCTGTCTGTAAGCAACTCCGGTGAGCACTGCAGTGTAAACAGTACGTGTTGATCTGTACAACGGTCATCTAATTTCTGGCAAAATTTTCAGTTCCTCTTCAAGACTTATCATCATGTAATGCAACCTTTGTGCATGCTTCACGTTTGTGAGTTTGCATGGGTAATATGAGATTCTTCATTGCTTGCGTTATGAAAAAGAAAAGTACCTGTCCTGTAGTGTGTTATATTATGTGTGAGACTAATTTTTTATTCCCCAAAATCTTTGTAAGAAAACTATAGTTCTTATGTATTAACTTCATGTATTCATGTATTATATTTGAATTTCGTTAGGCTTCTCTTCAGAAGTCAAACTCCTTAATTATAATTCGTCTTATCGTCTATCTTTTGATTATTTTCATAATTAAAGATTCAAAACAGGTGGTGAAAATTAGATGATATACAATTTAAAGGTTTTCGATGGACCCGAGAGACTAAAGATTAGCTTAATATATTGAACAGATTATGTTGATGATGAGGAGCCGAAACAGAATATGAATTATAAGATCAAGGCTCTTCCTGCGCCGGAGAGTTTCATAAATTCCTACTATTTATCTATGTATATCAGAAATATATGTTTGTAACTAACAATATCGTCTTGTTCATCTTATCTACTGAATATCTACCTTTCTACATTATGTGCATTTGACTACAGTCACTAGGATATAACTAAAGTCAATTGCTTTTCAAATTTCAAACACTCTTCAATCACAGATGATCAATATATCAGCTGACTGGCTACGTACGTACGTAATAGATAGAGATCAATTGTTTAACATTTTTATTTACTTGTCAGGTTTCTTTGACGTAAAATAGTAAGTTAAGAAACAGATAAAAATAACCTCCTATCAATGTACAAGTTATTAATTGGCTATGTTGACAGTAGCCGCAGAGAGGCTACAGCAGGCCCACAGACCCGCAGCAAGCGTATCAGGGCCCGGCCCAAGGCCCGGGACCAGATCACCAGCACCCGGCCTCGGGGTCCAGCACTCTATCCTGCCACCTGGGACCCTGGGGCCGGGGGCGCCGGCCTGCCAAAGAGGGCACCAGAATGTACAAACAGAAGGGAACCAGTCCCACATCGAAGGGTGAGGCCAGCCCTCACCCCCAACCACCTATATAAGGGCCCCAACTACCCTCTTTATAAGGTAACTTATCTCTCTCCCCGCTTACATACGTGCCTTGGTTATATATATTCCAACTATACTAACTTAGGCATCGGAGAGGAGAAGACCGGCCCGCCCGGTATTCCCCTTAGTGAGCAGGATTGCAGGAGATCAAGTTGGATTCATCGTGTATCTACCAGGCCCCCGGGTTTAGGCAGAAGCAATTGGCGCCGTCTGTAGGAAGCTTGAACGAAAAGCCGTGTAAGCAACACCGTCGGAAGAGAATTCGGAAATGAGTCAAGAGAAAGGTACCACCGAGGAGGGACGTGTTGCATTAGTGCAGACGCTCACCTCCACCCCAGCCGTCACGTGGGAGCCGCGCGGCGACCGGGGCAACGGTCAGGAAGGAGGGAGCTGTGGGGGACCATCTGGCGTGCCGGATCCCCACCTCGACAGCTCGCGCGGGAAAGGCCCGGCAGAGGATGAAGACAGTCCAGAGCACCGGGGATTCTCCTTGACGTTCTCAGATGATCCAAGCGATCGATCTGAGAGCCCGGACCGGGACCCTACGTACAGCCCCGGCCATAGCAGTATGGCGGGAGAGATACGGGCAATGGCCGCGGAGGTCAATCATCTAAGAGAGGAGAGCGACAGGGACAGAGCTAAGTCCAACTCCCGGTACGAAGAGATGGAAGCGGTAAATGCTGCCCTAGTAGACGCCCTGGAGCGGGGACGGCAACGTAGTGACGCCATGGCCGAGGCGCAGGCGGCACTCCTACCGGTCCAACCTCAACACACCGAGGCAGGGCAGTCTTCGGGCGGTCGGCCCGGTGGTCCCTTGCGAGAAAAGTCACCTCCAGGCGCAGGCCCGCCGAAGAGCACGACAACCTCCCGCCAGCTCGGCGCGTCGTCTGTGGATGAAGTTGAGACTCCGACCGCACGGGCGCTGCAGATGCTAGCCAACACCGTGTCGGACTTAAAGGCCCAAATGGAGGCCAACGAGAGAAGAGCCGCGCGGCCGATGGAGGGCGCCCGGTTTAATGAGCGCATGGGCCCTTTCTCACACCGGGTCATAGAGTCGGGGAGATCTGGCAACCAGAAGTCCCTCAAACTCACCTATTCAGGGTCCGGTTGCCCGTATCAGCACCTGAACAGTTTCCGGTCCCAAACCTGCGCCAAGGGATACTCCGATGCAGTCTGCTGCAACATCTTCCAGGAGACTTTGTCTGGAGAAGCGCTCAGCTGGTTCTACGAGCTTCCTGCGAACTCGATCGAGGCGTTCGAGCAGTTAGCCGACCGGTTCGTAGGCCGCTTCATTCTCCGAGTCGAGGGAGCCCGGACGTCGACCATCCTCTTCAACTGCATACAAGCCCCCGGAGAGGAGCTGAGAACCTTTGTCAACCGCTGGCAGACGGCTACGACCGGAGTTCGGAACCTGGACAAAGGCATCGCCGAGATGGCGTTTAAGCAGGGGCTCCGAGCGGGTAAGTTTTCCTACGCCGTCCGGGTAGAACTCCCGCAGGGGTATGACGAGTTGATGGCTATGGCTATCCGGCATGCTCAGGCCGATCATGAGACCTATGGGCACCACCTACTGAAGAGGAAGCGGGATGAGCAGTAGGAAGACCATCCCCGGGAAGAGAACCCTCCGCCCGGCCAGGAAGCCAAGCCCAGTCAGCGGACCGAGAACCGCACCGCTCGACCCAGCCGGAACGCCAACAACAGAAACTGGCCACAGCGGCAGCAGAGGCCCTATTTTGATAAACCTCAGAACGAGCACAAGCCGGCACCGTACCGCCAAGAGCGCCCCCTGGCAATCATGCCGGAACCACCGGCCGGTCAAGAAGTCTTCACCGCTCTCACCACTTCCTACGAGGATATCTTACTTGAGAACGGGAGCGTCATTCCCCCACCGCCCAAGAGAAAGTACCCGAAGGGGAAACTTACAACGGCACAGACGGGCAAGTACTGCTCTTATCATGATGAGGCAACTCATCGGACAAATCAGTGCTGCGCTCTCAAGACAGCGGTGCAGGGTTTGATCGATAACGGCCAGCTCCAGCGGTACGTAGGGGAAAGAAGAACAGACCCCGACTGGAAACGTGACCAGGCCTGGTAAACCCGCTAGCTCCGAGCGGTTAGTTTGACATATCTCCGGTTCAACCGTTGTAAAGACAAATATATGTAAACTACTTTTGAGAAAATTTCACCGGCTCTGCCAGTTCAAGTATATTCATAATCAAGCAAGTCTACAAGCAGTAACCGTTCCGGAAAGATTACAAGGAGAAGAGCAAGGAAAATCCTAAGGAGCCACGACTCCGCCTTTAGCAGGCAATCCGCCAGCCTCTCCTGCGGTACCCTCGTCGTTGACCTCAGTTCCGGCGTTGACTCTGGCTAGGGGAGACTCGGCACTGTTGGTAGAAGAATCCAAGTCCGAGCGAATCGCTTCTTCCGGCTGCCCCTCCACCGCCTCCTGATGGATGTCCGACTGCTGATGGATATCTCCTTCAACAGCGATCGGCATCAGGAAAGTGTCTAACCATCCCTTCCCCGCCCATTCCGTGTACGCATCCGAGATGCCCTCTTCCCTGGCCTTCACCAGAAACTCCAGGAACTGATCGCTCTCGCGGTATTTGAGAACGACCCACTCGTAGAGTTCCGGGTCGTCTTCCCCGGTCGCAGCAGCAGAGCCGGCGCGCAGAGCGGCAGCTCCCACTTGGAGCTCGTCCACCTTGGCTTCCAGTTCGGCCCTCTCCTTCTCCAGGCTCCGGTTCTGCTCCTCCAGCTTCTTGGCCCTCTCCTCCGATCTGGCCTTTTCCCGATCCGAGCGGGACTTCTCCACCTCCAGGCGCTGTCGGGCCTCCGATAGAGCAGCTATCTGTCTCTTCCGCTCCGACAGTTCCTCGCTCGCATCCGGTTGGTACAAACTGTACAGCAGCTGCGCAACAGTAAAGGCAGTTAGTCAAGCAGCAAAAGAAAACAAGCTACAAGCAGTGTAGTGGTACCATGCAGTACTTACCCGGAGAACGGATTCCTTGCATTTTGGGCGATTCCCGCCCGCCAGGGCTCCAGCAACCCGGGGTCTGTCCAGACCAAGGCCGGCCAAGTCCGCTGCCACTTGCCGGACGAGTGCACTATCCGGGCTTCCCCTCGGTGCCTCCGCAGGCACAGCACTACTCTGCCGGGCAGCAGCAGCAGCCTTCTCCCCGGCAGCGTTAGTTTGAGCACCGCTGGTTATCCTGAACCGTTTGGCCAGGTTCTCCCGCGCCGACCCACCGGTAAGCGTCACCAGCGCGGAGGAAGGAATGTCCCCGCCTTTCCGTTTCTCTCCCCGGCCTTCCGGAGAAGAAGATTGAGCGTTAACCCGGGCGACACGAGCCACGTGCGGCACAGACACCGGCCGGTTGGGGATCCTGTTCACTCCACCGAGAATCCTCACTGGCCCCCCGGTACTCTTGCCCCTTCCAGGCACCGCAGGGCCCGCAGCGTGATGGGTCTTCACCCGCCTCAGGAGGTAGGCGCCGTCATCAACATCCATGGCCCTCGGCTCCGGATGAGTCGTGAGCCGGCCGGACTCCTCGTCCACCGACGTCCGTGAGACGGTCTCGCCTTTCTCCTTCAGCTTGTTAAGGAGGTCTTCCCCGTCCATTGAGAGAGTGGTTTCGGGCTTGATGACCGCCTGGGAAGCTGCACCTGCAAGGAAAGCGAACAGTTAGCATTTTGCCAGAGCTAGCACAAAGTATCACCGCTAAAGGGCTTCCTACGCACCGGGACCTGCCCGAGTTGGCAGTATTCCAGCACTTCTCGCCGGATGAAGTTGAAAGAACTCCGTTCCAGATCGTCCCAACATCCGAGTATGGTCGAGATCCTCTCATGCTCCAGATCGGATAACTCGAACGACTGGTCGCCAAGGGGCTGGAAGGCGCCAGGAACCCGGTACATTTTACTCCTCGCCTGCCACCTCCCGCCCACCATCACCACCTTCTTCCTCCAACTGTTGTCTACCCATGTAGGCATATTGGTGACGATTGGTGGAGGTTTCCGGGCGTTGAAGGACAGGCAACCCCGAGACCCTTGCTTCCTTGAGTAGGACAACCTATACAAGGACCGGAATTCGTTTACCGTTGGCATACTCATTCCGGACAAATCATATAGGCAGCCGAGGCTCAATAATCCCCTCCACTGGAGCCCCGGAAGCTGCGCGGGCGACACTTGCAGCGCACTGAGCATGTACTGCACGAAATTTGGCAGCGGGAGCGAGAGTCCATGCCGGAACTGGTCCTGATGCACGGCAACCCAGCCTACCTCCGGGTTGCAGGCTGACTCTCTAGGATTCAGGGGCCGCAGCAGAACTTCATCCGGGATACCCCACGTTTCCCGGAACGCTGCAATCTCTCCAGGGGTCATGCTACCCTCCGGTTCATCACACACCACAGCATCCTTCCCTCTGCCAAGGGTGTAGCTCACGACCGGATCATCCGCAAGGCGCACCCCGTGCGGTATTTCAGTCTCCGAGGATTCAGCCCCGGTAGACGAAGACGAGGACGGAGACGAAGCCCTGCTCCCGGAGCAGTCAGCGACTTCGGTCTCCGGGGATTCCGAACCGAGCCAGTCCTCCAGCCTCTCTGCATCATCCACGAGGGGACCCCTGGCAGCCGGTTCGGAAGCCCGGTCAGAATTCGAAGAAGACATCTTAACCTAGGGGAAGAAAACAAAACCCTAGCGCTCGTCAGCAACAGGCTACAACAGTACCTTCTACGGCCTCTCCCCAAGTTTGCCGCAGAGCAGTTCCGTCAGCGACAAAGATCCCTCCCCCCCGCCGCAAAACAACAAAACCAAAGCAAGAACAACACCGGGGCAAAGAAATCAACAAACTTACCGATTAATATGCTCAACCGAGGACAGTCCGCTCTGCGAAAGCAGCGAGCAATGGTAGGAAAGGATTAGGGAGCGCTCGAGAAAACGGATCTCGTGGGGCAAAGGGCTCAGAGTTTTCACCGGATTTCTCTCTTTCTCTTAGTTTCTCCAAAGCAAGAAGCAACAGCAGAAAGAAGAGCAGAAGAGGCCTTTTTATAGGGGGGACCGGTACCCTAGGCAATTGAAATCCCTCCAAAACAAGTAATCAGAGCAACTCAAACGCCTGCGAATCCAGGCCCTTCATCTCAAGACTGCCCCCTGCTGGCACGTGTCCCAGCATTGGTAAACTGCCCATGCCATCATAACTGACGGGACTGATGGACTTCCTCCTTAAATGCATGTCAGCCACTTGTCCCACACGCTGGCGACAGGAAGGTAGGAGCGGGAACCGAGGAGTCAGGCCCTCCCACACTTCCCCAGATTCCACGGTTGCACGCCATCTTTGCTACAAGATAACCGGTCATGATTTCTCAACCGGCTTGAAGACCTCTCACCGGTTATGATCATCTAACCGCTTCGAGATCAACTGCCTCGAGAGCATCCATCCGGGTATGAGCAATATGGGACCCGTCTCGATATGGCATGTCGCCCGGTCGAGGTCCGCCCGGCACCATGGCAGTTCGTGGTTATGATCATTCAACCGGCTGCATGGCTTCTTCGTTGAATATCTCGAAGACCTCTCACCGGTTATGATTTTCCAACCGCTTCGAGAGCATCTATCCGGGTACGAGGTCCGCCCGGCACCATGGCAGTTCACGGTTATGATCATTCAACCGGCTGCATGGCTTTTTCGTTGTATATCTCGAAGACATCTCACTGGTGGTAATCATCCAACCGCTTCGAGAGCATCCATCCGGGTACGAGCCATCTGCCCGGCACCATGGCAGTTCACGGTTATGATCATTCAACCGGCTGCACGGCTTCTTCGTTGTATATCTTGAAGACCTCTCACCGGTTGTGATTTTCCAACCGCTTCGAGAGCATCTATCTGGGTATGAGCCCTCCTTCTAGCACCATCTTCGTTGCATATCACTGGGGGACTCGTCTCGATATGGCATGTCGCCCGGCCGAGATCCGCCCGGTCTGTAGCAGTTCACGGTCAGGTATCATTCAACCGGCTGCACACCATCCTACTGGAGACCTCGTCTCGATATGGCATGTCGCCCGGTCGAGGTCCACCCAGCTACATCTCACTTGGGGGACTCGTCTCGATATGGCAGAACGCCCGGTCGAGATCCGCCCACCGGTTACGACGCATCCAACCGGCTCGAGCATATACCGGGAACAGGATCCACCCGGCCCCATGGCATTTCACTGGGGGACTCGTCTCGATATGGCAGGACGCCCGGTCGAGTTCCGCCCAGTACCATGGCTTGACCCTGGTCATGAGAACATTCGACCAGCATGGGCTTTATACACCCGGGTGAGTTTACATCTAACCTATGTACGCTTGTCCAGCAGGATAAAAACCCTGCATCGCACCAGCTACGGCAAACGGGGGCTGCACGGCGAGCCTTGTCACCTCAACGCCACCCCCTTACCGGGAACAGGATCCACCCGGCCCCATGGCATTTCACTGGGGGACTCGTCTCGATATGGCAGGACGCCCGGTCGAGTTCCGCCCAGTACCATGGCTTGACCCTGGTCATGAGAGCGTTCGACCAACATGGGCTTTATACACCCGGGTGAGTTTACATCTAACCCATGTACTCTTGTCCAGCAGGATAAAAACCCTGCATCGCATTGAACCGCGATCAACGTGGGGCTGCACGGCGAGCCTTGTCACCTCAACGCCACCCCCCTTACCTCAACGCTTATTCAACACAAGCTGAGAAGAACTAGCAAGTGTTCACCGGTGCTTTAAACAGCCCGCAACACCGGGGTAATCTCCCCGCAGCCTAGCAATATAGGACTCGTCTCGATATGGCAGAACGCCCGGTCGAGGTCCTTTGCTCCACCTCGTCTCGATATGGCAGAACGCCCGGTCGAGGTCCAGTACTTAAGTTCACCTGGGACTCGTCTCGATATGGCAGAACGCCCGGTCGAGGTCCCATGAACTTCACTCCGTTCCACTTTGGCAGATAGCCCGGTAGAGGCTCAGTGAACTCCGCTTTGGCAGATCGCCCGGTAGAGGCTCAGTGAACTCCGCTCTTTTCGATTTGGCAGATCGCCCAGTTGTGACCCAGTGAAGCTCCGCTTCGTACCGATAGGGCAGAGTGCCCGGCCGAAATCCCATGCACATCTCTTGCATGGCGGATTTCAACGCCCCATTATCATCCCATGCACAAATCTCTTGCATGGCGGATTTCAACGCCCCATTATCATTCCATGCATACATCTATTGCCTGGCATCATGGCATCATCTCATACACTCTCCGGGTTCCACCCCACTCCATGCTCATAACACCACAAGACCTGGGCACAGTACTACTTATATTACAAACGTACTTATAAACTATTGCTTCCCATCGGTAACAGGTACTCACCTCGGTCACGCCCAATCTTTAACGCAGATTTGGGGGACTGGGCAACGGTAGGTTGGTAACCCTGCGGGTCTGCGGGACAAGAGCAAGACAGATTTAAGTCCCCATTCAAGATTGCACTTGACCGGGAACTTGGGGGACTTGTTGACAGTAGCCGCAGAGAGGCTACAGCAGGCCCACAGACCCGCAGCAAGCGCACCAGGACTCGGCCCAAGGCCCGGGACCGGATCACCAGCACCCGGTCTCGGGGTCCAGCACTCTATCCTGCCACCTGGGACCCTGGGGCTGGGGGCGCCGGCCTGCCAAAGAGGGCACCAGAATGTACAAACAGACGGGAACCAGTCCCACATCGAAGGGTGAGGCCAGCCTTCACCCCCAACCACCTATATAAGGGCCCCAACTACCCTCTTTATAAGGTAACTTATCTCCCTCCCCGCTTACATACGTGCCTTGGTTATATATATATTCCAACTATACTAACTTAGGCATCGGAGAGGAGAAGACCGGCCCGTCCGGTATTCCCCTTAGTGAGCAGGATTGCAGGAGATCAAGTTGGATTCATCGTGTATCTACCAGGCCCCCGGGTTTAGGCAGAAACAGGCTATATCTCTTCTGATGAAAATTATATCTAGAACTAAAAACTCATATTGTCCAACGTATCTGATCATCTGAATGAGTTATTTTGAAAGATTTTATCTGATAAGTCGAAACAACCATATCTCAATAAACTACTATATATGTGTATGTGTAGCTTGATGTTTCCATCATCACATAACTTGGGAGAGGATTAACCATGGGTACCATTGTCACTTTGCTCGTTTATTTTTCCATTGCCTCCTTTTTTGTTTCTTCGAATGCCGGAAGAAAACTTCTCGACTCTGGAAATGTCTCCACCAATGGAGCCAGCAACTTCACCATCGTCTGCGAACCTTCGAGGTACTCCAAACTCGGCATGGACATGTCAGTCCTTGGCTTCTGCGACTCAAACTTGACATACGATGCAAGGGCCAAAGACTTGGTGGATAGGATGACATTGGCAGAGAAAGTGAAGCAGCTGGGAAACAAAGCAGTTGGGGTGCCTAGGCTAGGCTTGCCCAAGTACGAGTGGTGGTCTGAGGCACTCCACGGTGTTTCCAACGTCTGTCCGGGGACTTACTTTGATGATGTCATTCCTGGTGCAACGAGCTTCCCCCCTGTCATTCTCACCGCTGCGGCTTTCAATGAAACCTTGTGGAAGGAGATTGGTCAGGTATACTTGAATTACACCCATGATTTCTATGATAATTTCTTCATGTCTAGTTCGTTGAAGGAGAGATATATATATATATATATATATATATATATATGTGTGTGTGTGTGTGTGTGTAAAACTTTCGTGCATAGACATATATAAAATGTTAGCAACAAAACTACGGTCACTACATGCTTTGCATAACAGTGCATCACGTATTAATGAAATCCTATATATATTAGATGGCTTGATTTCTTTTACTCGATCTTTTTAGGCTCCAAAGTTATGTTTTAATTTCCTGAAATTTATGAAGTACATTAATCATTGTTTAAGTTAGCTTGGCTTAATTTGTTCAGTTATGATGACTTACCTAGCTGCATAATTATTTTATTTTATTTTAGGTTGTTTCAACAGAAGCAAGAGCCATGTACAACCTAGGAAGGGCGGGATTGACATTTTGGAGTCCCAATATCAACGTACTGAGGCATCCAAGGTGGGGAAGAGCCACAGAGACGCCCGGAGAGGACCCTTATGTTGTGGGAGCTTATGCTATAAATTATGTGCGAGGTTTGCAGGATGTTGAGGGTACAGAGAATTTTACAGACTTGAACTCTAGGCCTCTCAAGGTCTCCTCTTGCTGCAAGCACTATGCTGCCTATGATGTCGATAACTGGCTTGGTGTGGATCGTTACCATTTTGATGCCCAAGTGAGTGAATTTGCATACATGCATGAATTGCTACATTATGTGAGTGTATTCTAAACTTTGTTGTCAATTTTTTTATCTAAAGGTGACGGAGCAAGATATTTCAGAGACTTTCCTTAAACCATTTGATCGAGATGTGTGTTAAAGACGGTGATGTTAGCAGTGTAATGTGCTCCTACAACAAGGTTAATGGTATACCAACTTGTGCTGATCCAAAGCTCTTGAAAGATACCATTAGAGGAGATTGGGACCTTCATGGATATATTGTCTCAGATTGTGATTCTCTAGAAGTAATGGTGAATGGCCACAAATGGCTTGGTGACACTGGAGTGGAAGCTTCAGCACAAGCACTGAAAGCAGGTTAGTCTTTGACATTACTCATCAAACTTCTTTTGGTTTTGATTAACATATCCTACTTTGATTAACTTAAATGATCTTTGTACATTACATAGGATTGGATTTGGACTGTGGAGACTACTACCCTAATTTCACTGAAACTGCCGTGAAACAAGGAAAGGTAAAGGTCCAAGAAATAGACAGGTCTCTAAGGCCGCTTTATGTGCTACTGATGAGGCTAGGCTTCTTTGATGGAAACCCTGTTTACAACTCCCTTGGCAAGAAGGATGTGTGCTCCCAAGAACACATTGAGTTGGCAAGAGAAGCAGCCAAAGAAGGAATAGTCTTGCTAAAGAATGTCAATGAAACTTTGCCTTTCAACTCTTTCAAGATCAAGAAATTAGCCGTCGTCGGGCCTCATGCCAATGCTACTACTGCTATGATTGGAAACTATGCAGGTATTTTGAAGATAATCATGTTTTTATAAAAGTTCTACGAAATTGTTCCAACACGAAAATTGCTGATCAGCTCTAATGAACTATACTCTTATTGTGTGTAGGTATTCCTTGTAAGTTTGTCTCACCTCTTGATGCATTTTCAACATATGGAGAAGTGAGTATGAAATGGGATGTGATGGTGTTAAATGTGTAAATGAGAGCCTGATATTCCTAGCCATGCAAGCGGCAAGGGAAGCTGATGTGACCATAATTTTTGCTGGATTAGACTTATCAGTTGAGGCCGAGAGTTTGGACAGGACGGATCTTCTTCTTCCAGGGTACCAAACCCAATTCATCAACCAAGTTGCTGAAGTCTCCAAAGGTCCGGCAATTCTTGTGATCATGTCTGCAGGGGGGGTTGATATTAGCTTTGCCAAGAGCAATGATAACATCAAAGCCATTTTGTGGGCTGGATACCCTGGTGAGCAAGGTGGTCGTGCTATTGCAGATGTTGTTTTTGGACATTACAATCCTGGTAAGTATCAACAATGCTTGAGGATTTACCTTTTGAGCCTTGAAATGATGTGGCAAACTCAAAAGTTTTTATTAACATTTTTCTTTCTTTCTTTCTTGCAGGTGGAAGATTACCTCTTACATGGTACCCAGCTGATTATGTGGATATGTTACCAATCTTACCATTAAACTTCATGCCCTTGAGGCCTGTTGACAGCCTAGGATATCCCGGTCGTACATACAAGTTCTATAATGGCTCCACAGTGTACCCATTTGGATATGGCCTTAGCTACACTCAGTTCAACTACACTATACTATCTGCAAAGAGAACTCTAGATATAAAGTTAGAGAAGTCTCAGCACTGCCGTGACTTGGAGTATAAGGAAGGGAAACACATGCCACCTTGCCCTTCAGTCCTTATTGATGACTTGGATCGCCAATACGATTTTGAGTTTGAGGTGGAAGTACATAATGTGGGGAGAAGGGATGGAAGTGAGGTCATTATGGTGTACTCAAAACCCCCAAGTGGCATTGCCTCTACGCATGCCAAGCAGGTTATTGGGTTTAAGAGGGTGTTTGTGAAAGCTGGAATGACTGAGAAGGTCAAGTTTGTCTTCAATGTTTACAAGAGCTTGGGAGTTGTTGATTTCACAGCTTATAATCTTTTACCATCAGGCAGACACACCATTTCGCTCGGAGATGATGTGGTTACATTCCCTCTCCAACTCAACTTTTTGTAAAAACTGGTAATTTGAAACTGGTTGTTTATTGGTAATGAGTTATTTGTGTAGGAAGATTAGCTAGTAGGCCTGTAGTATTTGTTTTCTCTTTCATTTTCAATTGTATACAGTTTAGGCCAACTGATCAATAAATTAGTGAATTCTCCTTTTGTTCCTTATTTAACATTTCAGTAAACCCTTTTACCCTGTACATTAGGAAATCAAACTAATCAGTGCAATCACCTATATCAGATATCCCTGTTAAGTTTTATATAGGTAAATCATACAGTTATTAACTTATTACTCCCTGCTAAAAGGGTTTCTTTGTGCTGCAGTAGATCATAATGCTTATAATGAATCAGTGCTTAGTGCTTTCCTAATACCATAGACAATCAAATAAAAGTGGCTGAAATACCAGATAAAAATCGATCAACAGTTCAACACCAAAAGAGCATTCTGCATCTTCTTGCCCTCACTCTGCATTCTGTTGCGTCACTAAGTTTACATTACCTCCAACTGTAGTGGACATATATTTTCAAACACATTTCAATTAGTTTCCTTCTTTCTTAAAGTTACTTCAAATCTGAATAGGAAATAAAGCACATAGATGGATGGGAAAAAGCCAAGAACAAAATTACCAGAAAACACGAGAACTGTTGGGATGATGGGTATTAAAGAGTAAAGACATCCCCAACTTGACCAAATTGATTTCAGAGAGTGGGGACAAAAGGCACAGAACATTAGCAAGCAAGAAATGGCAGTAGTGGAAAAACTCGAAAAAAGTCTTCAATGGTGCTCCACTAACACAAACGCCTATAGTCTTCTTCAGTTGGGCTTCAAAAACCGGATGAATAGGAGAACACAAAAGCACCATACGTCCATGTCCCTACAATTCCAGCACCTAAAAGATAATGTAAAGCATACATGGATGGATTTAAAGTATAAGAAACCAAGATAGTGACAGAGATTTGAGCAAGTCATGCTCACATAAAGCAACCAGTAACCGTGTTGGCCTTTAAAAAAGGAGCTTAGATGAATTTAGCACCAAATACAAATGCATGATATATTACCCTAGTGTGCCACACACATGAATGCTTACTGGTTAAGCTGGGCAATACAACAATGCACCATGCATGAATGTCCACAATGTTCATGTCTCTGGAATTCAAACAGATGGAAAGGAGATATAGAAGTGAGTTGTGACAGTGAATCTGTTCACACAATAACTCAGATTTCTGTAAGCAACCATGAAACATTAAATATACCAACTTAATGAAATTCAATTAACCAGTCGATGCTGGAGAAAAGGGTGCATAGTTTTACATAGCAGTCAATAGCTGCGACATGCCATTGAAAATTAAGTGAAAACAAGAAAATGAGTGTTCATATTACAAAGCAATGAAAATATCTTCCATCTCTGATACAACAACGAGGAGATAAGTTTCCAGTAGAAGCTCCAGAAAGCACAGACCCCCATTATTACCACCATAGCAGGTTCCATCTTAGTTGTTTAAATTTCCAACTCCAAGCTTCTGCATCTCGACTTTGAGAGACTTCAAGTACTGAACAGCCTCATCTATAACAGCAACTGTGTTCATTTCATTCCCACCAGGTACAATTCCTCTCAGTGCTCTCACCATCTTCTTCATTTTCTTTCGTTTTCGTTCACTGTTGCAGCTGCTGCTGCTACCAATGCCAGAAGATTGTTCAAGTGAAAAGTTCTGCACATCATTATTGGTTTTCAAACCATAGCTGGAGCAAGAATCAGAGTATGAACTCCCATACTTTCCATGAGTTCGGGCTGTACTGACCTCTTCCTCATCATAATCATCTTGCTCTTCTTCCTCTTCCAAGCTCAACAGTGCATCAATATCATCTGAATCCTCCTTCAGAGATGACGATGTTTCTCTATTCTCACTATTTCCCTCATTTAATCCTAAATTGTCTTGCATGTAAGCTGCACAGATGTCAAAGGCAGGACCAGATATTTTGTGGGCAATTGCAGGATTGAACATAATCTGACTGCGATGATCAGTCTGGTCAAAGATTATGAAATTCTTCGGACAGATTTCAGAGGTTTGAAATTCAACACCATGGAAGGGTTTGTAGTGCATTGCATCATGAGGTAAAACAGTACCAAATGGAGATGCCACTGGCATATGCATGTACTTATTACCCAATTGATTTGCAAAGGGCGGTGCTGCCTTGTTTGGGTCAAATGCTTGGTCACTCTGCATCAGAGATCCTAAGTAATAAAAGCTGAAGAGGTGGAGCTTCAACTTGATTGGAAGATACTACAACTTCGACTAGATAAAGACTTTTAAAGTAATACTAAGGAGTGTTATGAAATTCAACTTATTTCCATTCTGCTACTGGAAAGCCGCCCAATTCCCAATTAACAGCAACCACAAACAATACCACTGCCTTCTTATGTATAAATACAGCTGGAGAGCAGTCTATCTAAATCCCAGTCACAACGTTCGTAATATTAGACTACGTAACAGGTTTAAGCAACTGACGGAAATATTCAGCCTGTACGAGCAAATAGAAGAACATCAACAGTCAGCACATTAATTTATCATCAAATGGGTAAAGGCAGTCATGCTAAAGCACATTGCCAAGAATATCAAAAAATGCATAAATGAGAATATCCAACACATACATATGAATTTGCCAAAAAGAAAAACAAAAGTGATGCAAACTGTGCAGTTAAAAAAATTCAAAAGAAGAAGTTATCAAAATGCTATCTGAGAAAAAGAACAATAGGAAATGCAGGATTTTACATTTCCTTGAAATCATTTAAATTCAGCAAATACAACCAACAAGCTATAGAAGTCAAATTTTACTGAACACAGTTGAATATCCCACCCTGCATAGGTTATTTCTGATATGCAGCCAAAAGCAAACCATGTAGTACGCCAATAACCATGAGTTTTATTGGAAATAGTTGTATCTCTTTTTTTGTCAATCCTCTAATTCTATACTTTGTAGTGAAGAAATGAAGTACAGTAAACATGTCCGAGAAGTTAATGCCAGTTATCGTATTCTATCCTCCTTGGTGAACATGTGAAATCCACTAGCATGTCAAAAGAATCAAACTGGAGCTTGCATAAAATTAAAAACACCATGCCAAGAGGAAATTAGATATCGGTATGTACCTGGCACACTTGCATCAGTTGGTAGTAGGCAATGATCCCAACACACATCATAAATTTCCCAACGTCCTGAATAGATCTGTATCTCCTCACAGTTATCCCAATGTACATTCTCACAACTCTAGCCAGCCGTAATAATCACCAAAGGAAGGGTTTCTTCAACAATCAAAGAGTTTCTCCTGCATAAATAAACCCTCAAAACAGCATCTGTCAGTATGAAAATTGGAAGAGCAACAAGAAACAAACAAAAAGAAAAATTTCACAAAACAATCCATATTGTTACACAGACATGTGGGGGAAAATTTTTAACAGATTATTTATCTAAAAGGAACCACTGCACATGGCGGAAGCTTTGGTTCGATTTGTAATGAAACAATCATTGAAGAAACACCAAAGAAACAGTAGTTGCAGTGCTATATTGTGGATCACAAGAAAAAAAAATGAAACGCTGGAGCTCAATGGGCCGTCCAGTTCAGATAGTCACATCAATTTTTACGACTTATAAGCTGAATTACATAAGCATAGTCAAACCATTGAAATACTATAACACAGAGGGGGTATAGGCTCACCAAGTGTGTACAATTACAGAATGACGCGGAAGAACACCACCAAACGAACACAATTCCTGTTCCACGGCATTTTGATTTTACTTCTTTTACTCCAAATCAATAGGTACTAGCCTTCATCCCAACAAACAAAAAAGAAAACACAAAGTTAATCAAACCTTATTAACACATTTACATATCAAGTCAGCTAGAACAATATATACCACAAAACTCACATAAAGACACCATTTTGGATAATGAAACAAGTATAAAGAAAACCTCAAAAACTGAACAATCAATGACATTTCACCATGTGGGTCTAGCAAAGCAAAGCCCTTTACAAAAATATTAACCGAGACTAATCCAAATCCATTCATTTCTATATGTCTATAACAAACCAAGCACATCTTTATCCAGATTAAGCTCACAAAAAAGCTAATATCCAAAGAATCTATTCACCAAAGTCCCAAATGAAAACCCAACTTCAAGAGACCAAACCAAGCACTAAAGCTTTCAAATTCAAACAGAATCAACATGAACCAGCTCAAAGATCAAAGCTTTAAGCCAACCCAACTCAAATATACAAGAATCAAACAAAAAAGACTGAAAATTTAGATCAAAACCTATGTTATCTGAGAAGATCGGACTTGGGTTGTGGAATTAATGAGCTGGAATTCACTGGGTTTGAGCAGATGAGGGAAGATCTAAAGGTGAGAAGAGAGGAGTGTGTGTTTGGTAGTTTTGAGTTTACTGGGTTTGAGGTGGTATTTAATTTTGGGTTATATTGGGAGGTGTGCAGGGACTGTGAGACAGAGAGGAGTCAAACGCGGAAAGCGGGAGCCGTCGGATTGGGGGCCTTGGAAATGCTTTCCGTCTATTGCGGGGGCAATGATGACCGTCGGATGGGGCACGCGTGCAGGGGCAATGTGGGGCCCTTTCACGAGGTTTGACGAATGCGTAATCGAGGAAATGACTCTTCTCTCTTCCTTGCTCGTCTTGGTTGGATTTTTTATTTTTTATTTACTATGGTGAATTGGACGGGACAGAGAAGCCCCTAGAAGTGACGGCAACCACGGTCCCGATAAATATTTTCATAGCATAAAAATTATCGTTATTTTTATAAAGAATTGACGATATTTTAAAAAATACAAACAAATGATAATCGTTGAAACAATAATTAAACAAATTAATAAGAATGTAATTTTGATATGTAATAAGTTTCAACAAACTAAATTTATAAAATTTATTAAACTAATTTCAATTTATAGAGCATAATAACTATAATTTATTGTTCGCGATAACAATAACGATTAAGCAACTCAATATACTTAGGTTGGTTTATATTCGCTAACAGAATTTTCAAAATTGTACATCCACATTTCTGGCCAATTCCACCCATTCCAATCTCCATTTTGATTCACAAAACTCTGAAGCCTGAAGTTTTAAGTTCATGGTTGCATCATAGAAAAAACATTTTGTATAGGAAGTCTGATTCCAACTCTAATGTCATTTCTTTTTGAAAGATCTAATCATATATAGTTCTCTGTTTTACACAGAACATGAATTCCCAGCCCATAATGTTAGTGAAGCCAATTCAAAATATATGAACTACTTTGTCACACAAACTAGGTTCACTCGCTCATCTCTATTCATTTTTCATGACAAGCCATCCAACACTGCATTCATTATGTTTGCATTTGCAGCTACCATAACCAACAAAGTCTTAAAAACTAATGCGTTCAGAGTACTATAAACTGCACAGTTCTAGTTCAGAATGTACATGATATATGATGCAATGGTAACACCCTATTCCTGAATCTACCAAGGAAATGAAACACGATCCGCCAAAATTGCAATTTCAGTCCCTTACCCTGAACTACTGAGCTGCAACCTAGAACACAATGAAACAAATACGACAATCTTCCACATCACAAACGTATATCATACAGAAGTTCAATCATCACAGTATCATACATTCTGTGTTCCTTGCTTGCGCAGGATAACATCGATCTCTAACAAATGTTTCTTTCTTTCTTTCTTTTTGACAAAATCTCTACTAACCTCAAACTACTAGGATTTCAACTAGTTGAGACTCTTTCTTTTACTATTTTGACAAGTGGACGATTTCAAAGAAAAATTCCATGATCCACAGTACTCACTGGAAAGGAAGAAACCAGAGTAAACCATCCGAAGCAAAAACAAAGCCATCATCATGATGTGCAGGGTTTCCTCAATCTTCAGAAAACGCATCAGAGAAAGTGGAGGTTGATTCAGCCACTCTGAAGTTGTTGAACAAGGCTCTCAACTATCGACTATTAGTCTTTCTTACTATGTAGGACATAATACCGACCCTAAACAGGAAGCGGGGGAGCTGACGGCTCTGGCCGTGAATACAATGGCTCTGGCAATGTGTGCACAGGAGAAACTCCCACCACTGGTGCGCGTGTCTGACGAAGCCAAAACATAGCATATATAGCTCCTGCCACCAGCCCACAACCAGTGACTGACCAAATCACCACAAGTCCAATTGATGTTGCAGAAACGGCCCTGCTTTCCCTCTTCTTTATTTTGGCACTTGCAGGGACAACTTTTGTCGCAGGAACACCTTCATAGACACAAGTTCCAGAACCTATAAAAGAAAGAGTAAAGAACACTCGCATTATAAATAATTTTCATTTGCATATGTAAACTCTATAATTAATTGCCAAAAAGCAAACATACTTGGATTTTCAATCACAACCATGCCAGTTGACTGAAAATAACAGCTCAAATCTGTTCTGCCATAAGACTGGTAGTAAAGATTCATGGCAACAGATGAGTGTTTCATAATAGTGTCTGGAAATCAGCATTCACCCCAGGGTTCGATAACACGACAGTTGACTTTGCTACACGCAAAGTCAATGTTCAATTGAAGCAAACTATCAGTGGTAGTTGGCTTTGCCACACACCAGGTATTCTGCAATTATCAATAGCACAATAAGCATAATTTATACAAGAAGACGGTTCATTATAAAAAGACAGAAGTACAGAAAAATGGACAAAGATATCCACACTATGCTTGGCAAGCTAGAATTATTGACTCCAGCAGCCAGTAACAAAGAAACAACCACAACTTCAAGATATTCTTGCATTCGAGTTCAAAATAATTACACCTAAGGAACTGTCACTCTGAAGCAATACAGACCCTAAGTATGTCAATAATACTTGAAGGCTTAAATAATGATATGAATTACAAATGATTAACGCCTTTTAAAGTGGAGTCGACGAAAGTCGAAAGGAGATAGTATAGTGCAGTGTACAAGAAATTTAGTGCAATACAAAACTACTCTTCACTACACCAACTAATGATACCAATACAAAAGCTGGAATATAAACACCCTTCTGAAAACAGACAATCCAAGCAGACAAATAAAAACTAATAATTGGATTTTTAAATATTTTACCCGAGCTGCTGTAGAGGAAACCATCTCTTCTCTACCTACAAAATCGCAGTTCCCGTAGCCTGCAAAGTGATGAAACAGAAATCACAACCACATAGCTTGCTAGTCAATTACAAATCGACAAAATACACTCACACATACTTGGATCAGTGATAGATATGAGCCCAGAGTTACCAAAACAATCATGTTGCTCTTGATAATAAGCATTCATGGCATAGGTTGCATGACTCAACTCATTTGAGGGGTCGAAGCACGGACCCCCACTGTATATTGGTGAGCAATCCACATAATTGCAGGCATAATTTTGTATCTCCTGCAGTGTCTCATAGCTCAAAGACGGATTCGGAACACACCAAGTCTACAACCATATGTGGCACACAGATTACCATTGAGTATCTAGACATAACACTGTATACGACACGCTTTTAATTCATAAATTCATAGAGTAATCGAGTCTACATTACCTTAGCAATGTCTGCCGTGAAAGCAGCATGTTTTGTTTCCAACTTCATATCAGCAAAGGAAGCTGAAATGGCACCAGTTTCAGAATCAAGATCAGAACTAGGAATTTTTAGTGTAAAAAACACAGAGTACTTAGTGCAATTACTACAATCAAACACAAAGTGACAAGACAAAAACCAAGTACCAAATCCAATTTACATTAAACTCTTCAAATTCAGTGAGAAAAACAGATTATAAATAAGATTATCCATTCACCCATTGACCAAAAAGCCCCCATTTTCGTTTTCTGAGTGATTAAAATGTTTTGATCATGTGCATAGATGCATATAATTCTGTTAAGAGAAATATCCACACTAAACCAAAACCCTAACTTTCCGATTTTGGAAACACAATTCCGACCGAACATGCATGTAAAGATGGAAGCTTTAAGACATTAGAGTGATGATCAGTTCAGTTGTTGTCGTTACCTGGACGATCAGCCATGGCGATGGCGCGAAGCTCGAAGTTCGAGAAAGCGAGGAAGGCGAAGACAACAAGAGTGGGAAAGACAAGAACATTCGCCATCGTAGGTTGGAGTTGGAACTCGACGATGGAACAAAGATGATGTCTTTTTTGAGTGAAGAGGGAGGAGAGAGGGAGGAAGAGTTATATAATAAACCGGGAGTGGGGAGAACCGGAGGAGCAGTAGTCATTGTGAATTAGTGACGTAAGCAAAACCGAGGGCTCTCACGGCGCAAGTCGAAGGTCGGAGATATTAAGGTCGGAGAACTCTGGGAGAGTGAAGAAGTGTGTACTTCTAATAGCAGCAGCAGCGAGGTGGGCTCACACATATTCGGTTTGGGCCCTCTAGGCCCGTACCCGACTATTATCAAGGTCTCATCAAGAATGTCCAGGCTGTAAATGAGAAAACACTTAGGGGTAAAATTGTCTTTTCATTAACGTATCCCATAACGAGTATCCGGTAGTACTAGATACTCGTCGGATAAGTTTCCAAGGGTAACGTATATTATGAGCCAGGGATACACCCAAAAAACACGTTGAAACGGTCGGAAACGCGCCGGAATAGGTCGGAAACGTCTAGATATTTTATTGAAAATACAATTTTACCCCTACGTTGCTTGAAAGCTATCGCTGGGGTTGAAGAAGAAAGATTCACATGCAGAAGAACCATTATCACAAGCTTTGAGGCTCAAGCATAAATAAGACACAATTGCATTAATTGATTCATTCTATGATAGATAATTAAAGAAGGAAATGAATGCAATAATGCCTGTATTTATTTTTGCGGAATGAGGTTGACGACTGAAGTCCATGAAAGTACATTTGTCATTCATCCCTACTCTAATATCAATTATACTGCAGCACTCGCATCATTCGTAATACAAGGGCAGTCACTTGATATTGCCTCAGATACACTTGAATTTGCAATCACCATAACCTGTACAAGCAGATACAAACAAGTTTAGATCCACGACCACACATAGTACTAAAAAATGATTTTTTTTCAATGACAATACTTACTTGGATCGGTTCTGACAATGTTACCACTGCCATTAAAATCACAACTCGTATCCACTTGACATGTTTGCTGATAGTAAAGATTCATGGCAACTGAGGCACGGTTCTTGACAGTGTTTGGCTCAAAACAGGCACCACCAGACCTTATAGTGCTACAGTCTACCTCGCCACAAGCAAAATCAATGTTCGCTTGTAGCTGATCATCACTCGCTGAAGGGCTTGCTACACACCACTTTCCCTGCAACACAATAATGTCAACATTAAAATCACTCGAGTGTCACTGTTTTGTTTTGATGACATACTTATTGAAGGGAAGGAACTTCAACTTACTGAATTTGACTCATCCACCGCTGTCTCTCCCCCTGTAAAATTTTTCAAGGAAAATGGATGAGAAGTCAAACAATGAAAAACTACTTGTTGGTTTCCACTTTCCACTTTCCAGTTAGGCAGTAATAAATATCAGTTCTCAGCTATTTTTACTTCTAGTGTAGGATTACTTGCCTTCATATGTGCAATTTCCATAACCTGAAAAATGGAAGAAAAAAATTTATATGTTCAGTATTACCATCACAACCAAACTAATTTATAACGCACAAGATCGATGGTAAGTATACTTGGATCTGTCAAGGAAATGAGACCAGAATTGCCGAAGTCACAGTTCCAGTAGTGCCTCCCCTTGGCTTGGTAGTAAGCATTCATTGCAAATGAAGCAAAAGATCATTAGGGTCAGAGCAGGGTCCTCCTTCTTGAATTGCCTTGCAATCCATTGTATTTATGTTACTGCAGGCATATTCTAGATTGTTCTTTAGTGCTTCTTTACTCGTGGAAGGCTTTGTGATACACCATGTCTACAAACATGTTACATCACAAGGGGTTAGTGTCTAGAACAACAAATTGTGCACTTGTATCCTTCTGAGTTCACATGCCTGGCATTACCTTCAAAAACTCCACTGCGCTAGCTTCCATTTGTCCTGCAAAATTATTGGCAGAAGTTCATGCATTCAGAATAAAATCGAGTTGGGGAAAGACATTGAGATCTTGGTTAAAAGAAAAAAGATCTGAGTATCTAAGACGTCTGAATTTTTATAGTTTTTTCCTGATAGTAAAATCAAATAAGCTCAACAGAAATCTCTCTTGCAAACGTTATAAAGAGAGATAAGAAAACCAATCCAGAGAAGATAAAAGGAAAGAGACAATTTTTGCAGCTTAATTCAAAGGTGTACCTGAGATGAAGAACAAAAGCAGGACAAGAAGGATAGAACTTGATAGAGCAAACTTAGCCATTGCTGTTGTATTCTCAGCTATCAAGTTATCAAATGCTAAGGCAGAATTCATCAAGAGGAAGACAATATATATATATATATAGCAGTAGTGTGCGGAAATTTTTTTGACCCAAATAACTGTAAAGAAGATTTTGCAGTAAACCCCAGATTATGTACAAGTTGGAATTACCAAAAGCAAGGTTGTCTTCAGCAATACTTTTTTCTGACAAAGAAAAGCCCTCATTTATGAAGAAAATCTAAGCAAATCTAGACAGTCAGTATTACATAAAGGAAGCAATTTAACTGTTCTATTTCTTTTGGACAATTCAGGGATAATTTTAGGCTCAAAAGTTGGACGATTATCTGTATGTCAGTCATAATAGTCATCTGGGAAAATAAATAATTAGAATCAAGAATGCAACTTAAAAACAAGAAAATATCACCTTCATAGAAAAACAGAACTTGTAAAAGGAAAAGGTTGACGATGGAGAAAGAGCTTTCCGCTTTAGCCATGACCACTTTGAGGTTTAACTGCACTTGAACAAGCTCACACACAGGTTGGTTTCAAAGGGTATGCCAATTGAACTAGATATTCAACCTTTTGTGTGATAAACCATTTGCTTTGCATTTTTATTTTTTTTTGTAAAATATGGACAATTGGCAGTTTGCAGTATTTGTTGGTTGACACAGGGACTACATGCATCAGTTTAAATTAGTGCATATATAACGGCCAGAGGAGGTCATTACTTCGAGATGAATTTGGAATCACAAGATTGACCAAAATCAAAACCTCAACCAGCTTTATTAATACTGCTAAATTAGTATATGGTGTGCAGTCATTTTGCAGTTTTTTGGAGTTACAGTTACAACTCATCATAAGAACATCTACATGTCTTCTGTTTCTTTCTTACAGTCTCTTTTTGTCTACTTCATTTCATTTCAATTGAGTATATTAGATTGCAGACATTTTTTACCAGAACTTATTCATTTCTAGCTGTTTCTTACTGCTTAAAGCTTGAATTTCTAAGATAATCAACAATTATTTCTCACAGTAAAATAGATAGCAAGAGCAAAGATGGTTCTTTATAGTTAAATAAAACTTAAAAACTTGTAGACGAAGTACTCGAATTTCCATACAAGACACTATAAAGAGAACTTCATGGCTTAGCTATGGAATCACTTTGCTAAAACCAACCTCAGTACACCCAAATGAAAAGTTCACAATACTACATTAAAGACAATAGTATGAATCCTAGAAATAACCAAATAAGGGGATTTCATCTCATTATTCTAGGCAATTGAAAATGAGAAATCTTGGACACCTGTTATGTATACTTGCAGCTACCATAACCTGCAAACCAAACAGTAAATATATCATCATAAGAGAAAAACTGATATAATTTTAAATTAAAGATTTGTACAGTCTATTCGTTACTTGGATCAGTCTGAGTGATGAGAGCAGATCCTCTGAAGTCACAATTCCAACTGTTTTGGCCAACCGCCTTATAGTACAGATTCATCACCACTGAGGCATGGTTAATGAGAGAGTGGGGGTTATGGCATGAGCCTCCTTCTTGTATCACCTTGCAATCCTTTAGTTGGTTACAGGCAAACTGAATGTTTGCAGAGAGTTCTGAATCAGTTGCTGAAGGCTTAGCAACACACCAGGTCTTATTTTCATCCCCATTAACAAGCTTCACAGGCCCTCCTGCACAAGTTGGGATAAAATAAAAATATAAAAATAAGACGCTGCAATTTAGAGGAACAACTTTAATTTGCACAGTTTCTTGTAACTTAACAAATGTACGACATAAAATGGCTTGTGAAAGATTAAGCAAATATACCAGGAAAGTGGATGAACAATAGCAGAAGGAAGATAATAGAGAGAGATGAAAAACTGCTTGATTGAGCCATGGCTTTGTTTTAGAATTTATGGGTTTTGAGAGATAACAAAACTGGGTCGTGTGACATTGAAAAATTGGTAGGGGTTCATATATATAGTCCATGCTCATTGATAGTGATTAATTGTCAAATTAAGGTGGATTAATTGGTTGTAACTTGGGCTGTGTTATGATCATAACTTGTTAACTATGAGGAGGTGGACAGTCACATAGAACCGATTTATAGAGTGGGAGTTGGATCATGCTTAACGCATAGCACTGAAGTTTGAATAAGAACATGAAACCAACGGTCCATCACTTAAAACGAATTTGAAGTAAAACCGCAAACAACCTTCAGTCTACTTCTACACGAGTCATATATCTACGAACCAAACAATGTTCTAAACAGCCTCTTGTCTCGAGTCCTAAGGGCATCTCCAACCCCCCAAGGTCCCAAATCCTATAAATGTGGGGTCCTAAAAAATCTGGGCTCCAATGGTTAATTAGGGAGGTCTTAAGTTCTCTATTTTTAGGATTTGGTCTCATCCCAAGTCTTATTTTGAGACTTGATTTGAGACTTGGTCTTATAAATTTAGTTTGGTCACAAACACTCAATTTTTTTTTTCAGTTCAATATTATATTTATTTATCATGTACAAGAATAATTTACAAATATAAATTATTATTAATTACAACACAAAATAAAGAAAAATCAAATAGATAAATTTAAGGCTTTTAGTTAAAACCGTACCATTGGAGATGATTGAAGTTTTATATGAATAGTGTTCAAATGAGGTCTTATAATACGTATGAGACCCCATTATAAAACTTCATGGTTGGAGATGTCCTAACAATCAGGTAAACGAGTCGAGTGTATTCAACAACCCAGTCATTGATACCCTGATCCATCACAATCAACCAAGCAAAGTCAAGTGGGTGATTCTTAATTATAGTATACACGGTTGGGAATCAATTAGTAAAAACCGTGGTCTCTAATCTCTTCATTTATTTCTGATTTCTCACATGAAGGTGAAGATGGATGTCGAAACATTATCCAGAGTACATGTCACAACTCGTTTACCTTCTTCACCACCAACCTAAATGACAAACAAGGCAACGCCTTGACCAATCTTTGAACGAATCCAAATCTTCAACTCTGTCATTTTCTGTTAACCCCCAATCCAAGCTTTCTGTACTTGTTCTATAATTTACAGCCCCAAAACAAAGAACTGAGAGTTGAACTAACTCATCACTTTGGCCTCTATATGCAACTTGTGCTTAATGCGCACACTGTTTATAGTCTAAACCGGGTTATAGGCACACCAAGTAGTTCAGATTCCATTCATTCCTGCATCACAAGCTTTCCCATATATATATATATATATATATATATATATTTATATTTAAGTTTCATGTCATCGAGTGCAAGAATGAAAAGTGAATATAACTTACACATTATGCTCAAACTTAATTGATTAGAAAGAGTACATGCTTATCTCTAAAGGCTGCTGATAGGTTTTGTCATTTTGGGTGGAGTTGAAAGTTATATTGTAAGCTCAAATTGGTTCAAAGAATCACATTTTCTTCCTCCTTTTGATCACTCTTTGACGATTTGACTTGATTAGATAGTGTATCTATATAATAAGCTTCTTCATCCTTCATTGCTCATCAGCTGGTTTATCCCATCACAATGGAGTCTCATAGAATCAGTTTGGCAATAGTCATAGTCTGTTCTACTCTACTTACTGTTCTATCAGCTCAGCCAGGCTTGGAGGTTGAGGTCGAGGCCTTGAAGGCGTTCAAGAAATCCATCACCAGTGACCCGAATGGGACACTTGCAGATTGGACGTCAGCCGCAAGCCATCACTGCAATTGGTCTGGCATTGCCTGTGATGCCTTGACGAATCAAGTCGTTTCAATTTCTCTGGCAGAAAAGGAGCTCGCAGGCGTGATCTCACCCTTCCTTGGAAACATTTCAGGCCTCCAGGTTCTTGATCTAACTTCAAATTCATTCACTGGACATATTCCAGCTGAGCTGGGACTTTGCTCCCAACTTTCTCAACTTTCTCTGTATCAAAACTCTCTTTCGGGTTCAATTCCACCAGAACTAGGAAACCTTAGCAATCTGCAGTTATTAGATTTGGGTGATAACCTTTTGAGTGGAAGCATGCCGGAGAGCATTTGCAACTGCAGAAACTTGTCTTTGTTTGGTGCGGAATTTAATAACCTCACTGGCAAAATCCCATCAAACATAGGAAATCTTGTTAATCTTCAGCTTCTTATAGCAAGTGGCAACAACTTTGTAGGCTCATTACCTGCTTCCATGGGTAAGTTGGCAGCTTTCAAGGGGGTTGATTTAAGTAAAAACCAGTTGTCCGGTAGGTTACCTAGGGAGCTAGGGAATCTGTCAAATTTAGAACAACTGGTAGCGTTTGAGAATGCCTTTGTTGGGGAAATCCCATCTGAACTAAGCCGGTGCAAGAAGCTTGTTAACCTCGAACTTTACAGCAATCATTTCACCGGAAGCATCCCCTCTGAGCTTGGAAGTTTGGTTCACTTAGAAACATTGAGATTTTACAAGAATAGGCTAAACTCCACAATCCCACTCTCCATTTTTCAGCTGAAATCATTAACCCATTTAGAACTTTCAAACAATGAATTAACCGGGACAGTACCATCCGAGCTAGGATCTTTAAAATCATTGCAAATATTGACCCTGCACTCCAATAAGTTTACTGGAAAGATCCCTACATCCTTGACGAGCTTGACCAATCTAACATATTTGTCAATGAGCCAAAATTTTCTAACAGGGGAGCTTCCACCAAACATAGGGTTGCTTTATAATCTAAAAAACCTCTCTATGAATGACAACCTTCTTGAGGGATCCATACCATCTAGTATTACCAACTGTACCAATCTTCAAGCTATAAGCTTGGCTTATAATAAAATAACTGGGAAAGTACCTCAGGGTCTAGGGCAGATTCCGAATCTTACATTCTTTTCTGTTGCATCAAATAGTTTGTTAGGAGAAATCCCAGATGACCTCTTCAATTGCACAACTCTTTCTACACTAGATTTGAGCCTGAACAACTTTAGCGGTTATCTGAAACCTGGAATCGGAAAACTTTCCAATCTCAGGCGTTTGCAAGCCTTCTCCAATTCATTTGTAGGACAGATTCCACCAGAGATTGGCCAACTGAGCCAACTAATTGTCCTCAAACTTGGTGAAAATAGACTCTCAGGTCCAGTTCCACCACAGCTGTCTAATATCTCTCACCTACAAGGGCTTTCCCTGGACAACAATGCTTTAGAAGGAGCCATCCCCGAGAAAATTTTTGAGCTAAAAGAGCTAACTGAGCTTGAGTTGCAGCAGAACAGACTGACCGGTCCAATTCCAGATACAGTCTCAAAACTTGAGTTGCTTTCATACATAAACCTCCAAGGTAACATGCTCAATGGTTCCATTCCAAAAAGCATGGCTCACCTTAATCGGCTAACGACTGTGGATATCTCTCACAATCATCTCTCAGGATCCATTCCAGGGTCTGTGGTCTCAGGAATGAAAAGAATGCAGATATATTTGAATTTCTCATACAATTTCTTGGATGGCAGCATTCCGGATGAGCTTGGCATGTTGGACATGGTGCAGGCCATTGACATCTCCAACAACAATCTTTCAGGGATGATTCCTATAGCACTAGAAGGCTGCAGGAACTTGTTTTCTCTTGATCTGTCAGGTAACAAACTTACTGGGCCAATTCAAGCTGAAGTTTTTGCTAAGATGGACGCCCTCACAAGCTTGAACCTTTCAAGGAACAACTTAGACGGTGAACTCCCAGAAGAGTTGACAAATTTGAAGCATCTTAGCTCCCTTGATCTTTCCCAGAATTTCCTGACGGGAGTTATCCCTGAGAGCTTTTCTAATTTTACCACCTTGAAACACTTGAACCTCTCTTTCAATCAACTTGAAGGCCCTGTTCCAGACACCAGACTATTCAGAGATAAAAATGCATCCAGCTTGGTAGGAAACCCGGATCTCTGTGGAAACATACTGCTCAAGACATGCAAGAAAACTCCACACCGAATATCCAAGACAACCATGTATGTTCTCGTGGCGCTTGGAATTGTTTCTGTGCTTCTGATTCTACTGATCATTTTCCTCTTCCTCAACCGTTTTACCAAATTGCGTAAGTCAGAAAAGGTTGAAAATCCAGAACCAGAGTGTGCAACAGCTTTGGCACTCAAGAGATTTGATCAAAAGGATTTAGAAAATGCCACTGCTTTTTTCAGCAAAGAGAACATTCTAGGTGCAAGCAGGTTGAGTACAGTGTACAAAGGTCGACTTGAAGATGGGCAGATAGTAGCTATAAAGAGTTTGAATCTCCAGCAATTCTCAGTTGAATCAGATAAATGCTTCAACAGAGAGATCAAGACACTGAGTCAACTAAGGCATAGGAATTTGGTGAAGGTACTTGGCTATGCATGGGAGAGTGGGAAATTAAAGGCCTTGGTTCTGGAGTACATGGAGAGCGGGAACCTGGAGAACATTATACATGAAGATGGGATGAATCTGTGGAGATTGACTTTCTCACAAAGAATCAATACATTAGTCTCTATAGCAAGTGGGCTGGATTACCTGCATTCAGGCTATGATTTTCCCATCGTTCATTGCGACTTGAAGCCTTCCAACATCTTGTTGGATAATGATTGGGAGGCCCATGTCAGTGATTTTGGAACAGCTAGAATGTTGGGTGTTCATCTCCAGGATGGGAGTAGCCTTTCCACAGCATCAGCTTTCCAAGGCACAATTGGCTACTTGGCACCAGGTGACGTTTTGCTGGCTGTTCTCAATTATAAACTAATCTCCATTTACTTTTTCTCTCTTTTTCCCTTACTCAGTTTCACCCTTCTGTAAAATTACAATGACATTGCTTTCGCTGGTACTCATATGCTTAAATTGTATGTCTGCAGAGTTCGCATACATGAGGAAAATCACAACCAAGGTAGACGTGTTCAGCTTTGGAGTAATAGTGATGGAGTTACTGACAAGACAAAGGCCAACAGGAGTCACGGAAGAGAACGAGCTGCCAATGAGCTTGTATCAACTAGTGGAGAAAGCCCTCGCAAATGGATCAGATTCGCTTCTTGAAGTTCTGGACCCAATGCTAACTTCAAATATCTCCAAGGAACAAGAGGCGAGTGCAGAAGAGCTACTCAAGCTAGCCTTGTGTTGCACCAACCAAAATCCTGAGAAGCGACCTATCATGAATGAGGTGTTGTCTACCCTTTTGAAGCTGAGAAAGGCAATATAATTCAAGAACAATGGTCAAAAGTATTACTCAGAACTATGAATATTAAGCAGGTAAGATCAAAGTTGAAAAGTTTTATCAGAAATGGAACAATGCTCATCATGTAATAGTGTTGTTTATTGTTGTGAAATAAAATTATTTTTTACAAGAGTTTGTAAAATCAACTCCTGATCATTATTAATTCAGAAGTACAATGGTTACTTGGATACCAAAGAAGCTATTTGAATGAAAATTGAATTCAAAGCATGGAATAAGATGAAAGATAAGAAGGAATCTGAATTTTCTCATCATCTTACTCGTTTCTCCTGCTTCTAATAGCTAATAGTGTATGTTTGAGCATCATGTAAAAATGCAAGCAACATCAAATCTATGATGCATATAATCATAGTATTGTGGGAAAAAGGATTAAGAACTTTTTACAAAGAAACTCTGCAAATGAAATATTCCCCACATCCTTACCTTACAACAAGCTGATATCCGAATTCTGAAGCGCCATCATTTATGAGTGACCATAACAATGAACAGATAATGTGACATATTAATCTGTTGGAGGATCGTTGCGCAGAAAATCTCCAATCGTGGAAGGGAAGTCCAACCCTCCGAAACCATGATCAGCACCCTTAGAAACAAAAGCAGCTTTAGTCAAAAGCAAATGTGCCAACCTGAAAGGCTCAATCTTTCCCTCCCCATCACCATTCAAGAAGTAGTTAATCCAACCCTCCAACCTCTCCACTTCTCTCCTACACTTTGGCCCCTTCACCCCAACAATCTTCTCATAAAATCCACCTTCACAATGACAAGAATTTCCCCCATTTTTACTACTTCCACACTTCAAGTCCAAACCAGCCTTCTCCTCATCTCCTCGACAACTAGACAAACCCAAGAGTTGAATCAACTCTTCAATATCATCGACAGCTTCAGCTTCACTGTCACTGATAGTTTTGGGGTCTTGCAAGTGAGTTGGGTTCTCTTGAGTTGGTATGAACTGTGGAGAGCCTGAAAGAAATGCTTCAGGGGCTTCACTACTGTCTTGGAGTGTACTAGAGCCCTGATGGTTGTTCTTGTTGAAGTGATCCAAATCAAGGTATATGGGTGAGCTTAGTGATTCTGTTAATAACTTCTTGCTTTCTAACAATGGAGATGGTAATGGACTAAACTGCTCAGATGGGCTCTCTAGTTTCAATCTCTTCTCAACCTAATCCAATCAAAAACCAATAAAAGAGAACCAAATTCAACACCAAATATACAAAAAGATTGAAACTTTAATCTGGGTAGCAAATAATTCGATGAACCTGTTTCAGGGAAGAGAAGAAATTGAAGTGCAGGGGTCGCCTTTCTCCCATGTTTTAATTATATATCAATCCATGTGCAGAGTATAAAGACAAGAACTGAAACCAACCATAAAAGATAACAACTTTACTCCATTCAGATTCCCATATATAATAATAATAATAATAATAATTCACATTCTCTCTAGGGTGGTTCACAAACCAAATCTACAACATGAACAAATCCAACACTCAAATCCCACCCTAACTTCAAATGAGGACACTACAAGTCTCTTTAAAGCCTCATTTACTTTCCGGGGACGAAGTTGGTGGCGTATGACCAGGCATTGTTGTTGACAGGGTCAGCAAGGTGGTCGGCAAGGTTCTCCAGTGGTCCCTTTCCGGTAACAATGGCCTGAACAAAGAAGCCGAACATAGAGAACATGGCCAACCTACCATTCTTGAGCTCCTTCACCTTAAGCTCGGCAAAAGCTTCTGGGTCATCAGCAAGACCCAATGGGTCAAAGCTGCCTCCTGGGTAAAGTGGGTCCTCAACTTCTCCAAGTGGGCCTCCAGCAATTCTGTATCCCTCAACTGCTCCCATCAAGATGACTTGGGTGGCCCAGATGGCCAAGATGCTTTGCGCGTGGACCAAGCTAGGGTTGCCCAAGTAGTCGAGTCCGCCCTCGCTGAAGATTTGGGCTCCGGCCTTGAACCACACGGCCTCGCCGAACTTGACACCGTTGCGGGCCAAGAGCTCGGGGAAGACGCACCCCAGAGCTCCGAGCATGGCCCACCTGGAGTGGATCACTTCGAGCTCACGGTTCTTGGCAAAGGTCTCTGGGTCGGCTGAGAGTCCAGCAGTGTCCCAACCGTAGTCACCGGGGAACTCACCAGTGAGGTAGCTTGGGGGCTCACCGGACAATGGGCCCAAGTACTTGACTCTGTCTGGGCCGTACCATGGGCTTCCGGAGGAAACGGACTTGGCCGCGGATTTCCTCATGGAGATCCTTCCGGTTCCGAAAACCTCGGCCGGGGCAAGCTGAACTGCCTTGCCGGCAAATGTTGGGGAAGAGAGGGCCATTGTGGAAGCTGCCATTGTTGGAAGAGAGGAAAGGAAGGTAATGTGCTTTGATAGAGGGGATTGAGAGTGATGAAAATGGAGACCGGTTGGGTACACATAAATAGGGGTGTGACACCAAAGCTCCTTATCTTAGGCTATCTAAATGTTCATTCTCATTGGTCTCCAAGATTATGCTTTTGTTGTGCTCTGTCTACATGGCACCCTCTAGTAGACTAGTCCACCAAGTCCTCATATCAATTTCCCTGGCTGTGACGAGTTCGAGTTTCCCACGTCGGATTACAGGCAACCACATGAATATGAAAGCCTAGTTGTAAAACAAGTTGAAGTGTTGAACAACCTAGAAAATTCTATTCGTTTGGTTGCAGTTGATATTTCTAGTTTTCTACCATGGGACTTTAACATAGTTAATATTGAAAGCTTTGAGACTTGAGTTATGGAATGGGGATGGAGTAGACTTGGGGCAATTTGACAATGCCTGAACGGTCGAATCTTGAACCCTTGGCTATCACCAATGCCCAGCTCTGGGTTACAGACAACCACAAAAAAAAAAAATAGAAAGCCTTCTGTTCTTGAAAGTTGAAACATTCCTCAAAAATCAATAGTATGTAACTAACAATTGACGACTTCAATACCCCAGTGTAGATCACTATAGATGATAATACTGGAGGCTTTTTATTGTTTGTGATCGACAGGTGATATATGCTTATTACCGAATGGTTTGGAGATCTTTTAGACGTTTAACTTTGGACAAGTAATGGTAAAGATCAGAGTGATTGTCCAGCGTCTTCAGTACGTTTACATCATAGGTCATACAATCCATCACTGTAATAGTCTGGTTAGTCACAAACCCTTTGATATAGACGAGGACGGGCATTCATTATGAAACGGGATTTCAAATATGAATAATGAGTCTTTTAACATATATCATGAATAATAGCTAGCTTGAAAGGTAAGTCTGAGAGTGATGGTGGTGCATGATCGAGCTAGCTATACACAGAGTAATGATGTGTGTGTGGTTGGAAGTTAACTGGATACATGTGACGATGTCTCAACGGTCACTGCGAGGGTGAGAGGAAAGTGAAATCCCGGAAAAGGTTGAAGAAGAATTGAGTGGCAGACAGAGAACCACTTAGCAAAATATCTCACGCACTGAAAATTTTGGAAAAATATCTCATATTCACCATGTAAGTTGTATTCACGTCGAAACTCTTAACTCTAGACCCTTCTCAAACACGTATTGATGTAAGTTGTATTCATGTCGAAACAAATAAAAAAATCTAAACTTCAAATTACCTTAATCTGACAAGGGTTTTTTGCTCGTTGCATGCAAGATCATATTGATTATAATGTATACTACTCATAAATCAAATTCAAAATGCTACAGTTCTCAAAATCCTTACTATTCTCCATTTATGAAAATCACTAGCTAAAGTAAAAATAAACATGCATACACAACTTCAGCATTGATTTTGTTCAACCGTCAGCCCTCTAAGAATTACATTCAGAGCTAAACAAACATTACATTGCTTTTGATTACTACAGAACAACTGCTTATTGTGAGAACTCTCTACGGTGCCATATAGAAACATATCAGTGAAACTTGGTACACTCATGCCTTCTTCATTCATTGCTATGAATGCAAACCATTGAGGGGTCCAGATTATTGCAGATTTAAGAGACATATTTGTCTGGTAGAATCAGCATTTTGGTCCTACACTGATATCCCATTCTATCTCTTCTACCTAAGGACTAAAATATCCTCGATAACCTCGATATTTCCTCGAAATTTCCGTTTTTTTCAAACATTGATATTAATACTCATATCTTTCCGATATTTTACTTTTAGTCTATTTTTATCTAAATATACAATTTTTACATAAATTTTTGGTAAAATTTCCATCGATATTCGATATTTTCTCGAAATTTCCATCGAAATTTCTTTTTTTCAAACCATCGATATTTCCGTAATCGTCGATATTTAATACCTTGCTTCCACAAGAGAAAGGCTATCTATCCATATTGATCAACTGGCAATACCCAACTGGAAGGACAAGTGGTACACCAACACTGTTGTCTAAGATTTTTTTTCTCACTGTTGATGTTGGTGGTGTTGAGGGTGCCAACTAGACTAAGGAAATCAACCTTCAAAACTTCACATCCAATGAGAATTGAGCTATTGATCTTCTAAGATAAGGGGTCTGGTCCTATTTATGCTAATGAAGCTCGTTTCCATCACCACAACAACTCATCATTCTCACCTCTTCCATTTCTCTACTTTCTTATTCACGAGTTTACAATGGCTGCTTCCATGGCTCTTTCCTCCCCAACATTTGCCGGCAAGGCAGTTCAGCTTGCCCCGGCCGAGATTTTCGGAACCGGAAGGATCTCTATGAGGAAATCCGCGGCCAAGTCCGTTTCCTCTGGAAGCCCATGGTACGGCCCAGACAGAGTCAAGTACTTGGGCCCATTGTCCGGTGAGCCCCCAAGCTATCTCACTGGTGAGTTCCCCGGTGACTACGGTTGGGACACTGCTGGGCTCTCAGCCGACCCAGAGACCTTTGCCAAGAACCGTGAGCTCGAAGTGATCCACTCCAGGTGGGCCATGCTCGGAGCTCTGGGGTGCGTCTTCCCCGAGCTCTTGGCCCGCAACGGTGTCAAGTTCGGCGAGGCCGTGTGGTTCAAGGCCGGGGCCCAAATCTTCAGCGAGGGCGGACTCGACTACTTGGGCAACCCTAGCTTGGTCCACGCGCAAAGCATCTTGGCCATCTGGGCCACCCAAGTCATCTTGATGGGAGCAGTTGAGGGATACAGAATTGCTGGAGGCCCACTTGGAGAAGTTGAGGACCCACTTTACCCAGGAGGCAGCTTTGACCCATTGGGTCTTGCTGATGACCCAGAAGCTTTTGCCGAGCTTAAGGTGAAGGAGCTCAAGAATGGTAGGTTGGCCATGTTCTCTATGTTCGGCTTCTTTGTTCAGGCCATTGTTACCGGAAAGGGACCACTGGAGAACCTTGCCGACCACCTTGCTGACCCAGTCAACAACAATGCCTGGTCATACGCCACCAACTTCGTCCCCGGAAAGTGAAGAGCCTGGAATTGTTATCTTTAGTTTGCTATGTTGTCGGTGATGTAAATTTGTTTCAATCAATGGACAACTTAATTTGAACTGTGTGCAACATTGTGCTTCATTTCGTTCTATTATTTTAGATAGCAACTGGTGTGCTCGTCAAACAAGAAGATACCATAAGTTTAATCGAAATGATAATAATACTGTTTAAGTTCCACTATAGGAATAGCATGAAGCATCTGCAAATTTACAAAGGAAACAAACCAACAAGGCAACAACCTTTCCAGGATTGGAGGTTTTGTTCCTTCTCTTAGTCCTCATAGTATGACTTCCAAGTTTGATCAGAAATAGAAGGACTGTTTAGCTGGTGCATAACTTCAAGAAATTACCCCATCACAACCTACAAAATACAGCTCCCAGCATTCCGGTTTTCTTGAAGCCACAACTGTACTGGTGTCGAGGCCTGCATCATTGGCAAATTGGGAGATGTGATGCTCAGGGGGGCAATCGAAATGAGAGGGAATAGGAAGTGAAAGGGAGAACGGAAGAATAAATCATAACTTATATATGTAGAAAAAATATTCAAGTATTCAAATGACATTGGTGTGCCCAAAATTGGTGAGGATTTTCTCTGTATTTATTTACACATCTCATCTATATCTTGCGTCAAGGTATAGAGTGACATCCTGAGTTTGTATGGATGTGAAAGGCAAAAAGAAAAGGCAGATCAGCTCATGTAAGGTATGCACAGCTCTTTATAAACAAATCAAGAACCTAGTAAGTAATATACAGTAAAGTAAGAGGTAGCCTGAACAAATAAATGGAGATCGAAATGTTAAAGAATGAGCATTTGGATGACGGCACTGAGTATCTTAAAACCACCGGTCGCTTCGAGCTTCAAACTTCTTAGAATATCTCAAGTGTTGGCGTGCTTGCTACTAAGATTACTTCAATAGAGACAGTTCAAGCTCCAACTTATCAAGAGTCCGAAGCAGAATATGTCCCAGGGATGAAGCATGGAGATGTCTGGTTTAGCAGTATCTAGTGATTAAGGGCGAACTGTCGCCCTTGCTTTGGCCACGGACTTGGAGTAAAGTTCTTCGTACTGTGCAGCAGAAGTATCCCAACTGAAATCTATGTTCATATCCTTTTGAACAAGCTGCCGCCAACTCTCAGGCTTACTTAGGTAGTGTTTAAATGCACGTTCCAGAGCACCATTTAGTGCCTGTCAATTTCAAGTTTGAAGGAAGTATGCATTACGTTGTAGACTAGAATGATACGAATACTGAAGTGGAGAACATTCGAGAGGGTTAACATGATTAAGAAGAGGTGAAGTATAATATCATATTTGAAGGCTCTAGCATCAATACCAGATAAAAGAAAAGAACAAATTATGTATGCATGAAAGCTAAAGTAGAGGTTAGCTTACCTGTTCATCAGGGGACAAGAATGTATATCCATTTCGAAACTGAAGAGGCACGGTGCCATCATCAACATCAAAGACACTGTACAAGAAGCATTTAATAATTCAAAGTTTCCATAGAAGCAATAAAATAAAGCCATTTAATGCAAGTTAAATATGTGTGTGCCTCTTCTTAAAAAAAAAAAATTAATAATAATAAATAAATATGTATATGCCATTAAGTGCCCACCTATCATTTAGACCACCGGTTTTTCTTACGATGGGTATGGAACCATATCTCATTGCTATCATCTGGAAACCAGAGAAAAAGAGGAAGTCAATACGAAAGCTCAGATTGATGATCTGCTGAGATAGATTTTGCAGGGGAGAGATAAACTTCACCTGTGTAAGTCCACAAGGCTCAAAGATTGATGGAATGATGAACATATCGGAAGCAGCAAAAATGGAATGGGAGAGAGTTTCATCATACTTCAATATCAACCTAATATGATCATGATTCTCAAAATGGTTTGCAATTGCCTCAAATTCCTTCTGCAGACCAAAATAAATGAAGAAACCTCAAGTGTCTTTTTAGATGAGTATGAAGATCAAAACAAATTAGCAATTCACTAGAAAAGATAATGCCGCTAAGTATATACAGCCATATATAGGAGAACATCGCCACTATACCTTCAGCAATATGTAATATGTATCATCACTTATTGATTGTGTAAGCATGCAAACAAGCCACTAAAACCAAGCATGTAAAATTAAATGCTGCAGGGATTTGAGCTCAAACTGATTGTTAAGCGTGCAAACAGGCAACTAAAATCCAGCATGTAAAATTAAACTGCAAATTGCAGCTGCGGGGATTTAACCGCAAACTTTTCTACTCTAGTACTAAGTTGAGTTGGAGGTTCAAAGGATAGGTCAGGGAGGAATAACAAGTGGATACTTTTGAGGATAGGATAGGTTTAGGTTTAGACGTTCAGTAGTAAGCCCCTTCACCTTGCACTGAGTTTATAGTTAAGGCTACATCAGGAGGTTAAAAATAAAAACACTCCAATAATATCATAATACCCAAAGAACTGTACCATGTAGGAAATTAGCCAGGATATAATAATAAAAGAAAGGTAGAGGAGTACCTGAATATGATGAACCGGGCTTGAACCCAGAAGAACAAACTGCCCTCCTAGTTCCAATGTTCTATAAATCGCATGTCTGATGAGATGTACACCTTTCTGTGGCACCAATCTCGTTATGCATCCCACCTATCCAAGATATTAAACAAATTCAAGAATTCACCTCGCTTTACTGACCCACAGTCATGCTTAATGAAACTGAATAATGTATGACATTGATGCATTCACAGATTCCAGATTCTGAGACATGATATACGTGAAGAAAAAGTTAACGGAATATGGACATATATCAACTCAAACAGGGGAGCAAAAGCTCCTGTATAAGCTATTTAATATCTTGAGCCCTACCAATTTCAAAAAATAATTGAACTACACTGCCCAAATATTGACTAAAACTTGACTGCCTTTGACCATTAAACAATAAATACAATAGCTTTGTACAATAAAAGAGATTCTGCCCTTGTAAGAATGACCATGTTTACATTTTCCAAACATGCATGAATAAGCTGAGTTTAGCATATATCTATGATATATTTTCACATATATATGACTTCAAATAAAACCCACAAATATGATGACATTTTTTAATTCTTTCAAAAGGTGACATAATGTTGTAAAAAATTCAAATAGCAGAGAGAACATACCTAAGTAGAAAACCTATAGAAAATAATAGTGCATAAAGGAGAATAATTTGAATTTCAGAAAATGTAATTACCAATGGCCTCCTAACATCGGCAGAAGAAAGCCCTAGACTCTTTCTAATGGCTTCCTTATTTTCTGCTTTCCCCTCAAGATCATTAGCACTGTACTGTACTTCGAGATATGCGTCAGTGGCAGGATTCCATGCATCAGCATCAATTCCATTGAGAATTCCAATGAACTTTTTAGAATGGAAATTTAGTGTTGAATGGAGACCACGTCCACCCTGTAATCATAGATAATATAGTTTTATGCAACAAGTGACAATAACTAACTTTTAATATGATAAGTTGATCGTCAACATGATACTGGAGAGCCGAAGAAACCTAACACAAGGAGCCTGATCTAAGTCCATTTTAGCTTCACCATAGAAGTAGTCAAACATTATGCCAGAAACAGAAGACATACCTCAGCAGTCCGCACCTCTTGTGCATAGGTAGGTGATACCGTTGTCACAATGTTAGAGAATACAACTGCACCCTAATATAGACAAGTGTAAAATGTAAAAAGGGATCAGCGTCTATGCCTAAAGTATGCTGGTATGAGATAAATTCATTTACTATATACCTTAACAGGATTGATCCTATCATGTGCTGAGTTGTCCTGCATTCTATCTGGTCTGTTTAGCTGGGCGACATCAAGACCACAAGATGCCAAGTCTGAAGCAGGTGCAGTCCCTTGGTATTCAAAATTGTGACAAGTGAAACATATCCGAGCAGAGTTTAATCCCTTTGGGGCATATAAGTCCCAATAAAGTGGAGCCTAGAAAAGAACCAACTCGTTAAGTATATATATATTTGTGTGTGTGTGTGTGTGTGTGAGAGAGAGAGAGAGAGACAGTACACAGTAATAGAAATATTAAAAGATAAAAAGTGGAGCTTAAAGGTCCATACCACAAAAGCTGTCTGCCAATCATGACAATGAATTATGTCAGGTTTCTTGCCAGCTTGAAGAAGTAACTCAAGGGCTGCACGACTGAAAAAGGAAAAACGTCTGAAATCATCACGTTCTCCATAAAACTGTCCTCTCCAGAAGAGCTTATCCGGATGAAGAGGCTCAATAAAATATACGGGAAGACCTGGAGAACCAATATAATACAGTGAGAATTCAGTGCTTAAATATGCCATGCCTGCAGATACAGTGAAATTGCTCACCTTCAACAGTGCCAACCCATATTTTATTCTTGACTAGTCGACCATCAAAGTACGACTCTACTGCCACATCTAGGGCCTGTATAGGAGAATATGTTACAAAAGAATTTTATCATTTTATGACATTCAAGTAGAAAAACCATTTTTTCAAAATAAGTAAGAGTCAACAGACACAACATACCCTTAGGTCACGAACACGATCATACTCCATGCAATCATATTTGGGAAGAATAATTTCCACAAGGTGTCCCTTCTTCTGCAATGCTTTACCAAGACCAGCTACAACATCACCCAAACCACCAACCTGTAAAATTAAATACTAATGAGTTATACATAAATATTAAAATGAATTCTATTTTCAGGACAACATATGTCCAGCAAATGCATTATCAAAGACCTCTTTCACGAATGGTAGACCATCTTCCCTAGTTCACAGAGAATATAAGCTAGCCAACCTAATACAACACCCTCATATTTAGAGCCACAGCAGATCAAGGAGATAGCAAAAGCTACAATAAAGATAAAAATGCAATAGAAACACTTTATCAAGAATGCATGAGGAGCACTGCACGATGCTATTACAAAACGGATGGGTTGAAACTAAGATCATAGTTTACAAAGTCAAAATCTAATATCATCATCAGTCCCCTATGCAAGCTAAAAAGGGGAACTTTGGAATTCAAGGATGTGAAATAAGACCTACAAGTTCCTGATTTGTATTTTACCATCTGATATATAGTAATAAGAGTAGTATGCACGGTCAATTTTTATAAATTAAGCAAAGCGATAAAAACCAATAGAGGTTAGCTGAACTTTCCTTAGCAACTGGCGCCATCTCTGCTGCGATATGAACGACATGCAATCCTGAACTAAAGATCAACAAAGTCTAATTAATATAGCATCATAAATCAATACCTCTTAAATTTCAATAGTAGAAAGCTTACCTTGTTTGTGATGATATTAGTCTGAGAAATGTAGTCACAGCCTCATTTACGTTCTTTTCCTTGCATGCCATGTATGAGTCATGAATCCGTCGATCTCTCTTCCATACCATATCTCTCAATGCATTTGCATCATCAACCGATATTTTACTTTCCAACAACCAACCATCAATTATAAGTAATAAACGGCTCCAAAATTCCCAAGGCATATCATCAACAGGTTCATCCATTGCCCTTCTCTTGCTTTCCTCTTTTAGAGTATTTAAGGTATCTTGAAATTCCTCCACAGATTCTTGATATAACTTAACATAAGCATGTATCTCCTCATCTGAACGTTGAAGGCGATCCTCCATTAGTTTAATCTTCTGTTGCATAAGCTCATTATACTGTTGCATCTTTTCAGACGATTCCTTGTACACGTTAGCTTTTTCAAGTGATTCTTCTAACTTGTCAACCTTTTTTTGAATCTCCTGATTTTGCTGTAACACTATAATAGCTTGATCTGCCTGTTTGGTCGACTTATCTAGCAGTACTTGCAAATTTTCCACCTTTTCCCATAAACCTTTGCATTCAACTTTCAGATTGGAAAGTTTTGAAACATCTTCCTGAGAAACCGCCAGTTTGGCCTCCAACTCTTTTAGGGACGACTCCAGAGATGAACGTTGTCTTTCAAGCATGACCACACGTTCATCCGTGTTTTTAACATTATTAAGCTCCTCCCTGAGTTCCTGTATATCATCCCTAAGCGACACATTTTCTAATCTCAACGAACTAAGATTGGCTACAAGAGCATTGATGCTACTTTTATACGGTAAAGGAGCTTCTTCATTATATAGGTCACTTTCACTCTCGAAAATCTCAACCCCATTGCTTCTTTGCGCACCACCGCCACCGTTGAAATTCTGCTCATTCCGCAACTGGTTCAAGTGATCTCCCAATAGTTCCATCTTCACTTTCTCTTGAGCAGCCACTTTGAGCCTCGCATCAGTCTCCGCCAATTTCATTTCCAAAGCATTCATTTCTCCTTGCAATTCCTCCTTTTCACCTAATATCTTGTCGAGGTCTTGGAGAGCACTAACTCGAGCTCGATTCAGTAGAAAAATATCTATAACCAACCAGCAAATAAGCATACATATTTCATCAAATCCATAACATATAAAAAAATAATAATAATAATAAACACTCAACGAAACGACTAGAGCAGACTGTGATCATACTTTTCTCAGCATTCCTGATCATCCCAACCACATCCTGCGTAATATTAACAATTATGTTCATATAACACAGAAATTAATCAAAATGCTAAACAAGATCACTATACAGACGAAAGCGAGTACCGAAGGAGCTGCTTGATCAGGTTTAGTGAGAGCACTCGAAAGCGAATCGTTTGAGCTGATGATATGAACATCATCATCACCATCATGATCATCATCATCAGACACGTTTTCGGAGCTCAAAATGGGTACGGAATTAGCCTCGGATTCCGAGTCTTCTTCTCCATTAGGCTGCGAGGCTTTCTTCCTCGCTCTCGGCCTCTTCTGCAGGCAATTGCAGCTGCGAAAAGCCGAATCGAAACGTCACCGTTTTGACAAAGCAGCTTGAATGAATGATGATCGAAATAGAGTGATTAGTTGATCGAATAAAACAAAAACAGTTACCTGAGATTACGGTGGCGGAGTTTACAGGAAGAAGAAGAAGAAGCGAAGGAGAATTTGAGGTGAGCGGTCCTGGAGTTGGAGGCGGAGCTGGAAATGCTAATCCCCTGGCTGACGAAGCAAGTGGTTAGCCTCACCGCCATCGATGATCACCGTCGCCGGAGCTCAGGTGGAGTGTGAAGCATGTAAGCCCCCAAGTCTAAGCAAGGTACTCGAATCTTCTCACTTGGCTTCTTGATTTGTTTGACCTCTTTTGTTTTTGTTAGTGAATAGAAAAATTGATTAATAAGAGAAATTAAGGAGGCTGGATGAGGTGTAGGATATGATGTGCACCAAAATGTGGGTTCAACGGCCTTATCTAAATTCCAATGGTCATGGGTTTGTGTACTATATAATATTACGTTTAAGCCCTCATGAATTACTGAAAATGTCCAATACTTTTCTTCTCAATCATTTTTCCTTGTTTTAGTGTTGTATATATTTATATATCTTAATTAGTGGAGACCTCACACAACTTTTATTCAATATTATTTCTTTTGTTTGAAAAGCAGGCACATAATTGATAATTAGTAAAGGGTAATAAAATTAAGAACATTAATTGGGTGTGAATTATTTGATCGAGCATGCACTACTCCTCAAAGGTTGTATAAAGCTTTGATTCCTTGAAGATCATCTTCCTTCAAACTAAGAGTCTGTCCCTCGGGGATGATCGGGTACATAGTAGCTCCCTCAAGTGAGCTATGTCCAAGTCCCAGAAGGTGCCCTATTTCATGCAAACCAACACTCTCCAAGTCATAGAAGCCTGGTTTAGCACCCACAGACCAACTCTCCTCTGCGTCGTAGTGGAGTCTTCCGACCGTCGGGTAGAAAGCATGAGCCAGTTCTCCACCAGGACCATTGAAAGGATACTGATCTCCATGATCTCTCTTCTCAAAACTAATCTTCAAATCTGCACTCTCGGCTTTATTAGTCTGGCTGAACTTGAAGTGAGTGTTCTTAGCCCATGTTGCGAAAGCTCGTGCGACAGGACCCTTGGCTTCGGATGGCGTACTCGGGAGATAACCATAAGTGAGACTGTATTTCGAGGGAGACCATTTTGGATTTCCATCTGGAAATGAGTACTCAACATTACTGGTATGAATTGAACCTGTAAAACAATTCAACATAAGTAATTAATGTATGCATGCTTTTTCTAACAATTGATACTCAAACTTTCTAGTAAGATAAATGCGTATACGGTGCTGGCGTTTGATCTTGGCTGATCGCATGGAGGAGGTGCCATTGATGATATCGGGCATACCACAACGAGGCATCATCATCTTTGATATGGTTAAGTCGTCCAAAGCTCCGGTGGACTTGAGGTGGAAATTGAGCTGGTAAGTCTTGACGGCTTCCTCCAAGAGCTCGTCGAAATCATCGTTGTCAGAATGGATGCGGTTCTTGTAGTTCAAGTAACCGAACTTGTGAAGGTACTTCTTGAGGTCATTGATGCCCTTGACCTTGTCACCTTTGTGACAACCCTTAAGATGCTCAAGGAATTCAAACGGAGACGAGTTTTTGCTAAGGGCTTCTTCTGCCGTTACATTAGGCAGGAAAGAAAAAACGGTGAGGAGGAGGAGGAGGGCGACTGTGAAAAGAGAAATATCGGATTTTGATGCCATTGCTCCAAGTTAAGAGTATACGCATGCGGCATGCATGCATGGATGTTGCAGAAGCCTCATATTCGCAATGGAATTTAAAGGCAATAGTAAGAGATGGTGTGATCAATTGAGTTTGCCTATAGAGTTGGTGTACGTCATGTATTATAGAGCTGTTGAGCTTAACAAGCAGAAAGAATATAAAATACATTCTCGCCAGAACATGTTTGAGCTTAACATTTGGCAACACTCATTATCAGTTAGGTTTCTTATATCAGTTTTGGGTTATAATTGTGTTAAAGCAGGCAATTTTGTAGACGAAATCAAGGAAAGCTGCAACAACCTATACGCAGAATAAAATTAGGCAAACTAAAAGATAAAATCAATATCTAGAAAAACAAACAAGAAAAGGCTAGTTATAGAAGGTCGATATCCCTATTTTGCTCGTGTATATTTGATCATTGATCACTCGGTAGCCTGGAAAGGTGTTTGATTAGAACTCCTACGAATCTTGAGCTTGCATGACCATTTGCAATTGTAAGACCTTGCTGTGTTTCCTTTGACCTGCATAGAAGCCACCACTTCAATACTGTAAAGGCCGATGGCACTCTCCCGATTAATTTCACATGAAATTCCTGGAAAGAAGCTTCCTGGTAACTAGGCTCCTGGCCTTTCAAAAGACTGTTGGGAACTTGATCCTGCTTCTCTTCCACTGGATCTGCTTACATTTGGCTAAGACGATTGGTAAAACATAGGAAACTAATAGCCCTCTGTGTAACTTCCATGTTTGGGTTTGAGGTTCAAAATGGGATATGTTCGTGATTCGTAGAGCACAATGAAATTAGTTGCTCATTATAATCAGATGCCTGTTCACAATCATAATCTAATGTTCTCTAATTCTTGTTATTTCTTGTTCTTCTCTAAGGAGTTATCTCTGTGTTTTTGTATCTACTTTCTATTGTGCTCTATAGATAATTACATATGCTAATCTATATGTACATAATTGTATGTTCATGGGGTATCAGGGTTCCTATTTTAACTGATATGACTAAAGATAAAGCATGAGCCTGAGTTGTATAGGAGGTATTAAACTTGAGCTGACTAGCATAATTTCTCATTTTTAAGTACTGCATGCTCTCTATATGCACATAGAAGGTGGGTGAAAAGGACACATAAAACTAGCAGTATGTAAAATGTGTCCTAGTTTTTGGGCTGTTCTAGCTCTGTAAAGGAGAAGGTAACTCTTTTGAACAAAAACGTTAGTTGTTTTACAAGCTTTAAACAACTTCGATTCAGTTTCTCGACACTGTTGAAAAACTCAAAATGTGCAGAATTGTTCAAGGCAGACAGCAGTAGGCTGTAGTTTCTCCAAGTGGATGCTGTTATCTGCTTACCGTGAACTCAAAGTCTGCACTGGTCTAAATTGATAGAATATGAATTTGACAGATATAGATATGATGAGAGGGACCTTGGACTTGGACTATGACCCGGCTGTTGATGAGAGGAACAAGAGAATATAGATTCACAGGGTGAATCGGATATCTTTACCTGTGTAAACTTAATAGGTACCTCGATTTAGAGGGTAAAGGTGCAACGGTGCAAGTACATTTTACTACAACAACTTTCTCTACACCGTAAAGAGAAGTAGATGTCAAATTGCAACACCTTGTATTTCTAATATCTGAAGCAACTGCATTGCAAGGATAATGATGCTGGCAGTTAATGTTGTTGTCGAAACCATTCTCGATTCTCCATGGTTATATATATCATTACTTCATTGATCAATACAGTTCAATTTACTTATCCAGGGGTATATATGTAATCTACTTCTTACTCTCTGGTGTTTCATTTGCCTATTGCTTCTGGGTTTTAGAGTTGTTGCTGAGAATCCGGCGGAAAAATCACTACTTTTAAACATGAGATTGCCAATTTCAGAGTCGCAATGATTTCGTGAAGTCTCAATTTTCACAACCTCAAGGTTCAATTCTCTGGCTTCTTTAATTTCTGTGACTGTTTGATATTGGGCTCTAGTTTCTGTTTGGTTTCGGTGGAAGATGGAATCTTTGGCTGAACCCATGAACTCAAAAGCATTAAAGACTCCTGTTTTATACTACCCATTAGCATTTAGTAATTTAGTGTTGACCAAGTACCATATACTGTTCTAATCACTTTTATTTTGATTGCTCTATAGTCTTGAGGTCGATTAGGTTGAAGATTCGGCATCGGGTGTGTTCTCTTATTTCTCGCTACTCTTGTTCTTCTCTGTTGAATGTTGATTGAGTTAGCAACTTAAGATGGTTGTGATTTGTGAACGAATCTTTTGTCCCAATTCCCCAATCCTTCCCAGTGAACTAGTTTTTGAAATTGCTTTTTCTCTTCTTTTGTGGAATGTAGGCCAAGTTCAATAGAGCTTTCCTGTCTACGAGACCTATGTTTTTTCCTTGCAACACTCCTTTTAGTACATATACTTCTGCTGAGATGCAGACTCCTTTTGTACATATGAATGCTCAAGGGAATGAATTGTGTTGCCAATTTAGTTTAATTGTCGAAAAGTTTTTATCTTTATAGTGAGAAAACGTGTAGATTATGATTGGGGATTTGTTACTTTTGTACTAGGTGGTCAGACATGAATACTCTCCGAATCGGACTCTGTAAAATGAATGGAACCACCAATTTCCTCAACAAACCTTCCTTCCCTTTGTGTTTCCGCTACCCGTTTTGTTCTGCTACCCAACCTGTTCAGCCTGTGTATGACCTCAGCACCTGCATAGCCTCATTGCAAGAATGTGCTCGCTCCAAGAGCCTCCGGAAAGGCAAGCAAATTCACGCCTATGTTTTCAGAAATGGCTTCCTTTGCTCCCCTCAGTCCATAACCAGCCTTATAAACATGTACTCCAAGTGCAATCAAATGGGTGATGCTGTCTCCACCTTTAACTATAAGTTCCATGATCACAATGTGTTTGCTTACAATGCAGTCATTTCTGGGTTCACTGCGAGTGGGTTGGCTAGCAATGCATTTGAGTTCTATAAGAGAATGCGGCTGTCAGGTGTTGTGCCAGATAAGTTTACATTTCCTTCTGCGATCAGAGCTTGTTGTAAAGTGCTGGAGGTTATGAAGATTCATTCGTTGGTGGTTAAACTTGGGTTAGAATTGGATCTATATGTTAGTAGTGCTTTGGTGAACACATATTTGAAATTCCTGTTGGTAGAGGAGGCACAGAAAGTATTTGAGGAGTTGCCTTATAGAGATGTTGTGCTTTGGAATGCAATGATTAATGGGTTTGCACAGATTGGACGTTTTGATGAGGCTTTGGTTGTCTTTAGGATAATGGGTGAGGAAGGGGTCATGCCCAGTAGATTTACAGTAACTGGGGTCCTACCGATCTTCACCATGATGGGATATTTTGACCATGGGAGAGCAATGCATGCATTTGCCTTGAAAATGGGGTATGATTCACATTTTGAGGTTTCAAATGCATTGATTAAAATGTATGGAAAATGCAACCTTACAGAAGATGTTTTGGAAATTTTTGAGATGATGATTGAGAAGGATCTATATTCTTGGAACTCAATTATAGCAGTGCATGAACAGTGCGGTTATCATGATGAAACTCTCAGGCTGTTCTACAGAATGTTAGGTTCCGGGATTCTACCTGATTGCGTGACCATCACAATAGTTGCTCCAGCTTTCTCTCATGTAGCAGCATTGAAGCGTGGTAGAGAAGTTCATGGTTATATCATTAAAAATGGGATAGGAAAGGGGGATTTTAATATGGAAGATGGTACTGATGTGCTAATGACCAATTCAATCATGGACATGTACGCAAAATGTGGGAGCATGAGAAATGCTTATATGGTTTTCGATAAGATGAGAAATAAGGATGTAACTTCATGGAACATCATGATCAGAGGTCTTGGCATGCACGGCAATGCTAAGGAGGCATTAGATATGTTCTCTCGCATGTGTGCAGCCCAGATTGAGGTTGATGCGGTAACACTGGTAGCGGTTCTGTCTACATGCTGCCTTGCAGGGTTAGTGAGTGAAGGGCGTGAATTATTGAGACAGATGAGGTCGAAATACGGTGTAATTCCAACCATTGAGCATTATACATGTGTGGTTGCCATGCTTGGTCGAGCTGGACATGTGGAGGAGGCATATGAAATGGTGCAAAACATGCCTGTTCAGACCAATCCTGTGGTGTGGAAAGTACTGTTAGCAGCATGTCGACTTCATAGGAATTCGGAAATTGCAAAAGTTGCCGCACATAAGCTTGTGGAGCTTGACCCAGGGCTCTCTGGTTGTTATGTGTTAACGTCCAATATTTTCGTAGATAATGGTCAATATGAAGAGGTATCAGAAGTTAATCTTACAATGACGCAAAATTTTAGCTGGACTGAGTTGAAGGATGGTGTGCATGCTTTTATCAATGGTGATAAGGCTCATCCTAAAGCCAACTTTTTTTATGCTCAACTGGACTCATTGACGGCTCAACTTCGTGAGCATGGATATGTGCCCCAGCTGTAGAACTTGGGTTTTATTGAACTCAGCATGGTAGTTCTCAATTGAAATTTGTTTTATTAAGACAGTTGATTTTTCAATAGATGCCGGCAATACGTAGGAATAGACGAAAATCACTTTCCTTGCATTGAATTTGGTACGAGGGTTGGCGTGTTACGATTCTATAGAGTTAGTTAAAAAGGCTATGTTTGGAATATTTTTTTTTGGGTGTTGTAGTGTAAGGTAGATTTCACATATTTATCTTTCTTTCTTTGTTATTTAGCAAATTACTTTTCTTTCCTTTAGTTATGAAATTAAATGATTTTTTTCGTTGTAGTTTATTCCTTGCATCTATTGTGTATGAGGTATATTTATGTTTGTATTTGTTGTCTAACCTGGAAGGGTTTGCAAATTTTTTTTGTGGTATGCTTTTGTATTTTACATTATGTAATGGTTAAAGGTTTTTAAATTTTCTTGATCTATCTTCATTAACTGATTGATTGCTTGGCCCCCTGTTTTCATTTGGCAATTTATGGCTCCAAATCTGCCTGCTTCAGTTTCCTCTCTTCTCGTCCTTCTTATTTATCAAGGAAGAAAAGGATTTTCGATTCCCAATCATGGCGTACATTTTCACAATTACTGTGGTAGTCATAAGTGTGACGTTGATCTTGTTTCGCCTGCTATATGTTTTGTACCGAACTGGCAAACCCCTCAAAACCAGAGGCTCAGCAGGCATAGCACCGCCACCCCTTAGTACACTCATTATATTAGGCTCAGGAGGTCACAGTGCGGAGATGCTCAACCTGTTATCTGTACTGCAAAAGGACAGATTTTCCCCCCAGGTTCTACACTGCGGCTGCTACTGACAATATGAGTTTCCAGAAAGCTCGCTTGCTAGAGGAGACTGAGTACAAGGTGGAAGAGATTTCACTATCACAGTTCATGCAGATCTATCGAAGTAGGAAAGTGGGCCAATCTTATGTAACCTCTGTTTTGACTACTTTGATTGCTATCGTTCATGCGCTTTGGCTAATGCTAAGAATCAGACCTCAAGTAGTAATATTCTTTTTTTCTCTACTCATTTCTATTTCGTTGCTTTTGGATATTGTCCTAAACCAACTATTTTATGATCCATTGGAATTGCAGATTCTATGCAACGGGCGTGTTCCACTTTGTGTTATTGCATTCTTATTTAAGGTTTGTGGGCATCTTTTAGATATTCTTTTTTTCTTTCGGCTGTTGTTCTTTGCATGTGATCAGTTCAGAATTTTGATTCTTGGTTGATATTATGCAGGTTGTGGGAATTAGATGGTCATCTGTGTTTTACGTTGAGAGTATAGCTAGAGTACAGAGGCTTTCCCTAAGTGGATTGCTTCTTTACAAGTTGCGCATAGCTGATCAGTTCTTTGTCCAATGGCCACAGCTGCAGAGGAAATATCCCCGAGCTCACTATGTTGGCTGTCTCATGTAATCGCTTTGATCGTTCCTAACCTCCAATACAATATAGTCAACATCCCACAAGTTTTTACTTTCTGTGAGTCATTCTACTTCAGACGTAGCTGATAACTCCGGAACTTCATACCGATGAAAATGTGCTATACCATCCACGAGAACTGGAGAACTATTCAACTGCTGTAACAGTTATTGTGCAATACTGATTCATATTAATTGTAATTTCACAGTGACGCCATTTTGAAATGTTAAAACTAGGCATTGGTGGCCTTAAAGGGTAAGGGATTAATTTCAGTCAAGTTCTCAGAACATTCAAAACGTACAAGGTAGGAGAAGAGAAACACTGAAATTATACTTTTATATACTTTGATAAACAAAGGAAGAAAATAGCTGGTGTATTTCCCTATTCTCTATATTCCTTCACTCAGCAGTTGGTCTCTTTCAGTAAAGGAATCATTGAAATTTCAGTTACAGGTTTGGTTTCAGGGTTGGAATTCAAATTGTCAAGATAGTGCTGATAGAGATATGAAGCAAATCCCCAGATTGCCAACACTGTTGCAATAATCTTTATCCCATCCATACTATCATTGAAGAATATTACTGCGAGAACTGGAACGAATGGCAAGCCTGAAACACATATAACATTTGAGAACAAGGAAGAAACCTCAAAAATCAGTCCTATTGCGCCAATATTGAAAGCTTGCCATGCTGCGGCTGTGCAAACCAATGTCACAAAGTAGAATAGCCTCCCAAGCTCAAACTCCTCCATCTCTCTCTTCAAACCCTTCATCTCTTTGCTCATAAAAAATCCAACAAGGGTAGCACAGGTTGCAACTATAGATTCAAAGATTATCATATCTAACACAGCAGTAAATGTATTTGATTTTAAAACTTTTTGGAAGGCTACCTGTGTCAGGGAAAACATCAAACCATAGCCAGCAGATGCACCAACGGTGCAAGTGATTCCGATTATGTACTTCTCTTTGGAAATTCCGACTGCATTCATGGAGCTGGCGTGAAACACAAGTAACATGGAGGAGATTGTGAGAAGGACTAGGGAGTTGACAATGTAAGGTGTGAACTTTTGTGAATTGAGGAAGAAGGAGAAGAAAGCGTTGAAGACCAACTGAGATGCACAAATGAGTGAAAATGTCGAAATTGGAAGGTACAAGAGGCCAATGGAATACAGCATGCTATCTGCTGCTAGTAGTACACCAAAAGAGAGATAGATCAATGCAAGAACTGATGAAGATGGCAGATTTACATTGCTTTCTGTAGTTATTTTTTTGGATGATGAGAGACAGTGGTAAGGAATTAGGATTGGAAACCCAATGAATTGCACTAGGGTTGCCATCCATATACTTTTCCCACTTTTGTTGTAGTACAGTCGTCCCAAGAGTATAGCTGCTGACTGGCCTAACAGAACGAAGAGTGTGTAGATGGCAATACGGAGCCACCACTTGAAGTTTCTGGACTGAGAAATTGCTGCTGGTTCAGCTTCTTGAACTGGTATGAGACATATTTGAATTACAAATAGGTGCAACTTTATCTATTTTAGTTTACCAATAAGTTCATCATTTTAAACATAATATAAGAAGATGTTTCAACTTTCAATGCTGATGATTGTAATTCTTTTAGGTTCCTCCAAATTTACTAGAGCACTACTGCCCAGTAAAAAGTTAATGACTTCTAAGCAAAAAACATAAGAACTTCATAGTCCTTTCTGATATGAAAAAATCAAATAGAATAATCAGACCTACAAAACATTTGTTCATTTTCTCGACTCACCTATGATGTGGAGCTGCAGATCTTGAGCCTTCCCCATGTCCGAGGTGAAGGATGAAGAATCTTGAAATGATAAAGCAGGGAGAGAGAGAGAGAGAGAGAGAGAGAGAGAGAGAGAGAGAGAGAGAGAATAGTCTTATGCCATATGAGATGTCTGAAAACTTTGCAGGTGATCATGAATATCCATTTTGATTGATTTGAGACTTGCATCATTTTAAACATGTACCAGAAAACATATGGGCATCACAATCAAACAGCTTTTGTCAACAAAGTTAAGATTTAAAACATGTTTGGTGCTCCTATAAGAACCATTCAAGTAGAAAATAATTTTCTTTAATCAGGAAAGGGGCATCCATTTGTCATAAGGACCTGTCAGCATGTAAAATAATGACTTCATAAATGTAAGTAAACCTCTGCAACTGTTCTTTTGCATAAAATTAGAATAAGTACATATACAGAAGGCTAATTTCTCAAGCCTTGATGTTTTCCAGAGGGAAATCTTTGCAGACTTTATCATTGGCATCTTTCTTCTCACTCTTGGACTTATGATCATCGAGGTAGTGCTGATAAACATATGAAACAAACCCCCAGATAGCCAAAATCAGGGACACTGCCTTTATCCCATCCATTTTTTCATGGAAGAAGATCACAGCAAGAACTGGAACAATAGGCAAACCCACAGCACTTATAGAATTCGAGAAGAGGGATGAGGCCTCAAATACCAACCCCACAACTCCCATCTGAAAGAGCTGCCAATTAATAGCTGTCCATGTTACATTCATAATATAGGACATCTTCCCTAACTGAAACCCCTCCATCTCATGCTTTATACCCTTCCAGTCTCCACTAGCAAAAAATCCCACCAAGATAATAGCGGTTGCAACAACTGATTGATACACTGTCATGTCCATGATCACTCTAAAATTTTCTTTTTTTATAACCTTTTCGAAGGCTATTTGTGTTAGAGAAAGTGTCAATGCATATCCAGCCGATGCCCCAACGGTGCAGATGAAGCCTATTATGTACTTTGACCTGGAAACTTTACTCAAGTCAGCACTGCTACCTTGAAGCACTAGGAGGCTGGATGAGACAGTCAGGATAAAAAGACAGTTGAAGATTAAAAATGTGAACTTCTGCTTGTTGAGAAAGTGGGAGAAAATCGCATTGAAGGCGAGTTGGGATGCTGAAATGAGGGAGAAAGTAGATACAGGAAGGTAAGATATTCCTAATGAATACAAGTAGTAGTCTGCTGCTATGAGGGTGCCAAGAGAGCCATAAACTGATGCAAGGACTAATGTAGACGGTGGCTTTGACTCGACTATACTATTTGTGGTTGGACTGTTTTTATTCCGTGATGGAATCCAATAGTATGGAAGGAGGATAGGAAAGCCACAAATTTGTACTAGTGTAGCGAGCCAGTTGCTTTTACCACCTTTGTCATAGTACTGTCTTCCCAAGAGTGTTGCAATTGCCTGCCCAGCAAGGACAAACACTGTGTAAATCGACATTCTAAGCCACCAGTTAAAACCTCTGTTAGGAACATCTTGTAGGGTGTTAGCTCCATTTGCTTCTTCTTGAACTGATAATACAAACATATATCAAAGGATCAGTAGTGGAATTCATGAATCATGATTTGATCATTATTTGTAACTGAAGTATCTGATCATAAGACAAAATGGGAAAACTCTTTAACCAAAACAATCTGACAGTATACATAAGGAGGCAATTACTAATCTTTTTCCTCCACTGGTGTTTTAATTTCACATCACACTCCTTGTATGGCTCGGAATTTGATAGTAGTAACAATAAATATGGGGTCTTTTAACTTCTCCTTAAAAAAAAAAAAAAAAAAACCATCTCCATCCGCCCATATGCAGGATCAAAAGAACAACCAGAAAAAAGCAGCAGTGTCTGAAGCCTAACAGTCGCTAATTAATAATAGATTCTAGAGTTACTGCAAACAGTGAAAACTAAAAGGCCAGTAACTAATTGAACTAGTTGACATACCCGTGATACTGAGGTGCCCTTCTTGAGCTTCTAGTTGTCCCATGTCAAAAGGTGATGATCAAACTTTCAAACAGAGATAGAGACAGAGAGCCTTATTTCAGTTACACTTGTACCTGTATGTGGGAGGTCATATGATATCTAGCACATAATAGAAGAAATAAGTCAGAGACTAGATGGAGATATGTACTCGTTCGAAACTTCTTTGATCTTCTTTGTGAGAGAAACACGTAGACTGTTTTAGGATATCGAGAACACAGATAGATAGAATTGGGTGAAAGTATATCATCTTTCATTCATGAACTAAACCTCTATTTATAGAGGACTAATTACAAGTACATGATTGAAACCTACATAGATTCCTATTACATCTCTAAAATCATAATCTAGTCGGAAATCTCCTTTTATTCTATTCTAATCCTAGTTTGACGAAGATTATGATTGACAAATCGCCACTTCTGTACTTGTGGGTCGTGTCCAACTACTCTATCCATAACCTGCAGCCTCATCAACATATGCTCCAAGTACAACCAAATATGTGATGCCATCTCTACGTTCAACTATAGGTTTCAAGTTCGCAATTATGTGTTTGCTGATTGCTGGAAGTCTATATATAGAAGAATGCGGAATCCATACAAGTTCACATTTCCATGACTGATCAGAGTTGGTTGTGGGATATTGGAAGTTATTAAGATTCATGTCTTGGTAGTGAAACTTAAGTTGCCTTTTTGGTGTATATGTTGGTAGTGATTTGGTGAATACATATTTGAAAGTTGAAATTCATTGCCTTCTGGGAATTGTGTTTTGAAATGCTATGTATAATTAATAGATTTGCACAGATTGGATGTTTTGATGAGGCTTTGGTTTTCTTTAGGATAATGGGGTACTGCCAATCTTCTCCATGATATATGGGAGATTTTGACAATGGCAGAGTAAGTTCATGGCTTTGTATTGTCAATGGGGTATGGCTCACATCTCGAGGTTTCAATTGCATTGATTGACATGCATGTAAAAATGCAAATTTACAGAAGGTGCATAATTTGATATTCTTTACATGATGATTGAGGAGGATGCTATTCTTGGAACTCAAGTATATATAGCAGTGCATGAACAGTGTAAGTATCATGATGAAATTAGGTGCTGGGATTCTGTAAATCGAATATTAGGTGCTGGGATTCTACCTGATATGGTGACCATCACTGATAGTTGTTCCATCCTGCTCTGATGAAGAAAGAGATTACAAAATGTGAATAAGGAAGATGTAAATGATGTGGTATACTGGTAATGACCCATGCAATCATGGACATTTACAGGATTCTAAAGTGAGTTTGTTGTTTGATGAGTGCAAAAGCACCTCTCAAAGATACCTTATATTTTCAAGATATATCGATGTAATACTCATATACAAGGGTTATCGAACACGAGGAGTTAGTGAGACTAAGTCTATGACACAACAAAACACAAAAGACGCGAATTCCAGAAAACTGGAATTCTCGACCTCTAGACACTACGAAAATTATAATTAAATATTTACTTAACCAATGAACACGAAATTTGAACACAAGACACTAGATACAGTGGCGGACTACCACGTAAATTTTGGTTTAAAACGGGATTGATTTGGTTGCCGAAATAATTCGGCCAAATAAAGTAAATAACAGAAAACAGTAAATTTCAGAAAAGTAAATATTGATGTAAATCAAATGTGATGGGAGTTAGGCACTTCTCTCCACCCTAGACATCCTACGACTCCCCAAACTAATTCCAATAACCATGGATGAATGTTCCCCATGCACGAGCTATGGTTAAGTCATCTTGCATATTACACTCTCTTACTTGGCATGAAAGAGGGAATGGTGTCCGCTCTTTCTTGATCCCTAATCAACCGACTCATACATATGGTGGTGTAAGCCTAGAGAACTAGAGTCATTAAGATTGAAGAATGTTTGAAGAACAACAAAGCTTCAAGAGCTACTATGGTGGGTGCTCTTACATCACCCAGGATTCATTCACACAGGAGCCTGTATTATCTCTATTGAACATGCAATGGTATGGTGGTCATGTACACATTCTAGATGCTAGATCCTATATCATGCAACTACGTTGATCACCATAGAAACATAAGATAGAAATCATCAATGGGATAATCAGTGAATAAAACTCATCCAAATAGTTATTAAAATCAACTGGGGTTCAAAATCGTAGCATATCTAGGGCTTCGATCAGCCCCTAACTATGGAGTTTAGCTACTCATAATCATAAGAATATAATAGCAAAACATGATGGAGAAGTTGATACAAACAGATGATGGAAACCCTAGATTCGGCAGCAGCTTCTCCTTGCGTTAACTCCCTGCTCCCAATCTGATTTTTCTCCTCCAGTGCGTGCCTCCCTTTCACGTGATGGCTCTAGGAGATTTAATCTCCTTTTCCTCATTGGTCCAACACCAAGCTGACAAGGAAACCCTAGCCCAAAACAAATCCAACTAATTAATCCCTTCAGCTTTTGGCTTCTTTTCCACAATCCAAATCAGTAATTAGTTGGGTCCAAGTCCACAAATTCGTCCATGATCATCACAATAAGACTTGGGCCTCCAAATACGCATTTCGGTCCACAGTCAGCATTTCCGAGCAGAATGACCTCTCTATAGTAAATCGGCCATAACTTCCTCTAGAAAATTCGGAATGATGTTCCGGAAGCGGCTACGGAAACTAGACATCCAGGGTTTTCCAAGCATGTAAAAATCATAATTTAATTCCTCCTGGTCCGTTCCCAGTCCTCTATCGAAGTTGACTGACCAGTAGCAGGCAGAATTCCCAAAATCAGCTTAATGTGCTCCTTTTGTCATAATTCTCCAAAAGACCTATAAAACAATAAAACATAGTTAAAATGCTCAATTCATAACAAGAATCTAAGTATAGCGAATACATTAAAGACCAAGAAAGTTGCATATTTATGCAACTATCATTGTTAACTTACGTGAACTTCGTGAATGTACACTCTAATTAGTGGCTCTGATGAATAGCATGTAAGAGGAACCAAATCACCTAATACAGCTTAAACATGATTTTATTCCCAAATTGTCCTTGACGTAAGGTAAACCATCATTTATAATCCTTTCATTATACGAAGCTGAGATCGTAGCAAGGAAGTGAATATTAATCTCCTCTTTGTTTTCTAATTTTTATCTTAAAGTTTGATTTCTTCTCCATGAAAGACTTGGTTTCGTCCATTACCCCTTCAATCCCTCAGTGACTGCTTACTCCTTTCCACCCATTCTACTGCTCTATGATTTGCTCATTAATTTCATTTGGAGATGATTATTTCTAATTGGTCTTGTATATAATTCTTGATTCATGGTTTAGTTCAACTGTTCGTGTAGTAATATATCCGTTAGGCATACATTAAGCAGCTATCGTCGCCATAATTCACTCATGCCTGATGAACTCGAGGCATCCTAAATATTTGGAGTAGGACATGAATGCCTCAAATTCTTGCAGGTGATCATGGAGATCCATTTTGATTGATTTGAAGCCTTGCAGCATTTTAAACAATTACTGGAAAACACAAAGGCATCACAATCAGACAGTTTCTGTCTAAAGCTAAAATTTAAAACATGGTTGATGCCCCTATAAAGAGCATTCAAGAAGAAAATAATGGACTTTTATCAGGACTGGGGAATCTATTTATCATAAGAATTATTCAACATGCATGTAGATTCTCAAGACCTCACTGATGTAAGTGAAATCTTTATAGCTCAGTCTTTTACATAACTATCTAATTCATATATAGAAGGCTGATTGTTCAACCATTAATGTTTTCCAGTGGGGAAGCTTTAGAAACTCCATCATTGGAAGCTATCTTGTCACGCTTGGACTTGCGATCATCGAGGTAGTGCTGATAAACATATGAAATGAATCCCCAAATAGCCAAAACCATGGACATTGCCTTTATCCCATCCATTTTGTCATGAAAGAAGATAACAGCTACAACTGGAACAATAGGCAAGCCCACAGCACTTATAGAATTTGAGAAGAGGGACGACGCCTCAAACACTAACCCCACCATTCCAATCGTAAAGAGTTGCCACACTATAGCTGTCCATGTTAAATTCATAACATAGGACACCTTCCCTAACTCAAATCCCTCCATCTCATACTTTATACCCTTCCAGTCTCCACTAGCAAAGAATCCCACCAAGATAATAGTGGATGAAACGACTGATGGATACATTATCATATCCATGATCACTCTAAAAGTCTCCTTTCTTATAACCTTTGTGAAGATTAGCTGCGTGAGAGAAAGTTGTAATGCATATCCAGCTGATGCCCCAAGAGTGCAGATGAAGCCTATTATGTACTTTGGCCTGGAAACTTTACTCGAGTCAGCAGAGTCATCGCCTTGAAGCACTAGGAGGCTGGATGAGATAGTGAGGACAACAAGAGAGTTGACAATGTAAGGAGTGAACTTCTGTGAGTTGAGGAAGAAGGAGAAGAGTGCATTGAACGCGAGTTGGGATGCGCAAATGAGGGAGTAAGTAGATACAGGAATGTAAGATAGTCCTACGGAATACAAGTAGCAGTCTGCTGCTATGAGGGTGCCAAGAGAGGCATAAACGGATATAAGGACTAGTGTCGATGGCGGCTTTGACTCGAAAGCTGTAGTAGTACTATTTGTAGTTGGACAGTTTTTGTCTAATGCAGCTGGAAGGAGATAAATGGGAAGGAGGATGGGAAATCCACAAAGTTGTACTAGTGTCGCAAGCCAGTTACTTTTTCCACCTTTCTCATAGTACTGTCTTCCCAAGAGTGTTGCAATTGCTTGACCAGCAAGGACAAGGACTGTGTAAATCGACATTCTAAGCCACCAGTGGAAACCTCTACGATGAGACAGCTGGTTAGGAACAGAAGGTAGGGATTTTGCTTCATTTGCTTCATTGGTTTCTGCTTGAACTGATATTACAAACAAATATATAATTATAATGATCAGTAGTGAAACTCATGATATGATCATATTTCGCAAGAAAAGATATCAATAGAGCTTTTTTCGTAACTGAAGTATCTGATCAAAGCAAAAAAGGGGAAATCTTTAGACCATAAAACCCTGTGAGTATATGCAAGTAGGCAATTACTGATATTTTACCTCAGTGGCGTTTTCACTATACCATGCCAGCTATACATAGCAGTGGTAGCACACATCTTGTACGGCTTCAGAAACAATTTTAATTTAATTTGATTATAGTAATAATAAAGCTGGAATCTTTCACACCACTTATTAATCCACCCCTAAATTTTGAGACTATCATATGCAGAATCCAAAAGATCAATCAGCAGAGAAAGCAGCAGTTTCCAAAGCTAGTAATAGTAATAGTAGTTGATTGCTCTAGAATTGCTGCGCTCAAAGAAAACTAAAAGGGCAGTAAGTAAATGAACTAGTTGACATACCCATGATGCTCAGCTGCAGTTCTTGAGCTTCTACTTCTCCCATGTCAAAAGGTGAAGAACAAACTCTGAGAGAGAGAGAGAGAGAGAGAGAGAGAGATCCTTATGTCAATAACACATGAAATTCGTTCATGTACATGTGGGAGGTCGTATGATCTAGGACGGAATTGAAAAAAAAAAAAAAAACTTAGAAAACAATGGAACGAGTGATTGGAGTGTATTGTTTTCTGAGTCTACTATGGCTGCTATGTTTCAAAGTCTCAGCTAAAGTGGCAGCAACATTTAATATGGCAAACCACTCAAGAATGAGACTATGAAATTTGAGCTTCACCTTTTGTTTGATATGAGATTCAACCTCTTGGGAGTCGGCTGGTGCTAGCTAGTAGATAGAGATAGCCATTGCCCTCATTGTCTGGGGAAGGGCCATATCGGTGTCAGTGTTGACATGCAATCATTTATATACGTGTGGGACATCGGAAGCCAATGACAAAGTTGGTCATAAACCTTTCTAATACTCCAACTTACTAATTACCTATTCGTTTAGTGATATTTACTAATATACTTTTCACCCTTCTATATTGATTGAGATTATAGGAGATTATTCGAAAAGTTCTTTGATTATTTGATTTATATGCCATGGGAAGTGTGAGATAACAAATTGGAAGATATATATCTGAATACGCAACAGAATATATGGTGGCATGAAGAGCATGCAACAACAAATTAGTACAATCGTTGTTACGATCTTCCTACATCACAAAACATACCAGTACGTTTTGAATTCCTTGCAAGAATTTAGAACCAACTGGCAATATAAGAATGTGGACATGTCAACTATATATACATGCATAAAAGAAACTAATCAGAAGAAGAAATGGCTACACTAGGAAGTGATAGACTCATCAGCTGCAACGATACATGCGGCTGCCCTGCTCCATGTCCTGGCGGCATGTCTTGCAGGTGCGCGAACAGGACGTACTCTGCGACCTATTCCGACCACAAGAAATGCTCATGTGGGGCGCATTGTGGCTGAACCCGTGCACTTGTGCTAGCAAAGTTATCACCACTGGGGTTAGCAAGGCCTACTGCAAGTGTGGCGACGCTTGCGACGTTCTGTCACTTCTGTGTTTCATGCGCTGCTTATAGAAGCTCAATAGTATCTTCACTGGTGGGATATGAATTGTGAAGTATCATGTAATTAAGACTTCACCTGGTCTATGTTTTGAAATAAAATACCATCCAGTGTTTTTCTAAGCAGTGAAACACAGACCAGGTGTTTGAGGTGAAGTCTTTATTACTCTCAAAGGCCTACACGAACCTGGGCTGTGAATTCCGAGCACATTCTGCGGTTCAAAGATCATTTTCATGGCTTTTGAGAGTAGTAAACGGAAGACAGGAGAAACTACGGTTCTATCCCAAAGTGTAAATCCATGAAAAGGCTATGGCAGTTAGAAAGTATTCAACGACAAATTAATCATCGGCATAGATGCCTTTAGGTTATGACTCCCTTACAAAGGTTCAAAACTGATTGCACTACTTCAACTATTTCCTTGCATTGATTCATTGAATATGAACTTGTTTTATAACGGCAAATGAATCTATGTCACAGATAACTACATTTTTCTTCAAAGATTTAGCAAAACTGGGGTGTAAAGAAAAAAAGAACATGCACAACAATCCGCAATTCCAAAAGAATTTTCCTATTGCTTCCTGCTTCCTTCCCCCATCTAAACTTCTGGAGGGGAACCCTAACGGTATTCAGCTTTCACACAGCAATAGAGTGCCTTACTGCTTGAAAACTGTTGGAACCACATTTTTCAGTCTATAGTTGCAACTGTCACTCCCAACTCCCTTATTCAATTCTTTCTATATCTGCACATCCAACAGGAAGCATCTGTATAACCCTCGTTTGGGTCTTCATTTGTTAAGCCTGCAACAGCAAGAACTGGTCACCAAATGTAAATCTATGAATATTAGACTGAGAATACATCAGACAGGTACTTACTGGTCAATGAGATATCTGAACAATAATGAATGACATGAAGTATAAAGAAGTAAAAATGGCTGCCCCAGCAAGAAAATTATGAAGCAGCCTTTGGTTGTCTTTTGTGGGTACAAAGACTGTCTTGAGCGTATTCGTTAACTCAAAAAGCCTATGAGATACCTGAGAACCAATCAACAGAACAGCAGATGGTGAGAAATAGTAGCCAGTATTTAATTGAAAAGTTTAATGGTTAACTACGATTCTCTTACCAAAACATAGATGGCAGTTGTTAGCATGAAGTTGAGCATCGGATAGTTTGGAATGAGTGAGAGAAGCCACTTAGGTTGTCCGTTAGGTGTGTTTGATCTGTACATGAATAGAGGAATATTTTTATTTCATTGTCCAAGTATTAGCACAAAAGAAAGGCATTAGCATAGACTAGATGCATCAAAGTGAGTATGAAATGTTGGACTTGGTGACTAAAGGGTTCAATTAAAAGAAATAAATAGATCGAGTGCTGCATAGGGCATACCTCAACCAAATGTGGAACTGTGAAATATAGGTCTCCAGAGTAATCTTGCCAAGCCACCTGGTAATACAGAGTGCAATTACACAGGAGCAAAATCTCGCATATCAAGAAAATTATCCCCGACTGCCAAGGATAATGTGATTAAGGGTAGACTATTTTAATATTCAGGTAAAAGTACGTACGCAAAGAGAGTCAAAGAATAGTTCCTCAGCTGCTGAGTAAAGTTCCGCAGGCATATATAAACTCTGTAATCACATTAATCATGGGTGACAGTAAGCCATCTCAGTAAATCCCAGGGAAGGCATTCCCTAATAAATTGAAAAAGAAAAAAGAAGTTGTATAACACGCACGTTATGGGAATCCATGATGTGTATGGATGCAACTTGTTGTATGAAACCTTTTCCAACTTGTAAATATACTCGTACCACAGATAACCAACCTGAAAAGGAAAAACGAGCATGATAAACATGAATTTGTAGCATATGGAAACAAGTACAATTATATATGAGCAGATAAATGGATGCCGCACAACTTACAAATAAAGAGATGGAAACTATTGCTGCTTTAATTGAGACTCTCCTTTTGGTATCAGCTTCCTCCAATTTGTCCATCCATTTTTCAACCTAAGGTATTACATTTCAAACACAAAACAGTTAGAATATCAACAGAGCAAAAAGCAATCAGAGGCATTAAAATTTAAGGCATTACAGTAGGATGATAATACGCATATATCATTCCAATAATCCATATGTAGCGATCCAGTCCAGATCTAAAATGCCATTCATGCAGCCGAGGGAGATCTGGTTTTGCAGGATCAGTATACCCTGGAATAGAGAGAAGTACAAATAAACACAATAAGTTTTCAGTCACATATGAACCAGTTGAAGAGTATTAAACCAACATTTTTTCACTTCTCTGTATAAGGAATCTCAAATCAACACAAGACCCATTTATGAAACTCAAAAGACAGGCTAAACTTTTCAAAGTGACATGATTTATAAAGGAATTAATTAAAAATAAGAACACATAGAAATATTAGGAAAAAATTATCCAGAGTTGGCGTCACAATATAAAACAAATAGAATAAAATTTAGATTCCAGAATGAATGTAACTAAATTTCTCCCAAGTCGGTCCAGATTCGGATTAACCAGAAAGAAAGTTGCTCAATTTCATAACAGTAACTGAGACATAAAAATAAATAAACAACCCGAGATCTGATATGCACTTACCCAATATGAAAGTGAATGGACCCCAAACTATGTCAAAAACCCCAGGAATTTCCCAAATCAAGATAACCACAAGAAAGCATGCAAGAATCTTCATAGCCATTACTGATTTGATCTCATTGTACTTGCTAAAGATACCAAGGGCTCCATACACCATAAGAGTGAAAAGGGTGTGCATTGGACAGATATAGTACAGCATATAGTCATTGTTGAGAACAATACAGCAAAACGCCACAAAAAAATTCAGCCGCCACATCATCTGCATTGTAAAATACAAGCAACTCAGCTTATTACTATATTACTCTCTGATGAAATTTAAGAAACGATGATACTATCCAAATCTAAATTACCTGAGCAAACCGAGCAAGGCTAAAATCCTTTCTAATATAGTAATAGGAAAAGTTTCCAAATCCAGTCATCCAAACATATGCAGCAATAAACATACGTATTGCATTGTATATCTCGCTTGCAGCAAAGTAATGGTACAATAGAAATAAGACCTGCCACATAAAAAAATAATATTAAATGTAATTCTAATAAACAATGATGTAGTTAGACGACTGAGGAGCTATACATGTAAACATCTAAAATAATGTACTTCCAGTTCAAACCTGATTAACTCCAAAGGGATAAAAAGACAAATCTTATGTGCATGTTTTACTTATTAATCTACAGCCTCATGAAGTTCAAGCAGCACAATAAAGCCAAAGGATGACATATGATTGTTCCAACCAGATGAACATTGATGATACACAAATTCAAAATATCCAAAAGAAATCTCAATGGCAGGTGATCACCTAGAGTAGAAGTAACTTATGACAAAATTCAATTCTTTCCCAAACCAAAACCCGCAAGGCTAAAAGGAATGGAGTACTTGCCTGCATCCATCCTTTCCATTCCTCGGTTTGATGCCGATTTAGGTAAAGTATGGATTTTCCAGAGAATGCCGATTTTTCAGTGTGTTTCTTCAAAGATGTCATTGCTGAAACTATGACGAGGAGAAGGCATAGAAAGATGAAGAGATCCCTATTGTAGTTCTGTGCAAATCAAAGAAGCAATAAATCAATATTTACAGAGTAAACATTTAGCTTATTGCGCTCATGAACATACACTCAGGTGAGTGAAAGCAGGACCTTCTATTTTAATCCACTAGTGACAATAGTAACACCGTCAGTCATTAAATGAAAATAGTAGATTATATTTTATACAATACTCACTAGATGAAATAATTAGTTCTTTTAGAAACAGGCAAGACATTTTAAAGATAGGATCATACTATATTACCCTAGTATCATTTTGTAACCAGATGTGAAGTGATGTGCATGTTTGACATTCAAAAAAAAAGGAAAACATATAAAAGATAATAGATCATACATTTAATAGAATCATACACAATAATATGATGAAAGTGGCACTTCCATGCTTATTCTCACAAAAATGAAAAAGAATCACCAGTGATTTAAGAATAGATCAGATAGCCATAGAAATTGTACCTTTGTGGAATCCCCCAGTACATCTGTGCGGTCACATATGTAGAAATAAAACAGAATTGCTCCAAGCTCAGACCTAAAATTAAAGTTCAGTATGATATAAGAAAAATTATATAGCATAGTTCTTCCCTGAGAAGATGAGTTTTACACTAAATACTCACATCACTCTTAGAGTTAGTCGGTGTTCCAGTAGAAAAGCGTCATCCATGGTCAGAAACCTGGAAATGAGAAGCACAACGTAAGAAAGGCCTGCAAGTAAATGAACATGAAATTCCAATGAGGAAGGTGCATATCATGGTCAGAACCTCATTAAGTTCAGTTTAATGGATGAACTATTAAACTTTACAGATGCTGATCTCGAAAGACCTCCTTCCAGCAAAACAGCCCGATCATCTTCCTTGTTAGTCTCCTCTCCTAACTCAACCAGATTGCTATCTGAATGACTAGACAATAGAAGAGAAACACTTGTTCAGCATCAGAACATATTGGTCAGGAAAAATAGAATCATGTTTTCTCAAATCCTTGTTATCTAATTTTTTATTAAACATCGTCTAAAGTACTTTGGCTACTCATTTACATATCGGCAAAGTTTCAATTCTGAAAGCATGAATATTACTGCATAGTTGCTATTATGATCTAGTATTAACAAAATATAAAAACAAATAGGATGGGTTTATGTGACTCCAACAAAACTATAACTAAATCATTGTGTATCCCATCATAGGGGCCATAATAACTGCACATGAGGCCTGAGTGAGCTACTTTTGATTGAAATAGGCAGGAAAAAATGTACGATACTGAGCATTGAGAAGAAAGATTATTGTCCTTGTCATCTCAAGTTGACCTATACTATGGTTAATTAGAGAAGCCACAGTCTTGCATCAGCTAAGACAAGTAAAGACAGCCTAAATGCTTTCCTCTATCTTATATATCCATCAAGGTACTAAGCAACATGAATTAAATGCCAATAGAATTGAAGTGAGTTCACGTCAAATATCATCGTTTTAAGGCAAAAAACTTACGATTTAGGAACCGATGAAGATTTTTTATATTCCAGGTACTCTGCATATATCCATGTGACAAAAACCGGGATGATTCCAAGCAAAAAGGACACCTGGGACATGATATCAAAGCTTTAGCAAACGTTCTAGAATCAATTTATGGACAAGAACAACGAAAATTGAAAATGGGAACGTGATGCAGCATGCGGTTCAATATCACATGTGGAGATGTTCTGTAGAAAAAAGGGCATGAGGACAGCAATCATGATGAAACTTTAAATTACATTAAATCTCTTAGCTCCTCCCTCACCAAGACAGAAGATTTAGCTCTCTTTTGTTACAGGTTATTGCATAGTCAAAGAATCTATCCATCTAGACAAACTAAGTCGCGAAAAGCAACTCATGATTCATAGCCAACGTAAAAACACACACAAACTCCTACACTAGAGCTTTAGTGGGGATCTATACCACTAAAATCGACACCGGAATGAATAGAACTGTCTCTATAACCTTGTAAAACCCCCAACGCAGTAATCCAGTAACCCCTAGTCGACTACAAACAACAATGCACTACCAAACAACCCAATTTTCATCGGATCAAAACCTCGAAAAGTCGAAAACAAACCAAAACTTGCTCACAGCTCAAACAAACCAGTATTCCACACACATTCCGAGATCCTCATCAAAATTCCACAACCAAAAACTGAAACAAACCAAATGAAGCATCTTCAGAATTCAAATTCAACACTACCTGCCCAGCAGTAACCGGCCCAGCGTCCACCATCCTCGATCCGGCTCCGACCTGCACAAAACCCGACCCGAAAATGAGCCCCAAACCCAGTCCAATTGCACAATTCAAAACCCTAGATCGAGCACCATAGAGAGAGAGAGAGAGAGAGAGAGAGAGTTACCAAGTAGTGGGAGAGTTCAGAGAGAGAGTAGGCTATGTGGCATTGGGGGAGAGGAGAAGCATAAATACGAAAACCCTAGCTGAAAATGGAAGAAGAAGAAGAGTAAAACGCCGTCGTATTGAATGAAGTCTCTGTTGCTTGAAGAATGGGTCAAGTAGCGTCGGAAGGTACGTCCTTCTCTTTTTCTCTCTTTCAGCGGTTGTTGATGGTGGAGTGGTTGCCGTTTTGTTTTCCAAGAGAATGACCGCCCCGTTTTTTTTTATTTTTTTAATTAATCAATTTCATTCTGTTTATTACTAGATTAGTTACTAAATGCATGGTCACTAGTCTTCGTTGACTTCCAATTTTGGCGGAAAATTACAGAAAAGCGCCAAAGTGAATGTATTCGCTATTTTTGGAAAGTATTTGAAAAAGGAAAAACAATTTTTGTGTATAATCTATTAGATGTAATGTAAGAAAGGCGAGAAGATTAGTACGTACTTATCAAATCATTTAATGAATGTGATATGATTTTAGTCGATGATTTACTTTAAAAATTATTACACGTTTCGTTTAATACGTTCTGAATTAGAAAAGAAAAATTCCGTTTGGAAAAGGAAATTGATCCAACTTTCATGGTCCTTCTCAACAAGTACATAAACTCACTCAGGTATAGACGATCTATTAATTTGTGAACTCATATACAAATGAAAAAGGCAAACCCATAAGCAATCTTCTTAGAGCATCTGCACCGGCGAGCAAGATGCCGAGCAAGAGCACGAGCAGCTGGTGGGGCCGGCCAAGGTGCTCGAGCAAGGTGCTCAAACAGCACGCACCGGGGTCGAAAACGGCGAGCAAGTGGTGGAGCAGTCAACGAGTCAAACTGCTCGAGCGAAGGCTCGAGCAAACTTTGCTCCGATGCTTGCTCGAGCAGCTGGTGGGGCCGGGCTCCGTTTTCTTTGGCTTTTCGGACGTTGGAGAGGCACAAAAGCTCGTGGCCGGCACGTTCGAGCACTAGCACGAACCGGAGGTGAAGCCGAGCGCCGCACTCGACGGTGGCCGTGACTCCCGAGATTTGCCGCACCTCCCACATCAAGAAAATGCGCCTGAGACCGGTCCCAAATGAAGGAGCACTTTGAGCCCATCATTTTGGTGGGTGGCACGTCGGCTGGAGTGGCCGGACGGCGGCGAACGGAAGCCGGAAAGTTTCGGGTGGAAAACGGCGGGAAAAATGGGGAAGACGATGAACAGTTCCGTTTTTTAAACGGGCCAATGTCAGGCTGCCACGTGGCAGTCTGACCGGTCAAAAATTTAAAAATGGGCAAATCAATCTGGGCCTTCCATTTCAATCTGAAATTTTGATCCAACGGTTAGAATTCAAAGGCAACGGCTACAATTTGATCATAACGGAAATATTCCCAAAAAATAGTAAAAAAATCCCAAAAATTTCAAAACTCTCCCAAAAATTTGCTTATAAATACTACTTCAATTTTTAATCAACTCACACTAATTTGTTCGAGAAATAAAAAATTTATTTATTAAGATGAAATAGAAATACATATTAAAATTAACACACTTACTTAAATTGAACACAAGCTTAATAATTAAACTCAAACGGATTCAAAAGCACATAATAACCCAAAAGGAAAACCTACCCCAACATAACAAATATCGTGGGCCTCTGTCAGCGCCACCAGATGACTAGTTCAAGGCATATACTAACGTGTCAATTATCTATTAATCGGAAATCTTATCGAAAATCTTGGATAATATCGAGTCGATAATGATACGTGACACATTATTATTGGTGGTTAATCTATCCGGTAAAAAAAATTTAATCATTTCACAATAAGACAAAACTGAGTTGCTCAAGCAAATGGTTAATGGGTGTGTGAAAAAATCGATTTGGGTGGAGCAAAATTTGATTTCCATTTGCTTGAGCAAAATTTGCTCCTGGGCCCACCAGGTGCTTGAGCAAGACCATTTCATGGGTGCGGATGCTCTTAATTCGATTCATAAACTCATATATGAGCCCTTTTCATGTGTATACATGTGAGATAGTAAAGCAGAGACGTCAACATACACCGGATCATCTGGATTGAGATTCTAAGAGTGCCATGCACGACTACAAATTCATATTAAGAATGGCGCCAATCATTCATGGTTGGTCAAATTATAAACAGTTTAAGTAGCTGATGATCATTCTGTTAACTATCATATGAATTATGCATATAATTTATAGTTGTTATTAGGTCAAAGAAAAGGACCAATATTTGAATTAATTCTAGAGTAAGAACGAAGCAGAATATAGCAGATAGAGTAATGTCTTTGGTAGAACCGACCAAGTAGCAGTGCTTAATTATGAAGGAACTACCCACCTAAGTACCTAACTGTTTATTGTTGCTTAAGCTTCAATTCCTTCCTATGTTTCCTAGCTAGCAAGCTGCATGGGATTGGATGACTATATTAATCAAAGCTTCCTACGTACATCTGATATTATATCATGATTTAAGTAATCTTATCTTCATTTGCCTAATATTATCTTCGGCATTGAATTTATCTATATGTTAAGTCAATAATTACCTAATAATTATTGTCTTATTATTTTTTTTTTTTATATATTTTCGTATTTTATCTATTTCTTATTACGTTTCTTATTCATGCTAGGAAATGGAGTTAAGAATGGGAAACAAGTCAAAAAGTTGCATCTAGCACATATTGAAGAAACCGGGTGAAGAATTGAAGCCAAATTAGCAAAACCGAAAATTTCACTAAAAGACAAATCAATAGGCAGAACTCCGGTCAAAATCCGGCGGTCGGAATAACCAGATGGCTGATATTCAACAAGTGAATGAGCATTAGAGGGAAGAAGACTTGTTGATTCAAATTCAAATGAGAAAAAGACAAGTGAAAGGGACATCTTTGGCTTTGTCTCTTTGATGTTGACATTGTCCCCTTGTCCTTATGGCCAAATATCAAGAGTGCCCTTGCCTTTTCCTTCTCCACAAAAATATATTTGAGATTTTTGGTCATTTAATAAAGACTATATCCACAATTTGTGCTTCCCTCTTTGTCCACCACATGTAGCCCTTCATTTTCTTGCATCTACACCATTCATTCATCACTTTAGACCTATTTATACCTCTCTCTCTCTCTTTTTGGACGAATTTACTCTTCATCTCTCTCATTTTGCAAGCTTGTAATTTTAGTTTTGGTGTAAGAAGGAGTTGTGATAACTTGGGGGTTTCACCAAAGCCACACCCACTTCACTTCTCTTCATCCTCTACTCCTATATTATACTAGAAGCTTATTTCTTCAAGATTGTGTGGATTAGCATGGTGTTAATGGTGCTCTTCCCATCTTAGAACCCATTAATACCATTCTTGGAAGCACTTTCTCACCATTTTCTTTCTTCTCTCACTCTTATTCGTCCTCAAACCTTGTTCTTTATTCATATTAGATTGTGTGGATTGTGTATGGTGGTGATGGAGTTTCTTTTTTTGTTAGAACCCATTAGTACCATACATAGAAGCACTCTCTTCTCTTACATCTTTGTGGGTAGTAGGGTACGTAGAGGTAAGGTTTGGTATCTTGATACCAAACTTTTGGTAATCTTCCTCTTTCTCCTTGCTCTTCTTCCCTTTTTACTTTGATGTATTTCAAGTTCATGACTTTGTTGTATGTAATGAGTAGTGAGTAGTTGGATTTGAGGCTAGGGGCAGCCAAACTTGTGCATACAATGTAATTTTCCTTTAAGTTTGATGTTGATGCATGTTTGAATCTACTATATCATGAATTAGTACATTCTTCTATAGTTTTATCTGTATGGCCATAATGTCCCAAATCGTAGGCGGAACATACACGAATCGAGATTCCGTGTTAGGGAATGCGGAAGAATAAACTGTAGAATGGAATCGGAAATAAACTCACAACCACAAGCGGAAATAAAATGATAGAGAACACCGGAAATTAACGTGGTTCGGCAAAATGCCTACGTCCACGGGACAACAATAACAAAGAACTTCCACTATACGAATATAGGTTACACCGAGAGAAACACTACTTCAAGACACACACTCGAAGGGATACACTCTCACACTCACACACTCACTTTGTTTTGCTACACACACAAACTCTCTACTTGGAGTTTTTCTCTCTATCTCACTCTTGATAATCACACAAGTTGATATAACTCTCTCCGGTTTGCTTCTTTCTATCTCTATTTTGCTTCAAAGCAACATGCCTTTATATAGGCAAATGATCAAAGTTACGTAGTGCATGGCAAGAAGCAAAGTCATGCTTCTCCTTGATTCATGCACAATGTTTCCATGCTCCATAAGTGCTTCTCCATTCATATGTCAAAGAAAATGGCTGCCACCCACAAGCCTATATACCTAGGCTTCTCTTGCATTTCAACATTTGCTGCATCAAGCTAGCTGCCTCACATTGGATTGATGGGCATGAGGCAATGAATTTTTCTCCTCCAAATAAGGAGGGATGTTTTTACCCCATCAATCTCCCCCTCCCGAATTAGTTGGAGGGATGCGTCATTCCCGACGCATTTCTGCAAAACTCGAACTTCTCTTTTGGTAGAGACTTCGTCATCATATCCGAACTATTATCATCTGTGTGAATCTTCTTTAGCAGTATTTCCTTAGCTTCCAGCACATCTCGTATCCAGTGATACCTCACATCAATGTGCTTCGACCTCGAGTGAAAACTCGAATTCTTGCTCAAGTGAATGGCGCTCTGACTGTCACAATGCAGAGCAAACTCTTGTTGCATATGACCCAATTCCATTAGGAATCTCTTCAACCACAAAATATCTTTGCACGCTTCCGTAGCTGCAATGTATTCTGCTTCTGTAGTTGACAAAGCGACACATTTTTGTAGCTTTGATTGCCACGAGACAGCTCCCCCTGAAAACGTAATCAGGTATCCAGATGTTGACTTCCTCGTGTCAATATCACCAGCCATATCTGCATCTGTGTAGCCAACTAGCTCAGACTTGCCACTTCCAAAGCATAACCTCATCTTGGAAGTTCCCCGCAAGTATCTCAAAATCCACTTAACAGCATTCCAGTGCTCTTTGTCTGGATTAGATAAGAATCTACTAACAACACCAACTGCATGTGTTATGTCTGGTCTGGTACAAACCATCGCGTACATCAAACTTCCTACTGCTGAGGCATATGGCACTGTTGCCATATATTCTTCCTCCGTCTGATTTGTAGGACTCTGCTTTGAGCTGAGCTTCATGTGACTGGCAAGTGGAGTAGCAACTGGTTTTGCATTCTCCATGTGGAACCGCTCTAGTACCTTCTCGATGTACTTTTCTTGTGATAACCACAATTTCTTGTTCCCTCGATCACGTGCAATATCCATGCCCAAAATCCGCTTTGCTGATCCCAAATCCTTCATATCAAAGGACTCTGATAAACTTGTCTTTAACTGTTGGATCATAGCAATATTTTTGCCGACAATCAACATATCATCTACATAGAGTAGTAAGATGATAAAATTACCTCCAGCGGATTGTTGAATATACACACACGGATCAGCTGACGTTCGCTTGCACCCATGACTCACCATAAATGAGTCAAACTTCTTGTACCACTGTCTTGGTGCTTGCTTCAATCCGTACAGGCTTTTCTTCAACTTGCAAACCATATGCTCCTCTCCGTTGACTTCAAAGCCTTCTGGTTGTTCCATGTATATTTCTTCTTCTAAATCACCGTGAAGAAATGCAGTCTTCACGTCCATCTGCTCCACCTCAAGATCCATGCTCACAGCCATGCCCAAAATGACTCTAATCGAAGTCATCTTGACAACAGGTGAGAAAATCTCATCAAAATCGATTCCTTGTTTTTGGCTGAATCCTTTGACAACTAAGCGAGCCTTGTACTTTGTCAGCTTTTCATTCTCGTCTCGCTTTAACTTGAACACCCACTTGTTCTTAAGTGCTTTTCGGCCTTTAGGAAGCTCCACCAACTCGTAGGTGTCGTTCTTCAGTAAAGACTCCATCTCAGACTCCATGGCTAGCCTCCATTTGCCGTGGTCTTGATGAATCTTTACTTCCTGGTAACTTTCAGGCTCTCCGTCATTGGTCAAAAGGATGTAGTTTGCATAAGGATCATCTCCATCATTAGTCACCAAATTATATTGTGACGATGAATATTTGGTGGATGGTATCGGCCTCCTGGTGCTTCTGCGTATTGGTGTTTGATTATCCACAGGCTGCTCCCCCTGATCAAGCTCCCCCTCATCTTCGACTTCAGCATCGATAATGTCAGGTACATCTTCGATTCTATCACTTTGCAACCCAACGTTGGATTCATGTTGCAATGGTGAATCATAAATGCGGCTGGCTATTGCTGCATTTCTCGGTAGTACCTCATTGTCGAAATCTGCAATAGATTGGTCTTCATGAAACACCACATCTCTGCTCCTTATGAATTTCTTTGTCTTTGGATTCCACAACCGGTAACCAAATTCTTCATCGCCATAGCCAACAAATATGCATGGCGTCGCCTTGTCATCCAGCTTTGTTCTCTGCTCCTTGGATACATGCGTGAATGCTTTACATCCAAATACTCTCAAATGCGAGTATGATGCATCTTTTCCGGTCCAAACTCCATTTGGAGTCTCAAATTCCAAAGGTACACACGGTGCTCTGTTGATGAGGTAGCACGCAGTCTTCACAGCTTCTCCCCAAAATTCTTTTGACAACTTGGCCATCTTCAACATGCATCTGACTTTCTCTATAATGGTAGGGTTCATCCGCTCAGCTACGCCATTATGTTGGGGGGTGCCAGGAACTGTCTTCTCATATCTGATGCCATGCTTCGCACAGTAGTCTCTGAACTCGTGCGAGACGTACTCTCCACCATTGTCACTGCGAAAGCACTTCAGATTTCTTCCAGTTTCTCTTTCCACCATGGCGTGGAAAATTGTAAACGTCTGGAATACCTGGTCCTTGGATTTCAACAGATAAACCCAAACCTTCTGTGAAGCATCATCGATATAAGTAACAAAATACTTATGCATACTCAATGATTCGACTTCCATCAGACCACACACATCTGAATGTACTAGATCGAGAATATTTTCCTTCCTCGTGAAAGATTTCGAAAAACTAATTTTCTTTTGCTTACCAAATAAACAATAATCGCAAGAGTCCAGTGAGTTACCTTTGGCAAGAGGAATCAACGACTTCTTTGCCAACATTTGCAGTCCCTTCTCACTCATGTGGCCAAGACGTCTATGCCACAAACTTGATGAAGAATCTTCGACTGCATTCAGCTCACTCTTGCATATCTTCCCGTAGGTCTTGTAGAGCGTGCAACACATTTTTCCTCTAGCAACTACAAGAGATCCCTTGGTAAGCTTCCACTTTCCATCACCGCCATGATGATGAAAGCCTTGTCGATCAAGTACACCGGTTGACATAAGATTGAGAAGTAGACCAGGAACATGTCTCACATCTTTCAACATTAACTGATAGCCCACATCCGTCTGTAAGCAAACATCTCCAATTCCAGCAATATTGGAGTAGCTGTCGTTGCCCATCTTCACTTTACCAAAGTCACCTGCTTTGTACGTAGTGAAGAACTCTACGTGGGAAGTGGCATGAAACGAGGCTCCAGAATCGACGATCCATTGAACTCCAGGATGATCTACTAGTAGACATTCACCTCCGAGTGACAGGAACTCACACTCATCATGAGACACCGCAGCAGCTACATTGTTCGTGTCCTCCTTTTGTTGATGAGTAACGCCTTCTCGCCCTTCTTTGAATTCCCGCTTCAGCTTGTAACAATTTTTCTTCATGTGGCCTGGAAGACCACAATGATGACACTTTCCGCTGAACCTTGTTCTGGATTTGCTCATACTCCTTCCGTGGCCTCTTGGTCCTTTACTCTTACTCCTTCCTCTATTCTCCGCAACGAAGAATTGACCATTTTCTGAACTTGAGGAAGAACTCCTCCTGGTCTCTTCGTTCATCATATTATCTTTAATACTTTCCATAGATAATACACCATTAGGAGCGGAGTTACTTACAGTAACAACAAATGTCTCCCAGCTATCTGGTAACGACCCGAGCAGCAGCAAGGCTTGTAACTCATCATCAATCTTCATGCTAATCGTGGCTAATTGATTGAGTACACTCTGAAAGTTGTTGAGGTGCTCGGTCACTCGAACGCCCCCTCGATACTTCATGTTGACGAGCTCTTTAATAAGAAAAGCTTTCTTGGCAGTAGTCTTTTTCTCGAACAAGGACTCCAGCTTCAACCAAAGTTCATGCGCGCTGGTTTTGTTGGCAACGTGGTGGAACACACTATCGTCCACCCATTCACGAATATGACCGATGGCTTTGCGGTTCATCTTCGTCCAAGTTGCTGGTGTAGTCTCGTCTGGCTTGGCATCGTCTCCCTCGATCGGCTCGTGCAAATCCTTGCAATAGAGAATATCCTCCATTCTCGGCTTCCACGTAATCCAGTTGGAGTGGTTGAGTCTGATCATCGTACTCTGTGATCCTTCCATTCTAACAGCTCCCGGTCAGAATCAAGAGCTCTGATACCACTGTTAGGGAATGCGGAAGAATAAACTGTAGAATGGAATCGGAAATAAACTCACAACCACAAGCGGAAATAAAATGATAGAGAACACCGGAAATTAACGTGGTTCGGCAAAATGCCTACGTCCATGGGGCAGCAATAACAAAGAACTTCCACTATACAAATATAGGTTACACCGAGAGAAACACTACTTTAAGACACACACTTGAAGGGATACACTCTCACACTCACTTTGTTTTGCTACACACACAAACTCTCTACTTGGAGTTTCTCTCTCTATCTCACTCTTGATAATCACACAAGTTGATAGAACTCTCTCCGGTTTGCTTCTTTCTATCTCTATTTTGCTTCAAAGCAACATGCCTTTATATAGGCAAATGATCAAAGTTACGTAGTGCATGGCAAGAAGCAAAGTCATGCTTCTCCTTGATTCATGCACAATGTTTCCATGCTCCATAAGTGCTTCTCCATTCATATGTCAAAGAAAATGGCTGCCACCCACAAGCCTATATACCTAGGCTTCTCTTGCATTTCAACATTTGCTGCATCAAGCTAGCTGCCTCACATTGGATTGATGGGCATGAGGCAATAAATTTTTCTCCTCCAAATAAGGAGGGATGTTTTTACCCCATCATTCCGGCCATCAACTTGCTCTATCCGGCCATTAACTTGCTCCATCGGCTATGAGCTAGATACCGATCAAGCAAACCATGAAACCGGGACTGTAAAGTGCTTTCCTCAATAGCCTCCCCTCGACAAGGTCATGCATTCAGCAGCAAATGTGTTGTGGAATAAGCACTCCGATTGTTGATCAGAGCACCATGCATGCTTCAGATATGCACAGGATCGATATCAGAAAATTTCTTAAACCTTTGACTGATAAACTTATATTACAGATCGAGAATCAGAGATGGCTATTGTATAGAGCCATTGTGCATTGACACATAGATTCATCATTTATCAAACAAATACACCTGAAGTTATGCACTTGTGATGATCCAGCTCGATTAAAACAACTAGACGTGAAAATGTGGGTTTAACAGCATCTTCAACACATCTTTAACGCCTCAGCATCTTCATACGGAGAAGCCAGAGTTGGAATGCAGAATGCTCAATCATATATATCAGGTTCCGCACACTACCATTTAGCAAAGATTGAGAGCAAACTTACCAAACTACTGAAATTACAAAGCACCTAATTAATTCAAGCTACGTGGTATAGAAATAGAATTGGGTTTTAGACGTGGTTGAAGTCTGGTTTTTTGTTTCGGGCAATTAGGCCCATAACCCCAGATTATGATTTTGATGCAATTATTTCTTGTAGCAAGTTAGTGCCTCACAAAGTCTCTCTTCTTGCTTTTTTGGTCGTTTGGCTCGTTCCTTGCTACCATTGTGAAGCAAAGTTATCACAGCCAATACTGTGAATATCAGCCAATACTGTGAATATCATGTTGCTCTTAACACGAAGTATATTTTGGTTGATTATATAAGTGCATACACATCATTATAAATTCTTAATCTATGTACGTACCTAAAAACTTTAAGCAAATGTAAATCGGAACTTCTCACTAAATTTTCACCATGACGAAGTTCTAATGGTGTGCATTTAATTTGTATGTAATTTCTTATGCCATTTATGAAAGAAAAAAAAAACCATCAAATCATCATCAACTAGCTAATACTTTAAACTGCTGCGTACAATCTACCAAAAGCTAATACTTTAAAGATCACAGTCATCAAACTGTGCAAACAAACTGCACAGCACGGTTCTTACATTTCCATACATTAGTACATGCAAAAGCCAACTTTTGCAGTAGAATTACAACCATATATCTAGCTAGCTAGCTACTAACAAATATCGATTAGTACTCTGAAACTATACTACCAAACTCCTATTACAAAAAACCATGTATATATATCATACTTCCATAACCAGCTATCAAGTCACCTTCAAATCAAAGAAACATAAATCCAAATCTCCCTGTATACATCAGATCATAAAAGAAACGCGATCTTTCCTCTCCCCATTCCAAGCAGGGGTCATTAGAAAGCAATCGTAGCGGAAACGTGCTGCGCCGACCGGCCGACGACATGCGTCGAGGTATTGCCCTACTACCACTTTGCAGGACAACCTCATATAACACCTTCTCATTCGTATCCACCTCTAAATATTGCCAAGAGCTAAATAAGCTACTCAGAGGTCGAAATCTTGCCGTGCAATAAGTGTTGTAATACAGTATCAAGTTGTGTCCCACCCATGTAAAGCAATCTTAACTAATAATTGATCGAAATGATCAGAGGTGGAATTTGATTAATAATATAATCTATATTCTAATAATTAAGTCAATCAAGGATCATGAAGCTAGTGATTATCGTATCTACAATGATAGAGAGAGGTAGCTAGCTAGGTCATGGCTCTTGTTTGAAAAACATAGAGGGAACCACGTCCTGCAATAGTCCATATTGATCTGCAGATAACTGATGATGATACTGCTGAGGAACGTTAACATTTCTGGACGTATAAACCCCGCCGCCTCCGTCGTTTCTCATCATCATCTGAGGCTGCTGCGCCATCTGAAACAAATACTCCTGAGGAAAGCTAGGGCCCGAAGACGACGTCGTAGCCGCAGCAGACGCGTACATAGACGAAGGAGAGAAGAATGCATGGTGGTGGTGAGCCGCATTGATGTTGATGCTTCCTCGGAGAGTCGCCGGGATCGGATGGTTGTGCTGCCCCTCGTAGGTAGTGATCACAGTCGACGGGTCCTCAAATGACCTTTCTACCCTCTTCTTCACCCCACATTTCTGCGTCGTGCATCGGTAGTAGCTTCTGCAACATTATTAAAACAGAGCCGTGCTCAAATCAAACACAACTTCAACAAGAAAACGGCAAAAACACAAGGCGGAATAGAAATTAATCAGTCAACCTTTGCTTCTAGTAAAACAGTAATTTAAAACTGATTTGGGTTTGGAGTAAAAGATGAGAAACTGAATGGTAATGTAATGGTAAAGCTTGAACACGTTTTAAAAACAATCAAATTTCTAGTTTAAAAGTTTTGTTTTTGCATCATGGTTTTCCAGATTAAGGACTACTTTTATGGTGGGTAATTTTTAAGTGCGAACAAAGAAATGAACTACTTTCATGCATAATCAAATTATATTAATTGAGTAGGTAATACCTTGGGTATGGGCTATTTTTGACAGCTTTCTGACCATATTTCCTCCATCTATATCCGTCTTCAAGGTGATCAACCTCACTCTTGGTCATGAAAGCAAATCGAGGCTCTCTTTGCTTCTTCTCTCCTTTCTTCTTCACTATCTTGCTCCTGCATATATACATATATAGGTAGTGTTCATCATCACCATTAATCAGATCGAGTATCCATGTCATGATCAAAAGAATAAATTAAGCTACAGTACTTTGAATGCAGAAAATATATAAATCAATTCAAGGGTATACCTACTTGGTCCCGAAAACTTAAATCTATCGAAAATGGATATCTACTAAGCTAATCACAAGCACTTACGATTTCTTGGGGCTATGGACATCTCCTCCTTCTTCAGAAGACCCTTTTGGGGTCTGCCGATCTTTCTTGCTCTTGTTACCGGAGTCCTCTTCGGCGCCGGCCTCACCAGAAGAAGAAGACACCGAGGAATTTGGCGTCACAAGAACTTCACCATCGCTACTAACATGACCTCCACCTAAGTATCCGAGATTATCAATAGGCTTTTGATGGTTGCCTTCATCAATGGAGGAAAATACTTCATGATCGGAGGTTGAAGACGATAAGCCGAAAGCCGTCGCAAGTGAGTTGTACTCTGTGAAGCTGTTCATGTATGAAGGAACATCGAACCCCTGTAACAAATTATTGTAAGATGGGGATGATGAACCAGAAACTTTGGCGTTGTTCATCATCATTCCACCATTAAGTTGTCCTTGATCATCATACTGAAATAGGTCATGGTAGTAAAGATCTTTAGGTTCAAGATGATGATCAGACATGGAAGAAGATCGAACAAAGAATTAGCTAGTTTTCGTGGAGAATGGAGACTGCTACTACTCTCTTCGTTTCAACAATTGGAATATGTCTAGCTATGTATATATGGGTTGGAGTATATTTATAAATGCCCTGATTTGAGTATTATATTATTGAGAATAGAGAGTCTATAGGTTTGAATTTGGACTTGTTAATATCACTTTATTAAGGAGGTTGACAAAACACCTTCCAGTATTGAGAGGACGGAAGTGCTCCTCATTTGGAAACATTTCGAAACCCTTGATACTCCCATTGTATTATTTAAGTAAAACCCATATTTTGGTTTCTCTTTTTCATGAAATGCAATTTTCCTTTGAAATTTAGTTTAAAAAAAAAAAAAAAACAAAATTAGAGAGAATATGAACAGAAATTCGAATGAGTTCTAATATTTAGTATAATTTCGCCTATTCAGTTTGAAGTATTTAAAATATTTTATATCATTGTAATTTGTACTATTAATTTTTTTTTACATTCTAATTCATGTATGAGTCATATTTATCGATATGATAATTACAATATTACGTGTTCAAGAAAAATATTAAATTTTTTTTTTCTTTAAATTTAGATGCATGATTGAATCATGTAGTCCTAGTGACTATACACATTATGGTTACCGTACGAACATGAATTAACCTCCATATCCCTACAATTTAGTGTGGTCCTTTTTCTTCGTTATTCAAACTTTATATTAGGAATTGAAGAACAATGTTTGGAATTTAGGCTTATACGTGGCGCTAGTGGCACCGGTATTTGACCGTAGTCCTACTCGACAGTCGACTCTGGAGTGGGCACGTGGTGGACCACATGGTGCTTGTCTTTCATTTGCTGATCTCTGACTTACGTCACCGTCTCACCCTCTGTGATTATCTGCGACGCCTGTCGTCTGTGTTGGTTTCTGACCACCGACTTTAGTATTACGACTCTATTTGTAGTTATACGGCAGGTAAAATCCATGCATTGATGCTCGAGTGTTGGTAGCTCCGATTGAAAGGCATAAGTTCACCCACCAAGGTCATTCCTTTTCTCTTTTGAGCTACTTGAGTATGCAGTGTGCTCTATACGCTTTCCCTTACGTGCTTAGTCAGTTGTGGAGGTTTTCTGTTTTGGTATTCCGGAAAACGAATCATTTTACAGTTAGGTATTTACAAAAGTGGACGGTAGAATCAATTAATAGAATTTATTTTACGATTAGATATTTATATAAACAGACAGTACAATTAATTAATAAAATACTTATTGACTATGTATGATTCGATTCATATAAATTAGAGATGAACGAGTTGAAATAGAATCGATCCACATGATCATATAAAAACAAAAAATAGAGTGCAAAAACTGTGATATATAAATTTGTGAATAGTTACATTGCGGAAAGGTGGAAATTATTGCATTGGTGTAGCTCAATGCATATGTGAATTGATTGTGAAAATTCAGCCACTAAAGAAACATATTGGATTTAGTAGATTGTCACCGCCTACCTTATGTAAGAGGAGCAAACATGCATACACATCTAACATCTAAGCTTTTTGTGTAGTCAACAAAATTAAGCTTTTGTACGTAGCTAGCAAACATCATAAACCAATTGAAAGTATGATAGCTAGAGAGACCAATTCAATTATTTCACTTGTGAGTTTTGGGAGATTTGGTCAAGGTAGGAAAATTCAAGGGCCAAAAAGCTACTTTGCTTGAGAGTGACATTAGTGTATTTATAAATGTTTTTCTCATCAGCATTCTTGTAATTAGATGGTGTTGTGCAACGAGAAATAGTAACATTTTATGATTGTAATTGACATGCAACCAAATAATTTAGTCAAAATATTACATTATATTGAATTATTTTTTTTCTCGAATTTCCAACATTATTGTTCATCCATAATTTTACATATTACCCACTTGGCAACCGTGATTTATGCTCAAAGTTTGGTGACACTAAGGTGGAGTATATGTACCTAATAATTTGCTCATATATGAGTCAGCTATAGTAGTACGTATATAGGTTAGTATAAGTCATTATATATATAGTAATGGAGTCTCTTAATTTTTTACTACAAAAATTTCTAAGTACTTCTATCGGTACATGTCGCATGTAGGAATAATAGTTTTTCATTTGTGCGGAAAGGATGAAAATAATGGAAACATGACGTGGAGAATGACTACTACTCGTGCACAGTTGATTATTATGAGTTTTCCGTCACAAACTAATAAAAAAACTGGGAAAATGGCTGAATTGATCACTGAAGTATGCCCAATTCTAAACTTTGCTCACTGAAGTTTGTCCAATATCACTTTGCTCACTATCGAATTACACTTGTATTCACTTTGATCACTCCGTCTAAATCAGACGTTAAAATTCAAATTCTGCCGTTAAAAACAATGACACGTGAGATACATGTGCAAATCTGAAGGACATTTTGGGAATTTCTGGAAAAACAGAAGGAAAGGGAAAAGTGATCTGGAAAAAGTGAAAGAAAATGAAGTTTATGTGCTTACTGGTAGTAGACCCTCCAAGTTGGCTGCTACTTCCACCAGAATCATCATCATTTACTTGGTTAACCGAATTCTGGGTAGGCCCTGAAGCTACATAGTTATGATCTTCATCATCAAGCCAGTCACCAAACATCAAGTACTCCTCGAAATCCGGTTGGTCGGAAAACTCATTCCCAGGTGCCTGCAATGATCTGTTGAAGTTGTTATTCGACATTTTAGCACTGAAAACTGTGAATAAACTGAACGTTGATGGGTGGTACAGATATATAATCTATCATCTCCATGATGAACCTGGCGGCTTCATCGTCACCTTCCTAAGCAATAAAAGGAAGCTTCAATGCTGGTTCTGAGTAGCAATGACACATAGATTGATAGATATATAGTGAAGAGAGGATGACTTGGGAGAAAGACTTTATAAAGTTAAAAACTTGAAGGTCTCCATGTCTCGTGCTCAGACCAACCCCTTCACATTTGGAATAGAATAACAAGAATACATGTCAATTGTGAAAGTGACGAGAGCAATGCAAACGCTTTAGATATGCAGAAAACAATGAGCTCCTTTTGGTTAATTCACACAAAATTTGGTTCCAGATAATCTGATTGAATATTCTCCCCTAGAAAACTTCAAGTCTCTTTCATACATGTTTCTCGATGCATCAACAAGAATCGGACCTGTAGTCTCATGTTGCGCAAAGTGTGTTCAAACTTCATAGGGCAGCCTTCCTACTTTGAGATTGAATTCATTTTACCCCTCAAGTCCTTAACATTACAAATCCATTCAATCTTGTCAAAAATAGGAATTTATTTTGAGGACATAATAAACTAAGCCCCTTGATGTTGATATATTTAACTTCTTAATCAACCAAGGTTTAGTGCAAAGCGTGCTCGAAACTGGGGACTAGAACAATGAGAAATAATCAACAAGGAAATTTGCAAGTAACTTCCAGTGCCATTGTTAAAGGGTCCACTAGGAAATTGATTCAGAAGTTACCACCTGACCAGCAGTTTTCAGGTTTGGAATCTCCAAGTCATTATCAAAGTTCGGTAGCTAACCAATACTTTTGCAATATCACTTCATATAAATGAGTATTATCATCCCATTATCGACAACAAAATATTAGAAGAGAGTACACAACCTTTCGTTTTCGGGCCAATTAGGCATCTGTCAAAAATCACTCCCTTTTTACTTCCAGGACGCAGCCGGCAACATGATTCATGTACAGAGTAATATTAGCACCCCACGCCTCTCCGGCAATGAAGTAAATTACCATGTTTTGTATACAATTGACACTAAAATCTATTCCTACAAGGAAAACTTTCTTCTGTCAACTCAAGTAAACGTAACTTTTTGAGGGACGAAACCAACATAACTCTAGAATGCGAAAGAATGAATATTTGGGATCGGATCAAAATTTACTTTCTTCTGGCAGCACTTCTGCTTTTTGTTTATGCTCTCTATTGAAATTGACAGCGTATTCTTCTATGAGACAGAGGTGTGTCATGTTTCACTTCTTGGAACCTTGAGGCTCTCTCCAAATCTCTCATAGTATAGCAGTTGCTACAGCAAACAAGCAATGAAAAATGGAAGTGTGAATAGTCTTATTGCCTGATAGAGAAAAGATAGAACTGTAATGCACAGAGACAAAATCTGTCCATACCCTTTCTGTAATAGATGGTATGATTTTTGCAAGTGCTGGCTGAAAGTGGGTTTCTTTGATTGTCCACGAAGATGCATCTGAACTCTCGGATGATGTCTCTTTCTCTTCAAGAGCAGCCATAGCAGCTTCATCCATCTATAAGAATTAATAAATGAATAGATATGCCATAGAATCCCAACCAGTGTCTCAAACCCCTCCCCCTTACTCATATTCAGAGACAAACAAAGGAAAATAGATAAAAAAAGGTCAAAATTAAACAAATACAAGTTACTTAAGCAAAGACATACCAGTGCAGCAAGATCAGCTCCGCTAAAATTTTCACAAGCCTTCCATTTTCCAATCTCACCCAGATCTACACTGGCATCAATAGGGTACTTCCTTCCAATAGCTTTCAAGATCAAACCACGCTCATCTGTGTTGGGTGGGGCTACATAAATAAGTTTACCAAACCTACCCGGCCGTAAATAAGTTTACCAAACTATGTAGCTTCAGGGCCTACCCAGAATTCGGTTAACCAAGTAAATGATGATGATTCTGGTCGAAGTAGCAGCCAACTTGGAGGGTCTACTACCAGTAAGCACATAAACTTCATTTTCTTTCACTTTTTCCAGATCACTTTTCCCTTTCCTTCTGTTTTTCCAGAAATTCCCAAAATGTCCTTCAGATTTGCACATGTATCTCACGTGTCATTGTTTTTAACGGCAGAATTTGAATTTTAACGTCTGATTTAGACGGAGTGATCAAAGTGAATACAAGTGTAATTCGATAGTGAGCAAAGTGATATTGGACAAACTTCAGTGAGCAAAATTTAGAATGGGGCATACTTCAGTGATCAATTCAGCCATTTTCCCAAAAAAACTTGGAAGGTTAATGTCGAGTCGGAAGGGTAAACCTGGTGTACATTGACTAATGATAGTTTAATAAGAAGGATTAGCAATAATAGATGAATTACGGAAAGTATACATGAAAACTTGTGAAATGATCAAATCAAAGTTGCAAATCAATCTCGTGTAGCTGTGTGATATTGGGGCGGTTGCTTAAGAGGGGAGACTTTTTAAATGGCCAAGGAGGGAGGATTTGTGTAGAGAAGCTAGGATCGGGCTAGCTTGAGATTGTTGACCTATAATTTAATTAGTTGCGTCGATTATAAGGGACGACATAAGTTAAGGACTTTGGATTTTGGTAAAAAAAAAAATATATATATATATATATGTGTATATATTGGTAATGGAAGTCCCTATCGATATTGAAGAGGGCAGGTTTTTTGTTAGGTGTGCTCACCGGAAAAAGAATCTTTGAGATATCGACACATCTGGGTTTGCACCAAACCCTAAGATTTAGGGCATGCACATCAGCAACATGTGTGTAAACTATTTTGTTCTTTCTTGTCTAATCATCTGCCTAATCAGTATTAAGTGGCACACTTTCTTGTTCGAATGCCTATATCAGGATTCAAATAACCTAGCTAGTAGATAGTAGGATTGTTACATTAGCATACATTGATACGATACTTCACTATTGAGAAAGAAAAAGGGGACGAGTGATTGAAGGAGAGTGATATTAAACATTGAGAAATGTTACTGATTTTTATCATGGCTTTTACTTCGAGTTAGTTTTGATTTTTTCTGCTCAAACCGTGAATAAAATCCGAGCTGTTATTATCTTGCATTGATCGAGTTCATGAAGTAAAGAGTTAGTCCATTTGTATAATGTTTCTCTATAAATCAACAAACAGTAGTTAGCGTAGAACCTAACTATATATGTTTCTCTATCTTACTTTAAAGATAAAAAGAAAAGAATAATTTTACGTTCATCGTTTTTCATCTTAAATAAGATGTCACGAGTGTTATTTTAGTTTATTTTTTTTCTAAAAATTTAAACAAATTAGATAGTTTTCGAGTATATGTAGTTTGTGGTCTAATTTAGAAGCTTTATTTGATATGATAGCATGCTACCCTTTTTAGCCTAATTATGGAAAATGAGCGAGTCCATTACTTCTAATTTGTAGCCGAAGCTTGGTATCAAAGTTAGAATAACCAATTTACCTTGAAAAAAAAAATTAGAATAACGAATGAACTCAATAAGTAGCAGAATATCACCTTTTACTTGGAAGACGTATGATTAAATCACTCACTTGTAAACCTAGCTAAGAGTATCCGAGGTTTCACCCTATGTAGGAACTAAAAGCTAGCTCGCCAATATCAGAGTTCCACTTCATCACGAAATACGCAGAGTGCGCCTAACTCTATCTACTGAAGTACTTAATAATTGATTGATGATATAGTTTCGAGTAGTACGTACGTGAATATCCGATCGATACATGAATCTACGATGACTCGGAAGCATGATTTCTGTTACCTTCTACATATGGAAACTTCACTGTTCTCCGAATGACATGTCCAGAAAACTGAGAATCAATGTTACTATAAATCACGAACAATCCACAGAAACTCCGGCCGGTTCATGCATATATCTACAGTCAAGAACAAGCATGCAACATCGAATAACCTAATGCTGCATATGCTTGTACTGCACTCTGCAGCATTATGGTAACTTCTAGTTTTTCGACTCTTAAACACCGAAAAACGTACATGCTCCGAAGCATGATAAAGCTAGCTATCAAAATTTTCCTTTCTATTTAGTTTCTAATTTGTTACATATACTCCGGTCATCACAGTCTATATGTTATCTGCATATATATATGTTGAAGTTTATGTTTTTTTAGTCCTGGTAGCAATGATCCCTCTTGACTTGGAGGCCCAAGTCAACATCCAGAAGTGACCATTCCCCACCTACTCCACTTAGGAAGCTCCAAGTATAAAAAGAATGGTTTATGGGATCTGGTTTATGATCAAAATTGCAAATTTATTAAGCAAAAACCCTACATGGGTTTTGTCTCACATTCATCACTTGGTGTGTAAAAAGCCTATTCTTCCTCAAAATGTGAAAGGACCCTTGTGGATTGATTCCTCAACCAAGTCAGAAACCTCCATGACTGGTTCTAACAACTGCAGCTTTCCTTTAAACTAATCTATCCAGACTTGAATTCTCTAATGCAAATACCCCCACCATTTTACTAACTGGTGAATAGAAAATGAAGCAAATGACCTTTATTTACCAAATCATAGGCCTATTGTTTCCTTGACGGAGTCATCTGCTTGTCACAAGTGCGCAGCTAGCGAGTCAATTTGACTCGGCCCTAGCTATCATATCATTACTATATATATACTTTGCATTCTTCTTGGGTAAACGCTATGAATTCAAAGGACACAGTCTTTGCTTCCCAGTCAAGATCGAGATCACTGAGGAGTGTCTACTTCATTATTTGAAATTTTGGATCCAATAGACAGTCTAGTTGTTAGTCCTATTACTCTATTAGAGGTCTGAACTAGTTTAATGGAGTTGTGGGTTCATGTAGTTGCTCTAGAAAGCTTCAAAAGAAGAAATGGGATCCTCTCCTCATCACTCTCTCCTCATATCTTCTCATAAAATAATATGGACCATCCAATTTCAATCTGACGGCTCACAATTCTCTGTTACTATTCACACAACTCTCCTTGCAAAATAATCTGGGCCGTCGAATTAAAATTAGCCCAGATCTCATGAGGAGATATGAGGAGTTTTTTCATGAGGAGAGAATCCGGATCCTCAAAAGAAAGGTTCTAGTAACAATGAAAGGTTTTGTTCAAAACCTGAGAAAGTAACTTTGAAGAGGACAAGAATAAACCAATATATATTGGTAGTTAGTCTACTTTCAAATTCAATTTACCATAAAAGTCTTGATAGATGATGAATGCATTGCTTTGATGATCAAGCTTTTGAAATCAACATGGTCACCAGGGCTTACTACCTGGTATCTTATTCTTCTTCTTCTTCTACTATAAGATTTAGGGTTCCTGGGATGAACTGATACCCAATATAGTAGGGACAGGAAGTGGTAAACCATGAGTTGTAGTGTACACCTTTTGGGTTCATGATGACTCGTGAGTCATGACTACATTTCATCTTTTTCCTACCAACAAAGCAGGGATCAAACTTCAGCCCAAAATCGGAGGCAGACTTTGAGGAATCAAAGCAGTCAAACACTGCAAGCGTTTTTAATGTGTTAAAGCATTCCTGCCTGTTCAAACTCTCCAACCAACTTGCAAACAAATCTTATGATTTGTAGGCAGTGCTGATTCGAGGTGCCTCACCTTCATTGATCAAAAACTAGTCATTTACAATTTTGAAGCCAGAAAGATGGGCTTAACTCTAACCAAGAGTAACGTATTGCTGATTTCTAAGCTAATATTCAGAAATCTCCAAGGGAAAAAAAAAAAAAAAAAAAAAAGGTATAGCCAGTCTGTGTCAACAGTTATTTCTGTCTAGAATCAGGAAGTGATTTCACTAGCTGTTTAACTTCTCCCATCACTTGAGCAATTCTGAAATATGCAATAACCCTTGTTGTTAGCTTGATCGTAAAACTCGATTTAGGTGATCATATAAGACTGACTAAATTGATGCTCATGATGTATAGAAAAGAGGACCAATTGGTCAGGCAGCAGAGTTCATACCTCATGACTTCATGTGAATGCAACTTGTATATGAACGGCGAGTCCTACCTAAAATCAGGCTCCTTCTACGTCGTGTTTAATGAGATAAGGTGTTTTCTTGCCTTTCTGTACCATGAGGAAAACAAACAAAAGGTTCTTGTATTAGTTGTATATCAATGATGACTCATAAGATCGGCAAGCGTTATCTTTCCGCAGTTCCCAGCGTCTAGCCTATCAAATTTGTTGGAGATCTGCATAATATCTTTCTCTGATACCTTTCTCATCTCCTTGAGTTTGTATATGACGTATTCTGACTTGCTGCATATACAAACAACATCATTAGCCAACAAAAATAGTCAAAATAAGCAAGCAAATAATTGAAGAGCTGAAGACAGTGCAAAGAAAGTCAAACTAAACACCGATGTTTATTTTTGTTTATATATATACATACCAGAAATATACAAATACTTGAAGTCAGCGAAGCAAACTAGCATGGTGTGCTAGCTAACATAACTAATAGACCACAACAACAAAAATAATAGTTGAAACCACGTTATTGCCTAGTACAGTAGCACTGAGAAAATCTTAAGCAGGGCGTTCATCTCCAGTTTTCTGGAAGACATCATGGTCACTAATGGCAAAAGGTTGACTGCTAAGAGCATACACATACAGTTTCTATAAACTACACCTTTAAACAGTTGCAATTCATACAGTTTCTATAAACTACACCTTTAAACAGTTGCAATTCATACAGTTTGCCAATATAGAGATTCCATAGAGATCTTAGTACAAACTATGTCACATATATGCGAAAGAAATTTACAGCAAAACTTTTGCATTCCAAATAAAATACATCCGTAGAAAGTTATGGTACAAACAGATCATGGAAATGTTAAAACATATCAAGGCATGTTCAGAGGAGCAGAGAATATGCATGTTATCTGAAAATATTCCCCATCTTCTACAATCTGTTAACTTCAGAAACCCTCTTCAGAGTGAAAATGATTCTTCAACCAATGGTTTATAGCAACCTAGAAGCTTCACTTTCACCTTATTATATCTGAAACCCACATAAACTACTCAGATTTCATGGTACAAAAGTTTATGAAGTTGGCCAGTCAAATAAAGACCGCGGGTTTCAAAAAACTTAGTAAGTTGGTACCTCTTTTAATCTGTCGTCCAAACTCTATTTATAATAGGTACTTTATATACACACCCAAATCAGATTACTAAGCTCAAGAACATGCAGAAACTAGGAGAAGATGAAATGTATCATTCAGTAGTACTACTAGCCTATAAACCCAAGTAGCCAGTGCTGGATGTTCAACCAATGTTCAGCAATTTGTATTTGCCTTTTGGCACTTCTATTAAGAGTCTACCATGTAAATAATAAGTTCATTGGCTGAATTGGTCTTTGGAGCCCCTAGAAAGACTGAAGAGGAAAAGAATCAGGAAAGCAGTAGTGCTTAGGTTGCAAAAAGAAGGGCAGGAATTTTCATTTTATCACTAAAGAACAAGAGAGACATGTGCAACATGAGTTTCAAAACACAAGGAAGGGCTGGGAGTTTCACAGAGATGTCCTTTAGTTGAAAGGGTGGGGAAAACACAGCTCTGAAGTAAAGATGCAATTCACACTATATAGTCCTTTCTCAGTGCCTCTCATGCAAAAATGGCATCAAATGCTACCATAAGTTTATATGTCCCAGATCAGTTGGACTTAGCCACAAGGACCCTGACTTTGTGGCATCCAAAGGTCTTTGCAAAGACTTGAATTCCACAATCTTTCCCTTCACATGAGAAGCCATACAATTTTCTCAAAGTGGAGAATGTACAGACTCAGATCTTCATACACAAGCAAAACTGAACATAACTAGAGTAAGCCCAGTGCCAACCTGACATCAACCTCAAGAGGGCAGATTAATACCAAAGCATAAGCATCACGAGTTGATACCCATTATCAAATGCGATTCGTTTGTAAGAGAAAAATATACAGCCAATTCCTATCAGAGATCCTAATCAATATTCACTATGGTACATCCTTGCTCTGAGTCCTAATATATATTGATGTACAACTTCTTGTGGTAGCATTATGTAATTATGACTTGCTCCAATTCCGAAAGGAGTGACTAATGTGCTTATAGGCATGCTATGATAAAGACTCACCTCAAGTATCTTAACTGTTTTTACCCGAATTAATGACTCACACATACATGTACCAAGGAAGGAGAAGACTCACCAACCCTGATACACTTTTTACATTATCAGATTAACTGATGTCTTCTTCAGCCGAGCACTGACCAAATAGATTATATAAAAGTTGTAGAAAGGTTTTGTATTTACAAATAAGATATTATTACTATAATCTGTAAGTAATACATACTAACAAGAGAATTGAATGAAATGCTCAAGATAATTGATGGAAGTATACAGCCATAGTAGTGCAAATGTATGCTTATATAGTGAGTACTGACTAATGAGTTCATGACACCATAACAGCAATTTTCATCAAATTAGTCAGTTCAATTAGCTATCATATTCCGTACCAAAAAATGTAAAATAAAATAGTTATCTCATTCCATCTCAAAGAGTGTGCTCATACTTGATAACTAGAGAAAGGAGTGCTGCATCTGTGTTTCTAACGAAGCAGAAAAATGTTTACAAGTTGCTTAACATGTAATCATGTTTCTATCATACAAAAGTGAAAGTAAAGGTACAAGCGGTGCAAAAATGAACACTCTAAAACAGCACAAAAAGGTTCAGCAGAAAAACAATGCAATCTATGAAGCAAATGACTTCTAAAAACCCATCATCATAGATCATTAAAACAAAGCCAACAATATCAAACAAGCCATCTGATCAACATATCAAAAGATTCAATAGACATACCTCACAAACCCGTTATTGTCAATGTCAGCAGCAAGGAACTCAGAAACAGTCATATCCTGGCCAAGAACCCACTTTGCCATCCTCCTATGCCGTTTATCCACCCTTGCCTCAGCCAAATACAAAAAGGCTCTAGCAACCGTGAGCGTGGACACAAGCAACCAAACTGAAGCAAACAACCGACCCTCCATAGACTGAAAAGCCCGATCACCATACCCCACAGTTGTAACAGACATAACCGAGAGATAAAACGAATCCAACCACCCGAGCTTCTCCACAAAATGCATAACCATAGCACCAACACCAATACAAAGCACCACAACCCCCAATGCCAATCCCACCTTCATCCGAATCCTCATCCTCCCCTTCTTCACATCAATAATATACGACTCCTTCTTCTCCCCCACACCCTTCACACTCTTCAGCAAATAACTCTCCTGCAAATCAAGCACATAGGACACCATCCCACTAAGCAAGATATCAATAAACCCGAACCCCACCAGCACAAACAGTATCGAAAACAGCTTCGTAGCCGTGGTCTTGGGTGTGATATCCCCATATCCAATAGTGCACATTGTCACAATACAAAAATACAAAGCATCCACTACAGGGTGAGTCTCATTTGCATCAAAATGATCACGGTTAAACCAATATATAGTCACCCCTAAAGCCAAATACGCAATAAGAAGAATCACAGCTTGTCTAACAATAGACTGAGAACTCAACTGAGGCTTAGGCCCGGACCGGCGGTTCACCTCGTTCAAAACCGCCATGGCCGGAGCGGTCTTGGACCGGTGGAGGTTGGTCTTGGTCCATGAGTAGTTCGGGTCAATGAGCCAGCTCAGCGGCGTTGGTGGGTCCCCTTGAGGCGGCGCTGCGGTGGCGGTGGTGATGGGGTCCAATAACGAAGAGGAGGAAGGAGGCCTTGAGGAAGGTCTCGGAGAATTGAGATGGAGAGTGAGGGCGTCAACGAGAAGAGACGACGAGTCTTGCGACGGAGAAGCGGCCGCGGAGCCGAAGATGATGCGGTCTTTGAACTCCGACGGGGTTAAGGGGACGGGGACTTCGTCGTGCTCCGGCAAAGGCCAGAGGGTGGTTAAAGATGGGAGCTTTCGTCGTGGGCTTGACGTGTAGGGAAGTAGAGGCTCTTTGTCCATTTTGGGTTGGCCGGAAAGTTGGTTCCGGTGAGTTGGGGTCGCCGGAGATGTGGAAAGATTGAAGCTTTAGGTGTGATGTTTGAGAGAGGGGAATGTGATTGGTTGGTTGGGAGGTGGGGAGACAGAACAGAACAGAACAAAAGTGAAGAGAAGATTTGAGAGGTACAAAGGTTAGGGAGTTGGTTTTAAGGAAGGAAAAGGTTGTGTGTGATTTGTGTAGTCAGGAGATTCGGCTAGTTCAGAGGAGGAGGCTACGATCACGCGCGACTCTGGAACCTGGGAGGTTAATCACTTCGTCAATTTGTGTGTACGTATATATACGTCATGAGGTTTCGAATTTCTTTACTTTTTTTTTTATTGAAATTTCTTTTCTTAATTATTTGCAAACTCCAATAGGGTCAAAACGTTATTTCTTCTCCGTTGAAGGTCCATGGATAATAGACGAGGTTCGATTTCTCAACGAAACAAAATTTGATTGAGTATACAAAAAAAGTTGCATCTTTATAGATTGAGTATACAAAATTTCAACCTATTAATAGTAGTGACAAATTTGATTACATAGCATTGCATATATAAATCAAGAACACATTAACATAGGGAGATAGTTTTTTCGTTTACAGATGGTCGTTGCATAGCACTTGTGTGAGCAATTATGTGCATGAAATAAAACAAATGTATAGAATTCTTAATTATGCTCTAGTTAGTCGAGTTCATTCAGTATAACATTTTCTTTTTTTGTGCACACCGTTATTATGATTTTTTTTATCAGTAAAAGAGACATGTATGATGTGGTTCACCAATTTCTACTGTAACTCATATGTGAAGTACATAAAGTTACAATTTGAAAAATTTCACATAAAATGTGTGCCTTTGTTCATTCAAAATAATTAAGCTAAATAGAATTATTTAGAATGATGTATCATTTCTTTCTTTTAATTTTGGAATTGTACGACTTTTAGGAGTTCAGAGTTGTTAATTGGTACATGTATATAAATCACTTGTAATGCCTGCTCATACATTTTGTCATCATTCCTATTTGATTACTAATTTGGACAGATTCAAATTCGGTTTCCTTTAAACATCAGAAAACCTTACTTGCTGTCATCAATATGCATGGCCTGACCAATTAACTTTCACACTAAAAGACCAGCATATTGATAGGAGTTACTCATAGCTAGATCGTGATATAGGTGCGCATTTTGTGAACAAATGTTTTACATGGAGGACAGCAGTACAAATTACGAAGCAGAAACATGATTCACTAAACATGTTTGTGTATGCTGCAAAACATCAATTGAGATAGTGGAGAAAATTAATGAGTTCATCACATTTTTAGACTTATGTATAACAATATTTATCGTATTTTGGTTTTCAGACATTTTTTAAAGGATTAATTTCAGTTTACTACCTAAAACTTTGGGTCAGGTTTCAGTTTCGTCTTTATTCTTTTAATTTAATCACATGTGCCCTCCTATTTCTAATTTTCTATCAACCCGAGACAAAAATTCAAGTTCACTTCGAACATGACGTTATCATCCGACGTGGACGAGACATGCTGTCGCCAAAAATAAAAGGTATGCCATTTGAAAAGGGTTGAAAACTGAAAAGTGGGCCAGCATGTCTCGTTCACGTCGGATAATGACGTCATGTTCGAAGTGAAATTGAATTTTTGTCTCGGGTTGATAGAAAATTAGAAGTAGGAGGGCACACGTGATTAAATTAAAAAAATAAGGACGAAACTGAAACCTGACTCAAAGTTTTGAATAGTAAACTGAAATTAACCTTTTTTTAAATCATGGCTCATTTTAAGTTGTACGGTGAAAAGTATACGAGTTTCTCTAGGATTCATATATATGAAGGAAACTACCTATGGTCAATGACTTATTCAACGTAAATTTAAACTTTACGATGATGATATACTGTTGACACTCATGAAGATATTTGAGAAAATAATAAATTACACACAAGAGACTTCTATGTATGGAAAATACATTGGGCCTTCACTTACTATTCACCTATTGCTTTTACAGATCTGGAAAATTAATAGTCAAATGTTATATTTGAGTGAGGATTGAGGATTCTAAATTCTAGGGTTAAGGACCTCGACTAGACATTATTCTTTTCTTTTGTTTTTATTTTTATTTTTATAAATATAAAGTTGTTTACAAAGTTTTTGAGTAATTTGAACTGGTCTAGATGCTTAACTAAACTGATAATGGCCTTCAACAATAAAAAAAGAAAAAAGAAAAATAAAAGTTTAAATACGATCCTTCTGAATCATGAAACGCTTAAAACAGATCAAAGAGCTAGTCTGAGTCTAAGGTACCATCACCATCATATGTCCGCATTAGATCAAAATGGGGAGTCTCTTCGGTTATCCTGTAAGTGCCCGGATCTCTCATTTCTTACGATTCCTATTCTCAGTAAAATGGTGAGTGATGTTTCTTCAGAATTTAAAGATCCAAGGATTCATTGCTTTTGTGAATTCTGGTACAATATGTGAATGTTGAATTTGTGTATGAAACTGAACGTACTGCATTGTGAATAGAACCTTGATCATTTGAATACGATTCAACTTACGATTCGTATGGAATGAACCATTAGGGCTAACTGCGTATAGGATTTGGAGTGATCTTAAAGCATGCTGTTCTGATCCCACGTTTTATTTTAGTAGGATTCACGCCCATCTGTGAAGAACATTCTTCTTCTAGATTCTGAAGGGAAGCGTGTGGCTGTCAAGTATTACTCTGATGATTGGCCAACAAATGGTGCAAAGCTACTATTTGAAAAATCTGTGTTCACCAAGACTCTAAAAACAAATGCAAGGATAGAATGTACTGCAACAATGATTTCCTTCAGAGTTTCTTTCCTTTTCTTTTATTGATATGGTACAGAATGTCATATTAAATTATATAATCATCACATTTGCAGATTTCATATGATTTAATTTTGTATCTTATGCAGCGGAGATAATGATGTTCGAGAGCAACGTTGTTGTGTATAGGTTTATGCAGGACCTTCATTTCTTGGTGACTGGAGGTGACGATGAAAATGAACTCATTTTAGCCACTGTACTTCAGGGATTCTTTGATGCAGTTGCCCTTCTCTTGAGGTAGTCGACCGATGTGGTCATAACTTTTTCCTTAAACTCATTTTACTTTTGAGTTTTGATGATTATTTATCTAGGACCTTACCTGTTCTACATGCAGAAACAATGTTGACAAAAGGGAGGCACTAGAGAACCTGGATCTCATACTTCTATGCTTTGATGAGATCGTTGATGGAGGGTATGTAATTGCTTGTATAAGTCGCTCTAAATTTATCACGTTGGCTCTTCGAATGTTGAGTATGGCAGATTCATAGATGAAGTGTTCTTGGTTTGTTCTTGATCTTAGTTCTGTTAACGAGTATCTGATTACAGCTCGATCATGTAGTTAACCTGTATTGTAGGATGATACTGGATACAGTTCCAACTATTATCGCAGGAAAGGTGGCAACTCATACCATGGATGCTGAAGCACCATTGGCTGAGCAGGTAATGCAATGTACTGTATATATAGTTGGAACTTGGAACCAAATACATGAAGGGCTGTTACGTAGTGCTAAAAAGTTCAGACGCTTAAAAGTGCTTCTGGCGGCATTTAGTACGTAGAAACTTCTGAAAGTACTTATTTAGGCTATTAATAAACCATCATAGGTAGCACTTGGCCGGTTCAGTTGGTTAATGAACTTGTAGCACTTGTGTGCTCCTAATAGAAGCGCGTCCAGCAAAAGTGCTTCCTGCTGGAGCACTCACAGACGGACCTTAATTTGCTGCTGCTACTATATGGTAATATGAATCTCTTCTTGTTTAGTATTAATCTAATCCTTGTCCTCATTTCTGAACTCGGCAGACTATAACACAAGCATGGGCTGTAGCAAGGGAGCATCTAACCAGAACCCTTCTCAAATGATTTGTGTGACGCATTGAATTACTTGGCCTCCTTCTTTGGTTTGATTGATGATGTTGACAAGGATAACTTGCTCGATTTCTTAATTCATGCTGTAGATCTCATTGGATTATCAGCTGGATCGATGCTATGAGCTTGTTATGAACTCTTTATATCATTATTGTTTTTGTAGTTGCTTTTGATTAATTTGATTTATTGTATGAATGGTTCATCTCAGTTCCTCTATGCAAACTTTCTATCTGATGCATCAAACTAGAAATGATGAAACTCTCTTAATCACATTTTATGGACTTCCACACTAAAAGCACTTAAGAGAAAAATATAGTGCTTAGAGGTTAACCGTAGAAATAGTAGAAGCAAAAGAATGGTAACACTGCTAAGTTTGTATTTTACTTTAAAGAGGAAAAAAAAAAAAAAAAAACTTGGAAACCTTATTGGATCTCACAAGTTGAGACCAAGCCACAATTGCAAGGTGCATGAGAGATAATATTCTTTGATCTAACATGCATGACCTTTCATGCTAAAATGATAGTAGTGGACATACAAAGCTCCTCAACTATGTTTTCTCTCAATAAAAAAAAATCCTCAACTAAACATTTAAGTGAAAAGCAATCATGAAAAGAAAAGACAAAGAGTCCTTCGAAAATTGGAGAAAACGAATAATTTATATAACTATTACTTCTTGAAGTATTTATGATGTTGGTTATTAGAGGTTGTACACAAATCTTTGGAGCCACAGTTAAAAGTTTTGTTAACTTTCATTAAGATATCGGAGAAAACTAATAATATCATAACTCTATAGTGTTCGGATACATTTAATTAATTATGTTTAGAGTGGTACCTGATGTTAGTTATTAGGGGTTGTATCCAAATCACAGAAGATCCTACAAAAAAAGATGCGGAATTGACTATATCGGATAACTACACGTGGCTTGACGAAATGAGATACTCACGTGGTAAAAGAACCACGTTACCTAAAAAGTAGACTATTAGAAACTTCTTAAAATCATAAACTGCCTTCTCATTGTTTCCTGTTATAATTATGTCATCAACATAAATAAATATCACATTGATAAAATCCCCAGTAGCTTGTGTAAATAAAGAATAATCGGTGCGAGATTTTTGAAAACCAATTTGGTAGCAGAATGGAAACACCTCAACCAACTACATGATTAAGGCTATAGAGGGACTTACGGAGTCGACAAACAACACCCCCCAGTCGATGATAAACTTGGAGGAGGGAGCATGTAAACTTCCTCATGAAGTTCACACTGGAGGAAGGCATTTTGTACATCCATTTACACCAACGGCTAATATACACCAAACAGTAATTAATTTCGCAATGGGGCAAATGTATCTTTGTAATCAATACCTTCACGTTGAGTGAACCCCTTTGCAACTAGTATTTAGAATCAAACAGTTTAAAGTTGGTTGTACTCGATCATAGTCATTCCGATCCAACTGTCCATGTTCCAATTCTAATTGACATGTCAAAGCTTACAACAATAATGGGTGAAAAATTTATTCCCATGTAATATTTGCACAGGAGGATCTTACTCAGAATATAAAGATGAGACGGATGAAGCATTGAAAGATTAGATATTTCGCAAGGCACAACCCAATAACAAGTGCTTTAAGTTTCAATATACAGCCACAATTCCAAATCAATCATCATCTTCGAGAACACTCCGACGCCTCTGAATCTGGAAACCGGAAAGCAACAGCAGGCCAAATATTAATATAGTTTATTATGGAAATGGAAACAAATGAAAATCCGTTATTAGGTTTTCATGAATCGTGACTTACAGTGACTTTGGTCTGCTTGGTTGTTTGGTTGTTGATCTGTTCCAACAGTGAAATAAGCCTCTCCTCGGAAACCTGACAATTGAATTTATAAGCACTTTGTTTCTTTTATAGATGAGCTCTTCTGAACGCTTTGGTGAAAGGAATATAAAAAACCATGGGTTCACTATAAGACAGACGAGGATATGAGAATGGCACACCATACCTTCTCAGCTACTTGGCCCATTTGAGCAGCTCTCAGTATGACATCTTCAACACCTCTTGCCTTCTCAGGTTTCACCAAAGCAATTCGAGCAACTGCACATGCATAGCATTAAGTATAAGATAATGTATAAGTACCCTAGAAGAGTTATGAATTACACTTGTTATGCATTTGACTGAAGTACAACAGATCGTTACCAGGGATAAACCAGTCAAGATAGCATATTTCCCCTTTTTTTTAGTTTCGAAAAACTAAATATCGCTTTTCCCAGATATCTCAGCACTAGATTATATTTACTAGCTAATAACAGTGATTGAATAACATATTATCTTAAACCAATAGTTTTCTCCTAGATCAATGATCTAACAATGAAAAATTCAGGGTAAAATTAAGTAACAAATCAAATGCCTATTTCAGATATCAACTTACGTCTTTCTCGAGCTTCAGATGACAAAATCTGACTAAGCATCATCTGCCTCCGCTCTTCTGCCTCCCTACATTTATTGCCTTATGTATGAGATTAATAAGAACATAATTGGAGAAAACAAAAAAAAAAGTAGCACTCCAGTTGATTTAATATCCAACCTTTTGGCATCATCATTTGCCTTCTGCTGTTCAGGGTTTTGCTGCCCTCTCGCTCCTCCCTGTTTATCAGTATAAAGTAGTGCAGTCAGAACAAAAGCACCAAGAAGGTAACCTCTTTTTTTTGGCAAAGATGTTCAGATAAACTCAAGTTATTGAGTACTTACAGCGCCTTGTTGAGCCATAAGCTCCTGCATTCTCCTTTGCCTGATTGCTTCGAGTTCAGGATCAGCCTAATAACAGAAATCAAAAAGTTACACAACAAACTTCCAATGACAGGCAAATTACAAAAAGCTAACAAACACGATCATACTAAAAATCATATTAAAAATAATATGCCAACTACAAATAACATGTTCTTTATCTTCCATTCTTGTATGCATAGGTTTATAAAAGAAACAAGGTAAAAAAAAGGCAGTGCTTCTGGTGATCTTAAACAATTTCAAAAAGTCAACTTTGATATTAAGCCGGGAATGGTTGAGAATATGAACAAGTATCTTCCATTGCTTGACATGACATACCCAACAACAAAACCATACAGTTACTGTACTCTCTAAAGAGCCATAAATTCCATTACAAGACTGTAAAAGGTTGATGAATTCACTTATCATTACAGGAGCCAACTCCTCGTCAGTTCCAAACCCATTACTTATGAGCCTGGAGTTGAGGATAGATGGTATAGCACTAACTAACTCTCTCAGATAATATTTTAGAAACTATAGTGATTGTAATTCTTCAAAGTCATATCTTTCTGTGCCTGGTAGAAGAAAACTCAATAGTATAGGTAACCCTGATAACTACAACCATAAAAACACCAAAGCTTCTGGGTGCTATCAGCTACTCAATTTCAGGTCCCAATCCATTTATCAGCCAATTACATACCAGAAACACATTAAAGACCATAAAAGAGTACACATTTCTTAAAACCCAGTTCTAATTTTAATAAAAATAGTGGCAATCAGATATGAAAGATATAAACTTTGATAACCCTAATTCAAGCAGAGCAAAAATATTTAGTAAGAAGCAAAAGAAACTGAAATTGGGGAGAGAATTTACCATTGATTCAAGTTGTGAGTAGAGAGAGATCTAAGTCTGGGTGAGTTTGAGTTTGAGTTCGAGTTTGTCGGACGGGAATTCTGAAATTTATAAATATAGGGGAGTTGTGCTTTTGTACGCAGCACAGAGACTGAAGAACTTTTTCGAAAGGAAAATTGGGCCGGCCCACAATAATTTATTCAAATGAAACTGATAATTTTGATTTATTCAAATGAAACTGATAATTTTTGAGTAAGAAGAGTTGGTCTCTTAACTCTTTTTTAGCTTATTTAGATAGAACAAAGACTTAGAGTGAGAGACGTATTCAGTTGAATAAGTTAAGACGATCACATTTTTATGATTTGAATTACATGGTTTAGTTTGGTATTGAATTTTGAGAAAAATAATTACTTATAATCATTATTATGAGTTGATTATGTGTTTGGTAAGTTTTTTTATGAGGTGTTTATTTATAAAATTTAGTTAAAAAAATCACGATTTTAAAAAACAGATGTTGTTTATTTGTAACTCAGTTTTTCAATATTTAATTATTTTCACCTCAACACTAAACTAAGTCTATAGTAATTACTTTAATACTTTAAAATTTAATTATCAATTTAAAACACATCTTCACAATAATCGGATTAAAATACCTCTTTCTATATCCGGTTCTAACAAAATAAGATAAGATCTCCATAAATTCGCCGGACACAATTACAGCCGTCCCCGGAGGATGGTAGTGCTCTCAGAGTCTCAGCTTTCTTAATCATCGAATCAGAAAAACAGAGGACTATTAAATCATGGAATAGATTCTGCATGAAAAATAATAAATCTCATTTATCTTTAAAAAAAAGATGCAAGTGGCTCCACCAGTCACGTGCCACACTAATTATTTTCACACTTTTGACCCCCAACCAACCCAAACAAAATACACACCCATGCAACTCTCCCTAGAATCCCACCTTAATTACCAATCTACCCCCAACTGGATCTGCTGCAACTCACTGCCCAAACTTAGCTTCACTGTAATAAAGCTGCTTACTTCACCATGAAGTCAAACGCTCACTGACTCCAAGAAGCTCATCTCAAACCACCCAAAAGTCTCCAGTGTTTTTTATTCCAGAGGTTGAAGAAGAAGAAGAAGAAGAAGAAGAAGAAGAAAGAAAGCATGGGTTTCACAATGGGTCTCAACTTGCTTCTCTTAATGGCCATGGTGGCCACCAACATTCTCTCACTCTACCACCTCTCCTCCACCATCCAATCCCCCAAACAACCCCCTCCCCCCAAAAACCCCGTCCCCGATCACCTCCTCCACCAGCTCCAAACCATACGCGCCACCATCAACCACCTCACGCGCAGCCACCCTTCTCCCCCACGCGCCGCTTCCAAACCTTCCTCCTCCTCCTCCTCCGATCTCCTCCTCTACTCCTCCCTCTCCCCAATCGCTTCCTCCTGCCACAACCACCCCGATCTCCTCAACACCTACATGTCCTACACCCCCTTCTCCCTCTGCCCCGCCGACTCCGACATTGCCGAGTCCCTCATCCTCCGCGGCTGCCACCCCCTCCCCCGCCGCCGCTGCTTCTCCCGAACACCGACAAAGCCCACGTCATCACTCTCTAAACATCCTTTCCCTAGTTCGCTCCCGGATCAGAACATAATATGGGACAAGTACACATGTAAGAGCTTCAGCTGTCTCAACCGACACAGTGTCAGTTCCGGTTTCGACTTCAGTTACGAGCTTAGTAACTTAATGACGTACAAGTCCGAGCTGGACCTTCCCATCCCGCAGTTCTTCCAAATCGCCAAGGCCGCCGGCGCCGTCCTCCGCCTCGGTTTGGACGTCGGCGGCGGCACGGGGACGTTCGCGGCGAGGATGAAGATGTACAATGTGACGGTGGTTACTACGACGATGAATTTTGGGGTGCCGAATAATGAGGCGGTGGCGCTGAGGGGGCTGGTGCCGCTGCACGTGCCGCTGCAGCAGCGGCTGCCCGTGTTTGACGGGGTGTTGGATCTGGTGCGGTGCGGGCACGCCGTGAACAGGTGGATTCCGGTGACGGCGTTGGAATTTTTGCTGTATGATGCGGATAGGGTGTTGAGGGGAGGAGGGTACTTGTGGTTGGATCATTTCTTTAGCAAGGGGGTGGATCTTGAGAAGGTTTTCGGGCCGTTGATTGGGAAGTTGGGGTACCGGAGAGTGAAATGGGCGACGGCGAGTAAGAATGAGAAGAATGGGGAGGTTTACTTGACTGCTCTGCTGCAGAAGCCTGTCTCAAGATGAGGTTTCGAGTTTCAGGTACTGCATTGATAATGTGGTTGTGTTTTTCGACAGCTCTTATAAGTAGTAGTATGTGTCTTGAATCTGAATTGTGTTGGCAATGTGGGTTAGTGCAATGTGTAGTTGTAGTGTTAGCTGAATATAAGTGTGTAGATCTAGAATTGCATTACTCTTGTAGTTGATATGATGAACATTCAAATATTTTGTTGGAGGAATTTAGTTGCTTTCGAGATTTGAATTAGGTGAAATCTTTATGCCGGACAACAATAGCATTAGCTGGTTCATTGCAAACAACTAAGTGAACTAACTAGGTGGAGATGCAACAAGTAGTAAACATAACAATTTCAGCTTGCATTACTATCTGCAACTTGAGCAGGGATACACAAAATTTCTGAACACCAGCCATATCTACCATCAATTTGGTGTTGTAATTACTGGTTTTATTGTAAGAATAAAACTTTTTCCCTGCCACATCTGGTCAAGTCTAGAACTCTTATTAGGTCAACTACTGAATGCAATTTCCTAAAGCATATCCTGCTCTTTGTGACATTTGGAGTTTGTTTGTTAGATTTCCTGGATGTTAGACTAATACGGAATGGTATAATGGTCTTTCAAATGTGCTTGCTAGATTATACTGGTGCCGTGGTTCTTCTAGTAATTTCAGACAAGAAAAAATGGTCATTCTAGTAATGAACAGAGCAACATCTGATGTATTCATTTCTGGAGACATGGCATTGGCATTTCAGTATTCATACTTTCATAATAGAGCAACATCTGATCAATTCTAATTTAGTCTGACACTAGGTTTTGATCATACGTGCTCTTTGTTTCTCAAGAATGGATAAAAAAATTAATCCGGGCCACTTGGTTATCTTAGAAAGAAATAAGGTAAACTAGCAATACAATTTGCTAACAGGTGTGCTGCCCTTTTGAAAGGGAATTCTAAAGTGTGTTAGCTCTCCTGGATATTAGACTATTATTGAATGGTATATGGGAACTTCAGTTGTGCACCTGTGCTCTAGGTTTTGCTAGTGACATTATTCTTCTTTTTATGTATAAAATCTTGGGGGACATGGCATTGGCATTTCAAGTTTTGTAGTATAAGTAGGATAAACTAGTCTGACATTGTAACCATAAGCTTTTGGTCTTATATGAGTCATAGTCTAGATTACCTCCATTACTGAGAAGGGGTCATTCCAATATTTATTTATGACGACTCAATACTACTGTTTCAAGATTTTTCAGTTCATTCAAAAGGAAGGTATGCATTTAGACTAGGAGAAATTGGGGAAGAAAGTTCCCTAATTGTTTAATTCTGTAATGGCACAGTGATTCTTACATTTATGTAGCTTCCAATTTGACTACTTTGTGATGGGATTTGTTTGTCTTTGCAGGTTTGCTGTCAAATTTTGCTGTCGAAGGAATTGGTGAGGACCTCAACATGCAGAATCACCTCTCCGTAGAAGTTGGTGTACCTCATTACTCAATGAAGCAGAGAATATATTAACATCATTTTAAGTGGGTTAAACTTTCAGCTACTTATGATGATGTGAACCACTGTGGAATGGTACAGAGGAACATTTTATAGGATCATGAGCAGGGTGTAAATTCAGAAGCCCCAGAAGAAATGTAAAATGGCCTTTTGTTGGCCTTTTGACTGTTTGTAAGATTTATTCCAATCAGTTCTCTAGATTGTAAGGGAAATTTATTAGTTTCTGATTTTTTTTCTCCAATAATGAAAAGAAGATTACAAAACAAAACCAACAGAGAATCCCCTCCCACCTGATCCTTAATGCAGGTTGATGTGTGGTAAATGAAGTGTGGATTTCATGGGTAAAAAGTTCGGATACAAATAGCAAAGGAGTTGAGGGAACTCCTTGAAAGATTGGATTCGATGATTCTAGTTCTGAGATTTTGACTAGCATCTTCCTGCAGTTTACCAAAAGATACTGTAGGTGATCAATAACAAAGTGAACCACAGACGCAAAGACCTTAATTTGTGTGTAAATTACCAGCCGATTCTTCAGTCGAAGGACGCATATACATCCTTTGAGTTGCAGGGCAAACAGTCTTTGTTGACAACTCTGAAGAAGCCAAGAAATCGTGTCAGCTGAAATTTAACATACAGAGATACAGTCAAGTATCTCATCGTTAGATAAGAGTAACATCTGATCCTATTCCACAAGGCCTATCAAAAACCAATGTCAGTCAGATATTAGATCAGAGTAAACCAATTTTTAGGTTCCATCCTTATGAAAAAGAATAAAAACTTCAAACATATTGGGAATCGATTATGTAAATCTAACGTACACCTTGTAACGTAAGTATATAATAACATTTCTAATTCAATTCAAACTCCATACTCTTTGAAAGGGATTTCCGAAGATATTCATGTTTCATAAATATAATATGTATTTGATAATTATTGTCCTTAATAGTCATTGTATAAGAGAACATATATGTAATCTAATAATTGAAAACATAAAGAGTTCAAGTGAGCAAATGTAGAGGTTCTAATAGCAACACTCAAACGTGATTAAATCAAAATCAGATGTGATCGAGATCCCTAATTGACGTGAGGTTTAGATCGATCTACTGCCTCTACTATGTATCCTACTTCTATATATCTTTGAGCATCTAGATCGATCTTCTTTTTTTCGCTAAGAGCATTTAGGGTTAAGTATGGACAACAGCGGAGAAAAAGAGTTTAGTATATAAGGAGTCAAATAAGGGTTTAGTATTTGACTCACTTTCCCGGTAATATTTTTTGTGTGTGTTCTAAATAAATACATAGCAAGGTCTTGACAGTTTGAATGCAATAGCAATATCATCAAAACAGGATTACATCACATTGCATCCGTAAGGATGCTACATAGGAGGAAAAATCAGTTGAGCAATTTTAGTGGCGTCCATGCTTTGTACCGACTAAGAATCTCTGCTCATATATATTTATCATCTGTTCATATATATCTTGTCCATCCCAAAAGCCCTCCCTCTGCTCCACTGAAACTAATCATTACAACTTAACTAAGATGATCTCAAAACACCCAAATACCGAATTCTCCCCCATACCAGGAACCATGAGCATCTGCTGTTCTCATATCACAAAGTAAACAACGGAGATCGATTGATAAATAAACAAAGCAAAACATTAATCCATCATATTTTAAGGTTTTTTATAGCCTTCTAAACATGTTCCAAGTTCTCCACCTCCATTTTGTCGATCAAGAAACCTTGCATGGGTTTTGCTTTCTTCAGGTACTCCATCCCTGGGCGGGTCGAGTATCCTTTCTCTGGGAAATCTCCATAGACTTGTTGCTTGTCTTCTCTGCTGCAACATCTCTCTGGGCAATCTCACTCAAGAACGGTTTCGTTACGGCTCTTACAATCGTTATCTGATAATGATTGAAATCATTCCATGCCCGAATCTTCTGATGGGTTCGATGGACTACATAAACAGTGAGTCCAGCCTCGAATGCGGCAATCTTGCCCATCTGCAAAACCACCCCTAGATACGACACCATCGTCGCCTTCGTTCGATCGTTGTTTCTCTCGGTTTCTAGGTTTTGTTTGTCCTTTTATCGTTGTAAGGGATGAACCTCGCTCTAATCTTAATCATTGATATTAATTAGGTCTTTATATAGATAATTAATTAATTATAGAGAAGATTCCTGAACGATTTAGAATTCTTGCACTATAAAGTATGGTAATTCTAATCTAATAAGAAAAAAAGATTAAATCTAATAATAAACTATTATTGTTTTTATAAATAACCCACTTACATATTTAATTAATTGAGCAATTTAGAACTGATAACACAATGCTGTGTAGTTTTGGTGAACAGCTAATTAAACAAGCATACTCTTTATCCCACTTGAGCAGGAATAGACGCATACACTTCTGAACATCAATTATCACAACAAAATCCATCATGCGGGTGCTCTAACTACTGGTAAATGTGATGTTTGAAGATATAGGAACTTCAAACAAAGCGCGGCTCGACTGTAATGGAGAATGTCAGATCAGATGAAACTTACATAACCATGGCATTTCAATTTTACAGACTGTATTTTGATGAAGAACCTCCCTAGCTAGGAAAGCTTGCCAATTTCCTTCTAATTTTGAGACTTGAGCTTGTATCTTTCTTCGATACTTAGTTACTTACCAATTAAGTTAACACAAGAAAATATACTAACATAATTTAGGGTGTTCTAGATATCTCCATCAGCTTTCTATTCAATAAAATGATTAAGAACTTGAAATCCTCTCCATCCCAATTACGATGCCATATATATATATATATATATCATTGAGCTTTGGCGATCTTTAAACATAAACGAAACAGCCACTTCATGAATCTTCAGACACTAGCAAGGTAAAGACCAACAAAAGACAATTACATTTTTTCTTTTCAGCAACACTAGACAATGCCAACCATTTCCATAGGTATGCTTTCCCGACTAATCAATCAGTAGTTTTCCGCCTCATCAGGTTCTGCATATCAATTGCATTGATTTTAGCAGCAAGTATAAAGTCATTCTCTGTCAATCCACCTGCACAATGCATATAATCCGGAAACAATATTATCATTTGCAGTTGATGTAAACATAATTCGTTTTGAAGAAAATCTTGTAAGTTGACCCTCAGTTGACCCTCTAGGTGGCATATTATAAAAATTGGTGCAAATATGACAAATTCAGCAGTTGGCAGGTCAGATTTATTCAAGAATTATTCCGACTATTCACCACTGAAAAATTCACGGGTACAAGTCTATATAAGCTGTAACTCAAACAATTTACTGGTCTGGAATAAGGTCATAACACCAGGAACTGAACTCAGACAAAGTTGAGTCAAGTAATCAGATTAAGTAAAGCATCATTGTGCTATATGAATCTTTTCCTAGGTAAAGCAAGAATCGTCAATAGCTTGATTGGATACAATCTTTTTCCCCCATGACATTTCAGGTACAAGGAAATTGAAATTTATAATATAGAAGTGATCACCAAAACGAAGAACATGAAAACCTACACCCTCAGAGAGAATCTAATGCACAGTGGTACAATTTATTCAAAAGACAACTGCAGATACATAACAGTACTTCATTTGTAGGATCTCCTTACCAATTGAATGTGTCCAGATCTCAATGGTCACATTGTTCCATCCAACAAGATGAAGGTCTGGATGATGACCTGCAGCAGACACATTATTGTTGCTAATCCAGATTACTTATGTTTTAAACTATTTCAACTTAAATTCATTCTTCATATAGGCAGGGAGCTAAAAATCGAAAAAAGATGCTGACCTTCTGCTTCTGCAACATCAGCTACGAGCTTAAACATTTCCAATCCTTTAGTAAAGGATTTAACTCTCCATGACTTTTTCAGTTTCAACAAACCACTTTCACTTACCAAATTCCATCCATCCACCTAAACAAAATACATACATTAGAGAAGAAACACATATTCCGTAAGTGATTAATAACACATTGAACCATAAACCTTTTGGAGTAAATTACTTGCTGAGTCTTCAGTCATAGGTCGCATATCCTTTGAGGTGCAGGGCACACACTTCTTTGTTGACAAATCTAATGAAGCAAGAAAAAATCAATAAGGAAATGAAATTTATGATACAATGAAGAATCATAATGCTAGTATAAAAAAATTTGATATTAAGAATCACGACCAGTCACTAGAAAGAGAACCTACAAATAAAGTCAGCAAAACCAATTAGTAGGTTCCTTCCCTATAATGAAAAAGAGCTTTTATATTATTGGAAACCAGAAAAGTTTATTAAGACTCAGAGGAAGAAAAAACAGAGATTCAACCCACAAGAAAATAAGAGGAAAAAAAAAACTAAAAAAACATATCTGAATTGTAAATATACAAATCTATTCTATTAACTAACTAACATAAGAGAGGAAAGTACAGAATCCTAAAATGGTATGCAGTGACATTACCCACCAGTAGGTGACATGTACTCCTCAGTCCTAAATGCCAAATTAGTACAGGGACTAACACATTTAAGTCTGATAATAAAGGTGTTGATTAAGCGTACCACAAAGTATGACAAAACAGGTATGTGAGATTTAGAATAACCAAGGTAATAATCTTTCACAAACTAATAGATCACCAAATTGCTTAAAACAGGGACCTTAGCGATTGCACAGTAGAAAGATTAGTCTTTCCATGATATATGTATATAGGAATATGAAATTCGTGAACCAATGACTATGAAACAATGACATCAAAATGGCTTTCAGTGGATGATATCAAAGTAATGGGAAATCCATGGTATATAAATTTGAAGTTCCGATTTGCATCTCATTATCAATCAAAAGATGGTGAGTTGAATGAAAGGTCTACACGCACCTTGGCCAGTGCAAAAAGTTCTAAATCCAGAAATTGATTTTCTACTAGATGACACCCCCACATTGGTCTGAAGTATCTCATATACTCGGCTACTGGAACTGTATTTTAAGTACATAATTCATTCTCACAAACTCAAGAAGGGGAGTACTAAATTACAAAAACCCACATTTAAAATAAGAAAAGTGGACGCAAACTACACAAGTGCACTACAATCATTAAATTAAACCGAAATAGATTCTTTCTTTCACTATAAAAGTGATGGGCTGGAGTCAATGCAAATTCTGCACCCAGTAGTGCGAACTCTACCAGACACAGATAAAATTACGCAGCCAATTCACAGACACAGTGTGATCATCATACCACAATTCTGGAATAAACCACATTACATTACAAGTAACACACCTATCCCAAACTCCTTTTCATTCTACTCTTTCTATTCACAGTGATCAGATTGAAGATGAGTAAAATAAAGGGTATGCAGAAGCAATCCAAAGATGAGTTTATTGTGGTCTATACACAAAACCCAATAGAAAAATACCAAAACAAAATAAAGGGCCTGCAGGAAAGTACCGTCCATGAGCTCCAAACAGGTTCTGAAACACTGAAACTACTGCTACCTGAAAATCAATAAGAACCAAAATTCAAATATCACAACTAAAATCATATCCACCGATATTTAAAGAGAAAAAAAAGAGAGAGAGAGAAAAAGAGGACACCTTTGGAAATAGGAGCTGTAACATTCGACTCATGAATATGGGGTTGATGGGGTTTCTGCAACCTCTGGGTGCCGGTCAAGATCAGTTGGGGGTAAATAAGTAGCATTTAACACAAACATTGTGGTCATAAATACAAATAGATAAACGTTTGGGGTGTTTTAGTAATAAACAAAAGTTGAGTGGTGGGTTTTGTGAATCCGGGAAGGTATATTAAACGTGTCATGTAAACATAAAATTTAGCTTCGTCTTTTTCGTCTCTCAGAGAAAACTGATTCTCCGAACAAAATGGTTAGTCTCTCTCTCTCTCTCTGCTTTCATATAATTGATTTGATGTGGTAGTAATTCCTAGGGTTAGGGTTTGGTGCCACGTTTCTCTGTGAGCTTTTTTGATCTGTTGTTTTGCGGTTGAAGAAATCGGACTCGGATCCGAGTTTCGGTTGAGCTGGATCTTGCAGATCCTGAAGCGACGACGTAATTAGAATTCCAGTTTTGGCTGATAAAATTATCTAGGCATGCAATGTTGATCGGTAACAAATAAAATTGTTAATAAATCCACAAGCTTTTAATTGTTTGTTGTTGTAATTGATGTTAAGAAACGTATGAAACACAGTCAAATTGATCTGGATTAGTAGCATGTTTTTTTTGGTGTTGGATTGATGATGTTATAATAAGAATGAATAACACAATGTAGGTGATGATGATATTAGTGGTTTTCTAATAGGAAGCATAAATTGAGCTGATATGGGACTAGTGAGCTTAAGGATCAGTAATGGGGATAGATAGGCTAGGTAGCGATTCTTGGTTGTAATTTGAGTCAGATGTGGTTTCCGTAAGGATCGGATGTGGTTCTTCATATAAACCTAAGCTAGAAATCATGGCTGGTAACAACAAATTATGCCATTATGTTGCTCGTTTGGCTGGTGTTGTTGGAAGTATTGTTGAGCTTTGTGTTTCTGTCTATTGTTGGTGGTAGTGTATATATACGGCTTAGAAATAATTGACTTTTGACTTTGAAGAGTAATGTTAAAGAATAAGCTAATGTAAGCTTTTACACTATTCGGGGCTTGATACACAGTTTCTGTCCTGTGATAAGCGTGAATCAGAAAGATATCTGACCCTAGTTTGTTGTTTCTAGCGTGTATCTCCTAGTATTGGTAAATGCTATAATGATTTGCTGCATTAATTTTATTATGTTTCAGTACTCTCTGAACTCTTTATTGGATGTTATTTGTAGGAGTCATGCCCTACCGTAAGGAACATCCTCCTCCTAGATTCTGAGGGGAAACGTGTAGCTGTCAAGTATTATTCAGAGGACTGGCCCACGAATAATGCAAAAGAAGCATTTGAGAAAGCCGTTTTCACTAAAACTCAAAAGACAAATGCACGGACAGAAGGTAATTTGTGCTAAAATTATATGTCTATGTGATATGAGTATCGTCGGATACTCTAAGCTCTGGTGAACTTCTACTCCTTTGCATGAGGTATTCTATTGTTTTGAATCTTTACTTCTTGACACATTCATATTAACCCCCTGTTTCTTCGAATGCAGCTGAGATAGCAATGTTTGAGAACAGCATAGTAGTTTACAAGTTTGTTCAAGACCTTCACTTTTTTGTTACCGGGGGTGACAATGAAAATGAGCTCATTTTAGCCACAGTTCTTCAGGGATTTTTTGATGCAGTTGGTATTCTCCTCAGGTTGTTCTCACATTCTCTATTTGTTAACTATACCATAAAGTAGTCGAATTTTAGTTAACTTATTTTGGCTTGCTTTTTTCCAGAGGCAATGTGGACAAAAAGGAGGCACTCGAGAATTTGGATCTCATTTTACTATGCCTTGATGAGATTGTTGATGGCGGGTAAGCTATAACCATAATGTTTAAAATTTTGTTGGTAATTCAGGTAGTTAAAATTCGAAGGTTCGGCTCTGCATTTTTCCTAGTAGAACTGAAGATTTGCATGATAGTACAATCAAGGTAATGATGCGTAGTGCATGTAGGATGTATATTTCGATATGAGATTGTTTTTCCCAGTCTATTAGCTGAATATAGTTTTGGGTATTAGCTATTCTTTTTGGGAGGCAGTGGTGGTGTGTGTGGCTTCAACTGTGGCTGTGGCTGTTTTTTAGTTTGACTGAAATGGGAGATTTGGATATCTGGAGAATGTGACTAGTTCAAGAATTTGTTGGTTGCCTCGTATTCTGCAGTTGTTAAAGTTTGAGATCTTATACTTGCATGCATCCTTAGTTGTGTGTTTTTGGTGGATACTTATTTAATTGTGTATTTTCTAGCTTAAGCTTGGTTTCTTTTTGTGGTTTACCTTTTCATCGTACTCATATTTCTTTTTCAAATCATAACCCACCATACAGGAGAGGGTAACCATTACTACCTGAACTTAACATGTTCTTTTTGCACAGCATTGTTCTTGAGACCGATTCAAATGTTATAGCAAGTAAGGTTGCTAGTCACAGTATTGATGCTGGAGCTCCGTTGTCTGAGCAGGTAGACCCATTTATCTTCTTGCATGCCTTTCCCTGCCCCATAACAATATCTTCCATCAACTTTTGTCGGACAAGAAAAGCAAATAAGTTAAAAAGTGGACATGCCAACCATATTGTATTGATTATATATCTTCTATTATTTGCAGACAATAGGCCAAGCACTTGCTACTGCACGCGAACATTTTGCAAGATCTCTTCTTAAGTGAGAGGGTGATAGCAGGAGCATGGAAAGAACATCACTTTCATAAATTCTTATCCATTAGGTGCACTGGCCTATAGTATTGCATTTGCTAATATTGCATACAGTCAGAATTATCACTTGCTGCTCTATTCATCTCATCTTATAGAACTCGAGTGATTTAGATATCAGAACAGTTGGGGTAAAAAGTTCAGAATTCAAGTAATGGATTTGAGATACAAAGTTGCATGTTTTGTCGGCAGCATCTCCTGGGGAGTTAAAAATGTTTAAAGGAATACATGAGTACCATTCATGTCGTTTGTTTCCATTTGTGTTTTAGTCATTGGCAAACCATAACATCTCCATCAACTCGTGTATTGTCTAAATACATCCTTAATAAGTTCCTTTTGGTCAATTTAGAAGTTAAATTCCAGAAAATTGATGCGTCAAACAATAGTACCATATTGATGATTAGTCTCTTAATCAACTTATTTCCTCATCTTCCAACATGAAGCTACCAGTATCATGCCATTGGTGTAACTTTACTTTCAATAGGAAACCTCTCATTCAATGAGAACATAATTTGCGCCATTTGCGAATGCATCACCCCTAGTTGGCGGTAGATTATTGCGAGCCACATTTTTTCGAACCAGGGCATGAGTCTCTGCTTCATGCTGAAACATCTGAACCAACTCTTGAAGCTCCAACTTTCTAACTTCAACTTGCTCTTCACCAATAGGTTGTTGCAACCCAAGGTACAGCAATCCGAGTATAATTAGAATGATTCCAATAAAGAAGAGAATGCCCGTAAATAAACCGAAGGCGTATGGGGTGTTGTCTGATCCAGGGATACCATCCACATTGATACCAAAAAGTCCAGTGATGATGGAAAGAACAAGGCCACAGCCACCAAAAACAGCAAGGTTATGTGTCACTGTGAGGCTTCTATCCTGGGCAAACATTAATGCAATGTTGACATTGACGGTTAATATCAGTTGTGAACCAAAATACTTCCATATATTTCATATTAATGTTTGTCTGCACAGACCTGCAACCATGCACGAACAGTACTCTGCATCACATCCTGAATGGTAAATAAGCGGCCGCGAACTGCTTCTTGCTCCTCAATCATTTCTCTTGTGCTCTTTCTTATTTGATCCAACAAGCTTCTTGTTGCATTTCCCCTCAAATGTTGAAAAAGCTCAAACACAATCTCCTCTCTTGCATGAAGAGACCACTTTACTCTGATGACCTGCAATGGAGACTTCCAGTATCTATTAAAAACCGTAAAACAAAAGAGATCATTGACAAATAAAGACACAATATAGATACAGCTAGTTTCTCCAAAATATAAACATACATAGAGTATATAGGAAGAACAAAAAGAGAAAATAAGTTAGTCAGCAGAAATATTCCTAGACTCTAAATATTTACTGTAGTCATTATGTGTGAATCAGAAAACATGGAACTGTTGAAACAGTACACATGTACTACAAACAGCTAAAACATATTCCTTTCATAATGACTCAGCTTCTTGATGCCGGATTTAGGCATCAGTATATAAGTAACACTCCAACACCTCAGAGAAGCCTTATTCTTACTAAAAGTTGGTTCAAATGTTTACATTGTAAAAAAAAAAAAAAAATAATAATAAAAAAAGAAGTGTGAAGGCTTCTTTATCAATTTCACTAATCCCAAAGTCTTACAATATCGTTGAAGCAATGATAGTTGTTGTGCGCATGCCTAATTGTCATATTTAATGCCTTACTACTAAGGAGATGTAGCATACCTGTTGCGATAACTTTCTGATCTCTTGGTTGAGGATTACGCTAAAAAGATTCAAATCCTCATGGTTTCTCCTATTCATAGAGGAAAGACCTTTATTAATCATCAGCCAAGTTGTATTTAATCGATGCCTAATGAGATAATGTTACTTTATGAGGACTTGTTGGATCTAGGGAAGAACCTGTTCATGAACTTTAATTCAATCTCATCTGCAGCACCAAATATGGACTTGCGGAACAACCTGAAACAACCAACACATTCACAAAATTAATTTAAAAAATGAGTAATCACTAATAACTGAGAGAAATGTCAATGCTCTATAATGAGACACAAATTATAAAGTCAATGCAAAATTAAAGAAACAACTTTCATGTTAAACAGACTGCCTGCTCACCAAGCTAGGTACTCTGATTGCCAAAAAAACAGACTGTCTGCTAAAAAAAAGGAATTAACATGACAACATGTTCAATATCACTATTGTCCGAGAGATTTGTAAATAATATATGTTGCTAACAAGGAAAGCAAAGAAGGCAGTTCACATGATTCACTGTATATCAACACAGAAGCTAGTATGCATGAGAGGAAACTAAGAAAGGGTAGTAAGCTTCACCAAATACAAACAATCATATCAACATTACCTATCATCCCATCGCGTAAGGCGGCAAGTTAAATGTGCTATGACTTCATGCACTGTTCTCGGTACTTTATAGCCTCCGGTGGAAAGAAGTTCCTAATCAAAGCAAATAGGGAATGGAATAAGTATGATTGCGATGAGTAGCATGCACAATAGATTGTAGTTTAGTCTAAAAATCAAGGTCATTGGAGTGAGTTTTGTCAAGCATGAACAACCTGAACTTCTGTAATACCCAACACATTTATACTTGATACAGGCCCTTTGAGATGCAAAACAGTTACAAGGAAATTTTGTGCTTGCCAGGAACGAAGTACAATGGGGATATCATCCTCATCGACGAATGGATCGCCAGCTGATTGTCCCAAGAGCTCAAATAACAACCCACCAGAAACTCTAACTGGGACCTGAATAGAAGTAACAAATCTCAATCGAGGAAAATAACAGTCCAGACAAGTTTAATTGTTTAAAAGAAAAGCAAAGTTTAAACTCAGTAAATATAGATCATTTCGAAGAGGTCTCCCATGGACACCAAAAACTCTTACACTTCACATCTGTGAATCCACTAGTGAAGGATTCACAAGTATTAACCAATAAATAATAAAGAAGTAATAATCAAACTTGCCAAAGAAACCTTATTTCATGAGACATAAATACAATAACTAAGATGGTTGTGCATTCTTGTGAGTCAAGAGCTTATTGTTTTGCTCAGAGTGCAATGGTGCAGGAGGGGAGTTGAAGACCCTTTCACCTAGTCCACCCCATTGGCAATCGCCATAGGGAACAATCTTCATATTGGTAAACAGATAATCGACATTTCAAGTATAAGATGATCCTAACAGTTCATATATATATTTTTAGTTTCTAGAAATGTATTTGAATCTGCCATGACCATACATCACTAATCACAATATGAGGTTCCCCCGTCTGCATCCTAAAAGCCACGAATCCTCAGATAAGGGATTCAATCCCCAAGTCAATTTTACCATCTCAAGAAACCTATCCTACCAAACAAAGAGTAGCTTTCGATATGTAACATGTTGTTTACCTCATACAGAAGGTGTTTCATCCTCTCACTAATTAGTCGACTTTCATCCCTTAAAGCCAAACTAACGGCAGGATGTAGCCACTGGGCACTACGGAGCCAAGCATCAACTGAGGGGTGACCTGCAGAGACATGACACCACCAAACAGGTCCTGCTGGACGCTCCCAATAGGGAGCCGCTAAGTCTGCAACAGTAAAGTCATCTTCATCATCCAGCTCAAACTGCTCAGTGCCCCAACTGGCATTAGCTTGCACAGTTTGAACGATTTCTGAAATTCTAGCCCACCCAATTGGCACCCAATGACCACCCTCTCTTTCACCATCATGAACAGGGCTGTATTTGTCATCACCACTTAGGGACTTGTTCCTATCATGTACTAGGGAAATAGATTCTTGAAATTCTTTAGAAGGATCCCGCGGCTTCTCATGGTCACCACCTCCTGTATGTTGTCTGCTTACAGTTGTTGAGCCAGATTTCAAACCGCTTGGTTTCTTGTGTCCTCGAATGTACTCAAAAGCACAGATAAGTCCATCTGTCCAAAGTTCACTTCCAGGCATGACTTCTTTACTGAAACAGGTCTTACGGCCATCTGGTTTCTTCATCATATTGCTATCGGAACAAGAGTCACCCATTTTACTCTTGTTGCTGTTCTCCATCTACACATATACATTTTAGAAGTCAATAAACAAGCTAATACTCTAAAAAACTCAAGCAGAATGGTAATGACTATAATCTATCTCTATTTCCCAAACAAGAAGAAACCATGAAGTTAAGATCACAGCTCAAAAACTTCAATGAGTGAAATCACCCAAATTCAAAACACACCTGTATTTTCACTTCAGGAACATCAACTAATTCCAAAATACGGGAATTTTAGCACAACACTGATGATAAAAATCTAAACTTGCCATTTTTCTGAAGTATCATGCAAACTTCAAGCAGTTCACCATCTTCTACTACCATTTTACGTATCGACAATTCATTAAAAAACTAAACTTTACCCAAACAAACAAAGAAACAAGGAACATAATCAAGTAAAGCTAAAGAACCCAGAAAAGAAAAAGGCATGTCTACCTATAAATTTGGATGAAAACTGAAAAAAAAAATGACAGAGAAGAAAGGTATTGTCGAGAAAAGAAAAGGGTTTGTGATGCGTTCTAGAATGAATGAATGAATGAAGAATGGTACTACAAGTGTGTGAAGAGAGTACCGCAGAAACAAGGTGGAGTGATTCTGAAACAAACAGCCATAAAGTAAAGGCCTTTCCTTTCTCGACTCACACAATGCTTAAAGTTGTGTGCTTTAACGCGTAGAGGAAGCAGCAACTACTGAAATTGGGATTTGTGGAGCACTCACTCACTCTAGGATCTTCTTATTGGGTTAACACTAAAAACACACTGTTTACAGTTTCTGAGGGACTCAGATTTTATCGGTGACAGACAATGGAAAGACTTTTACCGACGAGATTTCGTTGGCGAAAAATGCCCCTAATATGTATTATTACTCTACTTTTGTGTTGTTTACTTCACTTTTTTTGGCTTAATTTTGTTGGTGAAATTGTGTCATTGTATCCTTTTATGAGAGGCTTAATCATAGAGGATTTTATATGAAGAGTATGGACAAACCTTATATTATGAGGAATTGACGATGGTTGTCAAAAGATAAATTTTTGGTACAACAAAAGATGTTGCAACCTACTTAAGAGACCCAACAGGTTCATGTTTTGAGCAGCAGAAGTTTCTTTCTGTTTCTCTAAAAAGAACAGTTGGTCTCAAGACGTACAGTATTACTATTTAGTCCCCCGATGCAAATAGTGTGGCCTTAGCAGAGAAGTGAGAGAACTAGCGATCCAGACTTTTGCGACTTATGCTCAAAGCAAACAATAATTTTACTATAACGAAGAAATGCGATGAAAGAGAAACCAAACGGGCGTAGTATAGTACTTCACTAATCCAAATTAGCACACTGTTCCTACGTTAAGCATGACAAGAAAAATAAATATCTAGAATACAACCTCGTGGCACAGGGCAGCAGCCAGTCAAGGTCTCCTTTATGACCAAATAATGATACATGATGATTATTAAGCGGCCTAATGCCGCCTCTGATTGGCCACTTTCAAACTCTATGAGACCCTGAAAAACCGGGAGGTGACTGAGATTAGTAGCTGTTTTGCCATAACTGTTGGGACTGCTTGGAAGGTTGGCCCTGTGAGGCACCCAGGGATGCGTCTCTCGAACTTTGCTGTTGATGATCAAGGGACATCCCTGTCTGAGAATGATAGAAGTTTGGGTAGTTTAGAGCTCCAGAATATTGCTGCGATGGTTGCTGGGTTTGCCGGAAACCAGCATGCTGTTGATTCTGCCCCTGGAAGCTGTAATAATTGCTGGCTGGAACAGCAGGCATTGCTCGGGAACCAGGTCCGTGAACCCACATGCCTGAGTTGTCATTCTGAGAAAAGAGCATAAAAATTAACAACTACAATAAAGCAAAGAATGGTGCCAGTAAAAAATACGAAATATAACAATGTGTGGATACAGTATCATTCTTCTGGCCAACCACGTGACAAAATACTTGGTATGGTTGGATCTATTTCGAATGGTGTTTTTCTGTTAAATGAGATTTTTGCAAGCAAATGACTGGTTGTCAGTGTTTATCTGACTTTACTATTGTTTATCTGGTTTCTTTTCCAACATTGGACTATATCTAATGGTGGATGATGAAACATTCACTGGTCACCAGGAATGTGTATAAGGGGAGAAAGAACTGACTTCCCAATAAGCAGTTTAGAAGGCACTTAAAAAGACCAAAAACCAAGCAATAACATGAATTTACTGAGGCGGGTAGAATAACATTACCTGCTGAAGTGACATCAAATGGTTACTGTCCTTGTACTGGGAGCTTATGACATCATCGTAACCAATTGTTGTGCCCGTAGGTGCCGATGGTGGATTCAGAGGAAAGTTTCCTCCAGGAATGCTAGTTGAATTACCAAACCCATAACCAGAGGGGATATTAGCAGACTGGGGCAAGCTGCTGACAGAAACACTATTCTTATACTGAGGGAGAACTGCAGCCAGTGACTGATGGTAGGTGCTGTTACCAGCAAAAGCTTGCTGGAATGCTGATGGCATATACGTATAGCTCTGAGGCAAGAAAGGATAGCCAATCATGTTGGAAAAGTGTCCCAAAGGTAGACTAGGTTGGGAGTAGGGGTGCAACAAGTGTTGTGGAAGAGCAGGTCCAGTCGCAACACCAGCACCGGGTAGAGTCTGTTGAGTAGGTTGAGCAGAAGAGATACCACCTGCTCTCAAAGCCTGCGTGTACAAAAAAGATTGAAAGAAAAATTAGATCTCTAATGTGTAATAATTATGAACCGTCTTACTTGTTTAGATCTGTAACTGAACCATATGGCAATGCTTATTTAAAATAATTCAATTAAGACGAGACGGGACTGGTTACTCCAAATATAAGCCTTCATCTAAGGAGGAAAAATACCATAAATTTGGCGAACTGGATGTATTTTGACAAAATAATTTATATTGAGCTGTAAGAATCTCAATTAAAATTTAAAAGTGATTCATATTAACTCTTTCACTGCACTATGTAAAACCTTCTTTCTTGAAAGAATATTGGTATCAATGTACCAAATAAACAATAGCATATACAATAATAGGGAAGTCACCTCTGGCATGGACATGGTGGGACCGCTGATGGAAGAAGGCACATTACTATATTTTGTGGGCATAGATTGCGTCACAGGGAAAGGTGAGTATGGAAGATCCTCCCGTACATTCTGAGCATTTGAAGCCAACAAAGTGCTGGGCAATGAATTTGTGTATGCCTGCTGAAAAGAGAACATGCAAAGTGAGATTCAACCAGATCAATAAACTCATCATCCTTTGAAAACTTGCAAATCAATAAGTGCCTACTGCACCTACTCCTACATCACCGTGCACAGCAATCAAACCATATACTCTATAGAGAAAATAAAGGAATAGGCTTCATCCTTCCTAATATTTCCCCGATTAGATTTTTCAATGCAGATTTGACTAACAATGTTTCACACTTCCAATAACTGCCCTTGGTCTTTCTTTCCCACACCTCAACACCACCATGCATGCATCATTTGATTCCTTAACTTCTAGTCCACTTGTATGATAAAAGAACCCATTATCCAGCACTAGCAAATAGTGTCATCTCAAAACCAAGAGGGAAGGAACCGTTACCGATCTAGTATGACAGCTGATCTTAAAAACTAAGAATTCTAAACTGAAATACTGTTTGGCTAAGAACCAATCATGTGAAGTTGACTGAATTTCTAAAAAAATTGGCAATTCAGATAAAAAAAATAAAAAATAAAAAACTTGATAGTTTAGCAATTACCATCACACTTGAAAAGGGAGCATTGTTTTGCATTTGTGAACTCTGTGGGTGAGAGAATGCCATGTTCAGTTGCTGGGAGCTGTCATATGCAAATCCAGGTGCAGAAGGAAAAGTATATTGAATGCCTTGATTAGCTTCAGGGGTTTCCTGTTTTAAAACCTCTGGTTGTGACACTGAAGGAGAATCATAATCTCCAGCACTGGCCCCAGTTCTAGGAACCAAACTTCCATCAGAGGTATTTATGAGATGCTCATCTCCATAGTAGTCGGGATTTCTGCAGAAAAACATATATCTTCAGATGATGTTAAACAACCAAACATCTATAGCCACAGCAAGTACTATCTGAAGGACATACCCAGTATCTGAGTGCCCGACTGCAGAAACATCCGCTGCCGGAGATGTCTCTTCCAAGTCACTTTTCATTGGATGAGAGCTCGAAAGATCAGGTTCAGGGCCAGATCGGAAACTTCCAAAGCTCAAGTGCAGGCAGTCTGGAGTATGGAGTTGTAGGTGATTTGGAATGACTACAGGAGGAGGGTTCTCGTCTTCAGGTGGTGCTCCCCTATCATCCTTCTGTAAGTCAAGCTGCTGCAAGTTTGCAGCCACTGATGAAACATCATGCTCAGCTGAAAAGAAAAAAGAAAACCACAAAATGAGAATTCATAGGACAGATAGAGTAATGTCTATATCCAGGCACCCTGATATAATCAGTAGCTTCGCAGCAATGTTATAACTGAATTTTCCACTGGAACAGAGCTAAATTATCTATTTCAGAATGTTCAATGCTTGTGTCATTCATCTTATACAATCACCTAGTCATATATATTCATTATTCAACATGCAATGCTTAAACGCACCGTTAAAGTGCAGCTTTATCAATCCATAATTCACATTCACATGGAAATAATAGGGGCTGCTAAGAAAGAGGAAGGCTTGGCTAAAAACAAAGCATCATGATACCTTCATTATCCTCGAGGCCATGTCTCTGTGTATGGTAGGGATCGATGTCCTCAAACACGCTATTATCAAACACAGATGCACTGGCCGAGTTATCTTCTTGCACATTTCTACCAGAAACAGATGTAGGCCCATCATGGCTTGTGTTCAGTGCCTCAACAGAACCATCATCTTCTGATTCAACCTCATCTAGTTGGGATTTTATATGCTGATTAGCTTTATCCAAGGGCAAGCTAGATGAATTAGCATACAGCTCAGCATTTGCAGGAGTCCCTAAAATGGAGGACATGCTGACACCTGGAGGATGCTCAATCAAGGGCCACTCATCAGCCAACGGCTCAGTCTGTGACGAATTCGAATTATATCCAGCAGGAGGTGGTGCCCCTGTATCACGATGATTGACAATATGAGCTGGGGGTGCCTTGGCTTGCGGCCTACCCTTCTTAACAATGTCAGCCATTGAAACTTGCCCTGGCACCCCTCCCCAGGCAGACTGATATCCAGAGGAAGGCAGCGAGGATAAAGATATTCCATCATCGCCTAGTGATATAACTTTATTTTCAGCTGCCACTGAATCACTGCAACATACATAACACATAAATGAGCACATAGATGCTATTGAGAATGTACATACCTATGCTTTCAATGCATATCCAAGAACAACGGAAGTAAGAAAAAGAAAATCAAAAACTAAAGAACTGAAAAAGCCATAACACATTACAAGTTCAGAGATCACCTGAAATCACATATCAAAACTCAAGACAAGTAATTAGAATATCTAACAGACCACTTGTACGACTTATTTATCAAGACTCAAGAGACAAAGAAGGCTTATTTAGCTTAGCAATTCCATTGCAAATGTAGCAAATCCTCTAATTTAACAGAAGCAAGTCAGAAATGGCATCAGATTGATATTTCAAACTTCTCACCTGTAGGAAGCAGGTCGTCTACTCGAGTTATATCCAGTTGTGCCAGCTGCTGTAGAGGAAGAACCTGCATAGGCAGGTGTTCCATTTTCCTTCCTGTATGCAGGTCTACCATGCAAAGAGCCAGACTCTGGGGAAAAAGTGAAAGAATAGATGAGTTGAAACTAAGCTTATCAATGATCCACATCAATTTTTGCAAACTCTTTAAAGAAAGAGTTCTCCCTTAAATTGCCATAGCCACATACCATTAGTGCCAAAGTGGTTCGACCCGCCACGTGCAGCATAGCGATCACCGCCTCTACCACCATGACTTGAAATATTAGCACCACGAGATCTAGAATCCGTCGGTTCCTTACTCTGCGGCAAAACAAGCGATAGATAGATGTGAGCAAAGTATACAACAACATCAAAATCACTTCAAAATAACTCAAAACTGTATAACTTTTTGTACTTTCAACACGCACGCACCTCCTTTTTCTTCTCTCGTTTGCTCTTCACTTCATGAAAAGGATCTACATAAGTCATAAACTTTAGATTAGACTCAACTTCCAACAAAACATATAATCTACACACTCATATCATATTTCAACACAGATTTCCGCAAATCAGTTGCAAAGTTCAATGACATGACACACGCTATACATAACAAGTTCAGAACTTTCCATACTAACAGCTGCTATTAGCATTGGATTAACAAGTATCACAAATTGGGTACAAAACTAAAACCTAAAAATCCATTCTTTTAAGTAACCCTGAGCTCAAAACAGCACGAAAATGTGAATTAATAAGCATATTAAAAACCCCAAAATAAAATAAAAAAGTAAAAGTAAAAGGGCAAACCTTGAGCAAGGAGGCGATTAACGGCTTCATTAGGGTCCATGTTACAGTCTTTAAGCATAGCATAGATCTCCTGCTCAGTGCAGTTATTCACTATCTCTTTCAAGCTCTGCACCATCTTCCGGGACCCACCTGGTATTCCCGATATTCCCGATATTCCCGTATTGCCCTTCCCACCATTCCCTCCGCCTCCGCCTCTCCCGCTCATTCTCTCTCCGCCTCCGTCAGATCTGAACGCGACTCCGCCGATACGGCTCTTAGGGTTTTTTTTTAGGTTTTGTTTTCTCTCTCTCTCTCTGGGTTCCGCCGCGGACAAAAAGAGACGAAGAAGAAGGAGAAGAAGAAGATGATAAATATCTCTCTCTCTCTCTCTCTCTCTCTCTATTTGGGGCTTTGGAAGAAGAAGAAGAAAACCCTCGCTTTCTTTTCTCTCTTTTCTTTCTTTTCGCTTTGCTCTTCTTCTCCGAGTGCGACTTCTTTTTTATTGTTTTCGCAAAACCCCCGCGGTTTTTATTATTACTATTATTATTATTATTATTATTATATACCTAGTGCAATTCGGGACATCTTTTTTTTTTTACAGATTTTCCAATTTTGTCAAATCTTTTTTTTTTAGATTTTCTTGCACGATTTGGGAAAAGCAAATTGTTGTGCAAGAAAAAGTTTTATTAAAGTTTTGTAAAGCGTTACGTTGGATTGAAATGGATCGAAATGGAGCGTCTTCAGGGTGGGTTTGGTGCAGCTGAGCTTTTAAGTAAAAGCTGAGCTTTTAAGTAAAAGCTGACTTATATTTATAAGTATAAGGTGGGTGAGAGCAGCTTCTCATTTTCTATTGAAAATGACCCCTACTTTTTTAAAAAGCTACTGACGTGTTGTGTTACCAAACACAAAACTGACTTATACTTATAAGCAGAAGAGCTTATAAGCTCCCCCAAATGCACCATCAGTTGAGCGTTTTTTTAATTTTGAAACGTGATAAAAGTTTAGGGTTTATCGAACGACTCATATCTGAGTGTATAATTAGTTGTGGTTCAAAAAACTAGATTTGACGATGCAAACGAGGCAACACTAATCGACAAAAGTGAGTCAAGCTCGAAATGTGCAAAGAGATTGTCCCCACTAAGGTAGTGTTAACTATATTAGAGAGAGATGAGTCATACGATGTAAACAAAGAAACACTAATCGATGAAAGTGTGTCAGGTTCGAAACATGTAAAAGACTGTCATTAATGAGGTGATGTTATCGCATAAAGAAGTGAATCTTACGAAATGTCACTAATCAACAAAAGTGACATCGCGTTAGAAACATAAAAAAAAAAAATTAACATCTGCAACACGAAAAAGTTGTAAACAAAGTTGAGTCTTATAAAATTACACTAAGATTTAGAGACAAACGGTGAAAATGAAATTATTAGACAATAAATCTAGAATTTGAGAATCAACTTTCACCCTTCACTTTATACATTTCACCATTCCTCCTCCTCCTCTTCCTCCTCCTCCTCATCCCACTTGAAAATTCCTCCTCCTCCTCATCCCAGTTGAAAAACAACCCTGATGAAATAATTAGAAGCAACAGAACATCCATAATGGTCATCACATTAGCAAATAGCAACTTCCTAAACCAAAATTGGCCATCAACCCCAACTCCCATTGCTATGCTCCAAAAACTATACTCTAAATAATTGTCTAAAGCCAACAATTTTAAATTTCATTCATCTCACAATGATAACAACGAATAGAGATTGATCTGTATATTATATATATATATATATATATTCCGTTACCATAAATAATCCATCAACTTTCGCGAGTGGTTAAAGACGCGCCTTCAAAAGCGAGTTGACCAACCACATACAGTACATATTAAATGATTGTGCTTATCCTAAACTAGTAGATACGCATAGTCACATACACTGAACCATGTCTCACTCCTATTGTAGAACCCCCAAAACAACATTGCCACGGCAACGTCTAACACGTGGCGGAAAATCACTGACAGTGGGCCCGGGCACCCAACACCATCCGGCCCATGGGCCACCCCACCCCCCCGCCTCACCAAGTCCTTAACGGCCGTTAACGGCTTATTTAAACCCCCAAAAAAAAAACACAAATATTTTAACTGAAGAAAGAAGATGAGGGTCTTGCTGGTGAGCAACACCACCACCACCACCACCACACTCTCACTATCTTTCCCGCCATCGCCGAAACCGCTAGCTCCGCCGCGATTGGGCCCAATCTCGGTCCATTGGGCCAAGAAAGCTCTTATCGGAGCCCTAGGCGGGGCCCTATCGCTCGGTCTTCTAGTCTCTTCTCCGTCTTCTCTAGCGATTGAGTCTTCTTCTTCTTCTTATGCTCCTACAATTCCAGCTCAACCGGAGTTTTGCAGAGAAGACGAAGGTGACGTCATCGCGGAGGCGGGAGTACCGGAGCCGGTGGCCACGAACGAGGGGATTGTGGAGGAGGCGTGGGAGATTGTTAATGACAGCTTTCTCGACACCGGTGGCCGGAGCTGGCTGCCGGATAATTGGAAGGTACGGCGGTGATGAATTGTACAGTAAATTTATAACGCTGTTTTGGATTTATGTGGTGAAATAATGAAAGTTACTGTGGTGGTTATTTCAGATGAAGAAGGAAGATATGAGGACTAGTTGGATCAAGTCGAGATCCAAGGCTCATGATATGATCAAGCGGATGCTGGCTAGTTTGGGGGATCCGTATACGCGTTTTCTTTCGCCTGATGAGGTAATTCAACTCATCATTACATGATTGTTTACGTCGAAAATGAAGTTTAGGTTGAGGAAATGAGAGCTTTTGGGATGAATGTTATGCTTTTTAGGAGTGCTTGTTGTATTTAGTTATGTGTTTTTACAATGTATCTTATTCCATGGGGTGTCGGTTTTTTTTTTTTTTCCGCTGTTGAAAATGAAAGTTCTCCAAGATGGCGAGGTATGACATGAGTGGTATTGGAATAAACCTCAGGGAAGTTCTGGGTGACGATGGAGATGTGAAAGTTAAGGTGCTAGGACTTTTGTTGGATGGCCCTGCACATGCGGCTGGTGTGAGGCAGGTACCTACACTGACTATGATTATATCTCTGTACAGGTTTCAGCTTTTTTACTTGATATTGATTCTCCATTAATGAGAATGTCGATGAATTTTGTGTCTACATTTGGTGCTGCTTTAGCCTTTCTTAATAAAGTTTAGATGTAATTTGATATGGTTCTTATTACATACAAGTATATGACTGATGGCTCTGTGGTGTTCTCTTTACATTTCAAACATAAAGTTGGGGATATGAGAAGTTCAGTCAATGATAGAGTGGGCTACAAACTACAGCATGACATCTTCTAGGTGGTGTGGAACCCACCTGTCTGGATTTTCTATGAATTTAAACAACTGGATCAAAATATATGTTCTATACTATTTCCATTTGCACTAGGAAGTACAAAGAAGAGGAAAAAAGAGAGAGAAGAAGCTATATTGCTCAGTTCAGTTCTCTAGTGGTGACTTTCATTCCATATTCTCCAGGAAGATTCCTTGTTTATATGCATTGACTATATTTTTGTTCTAGTTGGTCTAACTAAACTATTAATGTTTACCTATCTCTTCTTTTTTCCCAGGGAGATGAAATACTAGCTGTTAATGGTGTGGATGTGAAAGGGAAATCAGCCTTTGAAGTATCTTCCTCCATACAAGGCCCTAATGAAACATTTGTTACTATAAAGGTTTTGATTTAATTGCAACTTTGTGATTTCGCTAAATTAGATTTTTCATCGTTAATGAGTTCAATGCTGTTACCATTTCATGTCTTGCTCTCAAAATGAGTCTTGAAAATAACCATTTCCATGTTTTAGGTCAAGCATGGCAATTGTGGACCTATTCAATCTATAGACGTTCAGAGACAACTTGTTGCTCGAACTCCTGTCTTTTATCGGTTGGAGCAAATAGACAATGGAACCAGATCTGTTGGCTATCTGCGCCTAAAAGAGTTCAATGCATTGGCTAGAAAAGACTTGGTAATTGGTAAGTTTTAGGATATTCAAGAATAGTAGAAATTTATAATCTGTAAGCAGGATTACCCGTTACCTGTTGCTCTGCAGCTACGATGCTTAACATTTATCTCCTTGCATTTGGGTTCTATATATTAATGTAAATGGAAGGAAAACGGAGTAGCATATGCTCCCCTTTTCTAGGGTCCATTCTTAAATGGAGGAACCCTTATAATGAATTCAAGTAATCCACCTATTGTACTATAGGGGATATAAGTAGAGTCTGGAAAATAGAATCTTAATTGGAATAGTTACGTTTTGCTAGCTGTGGCTTTGTATTGAAGTTCTTATAAGCTGTCCAGACAACCCCAAAAGTATGAATATTGTCTTCAGTGTCAATTTTTTTTCTAGTATGTTATTATTATTTTTGTTTTATATATGCTATAGCTATGTACTTTCAGTTGGTTTATTTTATACTGAAGGAAATTATGATTGTTGTAGCTATGAAGCGGCTTCAGGACATGGGCGCCTCATTTTTCATCCTGGATCTTAGAGATAACCGTGGTGGACTAGTACAGGTTTTATTCTAAATCTTAAAGATAGCTCTGAGTTGATATATAGTTTTGATTCCCCTGTGATATGTGAATATATGTGAAGTCATCACGACTGACTTTCTGAGTCATAGTAGGATTCGTTTGTTTTTAAGTTGCCAATTTAATTTTAATGTGCATGAAAAATTGCAGCAATTTAATCAGATATCATCAGTTTTCTATATACATGTGAGAAGTAATAATGAAACAAATATTTAAATGTTCAGTAGAAGTTATATATCTTTTATCGGTAATATTTACTCACTCATGTCCCCTTGATGCTTGGTCGGAGCTCAATTATCTCTATATGTTGAAGCTCAATTATCTCTATATGTTGAATCTTTAAAACTCCTGTGTAATTAAAAAAATTATTTTAATCTTTTCGTACTCTTTTATATATTTCAGGCTGGAATAGAGATTGCAAAGCTATTTCTAAATGAAGGGGAGACGGTGTGTTGGTTATCATCTTTCTTCTAAATTCTTATTAATACCCAATGATTGGCAATAGTCTTGTATATGCATTATCCTTTGAGTCATTCCTCTTTGAGAAGAAGGGAAGAGCCTCGCAGAGTGCTTTGCATTATCTGTTGTGTATAAGATATATCACCAATTCCATTGAACTCACTACTTCTATGTGTTATGGTGTTTGTGACAGGTTATTTATACCGTTGGGAAGGATCCCCAGTACCAACAAAATGTTGTTGCAGACACTGCACCATTGGTGAAAGCTCCTGTTATTGTATGCCTTTTAGATTCTGCTCTCGGATTTTAATTATTTTTCTGAAGGAGCGCAAGCGGCAACTTAAATTTTATTATATTTTTAAAAAAAATTTTATGAGGTGTTTGTAATTTTTAACTTCTGAAGTTTATGAGATGGCGCCTGACTGAAACTTTCTAATACAGGTTCTGGTGAACAATAATACTGCCAGTGCAAGTGAAATTGTGAGCTGCTTGCTACATCCTAATATGAATCCTTTTGCTAGTGGTACTGTAGAAAATTAACTTGGTGCCTTGTGTTGCAGGTTGCTTCCGCACTGCATGATAATTGTAAAGGTGTTCTTGTGGGTGATCGGACATTTGGCAAGGTACTAAATGTAGTTGGTATCTATGCTGCTACTATCCTTAGTGCTTCATCGTTACTTCTGTGAATTAAATGCGCATCTGTCTTGTCGTAAAACTGCATTTAGCTGGAATGTATTCCTTACCTAGTATCCAGGAACTTTCTTTTATAAGGCGAATTTTCTCACTCAGTAAATCAAATTATGCCCTTTCATGGTTGAGGATAGAAACTTTTCCCACTAATTAGAGGAACTCTTTCTTTATGATTTTGATGGTTTGCTTTATCTTTTGATAGGGTTTGATTCAATCTGTCTTTGAGCTTCAAGATGGTTCTGGTGTGGTTGTAACTGTTGGCAAGTATGTGACACCCAATCATAAGGACATAAACGGAAATGGAATAGAGCCCGATTATCGAAATTTCCCCGGTAATAGTTCTTTATCCCATTTTGCATTAAGTTCTTCTCAGCTTGTGTAATCTAAAAAGCCCTTTATTTGCAGGTTGGAGTGACATCTCACAACGGCTTTCACAGTGTAGCACGCTTCCTAGGGGATAAATCTTAACTTCGGTTCTGCAGTGTTCCCACCTATGAAAAACCAATGATTGAACTAACAATGGCCTGCACTGAAGGCAGCAGTGGCAGTTTATTGAAGTTTGACATAGCATCTACAGAAGTGGGATCCCAGTGTGATTAACTTGCGCAAGGGTTATACTGCTTTGAGAGCTGATATTCAAGTTTCCTAACGTAAAACAACTAATTCCTTTGCGATTTCAACAGATACCACAAAGTATAGGAATAGGATGATCCAAGAGTCACAGGTGTGTGGAATTTGGATGCGATACAAATCGTACTATAGTATAGGAATATATGATGTAGCATTTCGTACATTATTCATGGAGACAGTTTGGGAATATAGATTGGCTGTACTTTTTTATTTTATTTTCTTTGAACTAGAGTTGTACAAGTTTTTAGCAAAAGATCAAAACAAAAATCTATATCACTGAAGGCATATCGCACTACTCAGAGTAAAGAGTAAAATGAGTTCCAGCTCTTTGGATGTCAAGTCTTAACAAATTACACTACTCAAAACGAAAATGAAAAGCTGATCGAGGCAAGCGCCGATTGTATCCAAAATATACGAGTGCGAACAAGTTGATGACCAAAGTAATAGGTATGACATAGTTACGCAGTGCCTCAAGAACATAGATGATGTTCTTGACAACTTGATGACGCCCATAAGCAACATGATTAGCGGCTCAGTTGAATAGTAGCATAAGTAGTAAACAAGCACCGAACACACAGCCAACATGAGAACCTCAAACATATCCCACTCTAGCCTCGAGGAGCTTGTGTACCAATAATTTACGGTGCTTAAAGATCGCCGACATCTCGATCTTGTGCAACAATATCTCAATGTGTTTAAAGATCTTCTTGTCACACCGGTGGCCCATTTATCAATGAACTTCCCGACGGTGGACACCTTTATGGTGCTTAAAGATCTTCCAAGCTCGCCGGCCTTGCGGGCTGCATGTTGTGTGAGCCGGTTGCCTGCTATGCGTCTTGGTAGCACAAGAGCGTTTCCTGCTGTACGTCTTGGTGGCACAGGAGCGACCTCCGCAACAGTCATTCGGACTCGGCAATGGGGGCACAAGTCACCATTGCTGCCGATCATCCTCCCTTTTTCAAGACAGTTCGCGTGGAAAATGTGAGGGCAGGACGACAAGCGAGCAATAGGCTCATCATTACATATAATGTAGCTACTAACCGTGGCTATGCTCTATTTTGGGCGTTTATGGGTGGGTTTGGTGCAGCTGAGATTTTAAGTAAAAGCTGACTTATACTTATAAGTATAAGGTGGGTGAGAGCAGCTTCTCATTTTCTATTGAAAATAACATTTACTTTTTCAAAAAACTACTGACATGTTGTGTTACCAAACACAAAATTAAATTATACTTATAAGCTCCCCAAACGCACCCATATATCTGTGATGGTGGACTTGCTTGAAGTTGTTGAAGATCAAAACTAGCTGACTAATATCTGGTGTCATCAACTTCTGCTCTATTAGTTATATATAATGTAGTTAGCTAGGTTTCAGTCTAAACTGATTAGAATTTAGAAAAAGGTGATGCAAAATTTTGGTAAGAACATAGTCTGTATTCTTATCGATTCTCGGGATTTGTTTTAAGAACGGTTTCCTATTATTATGATGAGGATTAGGAATCTTTCGATATATCTGTGGAAGTTGGTTAATAAGGAATCTTATTCTCAAAATTAATATATATAGTTTGACTCTATTAATTATATGTAATTTATTTGAAATAAAATTAGTTAATATATCCCAACGTACATCGTACGGTAAGATTGACGTATGTACGTATCTGTACAGCGTATCTGTACAGCAGTGTTCTACATTTAGGTAACATGCGCTTACAATTATCAGCTAATCTTGAATTGATAATTAGGAGATTTATCACGAGAGTGTGGGGCGCGAATAGCTAGCGTGTATTTTTTTTTTCTTTTTATATTTATAGGTAACAGGCTTTAGCTAAACCTAAATCTCAACGAGGACAGTGAAATAGGTAAGCCTTAAAGGTCACTCACTCACTCACTCCTACCAATTTTAGGATTTGGGACTTTAAATTGTCAACTAATCCTAAATCGATTAGGAGATCTAATATTAGGAAAAACAAAACATAGCCTGAATCAGTACTTACCAATGTCTTCTTTTTGTCACGTATTCTTGCCAATGATCGAATGTAATTGGAGATATTATCCATCCTAAAGGACGACAAAATCATCATCAATCATCATCATGATTTATCATTGTAATATTCCGATTTTTGAAGTTGGTCAAATTTTATTTTTCTTTTGAGAAATAAAAAATAGAGATCGTGGCGAGTTCGTCACATTTTTCGATGAATTATTTGAGTTCCCGAGCTATTGTTAACGATTTTTAGAAGTTTGGTTGAAATTTTGTCCTTCGCCACATGGCGCGTTCCTATTAGTCAATGAGTTTGCTTAGTGAGTAAGGATTGCTGCCATTTGTTTCAGCCCTATCTCATTTTTCCATGAATCATGTTGAAATGTGTCAATTTTTTGTCTTGGTTATGTGGCATTGTGTAATGTTGACACATGTCACCAAGGGACCAATCCTTGCATGACACATGGCATTTTGGAGGCTATAAATAGGATCAGCCCCCCTTCATTTTTCAGTCCGTTTTCACTCTCTCTCTCTCTCGTCATTCTCTCTCTACAAATATTATTATTTTATTAGTTTTGTTACGAAACTTCCGCGGATTATAACTTTTGATCCGTAACTCCGATTTTGAATCTGCGAGTGGCTACGGATTCGTATCGACGCGATCTTTCTATCTATAGTGGTTGGAGCTAGATCCAACGGTGATTTCTAGAAAACTCGTTCTAGGTTGCTCGATTTACGATTTGAGCAAATCGTGAGTGTCGATTCGATTCGTCGAGGTGAGTGGTTTATGTAATGTGTTTCAAATATTCTTATATGTTTTTTAAAATAGTCGAAAAACATGATTTTGATCTATTTATCAAATATCTATGTATTTTCAAGTGAAGCATGTCGATTTATGAAATATGCGGAGTTTATGTATATATTATGTGTTGGATCCATTGTTTGACTAGTCATGGAACATGTGAACTTCTTGATTGGGTTATGCCGAACTAAAGATGTGGTGCATGGTTGTATAGGGCAAGAGGTCATTAGGTGCCCGTGGGAGATCACTAAATTGAAGAATGTCCAATAACAACAGATTGTGCGATATGATGAATTGTATTGTGGTCGACGTGAAATATATGATATACGTATTTTGTAGCATGTGTAAAATGACAAGGCTTTACTGGCATATTACATAGGGCACTCATTGAGCGCGTGGAAATGCTCATCCACCCATTTACTTGTTGTTTTGCATAAAAGTGCTTAGATTGTCGAACGAGCCTAGAGTGGAGCCTAGATTGGAGTTGTTTTTATTTTTATTTAAATTCCGCTTTGTAACATTTAACTCACACCCCGGGATCGGTGTCCCCCGACGCCGGAACCGGGGCGCGACAATCATGCCGCCATTTACCGTAAAAAGTACAATATGAAATCTATCCGTGGATCAGGACTTGGAGTTGTAAATTTTCTGTCAATTCAACCTAGGGTTCTCAGCCTATCATATAACAAAGGCAAATACAAAATGAATACAAAAAAGTAGTAATATTTAATCAAAGTGATCGATATCACTCTCTGTCGATTTTTTTTCATTATTCTTCGACTAGAATTGATGAACATATATAATAACAGATATTCAGATAAATGCAGTGAAATTATTAACTCTGTAATCTTTTCATCAGAATAATAGATCATTTTTCTTTGACTAAAAATATAAAGAAAAATCAGAGAAAGATTGTAACATAGATAAGAGAAAATGAGAAAAAGAACAACTACACTATATATAATAAAAATGTATAACAAACTACATAAAAGTACTTGATAATAATTAATGTACTAATTTACTATTAAATGTACTGTATATCCAACCTTAACAAAATCGCAAAAAAAATATATAGCAACTACTCAAAACACAATATAAAGAAGGTTTTAAATTAATTAGTACACTTTCTCTGTCCTATAATTTGTCGGCGGTTCCCCCCAATTAGCCAAATGACGAACACCAAAACAACAGTCCTATGACGATGGCCATGGCATAATGCTTCACTCCATAAAAGAACTTCACTTCATCAAAGAAACTCCGAAGCGACAGAATTGGCGGTGGCTGGAGATTGTAGGCTAGAAGCAAACACAAAATTACAAAACACGTGTACAAAGTGATCTCGATGACAGGCAATTGTAGGCTTGAGCTTTGCGGGTGGTTTACAACTATGACGACGTCCCTCCAACCCGGGGATAACAGTCTTGGTGGCTCGCCCACAACGGACGACGAGTCGACGACACACTTGGGCTTTGTGGGTGGTTCTCGTACCCGCCGCCATGCGGTTGAGCCAAGGGTACGTATGACACACCCATGCCCCATTGAGGATGCCTCAAGTTTTGTGGGAATGTACTTGCATGGTTCGACCAGTCTTGATGGGGACTTGAGGGTAACGATGGCTCCCCCACGACAGGCCAATGCATATCATACTGTTGGTTGTGTTGTATTATATGAATATAGTCATCCTCTGTCCTCATCAGTGGTCATTGCCATCCTCCCTCGTGCTCTCACTTGTTCCATCACTTGATTTAAGGAAGCTATGGCTCATCCTTAAATCAAGAAAGTTAACTTGTAAAGATAGCTAACTTGTAAAGATAGCCGTAAATCTAGTCAATAGATATTAGGTAGTTGTTTTAGTTATTGCGTATTGCCTATATAGCTGGGACGAGTTTCCCCTTTGTAACTTAAGCTTTTTATAATACAAGAGTCATTCCTCTCTATCTGTCTCTAAAATTCTTTATGGTATCAGAGCAGGACCTTTCTTAGGCCTGTCTCTTTCTCTTTGCTTCCAGCAAATTTCTCCAGTTTCTGTGTGAGTCATGGTTGATTCATCATCCAATTCCGGTAGCAATGCAAGCAGTAATCCCAGCAATCTTGTGGCTGTGGAAACTGTTGCTACTGAAACTATGGCTCGAGTTGTGTCTGAAACTGATTCCAACTCCAGCAACCGACTAGTGTCAGTTTTGTTGAATGAGTTTAACTTCCTTAGATGGTCTAATGCTGTTACACTAGCATTAGGAGGAAGGCAGAAACTTGGCTTTGTCAAAGGAACTACAATTGCTCCAGCAATCAATGATCCATTCTATGATGGATGGCTAAGTAAGGATCAGCTGGTAAGATCATGGATTCTCAATTCCATGGAGCCTCATCTAGCAGATATATTTCAATACTCCAGCTCTGCACAAGATCTGTGGGAATCAGTGCAAGAAATGTATGGAAATCAGAATAATGCTGCACGTATTTATCAGTTAATGCAAGAAATTGCAGAGCTGCATCAAGGTGAGAACTCTTTCATTCAGGGATGCCTTAAGTCCAAGTGGAATGAGCTCAACCTTTATAGACCTCATACCACGGATAATACCATCTTGCTGAAAAGAGCTGATGAAGACAAGGTCTTCCAATTACTTGGAAGTCTTGGTCCTGAGTATGAAGACCTAAGATGCCATCTTCTGATGAACACTGACCTTCCAACATTCTCTAATGTCTGCACCATCATTCAAAGAGAGGAGGTGCGCAGAAAGGTGATGAGAGTTGAAGTCAAGGCCAGTAGCTCTGAAGCAAGGGCATTCTCTGTCAATCAGAAGTCTGGACGTTTTAAAGGAAAGAAAGCTGACTGGAAATGCAACCACTGTGGCTCTACTACTCATTTGGAGGAAACTTGTTGGATTCTCCACCCAGAGCTCAAACCAAAATTTGAGAAAAACCTCAAGTACAAGCAAGGATCCAGTAGCCACAAAGCTCATGTTGCGAGTACATCTGCAAACTTCCCTACTGAAACATGTGGTAAAATTAACTTCACTTCCAACCCTTCTGCTCTATTGAATGATTTTGCTGCCTACTTGAAGAACAAGAAAGAAGATGGAATGGAAATATCTGAAGCAACTTCTACTGCCTTGGTGGGAAAGTTTACTGGTTTTTTGGCTGATTATGACCATGTCAGCAGTGATGACATTCCAGGTACCATTGAAGCTTTTAGTTCTGCAATAAAAGCTAGCTTAAGTGGAGATATATGGATAATAGACTCTGGAGCTACTGATCATATGTCAAACCGGTTTCAGTCCCTTCAAAATTTCAAAAAATTCCCTTTTCCTTTGAATGTGTCAGTTGCTAATGGTAAATCAGTTCCTGTTCTTGGAGAAGGAAAACTAAAACTCTTGTCTGACTGCATAGAATCATGTGTCTTCTATGTTCCTGATTTTCCATTTCAACTCTTGTCTGTCAGCAAATTACTCAAAACTCTAAAATGCCTTGCTGTTTTTTCTGAAAAAAATGTTGTGTTTCAGGACAATATTACCAAGAAGAAGATTGGTGAAGGATTTCTTCTAGATGGTCTATACTATCTGTCAAAATGTCCAGTTGCAGTCTCAAAATCTTTTCAAGCTCTCAGTGTCAATCCAGTAGCTGATGAAATGCTTTGGCATCAGCGTTTGGCTCATCCTTCCAACAAAATCTTGTCTACTTTGTTTCCAGATTTTTGTAATGGTCAAACTCTTTGTGAAATTTGTGTAACTTCAAAATTTTCTAGGCTTCCTTTCTCATTGTCTCAATCAAAAACCAGTAAATGTTTTGATCTGGTGCATTCAGATATTTGGGGTCCTGCCCCTATTGAGTTTGTTAATGGATATAAATATTATGTTATATTCATTGATGATTTTTCTAGAGTCACCTGGATTTATCTCCTTAAATTTAAAAGTGAGTTGATGCATGCATTCACTGATTTTCACAATCTTGTGAAAAATCAGTTCTCCTCCAACATCCAAGTCTTGAGATCGGACAATGGGGCTGAGTACACTTCTAATGCCATGACTAAATACTTGAGCACAAATGGAATAATTCATGAAACAAGCTGTGTTTATACCCCTCAGCAAAATGGAATTGCTGAGAGAAAAAATAGAGACTTGTTAGAAAAAACAAGATCTCTGATGTTTCAAATGAATGTCCCTAAAAAATACTGGTCATATGCAGTTCTTACAGCCACATACATCATTAACAGGTTGCCTACTAGAGTCTTAAATGCCAAGTCTCCATGGCAAGTTCTCAAAGGCAGAAATATCAATCTGTCTCATCTCAGGGTTTTTGGGTGTACATGCTATGTGAGAATTCAACCTAAATACAGGGACAAGCTTGAGCCTAAGGCAGAAAAGTTTGTGTTTATGGGATACTCATCCACTCAAAAAGGCTACAAATGTTACAATCCCAAAACCAGAAAACTACAAGTTTCCAGGGATGTCAAATTTGATGAGGGCACCCCTTTTTTCCAGCAGTCTCTAAATAAGGATGAGGTGCAGTGTGAATTCAGCATTACCTCTGGTAGTTGTGCATCCCCTGTGTCTGTTGAATATAGTGTCACTCAACCTGTGCAGTCTAACTCAGGTGGAAGTGATCCTGAAGATGATGTGTCTGGCTGCCATGACCTAGAGCAGTCTAACAGTGAAGAGAATGATACTGAGCCTGATCATCCTGAAGTTGTCATTCAGCCTAGGAGAAATCCTCCTCGGACTAGGAATCTTCCTCCAAAGCTATTGGAGTATGAAACCTATGTTCCTAGGCATCCAACTTCTAACTACATCAACTACAATAATCTGTCTCCACGACATCATGCTTTTCTAAACAAATTGTCAAGTGCTGTTGTCCCCAGGACTTTCCAAGAAGCTATGCAAATGCCTCAGTAGAGACAAGCTATGGATGAAGAAATCAAGGCACTTGCAGAAAACCAAACTTGGAGTGTGGTGTCTCTCCCAGATAGAAAGAAGGTTGTAGGTTGCAGATGGATCTATAAGACCAAGTTTCGGTCAAATGGCTCCATTGAAAGATGCAAGGCTCGACTGGTAGCACAAGGGTTCAGTCAGACATATGGGGTGGACTACAAGGAAACCTTTGCTCCTGTGGCAAAAATGAACACTGTAAGAGTTCTTCTCTCTCTTGCAGTAAATAAATCCTGGCATATTTATCAAATGGATGTTAAAAATGCATTTCTACATGGAAATCTTGAGGAAGAAGCATATATGAAATTGCCTCCTGGTCACCCTTTATCATCTAAGCCTAATCTCGTGTGCAAGTTACACAAGGCTATCTATGGTTTGAAGCAATCTCCAAGAGCTTGGTACTCAAAACTGAGTTCTATTCTTGAGAGGGCCAACTTCAAGAGAAGCTACTCTGATTCATCTTTGTTTGTGAGAAAAGGCAGTGCTGGCACCTTAGTTGTATTGATCTATGTTGATGATCTAATAGTTACAGGTGATAACTTAGAGGACATCAATTATCTTAAGGCTTCTCTAAGGGATAAATTTGCTATCAAGGATCTGGGAACCTTGAAATATTTTTTAGGCATTGAAGTTGCAAGTTCAAGAAAAGGCCTGTTTCTAAACCAGCGCAAATACATTCTGGATCTTCTTGCCGAAGTGAAGATGTCTGATTGCAAGCCTTCTAAGACTCCTCTGAGTGTGAAGCTAAAGTTGTCTGATCATGGTGAGAAGCTGTCTAATGTGACTGCTTATCAAAGAATCGTTGGCAAGTTGATATACCTCACAATCACAAGGCCAGACATAGCTTTTGCAGTGAGTTTAATTAGTCAACACATGCATTCTCCCACTACTGAGCATATGAAATTGGTCACTAGAGTCTTGAGGTATCTCAAAGGCTCAGTTGGAAGAGGTATTCATATGAAAAGGCATGGTCATCATGAGATTATAGGTTACACTGATGCAGATTGGGCAGGCAATGCCTTGGACAGGAAGTCAACTACTGGCTTTTGTACATTTGTTGGAGGCAATGCTGTGACTTGGAAGAGTAAGAAGTAAGCAGTTGTTGCTCGATCCAGCGCTGAAGCAGAATATCGAGCAATGGCTTCATTGGCTTGTGAGCTCGTCTGGTTAAAAGCTGTTCTGAGGGAATTAGGTCCAAACTTCTCATCCTGTTTCCATGTATTGTGACAATCAGTCAGCTATGCATATAGCTGCCAATCCAGTGTTTCACGAAAGAACCAAACACATTGAAATTGACTGTCATTTCATACGTGATCAAGTCCAGTCTAAGGTGATTCAGACGCTATATGTGAGCAGTGAAGATCAAATTGCTGACATGCTTACTAAGCTCTTGGCCTCGGCTCAATTTCAACGATTCCTCTCCAAGCTTGGTTCAATTGATCCTCTTGAACCAGCTTGAGGGGGGGTGTTGTATTATATGAATATAGTCATCCTCTGTCCTCATCAGTGGTCATTGCCATCCTCCCTCGTGCTCTCACTTGTTCCATCACTTGATTTAAGGAAGCTATGGCTCATCCTTAAATCAAGGAAGTTAACTTGTAAAGATAGCTAACTTGTAAACATAGCCGTAAATCTAGTCAATAGATATTAGGTAGTTGTTTTAGTTATTGCGTATTGCCTATATAGCTGGGACGAGTTTCCCCTTTGTAACTTAAGCTTTTTATAATACAAGAGCCATTTCTCTCTATCTGTCTCTAAAATTCTTTAGGTTGTTTTCCTCTTGTATGGACATTGATCGTGTTGATGGCTCCTCATTCTCATCGTCATCATCGTCATCGTCATCGTCATCTTCATCTTCATTATTGTTATTGCCATATTTGACGTCCACATTGCCATCTTCAACCTTCAAAAAATTCATACGGACTCGGCAAACGGGACACAACTCACCATTGTCACCGATCATCCTCCATTTTTCAACACAATTCGCATGGAAAATATGTGGGCAGCTCGATAAGCGAGCAATAGGCTCATCATTATCAAAGCTAGAAATTTCATCCATACAGATAGTACATTCCTGGATATTGGTACTATGGATTTCGGTAGACCAAATGTTATTTGCCCCGACCATAACTTCACGTCCGATGCAACAAACCGTAGCTTTGCTCTTTCGCGCAAAGGTGGTTAATTGTATACGGTGATGGTGGGCTTGCTTGTAATTTTTGAAGTCGTTGAAGATCAAAACTAGCAATCAAGTAATGGAGAATCTAGTGTCATCAACTTCTGCTGTATTAGTTATATATAATGTAGCTAGGTATCAATCCTTAACAAGCCCCAAATCGATGAGGATCTGATTGAATTAGGTAATTAGAATTTGGAATTTAGAAAGAAGGTGAAGCAAAATTTTGGTAAGAACATAGTCTGTATACTAGAAGGACTAGAAAAGAGGTGCATCCTAACTTACCAATTTGGGATGCTAGACGTCCTAGTTCGGTGAGGAGCGTAGCCTTAAAGTCTAGCTAGCAGGATATGCATGTGTTTCTTTCCCAAGAAGAATTCCTAGCTATTTAGGAGGATTTAGGAAAGATTGAATTAGTTTTTGCTTTAGGTAAGTGTTTCCTTTGGACTGCAAGTACAATGTTGGATTCTTACCCATGGACAGAAGGAAGAATTGTCCAAATACTGATATCAGTGATATATGTTCAGAAACAAACTCATAGTTCAATGAGGTGCTCGCAATTACAACTGCTGCTTTGATCGTGCAATAAATAAACTCACATAAGTGAGTCGAGGTTTCAAATCATAACACTTAACTTGACAAGATTTGGCTGTGTAATTTTCCCAAAGGCAAAATTACTATTTTGGTCACTGAACTTTGTCAAGAACGACAGTTTGGTCACTATCGAATGTCAAATATCAAAATGGTCACTCAAGTTAATGTTTCATTATCAATTTGGTCATTAGAGGTCAAACGACTGTTAATTATAGAATATTCTTCGAATATTCCGTTTCTTGCCAGGGGTATTATGGTCACTGAGGTATATTGACGCCATTTCTGTTTTAGTTCATCTCCTCTTGATTCTCAGCTTCTCCATCAGCGTCTTCGACTGCCTGCTTGGAAGCCTCCTCCCTCAGATTTGCAAGAGCATGCTTGTATTCTCTGGGAATAACCTTGATGAATTTAGGCAAAAGACTCTCAAAATCAGCCAGTACTTCACTGGCCAGCAAGCTTTTTGTATGACGTTGATGCTGCTGTATCATCATTCTAAGAGTCATCATATCTTCTTCTTCTTCAACTTTATCAAGGTCAACAAGCTCAGGATTGCATCGGGACAAAAATTTTCCATCAACATCAAGAACGTATGCTATACCACCACTCATACCAGCAGCAAAGTTCCTGCCTGTTTTCCCAAGCACAACAACAGTGCCACCTGTCATGTACTCACAGCCATGATCACCAACACCTTCAACTACTGCCCTAGCCCCTGAATTGCGAACACAAAATCTTTCTGCTGCCATTCCATTGAAATATGCCTCTCCACTAGTGGCACCATAAAGAGCTACATTACCAATGACAATGTTCTCTTTCGGGTCAAACGTGCTAGCCTTTGGGCAGGGCCGGCCATGGGGCTGTGCGGCTGGTGCGCCGGCACAAGGCCCCCATTCCGGCGAAGCCCCCTATCTGACTTCTTTAATTATTTAAGTATTATATAGCTTTAAAAAGGAAAGAGCTAACATAAATCACAGCAGCTCAGTTGGATAGTGGGGGTTGTTTTAAGTTATTGACCCGTGAGATCACGGGTTCCAGTCCCAAGTGTGGCTTTTTTTTTGTGTTTTTTTCCAACAACCCTTGCCCACTTATATTTCATCCCACAAAAACACGGGCACTTAATCACTTATGCCCATTGCTAAAGTGCAGTCTGACTCTCTGACCCTCAATCCCTCATTCTCAATTTCTCACGAACTCAATCTCAAGCACGCCAAAGCTCAACTTTCCTTCTCCTTCATCAAAATTAGGGATTATGCTAACCATTTAGGTACTTCTTATCTCCTAAATTCCTAATTGTGTTTCTTAAAAAAAAAATTCTTTGTATTCAATTATGGGTTTTCTGGGTTTCCCCATAAGTTTCTTATTTCATCAATTTTATGGGTTTTCTGGATCATTGTTAGTTTGTTACTTTGTTTGAATTAGTTTGATATATTGTTCATCTCATTATGTTAGTTTCTTGTTTTGAATTCGAATAGTTGTTGCATTGTTGAGTTTGAATGATTATTAAATTCTTACTTTCTTAGTTCATTTCGTATTGCTGAGATTTTGATTGACTTTGATCGTCTTGTTTTCATTGAGATGAGCAGAGTAGGTACTTTGAGCTGCTGAAATATTAAGTGCATTTAGTTAATGGCTCCAACAAGAAAATATGCAAGTGGTCATTCTAAGGTTCGAAAGGCAAGAAGTATAAAGAAATTGAGAAACTCTCAAAAGGGGGCTATGCATAAATTTCTTGCTAAGCCACTAAATTCAGCTATTGAAGATGCAACTAATGTCAATGAAGAGCAAAGTACTGATGAGGAATTGAAAGATGCTGAAGTTGAGGTAGATCAAGAGTTGGAGGAAGCGGCAGAAGGTGCAGACCATGCAACCAAACAGAAGATGAATAGAAAAGAATTGGAGGATGTTGAAGAAGATGTACAACAGGTTGAGGATGAGGTAGTGGAAGAACCCGTTGAAGATTTTGAGGAGCAAGCGGCGGAAGAACCCATTGAAGAACCTGTGGAGGAAGTGGTGGAAGAACTTGTTGATTTTGTAAGTTCAATTCCTTTCAATATCTCTGATCCTAGAAATTGGGATAAGCTTGATTCTAAATGGAAAGATTTACTAGTAGAGAAAGGTCCGGTTAGAGATCTTTTGTCTGGAAACGGGCCTAAAGATAAATGAAGTAGACATTTTTCTTCTGAGTTTTACAGTCGGCCTTTACCAAATGGAGAGAAGCATCATAGGGATTGGTTGGTATATTGTAAAGATCTTGATAGAGTTTTCTGTTTCTGCTGCAAGTTGTTCAAGACGAGACATCAACCAAGTCAGTTAGCATATGAAGGTTCGAATGATTGGCAGCATATGAGTGAAAAATTGAAAATGCACGAGAAAAGTGCAAATCATATTTGTCATATGATCATTTGGGCAGATTTGAGTGAGAGGCTGAGAAGGAGTGAAACAATAGACAAAGCTGTGCAAGAGCAAATCAAAAAAGAAAATGAGCATTGGAGGAAAGTGTTAGAGAGATTATTCTCAATTGTGAAATACTTGGCTAGGTAGAGTTTAGCGTTTCGGGGAACTAATGAGAATATGTATGAAATGAGCAATGGGAATTTTATGGCCACAGTACAGATGATTGCAGAATGGGATTCAACAATGATAGAGCATCTTCGAAGAAAAGAAAATCATGAGATTCGTAATCATTATCTAAGTCACAAGGTACAGAATGAGCTGATATTAGTGCTAGGTTCAGAAATCAGATGTGCGATCTTGAAAAAAATAAAAGAAGCCAAGTACTTTACAGTGATACTAGATTATACCCCTGATATCAGCCATCAAGAGCAGATGACGTTGATTTAGTGGTAATTTAAACATCACAGGGGGCCCCTTTTCAGATTTCGCACAGGGCCTCCGAATTCTCAGGACCGGCCCTGCCTTTGGGGGATAAACTATAATTTTGCCACCAGACAATCCTTTACCAACGTAATCATTGCTGTCACCTTCAAGCTCAAGAGTGATGCCAGGGCAGAGAAAAGCTCCAAGGCTCTGGCCTGCACTTCCATTGAATTTGATGTGGATGGTGTCCGCTGGAAGGCCTTCCCTATTGTATCGCTTGGTCACCTCATGACTAAGCATTGTTCCAACAGCACGATTTACATTGCAAACTGGAGTTTCAAAGTATACAGGAAGAGCCTTCTCTATAGCAGAATTGGACAGTGAAATGAGTTTGTGGTCGAGAGCCATGTCCAGCCCATGGTCCTGTTTCTGAACACAATATTGTGCAGCTTCAGGCCGAATGTCTGCAGCAGGTCTAAGTAACAGGGAGAGATCAATGTTGTTCAGCTTTTCATTGTCTTTAGTAACTTCTTTATCAACTTCAAGCATATCTGAACGACCAACCATTTCATTTAAAGTTCGAAAACCAAGTTGTGCCATTATCTCTCTCACCTCCTCAGCTACCATGAAGAAAAAGTTGATAACATGTTCAGGTTCTCCAGCAAACTTGGTCAGCATGCCCCTTCACAACTCCACTAGCAACTACGCCTACACTAGCTTCAGATACTAACTTGACGCTGATTCGAGCCCCTGGGTTAGCATTCTGCAGAAAAATGGAACAAAATTGAGTTTAAAAGGAAACATAGACATGCTTCATAAGCAGCAAAGAGTATATTACGATTATTACCATCTACCAAAAGAAGGGAGTGGAGTGAAAGACGGGAGCTAAAACTGTTAATGGGAACATAAACAACAAACATACCTTAAGATCATGAATTAATTGAGCAAGGTCTTCAATTGAGTAGATATCATGATGGGGAGGTGGACTGATCAGTCCCACACCAGCAGTGGAATTTCTAGTAATAGCAATGTCTCCAATAACCTTGTGACCAGGAAGCTCACCTCCTTCACCAGGCTTGGCCCCCTGTGCAACAATGGAAAAGCTTACAGTCCATAAGAGCACATATTTGGATTTAATCTTTGTTAAATTTACAATAGAATGTAAGAAATCCAAATCTTATGCATCAAATCTTATATGAACATACCTGAGCCATTTTTATCTGGAGTTCATCAGCATTCGTAAGGTAGTAACTTGAAACTCCAAACCTCCCACTTGCAACCTTCTTAATTGCACTCCTCATTGGATTCCTTGAACCATCAGCAAGAGGCTCCATACGAGAGGGCTGCTCGCCACCCTCACCTTCAGAAAATAAAAACAATTGATCAGAAGTTGTTATGCAATTACCAAGAAGATATAGATTACGATAAGAGTTTAGAAGAGGCAAACCTGTATTTGACTTTCCCCCCATTTTGTTCATAGCAATGGCCAGTGTAGTGTGTGCCTCCAATGATATTGATCCATAACTCATTGCCCCAGTACAGAACCGCTTAACAATCTCACTGGCAGGTTCTACTTCATCCAAGTGAACTTGCTGCTGTGTGTTTTTAAATTTCAGAAGACCACGAAGATTGCAGGCCTTATTCAATTTATGAATGAGCTTAGAGTATTCTTTATAAGCTGCCACACTGTTAGTTCGGGCAGCCTCCTGTAGCTTGGAAATAGCAAAAGGATCATTTAGGTGAACCTCACCATCTTTTCTCCAATGATAATCCCCAGGATTTGGTAGTGCCATAGCTTCTGCACTACCAGGAGGAAAATTTGTTCAGTTGAGTTTTACAGGTCAGTTGAACGCTATCAAGAGGAGATGGAACTAAAACAGAAATGGCGCCAATATACCTCAGTGACCATAATACCCCTGGCAAGAAACAGAATATTCGAAGAATATTCTATAATTAACAGTCGTTTGACCTCTAATGACCAAATTGATAATAAAACATTAACTTGAGTGACCATTTTGATATTTGACATTCGATAGTGACCAAACTGTCGTTCTTGACAAAGATCAGTGACCAAAACAGTAATTTTGCCTTTCCCAAATGTCTGTTATAGTAAGTCGTGAACTTTCAGTGTCCGGTAATTGATGTTTCAAACTACCAAGTACAGTAAATACGTAACCAAGTTACATACAAATTGAATACACATAACTTTCCATCTTTTTATCTCTAATCACATTTGATATTATAAGCGACGGCACGGTACAAAAAAGAGCGGGGCAGTCGACCGAGTTCTTAAAGCACGCCCGACCACCTTCATCAACCCGCCTTTGCGCCACGATGGTTCCGGCAGCGTGTCCACGTCGACAATGTCTTCGTATATGTATTGGTGTTCCGGAGGCCTGGAAAATGTCGACAACGGAAGTCGTTGAGACGGCATTGGGTATGGGCACACTGGACACGAGCACGAGTGGCGACGCTTCTTCTCTTGCCATTTCAGGTAGCAGTCTCTATGATAAATGTGTGAGCAGGGTAAATGCGTAACGCTGTTGGGGCCAAAGTCAGAAATGCCCTCATGACAGATAACACACTTCTTCCCCTCCACCGTCACGACTCACGATGTACTTGATGACCACGCAAATAGGCCGGAAGGGGACGGCGACTCTCAAGGCCTCGAGTATCTTTGGAACGATAGCTTGCTGCTCATCTTGTGCGACGCCCATGCTGAGAAGAGTGTCTGTGCAGATTGACCATGTGTCCGGAGTCCTCAAATACAATAGCTGGGCACGAGAGAGTGGTTCGGTTCGTCTTTCAGCAACCAGCTTTTCTTCTTCTAATTCCTCACTCGTGACATTTTCATCTTCCTCTTCTGTCCTAGTCTGATCGACCACACCTTCTGGTGATTTCGAAGAGCTGGAATTTGATCGGGAACAGGTCGTTGCAGCTTGGAATTGAAACCTTGGTGAGAGTTTCTGGCTGCCACACTTCGCTCTGGAAATGGTGTCTTCTCATGGTTGAAGCTGAAGAACAGAGCTCAGTATGTTGATTAGTAAATATGGTAAGGGAATGAAGGGTGGTCATGTATATAAATACATTTCCCACGTACATAGCTATTCCCAAGACAGTGAGGATACCTAAGCTACCAGGAAGGGTATTAGTAAGGTAGAAAAATGTTTGTTTCCTGAATAGACCTTGATCTTTTAATTTTTTGGGCCGTACACGGTACTATACCTGGATAGATTAGGAAAGCGATTTGAGGGATGGATGTTTTTTCCGAGTTTTACACTGGACGGTTGTAATTGAATTTGTATTAGAAAGTCATTGAGCTACGGTATGTGGTGATTTGTAAAGTAAACATAAAAAACGCATATGGATATGGTAAAGGTACTCTACTCTAACGTCTCAGTGTAGAAACAAGCCTCTCTATAGGGAGAAATTTTGTTGAAATAAATAAGACAATATTCATCCCCATCTCCCATGACGATCAGTCTCAGGATTCACTTCGTCTGAATAGCCTGTGATTGCTGCTGATCATTCGATCGATTGCATAAACAAGCTCATTACTTAATTTAATTTGCAGCTCTAATCCTAGCTAATACTATCGAATATTACTTAGACAAGCGCCTTGATGCAGTCCATCTCTGTAAGTACGTACTGTATATTACTGTGATACTGTCATTACTCTTTACATGCAGTGCAGTCTGTAAATTCTCTTATGGAGTTCCATCAGATTGTGGATCGGTGGCCACCTTCGAATTGTTGATTCTGTAAACTTGAGTACTTGACGGTAAACGAGAAAGATTCAAAAGCACCTTTGCTAATTGAAGAATGGCTATTAGTTAAGGGATTGAATCAGTCGAATGGACGTTTCCGGCAATAGTTAAACTCATCTCCATGTTGGGAGGTGTTTGGGCCACAATTGGAATTTACTTCAATTGGGTTTTTTCCCGGAGGCCCAGAGAGGTTTAGGTTTAAACCAAACCCGATATTCATGTTTTCCCGCCTCATTCAGGAAAGATTACTCGGAGGGGGAATACTGATTTATTACTCAATCAATTCGGGGTTATTTTGTAGTAATCCGATTATACAATATACGAATTTCCTTAATGGATAATGAAGGGTAATTGCTGATTGGGATAATTAGGGATTGTTTCTGTAGCAATCCATCCGAAAGGATATCTCTGCCGAGTCAGTGTTTGATTGGCAGCGGACTCGATTGGGTTGATCTCGATTTTAATACGTGATGATCTTGACAGCCTTTGACGGAGAAGACGTTTCCTAAACAAAGAGAAAGACTGATCTCGATTGATTCTTAGTCAATTAGTTCAGGAGCAAAATAAGGAAAGACAGTCCTAATGAAACTCGGAATCCGCCAGGCTGGATCTTCATGCACTAGGGTTTCAGGAACCATATAAATATAACTCTTCCAGCAACGAGGAAAGGGTTCTCAACCAAACACAAACAACCACAAGTTCTAGCGCACCGCTAACTTGCCAAAGCCTCTCCGGAGCAACTCACCCAATTCGCCTCCACCTACGATCGATTTTATCTCGTACTCGTCCCGAGCGGTTGCTGAGCCTATCGAGTCAGTCCGCTACTCCGGTAGCAATCGAGTCGTCACTCCGGTGACACACCCGTGGTCTTGGTATAGCTCTGCTTTGCTTCTCCGGATCAGAGTAAGATCCTCAATCCTTAGGGGGTTGGGAAGAAAATCCTGTTAGAGAGTTCTATTCAGGTCTTGTTCGAGTCCTGTACGCCGGCTCAGTCAGCGCCCGCGTAACAGTTGCTTGATCAGGAAGTCAGAGTCAATTGGGAGCAGACGAGAAGACTCGCCAGGGGTCGCACGCAGTCGAGTTGCACCACTCCAAAGGTGCTGGCACGCCTAAAGCACACAGAAGACACGCGAGGAGCACGCCTCCTCCACCCCCAAGTGCTGACTGTTCGCCGGGTGCTGAATCCGCCACGAACATTTTGGCACGCCCAGTGGGACGAGTGTCAAGATTGCGGGATCTGTCCAGGGATATCCTTACGCGAGGGTAACCATGAACTGTTTAAAGAATTCCCACAAAGAGCTGATCAAACATGGGACAACAGATTGTAGGGGATTGACCGAAGCTGAAGCTAAGGAGGTGTTTGGCGGGACCCTGGGGGATGAGGCAACTATTGCTGCAGCCCTAAAGGTCGTGCGAAACAGGAAAAATCAACACCCGTCATCCGCGGCACCACTTGTCGCGAGGGTGGAAGAGATAGTTGAGGAGGAGGCTGCTTCTCAGGATGGTAACGGCGCTCTGGGCCTTACTAACCGGGCAGCCTCATTTGGTTTTTTGGATGAGGGGTTCGCGGATGAGTCCGCGGATTCGCCTGCGTCACCTATGGCACAGTTTACTGGGGAAACTGCATCTCCAACAGAGGTGACAGATACTTTGAAGATGCTGATTGACAAATCTTGTCGGACAGATGACGCTCTAAAGAGGGCCAATAATTTGGTCGTTAGTCTAAGTGAATCCATTAGGCGAATGGAGACGGAGCAGATGGGGTTCACTGCTAATTTCAAGTACCTCGCCGGACAGCAGGGCCGGCTGGGAGATGACTTGACTGCCCACGTCAAGAACGCTGAGAGCTGCTGGCGACAGCAACAGGAGCAGTTGGCGGATACCAACGCCACGCTCGCAAACATGAATGTCTTGATGGGTCAGTTTTTTGATCGGGTCGACCAGTCTGAGGGGTCCGGCCGTGCAATAACCAATCCACCTCCGCCAAAGGATCAGCGGAGGCGAACATCCGGTCGTGGTGGAACTGGCGGACCTAACACTGAGGCCACTAACAATCAGAACGGAGGTCAGGTTCCTCCTACAGGGCCGGTTAATGGCAATCCGCTGGCACAACCAGCGAATGTTGTGGCTCAAATAACTTTGGATTACATTGGCAGGATTTTCGCTGACAAGCTCAGGGAGCTGCAGGGGTTGCCCAACGTCGACAAGACGTATGAGAACCCATTAACTCAGGAGGTCAACGCGATCCCGTTCCCTGCTGGGTTTAAGCCAATCCGGTTTACGCCGTTCACCGGCCAGACGTCGGAGGATGCTGAGACGCACATCATGCGTTTCACCAATGAATCGGGTCAGTATGCTGATGACCCAATCATGAAGTTGAAGCTCTTTCCTACATCCTTGGCGGGGGAAGCAGCTATCTGGTATAAGCGTTTGAAGCCTGGGTCAATTCCGGACTGGAAGACCATGGAGGTTCTTTTCAGAACCATATTTGGTATTGTGGAAGCAAAGATTGGGGTCAAAGACCTGGCAGAAACTGAACAAAGGCCTGACGAGTCTGCTACTGACTATTTAAGAAGGTTCAAGCTGGAGCTAACCCGCTGCGAGATGGAAATTCCTGAGGAGCATGCAGTGAGGATGGCGATCGATGGCCTGGTAGATGAGATCCGCCAGGGTTTCAGGCAGGTTCACGTGACCACTATGGCGGATCTAACTAATCGCTTGGGTCAGGAGCAGCATTATGTGGATCGGTCCAGGGAAAGGAATGAAAGAAGGAAGGGGGTTCCTATGTCCTATCACCCGGGAACTCTGAAGCCCAAAACTCCACTTCCAACTGCCGCTAAGACCGTGGCAACCATTCAGGCGGATGCTGTGCCAAGACCAATCCTAACTTGGGTTGATAACGAGGAATTGGAGCACGAGGTGGCGGTTATTGAGCGGACCGATCAGAAGCCTTTGCAGTCCCATATAGCGAAGCCAGTCAGGGAAACTGTGAAGTTAGTTGCCCCACTTCCAACCAAATCAGCCTTTGAGGCATATACATACAACGCCCACAAAGCTCCCGAGATTTTGCAAGAGTTATTCAACCAGGGGCGTCTGCACCATGACGGGTTCATTCTCAAGCCTGATTACATGGCGGGAAAGACATACTGCAGCTTCCACAATATGAATAATCATAACACCAAAGATTGTGTGAAGCTAAAGGACCAGCTGCAGATATGGATCAATGACAACACCCTACAGTTGGAGAATCCTAAGGTGCCTCAGTGGGCAACTACTAAGGGCGGCCCGCGGGTGAATGCGATCGAAATCAGTGTTGGTCCGAGTCCAACACAGCAGTGCGGGAAACAGGTTTCCAGGTTTCAAGAGTACTTACGATGCAAGCAAGGCAGGGGAAATCTGGGAAGCAATGGTGCACCAGGAGGCACCGGAGATTCAGGAATTCTACCAATGCCATCCCAGTAGTGGGGATGGCGGATATGCATGTATTTTCCATCGTTCATTTGACCACCATACTTCTCATTGTGTAGGTCTGAAGGATCAGCTGCAGGAGTGGTTGAACGACGGAAAACTGGAGTTCGATAACAGCCAGTCTAGTCCCTGCCCAGAGTTTTGGGTTGGGGCTATTGAAGAAGAGGACATAGTTTTAGTCCCTCGTTCTAAGCTCTGCCTCACTTGTAGGTTGACTACAGGACAGCCGATTACTTATGATGAATTTCAGGCGGCTCTGAAGGAGGCAGAGGAGAAGGCTGAAAAGAGAGCCCTTGAGAAGGCTAAGTTAGAGCATCCGCCTCCCTAGAAGTCAGGCAGGGAGAGTAACAAGCGGACGAAATATCACCATGGGTCCGAGGATAGTTATGCTAGCCGGACAAGGCCTAGGCAAGATCCTGGACCATCTGGGGTAAAATCAGTTATTACTGGGGGTTCGCACAAGGCGGCGAATCCAGAACCATCTGTGGAAGTTTATGTTCCGCCAGCTTCTAGGAATCATCCGAAGGCGGACAGATGGTATACTCAACGAGACGGCAAGGCGATTGAGCTTGCTGCAGTGACCACCCAAAATGAAAGGAGACGCTTTGGAAAGGCAAAGAGGACCTTGGCGGATCTAGCTTCGGGAAAGGTTACTGAGGATGAGTTATCAGTACCTGTGGAGCAGGTGGAACAAATCCATAGACGCTACAGGGTAAAGACTAAGTCCTACGTGGATTCCAGACGACATCGCCATTCAGAGGCTCCACCGGCATCTCAAAGGAATGTGCACAACAGGGTGGCGGATCTGCCAAGATCCACTGGAGCGACTCAGTCCAGGCCAAGGCGCAAGCTGGAGTTCTCTCCTGAACGTCCAAAAGCCAGGCAGTCGCCCCCAAGGAGGACACAACCAGAGGCTTCCGGCAAGCAGGAGATGACGGACGCTCAGGAGGATATGATGGTGATCGACACCAGCAAGGGCTCCACCGTTATGAGGTGGGTCCCTAAAGAAAGCAGCACATCACTGGCTGCCAGCACGAGTAATGTGGGGGTTCCTGTGAGGGCGAATGCTCTCAAGGAATCCAGTGTGGCTTTGCCAGAATCCAGCAGGCCGCCCATTACCATTTCTCAGGCCAAGCCGAAGGAACGGAAGGCGCCTGCTAACTTTGTCGAATATGCAGCTAAAAAGCTGCAGATGAGTGTGCCAGCTAGGCCATCCTCAGCCGCCTCCAGCGTGAAGGCTGACTCTGAAGTAGGAGACGCCGACCTCGACAAGGAGGATGAAATGGTCGACTACGAAGAAGAGCCAGAAGCGGCGGATGAAGAGGAGGTGCCGATGGATGAAGAGCAGCCTGAGGATGAGACCATGGTCCATTATTGCAGCATGGTTTTAATGCTTTCGTCGGCTTATGCTTTGCCAGAGCCTGTGCCTACTGCTCACTTCATTGACACCGAGGAGTCACCAAATACTGTCTACTCGGTACAAGAGCCTGAGGATGAGAGTGAGGCAGAATCCGAGCCCGGGGTTTTTCGTTCTAGACACGAATATCCTGAAGGGGCTGGGGATTTTTTGAAACAGTGTGTGATGTTCGCCAAGCCCACGTTCAACATGTCCCAACATATGAAGCCTCTGTATGTCACGGCAGAGGTGGAAGGGATGAAGGTCCGCAAGATTTTAATAGACACAGGGGCCGCGGTGAACGTCATCACCACAACTACCATGGAGCAGCTCCAGATTCCAAAGCAAAAGCTTATTCAATCTGTGTCCAAGGTGAAAGGATTTTCGGGGAATGTTACTCCTACTGTTGGGGTGGTCATGCTCAGGGTAAAAATAGGACCATCCGAGGCTTACCAAGCCTTCTTTGTTGCAGAGGCTAACGCTCCCTATCACATGATCCTAGGGAGAGATTGGATCCACCAAGCGTTAGCAGTTCCCTCATCTCTTCATCAAGAGATGATCATGTGGGATCCAGTCGCGGATTTACCGGTGCTCATCAAGGCGGATGAGCGTCCTTATTCTATAGCGGCCGTCCAGTTGAAGGCCAGCTATTATAATAGGAATATGAGACCTCTCAGAATTGAGGGGGTCGATCATAAGGGGCATCCAATTGGGGTGTCCCAGAACGAGTTGGCTCAATGGGGAATTGCCCAGGCTATGGCAGATTACAGCCGGCCAGTTTCCATTGAGTTTCTTCCCAATGCATCCAATGAATGACGCCCTCTCACAAGAGGAGTCAGAGGCATTTGCTCTTTTAATGCAACGATTGACTATCTATAGGTTAGAGCGAATGGCCTGGGAGGAGGTCGCACTGGTCGAGTGCATTGAGGAAGAAGATAGTGAAGTTTTCACAGGGGTGGAAGTAATTCAGCCTGCTCCAGCAGCGCTGGATGATACTCCACCCAAGGTACGTGATCCTGTAGAAAAGGTCAACCTGGGAACAGAAGCTGAGCCCATGGAAGTGGGGATTAGTCAGTACCTCGAACCAGAGCTGAAGCAGCAGCTGGTAGGGTTGTTGCACGAGTTTAAGGACTGCTTTGCAGAAAAATACCAAGATATGCCGGGTCTATCGAAAGATTTGGCTTGCCATCGCATTCCCATCAGGGAGGGCTGCAGGCCAGTTAAACAAGAGCAACGGCGGATGAATGCTGAAACTGCAACGGCGGTCAAACAAGAGGTTCAAAGCATGGTTGAGGCTGGGATAATTAGACCGACTCTTTATCCGGAATGGTTATCCAACATTGTTCCTGTGCGGAAGAAGAATGGCAAGATCCGAGTATGTGTGGACTACAGGCACTTGAACGCTGCATCACCTAAGGACGTTTACCCTATGCCTATAGCGGATATGTTGGTGGATGCAGTAGCGGGGCACGAGTTGCTATCTTTTATGGATGGGACGGCAAGCTATCACCAGATTCCCATATACGAGCCGGACATCTCCAAAACAGCCTTCCGCTGCCCTGGGTTTACTGGAGCATTTGAATATTTGAGTATGCCATTCGGCTTGACCAATGCAGGAGCTACGTACCAACGTGCGATGAACGTTATCTTCAGCAAAATCTTGGGGGACATCCTGGAGGTTTACATTGATGACGTGGTGGTAAAGTCAAAAAAGAAGGAGGACCACGTTGATCATCTACGAGGGGTGTTCACTATCATGAGAAAGCACCAGCTTAAGATGAATCCAGCTAAATGTGTTTTTGGGGTTTGTGCTGGTGACTTTCTAGGGTTTGTGGTGCATGAGAGAGGCATCGAGGTGGCTGGCGATAAGGTGCAGGCTGTGTTAGACGCCCCAGCACCGAGGAATAAGAAGGAATTACAAAGTTTGTTGGGTAAGATTAATTTTCTCCGAAGATTTATATCGAACTCAGCAGGCAAAGTTGCGCTGTTCTCTCCTCTGCTCAAGCTCAAACCGGGAGAAATCTTTAAGTGGGGTCCTGAGCACCAAGCTGCTTTTGACAGGATCAAGGAGTATTTGGCTAGTCCGCCCGTCCTTCGGCCGCCTACGCCCGGTATTCCACTCAAGTTATATATTTCTGCATCTGATATTTCTATTGCAGGACTGCTCGCCCAGGACGAGACCCTGGCGGATGGAAAGAAGATCGAGTATGCCGTTTCCTACTTTAGTCGGACACTATTGGATGCGGAAACCAGGTATTCACCAGTCGAAAGGCTATGTTTGGCCCTGTACTTTGCTGGTATCAAGCTCCGCCATTATATGCTTTCCTTCACAACGATCGTGGTGGCACAAACGGACTTGGTGAAGTATATGATGACAAGATCCATCCTAAGGGGTAGGATTGGCAAGTGGGTGCTGGCACTTTCAGAGTTTTCCTTGCAATACGCACCACTCAAGGCCATGACGGGTCAGGCCATCGCGGATTTCCTGTTACACCATCCTATTGAGGAGGAATTCACAGAACCGCCAAAGTTTGTTGATATGATCCGCTACCAGCCTTGGATTTTATACTTTGATGGTAGCAGTACCAGTAAGTTGGCAGGCGTCGGGATTTGTCTCCAGAATCCAGCGGGTACTAAATATCACTATTCTTTTCAGCTGGAATGGACGTGCACCAACAACCAGGCAGAGTATGAGGCTTTACTCATTGGGTTGGAATTATTGATCGACCTGGGGGCACAAGAAATCGAAGTATTTGGAGACTCAATGCTAGTCATTAACCAACTTCTGGGGGTACAAGTGTGTCTCTTTCCACTTGGTGCACTATTATGAGCGGGCTATTGAGTTGCTGGATCGTTTCATAGACGTTTCCTTGGACTATGTTCCCAGGGAATTGAACTCTGCAGCTAATGAGTTGGCGCAACTAGCCACAGGAATCAGTTTAGCCCAAGGAGTGAAGGAAAGGATTCTTCGGGTAGAGCGCAGGACTCTACCATCTTTTGCTATCCGCCGGGTGGACCGCGGAGAGTGGTTGGTCGCTACAGTCGAGCCCGTCGATACTGACTGGCGGATACCAATCATAGCATATTTAAAGGACCCATCTGCACCGTCTGAAAGGAAAATCAGACACCTTGCGACTAATTACCTTCTCAAGGGAGAAGACCTATTTCGAAGAGGGGAGGATGGAGTCCTATTACGGTGTATCTTTGGCGTTGAGGCCAAGCGGATTATGAGGGAGGTACACTTAGGGGTCTGTGGTTCACACCAGTCCGGACCCAAAATGAGGTGGCTTATTCGGAGATACGGATACCATTGGCCATCTGTGTTGAAAGACTGCCATAGTTTTGCTCAGGGTTGTCAGGATTGCCAAAGGCATGGACCAGTTCAGCGGATTCCAAACATTCCTTTACAACCTATCATCAAGCCTTGGCCCGCCAGGGGTTGGGCATTGGATTTTGTCGGAGAAATTCACCCACACTCTTCTTCGCAGCACAAGTTTCTTTTGCTGGGGACAGATTTCTTTACGAAATGGGTGGAAGCTATACCAACTCGAAACTGTGATGCAGACACCGTCATCCGCTTTGTGTTTCAAAATATCATCTGCCGGTATGGCATTCCAGAATGCATAGTGGCGGACCGGGGGGCAGCCTTTATGGCTGAGAAAACCCAAACATGGCTAGCGGATTACGGTATCCAGTTCCTACATTCCTCTCCGTATTATGCTCAATCCAACGGTCAAGCAGAAGCTACTAACAAGGTTATCATATCCATCATGAAGAAGATGCTCGCGGATAACCCAAGATCCTGGCACACTCAACTTGATAATACACTTTGGGCCTATAGGACTTCCAAAAGGACTCCTATGGGTACTACTCCTTATGCGTTGATGTATGGCCATGATGATGTTCTGCCATTAGAGATCAATGTAGCTTCTTTGAGAGTTCGGGAGCAACACCAATTGCTTGGTGACGACTATGTGCAGGCCATGTTCCAGGAGCATGAAGACCTTGACGAAAAGCGACAAGAAGCCTTGGAAAGCATCATCCTCGAGAAGCAGCGGATCGCCAAGGCATATGATAAACGGACCAAGGGTAAGTCCTATGGCGAAGAAGACTTGGTCTGGAAGGTCGCTCTACCCCTCGACGAACCGGGTCGTGGTAAATGGAGTGCTCGCTGGGAGGATCCATTTGTCATCGATCGTATTGTGGGTAAAGGGGCGTACCAGCTCAGAGATTTGGACGGGGAAGTACATAGAAATCCCATCAATGGGCGATATCTTAAGAAGTACTTTCCAAGTGTCTGGGAATTTGAGGTTCCCCCGGCGGATGAAGATTCTGGTCCGAATTCCTCTTAATCCAGAACGCTCGGGGGGGGGCAACAGTTTCAGTCGGCACATCCGCTAGGGGTGTTTCTGCCGATTTTTGGGTTTTTCTAGTTTTTCATTGAAAAACTGTTAGGGTTTTGTGCTTTTCCTTGTTTTACTTCGACATCCGTTTAGGGGTGTTTATGTTCTTGAACTTTTTATCATCAATACAATGCCATCTTCGCGAATGAGCGGTTCTATATATATTAAAACTACAACTTGCTTTGATTATAACCAGGCTTTGCGGCCAAGGGCATTACAGGGAAAAGGAAAATACAAAAAGAGCTACTAGCTAGCTCTGAAACCATGGCTACAACTCTTTAGTCTTTGCTGCTGGCGGATCTCTCGTGACTGCTCTGTATCCGCTAGAGAAGGCTCCAGGGGGCGGGTCTCCACCGCCTTAAGTCAACCATCACCAGCGGATGGACTCTTTCACCAAGTTCAGATGAAGGAAAGAGCAGTTGAGTCGGCTGAGAGGTAGGTTTTGACCGTGCCAATGAAGGTGCAGGAATGCTATGACAGGCACTTTCAACCCTTCCTCCGTGGTTGATGGCACCTAACCAGGTCACTAGCGTTACCCGACCAGGGGAACAGCCACGACTGGCCGGGTATGGGTTACACACCTCGGAGCACAGGTTCAGGGCGTATAACGCTAGGTGACCGGGGTTAGGGTTTGTTTAACGCTGGGTGACTGAGGTTACTGGACGGTTTAGCCGGAATTTCAGCCTATCTGGGGGAAGGGCTTGTGGCAACCAAAGGGTTGAGCTATTGGCAGACCATACTAGGGTTGCCATTTGTGCTCTAAGTTGGCGACTCTGATGAAGTTTTCGCCGCAACAAGGGGTTCCTTTTATACTACATCTCGGAGGGGAATCCAACGGTTGGGGGTTACCGGGGCTTTAATGCTCTGATTTACCCGTATTTATGATACCATCCGTTTCGGTCACCTGTTCAATTGGGAACCGGTACGTAATAAAGGGGGTTTGACTCGCGACTTCTCGGGCTTTCGCCACGGTTCGGTGACTGTCAAATCCTGCATTAACCACAGTTTACTTTGCCCACGCATCCGTTGGGGCCGCCTGAAGTTGGGCCTTTTCTCTGTTGCGTGGAGGCCAGACTTGTTTCAAGGTGGATGGGCTCCTACCCGTTTATTCCATCACAGCCCATTCGTGGGGGAAGCCAATTATTTTGTTTTCTAGTTTACTCGGCTTTGCTTTGTCTTCACACATCCGCGCAGCCCAGTGAACTAGGGGGGCAACAGGAGGGCAGTATCCGCACTCATCTTTTGTGGCGGATTTTTGAATTTTTGACAGTTTTCTGGAATCCCTTTAGGGTTAAGGCCTGTTGCCTTTTGAATCAGAGTATTCAGGAACATCCGCTTGGGGTGTGCCCTAATTTTCGCCTTTGATAATAGGGCTTTCGATGCAAGTCTTGTTTTCAAAAAATTTTATTTTCCAAGTAAGGGGGCTTTGCTGCCGTGGCTATTACAAAGGCGGAATTGGAATACACGCAAAGAAACTAATTTGATGTATCCGCGAGCTAGCTCTGATACCGTCTCTGTATGTGGGGATTTCCGCCGGTCCTTCGGTCTAGACTTTGTCCGAGCAGGGGTCGAAGACGGAGATCTCGAGGGCATGGTAGGTAGAGCATGAAGATTGTTTGACAGAGATTGTCTTGGCGCCGAAGCAGAGTAGCAAATAGGCATCCGCTGCCTACAGTCTCTCGTTTCTCTAGGAGCCCGATAGACGAGCGCCGTCTGTCTCCGCAGAGGAAATGCATATATCAGGTCCGGAAGAAGACCACGAAGATAGAATTCCCTTCATAACGAAGGAGACAACTGGTCTATTGAGGCCTGACCACCCTCACGCCGGCGTGATCTCGATTCAGGCGAGGATTAATAGTCCCATGAGGCGTGAGGAGGATACCCGAGCCTGCATCCACGCTAGGTCTCCGACCGATGCGAATAGTGGGGTGCTAAATCAGCAGCTACCAATCTATGATCACATCCGCCCGGGACATAACATGGGATGTTATGGTTCGGGATTTGTTTAACATGGGGTGTTATGTTTCGGGGTGTTCAGAGGAACATCCAAACTAGATCTGGTGGAAAGGATTGAGGAAGCCATAGCGGCTGATGGGAGAACCTAAGGATTAGAATGAAGAACAACATTCTAAGTTGATTTAGGGTTCTCATTTCCGGCCAACGAGGTGTTGCTTTTATAGTCTTATGGGGAAGCAATCCGAGGGCTGAGATTAACTTACGCAGTTATTAGGCAGTTGGTTGTTGGAACCGCTTCGGCGTTTGAATTTCAAATTTTTTGAGAAACGGTTCTGCGATTCTGACAGTAATGACGAGATAGTTGCGCAGGGTTTGGTTTTTGAACCAAACTAAAATTGGGCTTGGTCATCAATAAAATAGACGGAATACATATACAAATAATGGTCAAGCCAGCTCCATTATGGGTTGGGCCTAAATTCCGCCAGTAGCAGGCCCAATCTCTTGATTTTAATCTTGTTCTTGCTGATCGAGCGGCCCAGTTCTACATTGGCTTTCTTGGCCCGGCGCTCTTCCTCCTGTAGTTTAGTTGCCAAAAGCTTTTGTTGGTTTAATTGATCCGCGCGATTGACTTGCTTCTGGCGGAGGAGGAAGGTTTTCTGCTCTATGGCCGCCTTCATACCCTCAAATTGGGCTATTTCAGCTGCCTCCGTGTCGTCGCCAGCCGCAATGACTAAAGCTTGATAGGCGCGGGCGGCGTTGGCGAAGGCCACGCCAGCTTCCTGGAGCTGGGCATGCTGGGGGGACTGGGCAACCCAATTTTCCTGCAGATTTTTTAGTTCCGCTGGAAGATTATGAAGGGCAGCGTTGGCCTCAATCTGGTGCTCGGGGGGCAGCTGCTGGAGTCGGCCTTTAAGAATGTCAAGAGCGGAGTTGAGCTTGTCCGCCACTTGGGGGTCTGCAGGATCCCTCTCTCCTAGATGCTCTAGGAATTCCCATGCTTCCTGCACTTCCACAGGTTCTTCTTCAGGGCTTGGTGGCCGGGGAAAGAGGTCTTCGGCCAGACTGGAGGAGGAAGCGGGTTGATCCTGAAGTATAGAACCAGATCCGCCAGGGGTCGCGGAGGACTGAGCGGATGGGGTAATAACCAGACCCGTAGTGGCTTCATGCTGGGACAGGGGGATTGGTTCCATAGCTGATTCCGTTGTACCGGGGTCCGCCACCAGTGGGGTGGCACCCATGGTTGCCACCCTGTCATCTTCCACCTGCTCATAATGAAGAAGGATTGGGAGCAGTTCTAACCAGGGGAGGTGACAATTCGAGACATAGGCAGTATATACCTCAGCAGTCTCTGGGTGAGGGTCTGTTTCTGGCTGGGCCAGAGGAGCCTCTGGTTGCCCTTGCTGACTAAGGTCGGTTGGGTCATCCGTGGGGGTTGAAGGTTGTTCAATCCGGGGGGCAATTTTGGCCAGAGATTCCACACCGGCAATAGCTTCCTCTTCTGCTAGTGAGAAATCAGGTGCAGGGGAGGAAGGCTCATCAGCTGCTGGCTGCCCGACGCTTTGTTTGGTTTCTCCTTCCTTTTCCTCTTCTTGCTCCACCTCGTAAGTTGAGCTTGAGGCCAGCGGATTTGGAGTGGAAGAGCTACCAAGGGCGCCAGTGGTTAATACTAGGGGCCCGTCTGCCGGGGCCTCTGCCGTGGTGTCATCTGGGTTTTCCTCCGCCTCCGGTCCAGTTTCTGCTGCAGCAGGAAGTGTCAGGATTGGTTGAGCAGAACTCTGACTAATTGTTAAGGCTGGACTTGAGGAAGTACCTGCATCAAGACAGTGCAGAGGAGCAGGTTGAGGAAAACTATCGCCGCAAATCTCACGAGCAGTTTGGTAGAGATTTAGATAGTCCTCATCGGAGCTAGAGGAACTTGTTCCTTCAGAAGAAGCAGAGGACTCACCAGATGAGATCTCGAGCACCGTGGGGCCTCGGATGGTGGCTGCAGCTGATGAGGAGCGCCTCCTCCGAGTTGTCTGCAAAGAGGAGAAGAGTTGGGATATCTATGTTACGTAGGTATTTATCGAACGGATTTCTAAAGAACGCGAAGAAACTAGGGAAATTTGGAGTTCACTTACAGGTGCGTTCTCCTCTTCATCAGTTTTTTCATCCGCTTCAAGGGTAGTTCTACTCTTCTTCGGGGGCGGATGATCCCCACATTCTGCCTTGCGCTTCCCTTTATCCGTCGAGGTTTGTCCGGATGACTGTTTCATTAAACAATTGAGAGTTACGCAAGAGTTTTCTGGCAAACCAAAACAAGAGTAGGAAGCAGGGTTTATTACCTTTCTTGGGGGCAGGTCAACATTCAGCGGACCGCCCTTTAGCACCTCTCGATCGGCTGCGGTGAGGTGCCCGCCCTGATTCCGGAAGAACCTCTGGAAGTAGAAGACGGATGGGCGTTTAAAGAGTGGGCTTCGCAGGCGTGCCCACCATACTTGATACGAACCAGTCGCATCCGTAGAGGCTTTTAGGTGGGGGTATGCGTCCGTGTTCCGCATGGTGAGAAGCTCCAAGCATGATCCATCGCTAGCAGCAGACGGCCGTGGGAACTTCCTGCTATTTCGCCACGCCGAAAAAAGATTCACGCTTTTCAATGGCGGATATGGCAGGGTTTGAGTTAGGCCGAACTGCCGTGCAAAGAAGTGAGGCGCGTAGACCTCGTGGCTTGGATATTTCTTGTCACTACAGAGGAATGGCAGGTCCATCATGGAGATGCAGTGAATGAATATCCATCGACCTTTAGACTCTTGCTTGCTGGAGGGAAGGAACCCTCGGGCTAGTCCGCGCGGATACTTCAAATGGAGCAGCCGCTGTGCCTCTGCGAAAAATTCCTTGGCGGATGTGTTGAAAAAGACGTCGAGGCAGGCGGCGTAGCTGAGGTCAGGACTAGCGGAACATCCAACATATTCTTGCCCCACCACTTGATCAGGCTTAGAGGCTCCCTTCATGGCTGGATTGAGTTGGGGAAAGTGCATTTGGCACCAAATATCCAGGATCCAGAGTGGACCAGATTGAGCACAATTCATTGGCACGGCGGATATCTGGTGCAGACAGCGATAAAGGTGTGCTAAAACGCATTGGGCAAGGCCAATTTCGTGGCCAGCATAAATTACCTCCGTCATACGGTGGTAAAGCTTGGTCATTTTGTTGGTGGTGGAGCAGAACACAAATTTGTTGAGCCAGAAGGACAGAAAGGCTATTCCGCTGAGTTTACTATCTAGCTTGGAGGTATCCTCCTTCCACTTCTCGAACCCAGCGGCCTCGACCCCATTAATAGCGCTTCAGGAGGCTAGTCTGTCGGGGTAGTATCCCTCTTCAAAGGCTCGGGGGCCGATGGGGAACCCAAAGCCGGCATAGAGGTCTAGTAGGGTCACGGAGGCATGACCAAATTTGAACTCAAAAGCATTGACCGTGGGGTTCCAGAGGCTGATCAGCGGAACAAGGGCACACCGGTTGCCTCCTTTTGAGATGAGGCTGAAGCAAAGTTTGATCGCATCAGCAACCCCAGCTTTCCTCCAGATCTCTCTATCGAGAGGGCGCCGTTCTGCATACCAAGCTTGCATATAGGGCTTGACCAGTGGCCAGGCGGCGTGGTTTACGGCGGCTTGGTGGTGGTTGGTCTGATAATTTGGACATTCCGCTGGTTCTTCAGAGCGAAAAAGCGCCGGTAGCGGGCACGCCGGGCTTTCAAGTATCTGGTCGGCTCCATTGTTATTATCAGGGTGGTAGCCCACCACATAGGGACCTAAGGTGGCACGTTCTTCTTGGGGAACGCTAAGATCGGTCCGGTCGTCTGGTCCAGAGCATTGGATAAGGGGGAGGAATTGAGTCTTGGCTTGATTCGCGACGGAGTAGCGGACAACAAAGTTCTTTGAGGTGGCCATTAGGCTTAAATTGGGGTTTCTTCTGAATTCGGGTTAAGGAAGAGAAAGAAAAGTGGTCTGAAGGAGAAACCAAAGGTCTCAACTTGTTTTATAGGAATCCGAAAGGGGTTCTCGGGTTGTGAAGCGCCGGGTTTTGCAGCAATCAAGGGTTTAAGTGAACAGTGCTACCGTTTCGAATTGGGAAGTCGTGATTGGTGAGGAAACGGTGCAATAGTCCAAATATTTAAGTGCTGCGGATGGGCCGATGTTTGGGGCTCAGTCTCTCTTCTATTTCGCGGAAGCTCTCAATATCGGAGACTGGGGGGCAATGTTTGGGCCACAATTGGAATTTACTTCAATTGGGTTTTTTCCCGGAGGCCCAGAGAGGTTTAGGTTTAAACCAAACCCGATATTCATGTTTTCCCGCCTCATTCAGGAAAGATTACATGGAGGGGGAATACTGATTTATTACTCAATCAACTCGGGGTTATTTTGTAGTAATCCGATTATACAATATACGAATTTCCTTAATGGATAATGAAGGGTAATTGCTGATTGGGATAATTAGGGATTGTTTCGGTAGCAATCCATCCGAAAGGATATCTCTGTTGAGTCAGTGTTTGATTGGCAGCGGACTCGATTGGGTTGATCTCGATTTTAATACGTGATGATCTTGACAGCCTTTGACGGAGAAGACGTTTCCTAAACAAAGAGAAAGACTGATCTCGATTGATTCTTAGTCAATTAGTTCAGGAGCAAAATAAGGAAAGACAGTCCTAATGAAACTCGGAATCCGCCAGGCTGGATCTTCATGCACTAGGGTTTCAGGAACCATATAAATATAACTCTTCCAGCAACGAGGAAAAAGTTCTCAACCAAACACAAACAACCACAAGTTCTAGCGCACCGCTAACTTGCCAAAGCCTCTCCGGAGTAACTCACGCAATTCGCCTCCACCTACGATCGATTTTATCTCGTACTCGTGCCGAGCGGTTGCTGAGCCTATCGAGTCAGTCCGCTACTCCGGTAGCAATCGAGTCGTCACTCCGGTGACACACCCGTGGTCTTGGAATAGCTCTGCTTTGCTTCTCCGGATCAGAGTAAGATCCTCAATCCTTAGGGGGTTGGGAAGAAAATCTTGTTAGAGAGTTCTATTCAGGTCTTGTTCGAGTCCTGTACGCCGGCTCAGTCAGCGCCCACGTAACAGTTGCTTGATCAGGAAGTCAGAGTCAATTGGGAGCAGACGAGAAGACTCGCCAGGGGTCGCACGCAGTCGAGTTGCACCACTCCAAAGGTGCTGGCACGCCTAAAGCACACAGAAGACACGCGAGGAGCACGCCTCCTCCACCCCCAAGTGCTGACCGTTCGCCGGGTGCTGAATCCGCCACGAACAGGAGGGGTTGGTTTTGAGAATTCTGGACTCATATAGAGCCCATCGAAAGTCTCTTTGAATGAATTCTCCGACAGAAATGATTGAAATCGACTCGTAAAGTGGTCACTTTGCCCGCAAGCACTTAACTCGTCTAGGCGCCCGCTTAGTGCTTACTTAACAAGCCTAGTACGCGCCTAGACAGCCTAGGCGCCCGCCTAGCACTTACTTAGCACACCAAAACACCCATTTAGCGCTTACCCGTCTAGGCGTTCACCTAGTATCCGCCTAGACAACTTAGCACTTATTTAACTCACCTAGGCACCGGCCTAGGCGTCTGCCTAGCGCTTATTTAACACGTCTTGTACCTGTTAAACGGTGACAAGCGTAGTCCGTGGATCAACTGTACCGATATTGTCCCAACTTAGCCACCTTAAAGGTGTTGGGTTTTAATCACAAAAGGCCTCGGTACAATTGGATATTATCTATCCACTTATGAGTTGTATTTTATTTGTCACTTTTCCAATATGGGATCTCTCCTCTTCAACACTCCCCCTCACGTGCAACCTAATTTTCGTTGGAGGTTTGCACGTGTAATTCATTTGGTCCAACTCTGACAACAGAAATTGGTATGTATGGTCAAAGGCCCACTGCGAACACTTGGTATGAAACCAATCAGAATTTCTCTGATGGCAATTCGATGAACCCAAATTTGAGTCCATTATGTTTGGAGAAAACCCAATAGTGCTGGGGAAGCAATTGGAGAGGGACCCGCTCTGATACCATGTTAAACGGTGACAAGCGTAGTCCGTGGATCAACTGTACCGATATTGTCCCAACTTAGCCACCTTAAAGGTGTTGGGTTTTAATCACAAAAGGCCTCGGTACAATTGGATATTATCTATCCACTTATGAGTTGTATTTTATTTGTCACTTTTCCAATATGAGATCTCTCCTCTTCAACAGTACCCGCCTAGGCCGCCTAGGTGCTTGCTTAACCCGCCTAGCCCAGATTTGGCTCTGTGAATGGGTTTGGCTCTGGAAACACAATAATCTTGAAGAATCAAAGCCAGCCAAAAGTTCTGAAGTAACTCGAATGGAGATTCACCAATTCTATAAGCATACTGTTAAAATGTTCACTACATCACAAGGAGAATGAGTCACCCTGACATCATTTGAGAGTCTTAGTATAGCTTCTGCTGAACTGTCCGTGATCGTCCAATAAGTCTTGTTCTAAAGAACCATTGTGCGCCTCTCCAACATGACTCCAAGATTTTAACGACAAATAGACCAACAGATCAGTGCATAAACCTCAAAGTCTAAAAGCTGCTTTGCCATCAACAACCTTGATCGAAAGCTATGAGACACATATCGAGGGGAGAACTAGAAGGATTTGGGAATGAACTAGTTTTTGTTTTAGGGCAGTGCTCGTTTTGGATTGTAAGTACAATACTGCAATCTCACACATGTGCGTTTGGGTTCGTGTTTGGTTAATCATATGTCAATTTTATGATCTTCATTAAATTTTTATTTAGTGTCCGTAAATATGTAAACTTTTTCATTCCAATTCTAAGTACAGTAAGAACATATGATCATAACTCAAGTTTAATGATGTTGGTTATAACTGAGAGACTGCTGCTATATTTCGCGACGCACGACAACAAAGTCAGGTTTCGACTTATGATCGAACTTGACTCGTCTCCTAAACGCTGCCTGTTTTGAATTATCAACGTCTATTAGACCAAAAAAAAGAATTATATATCATTGTCTGGTAATTGATGGTTCTTAAACTACCAAGTAAATACCCAAGCTTAGTCACATACAAATTGAATACACATAATGTTCTGTTTTTTGTCTCTAATCACATTCGAAATTATAAGCAAGGGAACATTACAAAACATAGGGGGATCATCAGCAGAGTTGTTAAAGTACACCCAGCCATCTCGCACCACGAGGGTTGGGGTTGCGAGTCCATCTCGTCGACATCTTCTTCTTCGTTTATGTGTTGGTACACCGGGGGCCGGGACAATGTCGTCGACTACAACGATAGTTGCCCGGCCATCTCCGAAACAGGAATTGGGCGTCGGCACACGGGACACGAGCACAAGTGACCAATCTCTTTAGTCTTCTCTTGCCACTGCCGAATGCAATCTCTATGATAAATGTGTGAGCAGGGTGTAATGCTCTTGGGGCCAAAGTCCGAAATGTTCTCCAGACAAATAACACACTCCTCCTCCTCCTCCTCCTCCTCTTTCTTAGCTTCCAAGCTATCATTACTGATTTTGTTGGAACTTTCATCACCACCATTGCATTCTTGCACAGTCACGATGTCCTTGATGACCACACAAATAGGCCGGAAGGGGACGGCGACTGTCAATGCCTCGGTTATCTTTCCAACAATAGCAGGATGCTCAGCTTCTGGGACACCCATGCTGAGAAGAACGCCTGTGCAGATTAACCATTTGTCCCGAGTCCTCAAACACAATAGCTGGGTACGAGAGAGTGGTTTAGTTTGTCTTTCAGCAACTAGCTTTGATTCTTCTAATTCATCACTGGTAACATTTTCACCTTCTTCTTCTGTCCAGCTTCTGCTTCTGGTGACTTCAAAGAGCTGGAACTTGATTGAGAACAGGTCGCTGCAGCTTGGAATTGAAACCTCCGTATGGGTTTCTGGTTGCCACACTTCGCTATGGAAATGGTGTCTAATCATGATTGAAGTTGTAAGAATAGACTCGACAGAGCTTATTGTGTTAAATAGTAATACGGTAAGGGAATGCGAGGTGTTCTTATTTAGATAAATACATTTCCCACGTGAATAGCTATTCCCAAGTCGATGAGGATACCTCGGTTAATCGAGAAGAAGTAGGAAAATATTGGTTTCCTGAATAGACTTGGATACTTTATGGTCCATGTTGCGGTCGATCTAGTCTCTAAACCTTGAAGGATTAGGAAAAAGGCGAGTAGCATATGTATGAGCTATCTTCAGGAAGTAAATAGATTTTTCTCAAAGTTATACTATGGTAGGCTTTTAATTTCTCACCATTTTTTTTTGTCTAAGCAAATTGGAACCTGAATTCTGCAAAAATTAATCATACCAAGTTCTTAACAAAATCAAATCTCTGATGACTGAGGCAAGCATAGATCAAAGATGGAAGTTCAAAACAGGGTCTCTGTCTATGGCTTCAATGAATGCATGGTTTGCCTGCAGCTTCAAATTAGTCTGTATTCTTCGACTAAATTGTTAACTACGTCTCTCTTTTATGCATTCAGTCAACTAATTTTAGAGGTCACTCTCTCCGAATTCCTTTCCTAATCTGGCCCTCTGCTTTTGGGTAATCAACCTAAGATAGTACCTTTTTCAGTTTTTACTCAAAACAAGTAAACCGACTCCAAAAGAGAGAAAGCAATGAACCTAAACAGTTCCTTTGTTGTTCCTAGTTTAGTCTTCAACCAAATGTTGTTTTTGCACACTGGTACTAAAATGAACTAGAGAAGCTTAGATTGGGTCACCAGAGAAAGAACATTAATTAGGCCAAGTTGTTCTTAAAGAGAGCAAGCGAATACCGCATGATGCATATATATTTTACACAAAGGAATCATGTTTTATTTTTCTTCCTTCATGGGCAATTGGCTCTTTCACTAAACATAAATAGACTGAGATCAACCGGGAGACAATATTCTTGATTACAAACCATCAGATGTCACTCACAAAATCCCAATTGGCCAACTTTAGCTTTTTAGATTCAGTACCATGAACAATAAATCTAGAAAAGTACAACAAAAACAGTAGAAAGAAGAGTGGAAAAGATAAAGGAGACACCCTGCAAGATCAGTATATCACCGTCATATAGATGGTTGATTTAGCAGTCTAAACACACCCAGATTTAAAACCCAGCAGATGGCAGATAACTCATTCGCCTTTCCCATTCATACACACTTTATTGAACCATCTCTTGCTTGCAATATCCAACTACCCAATGCCTCCTTTCTCAAGTTTTCTCATATTCTCGATCCCTTCTCTCTTTTCCATTCTCTCTTGGATCCAAGAAAGCTATGATTCCTCAAGATATATATAATAAAATGGAGGCAAAAGAGGGAAACTCTTCTTCCGCACATACACAAAGATTGCTGTTTCTCTTGTGTAGTATATCTTAGCTTCTTCTCTATCATTCTCTTGCAAGAACCCAGAAGAAAATTATACAACCAAAGTGTAGAACAAGCAACTAGGAGAGATGGGTGTTAGCTCTCTTCGGCATTCTGCGTTATTTTTCTTGTTTCTTTTCTTTAGTTCAGGTAACTTGAATTGAATACGGTCTTCATTGCTGTCTGCTTTATGTATATCTGCTTCATCATGAACATGCGCTAAATTTCCAATATGATTTTCATTCATCAACACAAGTAATCTGCTACATGAAATTCTTAACTAGCATGTATATGAGGGGGAAAAAAAAAACTAGAGACATGCATGCATTTAGCAAACACCTAAATCACGATGGCATGGATGATTATCGGAGCATTTGTTACAAAACAAATCTACTTTTGATTTCAGAATACATAGATCTCTGAAACAATTTGTTAGGAATGCCATTTGTTTTACTTTCATGAGTTGTGTGCATGAGCATGATGAGTTCCCAACGAATCCTAGCAACTTCTCCAATGAATTCAATTGAAAAGAAAAAGGTACTTACTATGCTTTATTTTCTTCAGGTTCAAGTGTTCCAAAGAATCCTCCATTGGAAGCCATCCAACAAAACAAACGACAAGTGAATTATGAAAACCATATACTTTTCTCATCTTCAGTGTCTACTACTCAGTATGATACGATTCCTCTTGTAAATCCGAGTCCAACTATTATGACTCCCACACTAATCTTTCCCGCATCCCCACCACCACCTACAACCATGACAAACCCAACGGTACCAGTCACAACCCCTACCACTCCCACCACAACCCCAACGTCTCCCACCATAACCCCGACAACTCCCTTCATAACTCCGACGACTCCCACTACAACCCCAACGACTCCCACCACAACTCCTGCATCTTCAGGTGGTAGTTGGTGTATAGCAAGCCAATCAGCTTCAGAAACTGCCCTGCAGGTAGCTCTTGATTATGCTTGTGGCTATGGAGGAGCAGACTGTTCACCAGTTCAACCAAGTGGAAGCTGTTATAACCCAAACACTCTCAGGGATCACGCTTCCTATGCCTTCAATGACTACTACCAGAAGAACCCAGCTCCAACCAGCTGTAGTTTTGGAGGGACTGCACAGATTACTACCACTGACCCAAGTAAGACATATGTTCTCCAGTGTCTAATAAAAATGTGAAATCCAAACCTTATCATTTTTACAACAACTCTGCTGTAAAGTGAAACTTTGCCTGACATTTTCTTATTATTGGAATCATACCTCTCCAATATTATAGAAAGAAAAGAACCATCCATTTCTTTGAAGGAAAAGTACCAAGCCAAATATTGTAGCCAGCTATAGCTTCCTACCTCTTTGGCCAAAATTTCCAAATCTTCATATAACAAATTCAAATTCCCAACCTTGTGATTCGTGCTGTATGGTGCTTGAATGAATGCTGAACTTCTCACTCTGTCTTATTGCAGGTAGTGGTAGCTGTCACTATCCATCCTCAGCAACATCAACCAGGTAATCATCATAACCAACTCCAACTTCACTATAGAGACATTAAGAAAACATGAATCTCAGTATTGTTCTCCTAATTCAGCACGACTACACCGGCTTACCAGACTCCACCATCGCCAACAATGTCGACACCAACAATTATAACACCACCACCATCCCCGACAGCCCCGTCCATTGCTACACCAAGTGGATCAACAATTTATGGTGACGAGCCATCAGAGTCCCCCAATGCAGCCAACTCTATCTCATCTTGCATGCTTCTGCTGTCTACCACACTCTTGGGGTCACTTCTTGCGGCATTTTACCTCTGAAACGACAGGAAGTTTCGATTATTCTATCTGCAATTAGATGGCAATTCATTCATTTGCCAGCAATCCACATAAAGTCCAAGGAGGCACTGAGATTGAAATGAGCTATCAAGTTCTCTCAAGGCCTTGTTCTCACCATTTAAATTACTGTCAAACTTCATCTATGTATACGTCTTAGTTGACTATTAAGCCTGAGAAAAAGTCAGAAAGCATAGAAATTTTTTAGGTACTTGTATTTGTAGACATATAGGCCCTTCATCGACAGCATTAGCACAATAAATTATTAGCTAATCTTACTTGCGGACTTAGCAATGGCCATTAGAACCAGGCTTTAGGCTATTACATATTATGTGAGTATTGATGAGATGCTCAGTTACATTATACTAGCTAGAACATTATCTATATTGATCCCATTGAGCAACAAGAATGCAACAGAGTAATACGTTCACCTGAGAAAATTTTTCACCTAGTAAGGAACAATGGGTGTAGAAAAATTGGCAGAAGAATGACCCATGTCCCGACAGTAGGACATAAACATATGAAAATTTGACCAAATAACTCCACCACAATACCTTTTTGGAGGACGAAGTCGACAACTATAAATCTCTTCTTCATTCGCTTCATAGAGCAATGACTTTCAAAATTCAACTATTCATATATAACCATTAAAAGGAAGTTATCCATTCTTGTGATTTCAACTAACTTCTCAATTGAAACTCTCACATCAGCAATTAATTTTCTAAAGGTTAAATAACAATCCTCAGCAGTGTACCAACAGACACAAAATGAGTGCAACATGAGTAGTCCAAAAATGATGAAATATAATAATACAAAAGCCATGGGTACAATCATTTATTTGAAGATGTAGAGAGTTCCATTATAAAGCAATATTGTAGCATTGTATTAAGGTTCTACCCTGCATCATTTATGGACAGAATTTCAGAAGAGAGGCCACATTATGAAAAAATATGAACACTGAAAACTTTATTCATCTTATACATATTCAGACACTGAACATAAAAGGTTCAGCAGTTATGACTGTTCTCAGGCTTTTCAACCTTTAGATTATCACTACTTTACTTTTAAACACTTTACAAGAAACTCAGAACAGTAGCAAGCATGACATGACAGTGATACAAACGATGGCTAAGGTTGCAACAATTGAACCTCGGTCAAATGACTGGTTCAAGTTTCCAACGCGTGTGAAATGCTGAAAAGCCAAATATCCTGCAATTACTAGGGAAATAATAGCACCCTCTTGTTTTCCCCTGCCAACAGAATATATTGAAACATAAGAACTGAGAAAGTAAAATATCTGTCAAAGTTGGTCTAGAAGAAATGAAAATGCATATCCTTACCTTATGCTCATAACTTGGTATGGAGCAACAATCACCAGGAGTAATGCTACTAAAGGCAATTCAAGTTCCCCTGAAAAAGAGGAATCTGAGACCGTATAATTGGGATGGATAGTTGAAACTGTAATTGAACCACGCAAACTTCAAATTAAGAGCAGACAACAGAACAAAGGCTTGGAGAGTGGCAAACTAGAGAGTAACCTATCAATTCATTTCGCCGTTTCTTTATGCCTATTATCTGGTCAGGATTCAAATATAAAGCGCGCGGGCAATAACAGGAAAAGAAATTCGGACTAATATGTAGCTCAGTAGTCTCACTATTCTAAAAACTACGGTCAGAATTTTCAATTAGTGGTGTGATGCTCAAAAAAGGTATCTTTGAAGTAATTTGGTTGTTTCCAATACTGAATGAAATGAACCAAAAAAGTCAACAAAACCATGCCAAAATTAGATACTTAGAATCAACAACACCAACAAGACTATCTCTCCACCGGTATAAAGCTACGTCTACCCTAGCACTTGAACCAAGGAATCGAAAGAGAGAGAACCTACCAGGAATGAAGAAGAAGAGCCGAACGAGAAGCGCTAAAAATGCGGTCCAGACACCATATTCACCCCTGTGAACCAAGTCAAGTCATGCTTTTCAGCTCGAAAAGGCTACCTTGATTCAATGTGATACCACCAAACACCAATTTTACAAATCAAGCGACAAAAAAGGAATAACTTGATGGATAAAAAGGCTCACTTAATCCATGTGATGAGGTTACCCGGTGCTTGTAGAGCAAACAAGGGCACCAGAAACGATTTCTGCACAGCTGTTCCTTTCGCAAACAACAGAATCCTGATATTGCATAACAAATTCATTTCCAAATAAAATTTAATCAATTTTTTTATATTGAAATTTATAAAATTCAAAGGTTCTTACGCAGAAGAAATGGTGGCGATCCACTGGATAGTATTGACTGAGAGAGGCGCAGCGTAACAAACCGTAGTCATTCCCCTCCTGCTGTTCTTCTTCGTCTTCATCAACGTCAACTCGTCGCTTCCGCCAATCGAAACGTTTCGACTGATCGAAACTCTACACAACAAAACCAAAAGCTTCGAATTCAACGACTGTGATATATATAATTCACAAAATCTGAGCTCGAATTGAAATTACGAAACTAACCTGAGCGGATTGTACCGCAGCGAGGCGGCGGCGGTGCGGGGGGAAGCGACGGCAAAGAGCTTCGCGGCGTGAAGCTGAACCAGCCGCGGCTGAGATACGGCGGAGACAGGCTTGGAGGTGCGGCGGTGGAGAGAGAAAGCCTGTGCTGACGTGGAGGAGAGTGAGAGGCTCGCCATTGTTGCTCAGAGAGAGAAGAAAGAGTGAATGTGAGAGTGAGATAAGTGTGAGGGTTTTATTTACGGGAATGAGCAGATATTCCGGCAAGTAATTCGGATCCACGTGGAGGGTTTGCAGGTCACCTGGGTCGGATCCATAGACAGGTCGGTAGATCAGCTCAGAATTTTTTAACGATATTCCAAATTTGGGGCCTCTTTAAAGTTTCATTGAAAATGACTTCAACGTCTCTGGTTACTTGATCATTTTTGTACGTCTATTTTTAATCAACTATTGATTTCACAGCTACTTTTAGTTATATAAAACTGGAGAACAATGATGAACATAGTTTAAAGTTTGAATCCTAATGCTACTGTTATAGGGAACAATATAGAAGATCATTATTCATTATCCAATTATTGTTAGTGGAAAAAATAGTTAAAATTCATAATTGAAGTTAAAAGAGACGGAAAATCGTTGGTTTTAGAGGACACAATGATGAATCTAACTAATACAAATATATAATTCGTGCATAATAGAGTGAGTAATTAAATATGCAATAATATTATGACATTGTCTTTGTTTGAAATCAAGTCGCAAAACATGTAAATGTGCCAAAACCTAGCTAATTTTTATACTTTGTGTCTCAATTATAGGAATATATGATAATAAAATTACATTTTATCTAAAGTTTAGAATTTAGGGTTTTCGTCTCTGGCCATCATTAACCTCATTGACGCCGCTTGTCCGACACAAGAGAGCCCCAGTTCCGTGTACGCACTCCACCTAGTCGAGGTAGTCGGCTGGACCACTCCGATCTTCATTTCTCACAACAAACAAAACAGAGCTATCTCCAACTTCTCCTGCTCGGAAAATGTTATCCTCTCCTTTGATCACATCCAAAGGGACAACACTTAAGCCGGAGTAGTGAAGGTGAACCTGTTCACGTCGATTACTCCGGCTCATTACATGCACGACGACATATGCACCCTCGCGCTTGACAAGCTCACATCAGGGAAGCCCTTGCAGAAAACGACGACAGGGAAGCACTCGTCTTCGCTAGACGCATGGCCAGGGACTCGTGCATAAGCCTCACGGTGATTCATTTACTTGGCGCAGTTGAATGTGAGGACGACGACGACACCGGAGACAAGTTCAACAAAGCCAAATTGGAGAAGTTACAGGACAGGGAGATGTTGAGGTATATGATAAACCTGAATAGTGGGAACGGGTACGTGAGTTATGTCACTTATGTGGAGGAGGAGGTGGTGGAAGACGCAGCGCAGAAAATAAGGTCGTTGTTGGATGAAGAGGAATATCACTTGTTCATTGTTGGGAGACAACACAAGGTTAGGAGCGTCCCCAGACTTTAGGACTTGAACAATGGTGTGTGTTCCCGGAGTTGGGGATTATTGGAGATTTGCTATCCTCCACATACACGCAGAGCAAAGCTAGTGTATAAGTGATTCAACAACAACAACAACAATGACCATTGGGGATACACATATGCAAAGTTCCCTGTAGAGTGTTGGTACTTGGTGGCAATATTCCAATAACAATGTACAAGGCTCTTCACTTGAAAAGATCACTTGAAAAAAGCTCAGCTTGAAGTGATCCTTGGAAATCTAAAAACTAGTTAACACTGATGTACAAGGTTGTTCAAAACTTATATCTGTGGAATTCATGGCTCAATCAACCTAGCTTGTTACAAGATACTTGACTGAGTGATGTACGACAGTGAGTCAGTGATGATGAACTTGGTCAAGAACTTGTAATAAGGTTATACATTGTGTAATTACTATTAATATCACATAAAATAAGACTCAGCATTGATAATATGCTAACAGGATGTTATACGAATACATATAATCGTGTGGCAATGGACATAGCATGTAAAAAGAGATAATTCAATATTTGGTTCCCGGCCAACCAAATATGGGTGCCTTGCACTCTGGAAATGATTAAAACTACGGGACAAATGGTTCTAATTATGATGGTACGCTTACTTACTTGGAATGAAATTCATTTGGAATAAGAATCGGAAGGAATGGGAAACATAATAGAATAATATGGGAGGAATGAGAATGAAACTATTACGATTGTTGTTGTTTACTTACTATAAGAAATTTGAATTAAAATTAAGTTAATTACCAAAATGTCCTTTAAAAATATCATTTTGGTATAAATCATGAGGATATTTTCGGTATCAATTTTTTATTCCCATTCCGTTTCTCCCCCTCCGGAATGCAAATTACATTTCCTCCCAGAGTTCATTACCAAATTCAAAGGTGGGCCCCACCATCATTCTCATTCTCATACACAAGTAAATACCTGAATGAAATCGATTCCTGGAAAATACAATTGGGTAAGGAAACGCTAACCCTACTAATTTCATGTTGTATCTATGTTGGCTCGATATACTTGCAAAACCGGACTAATAGTAATTTCGGCCGCATGTTGAAACCTCACTCAAGTAGGTAGTAGCTTCCATCACCAAAAGCTACATGTTGAAATTCTACATTTTCAGTCTCTTAGGTTGCTCCAAAAGAGTCGGAGACATCCGCATCTTCAATATCTCGTGAAGATGTATTAAAGTATTGGAGTGTATTATTTGTTTATACTGTATTAACTTATATTATAAAACAAGTTGACTAGACAAGGAAAAAAAAAGAGAAATTCAAACAAAGGGTATCTGAACTTTTCCAAACTAGTAGTTTTAGTGTCTCAACTTTGTAAAATATCAAAAAGGTACCTGAAGTTCTTATACAAACATCATATTGGTGTCTAAGATGGAATATTCCGTTAAATACTTAACTGAAATTTTTTTTTTTTTTTTTTTTTTTTTTTACTTTTTGCTACAACTTAATTATTCACTACCTATTTGTTTACAGGATCTTAATAACCTATCAATTCTAAGAACTAACCTTCATCATGCCAATTTCACCTAACGACTTCCTGTCTTAACGGCTACTAAGCTGGCGGATTCACTGTTGTTTTTAGTTTTGACAAGTTTCTTAAGTTCTAGTAAAACCAATAAATAGGAATTCTTAAATTCTAGTTAAGTAGAAAGCAGAAAAATACTTGAACAATTTTTTTTTTTTTTTTTTCTCAAATACCACTCCTAGGAGGTAATCCTCCACCTGGGGTTTGAGATTCTTAAATAAATTAAAATGACGACGGATATGGGGAGCATATTTAAGTTTATTTATCCAAACATATTCACATATACATAACCCAGAGCCTCACTCTTGGGTAAACAGCTAAAAGTTATTTAGCTACTCATACTGAAATTAAAATACAAACTTACTTGTAAAATAAAGCAATCCACACCAGGTGACTAGCAAGAAATCACTCTCACTATTCACTCTTATTTAACTATACTAAAACACTCACAAATACTTAGGAACACTCAGAAACTGCTCTCGAGCTTCAGACTACTCTTTTCTTCCTTCGTTTTTCCCTCCTTTCTCTTGAGCTCTGAGACTCCTTATATAGCCTTCGGATTTCAAAACGGAATTGAATTCCATTAAGAAAGGCAGACAAGAGGAATCCTTATCTTAACAGCTGGCACTTATCTTTTCCAAAGTAGTTTGTCCTCACGCGTCGGTAGCAACTTTATTCTTATCTTACAAATGAGCTGGCTTCCACTATCTGGATTCCACTCACTTAAAGCTTCTTGTCCTGATGCGTCGGCAGCTAGTACTCCATCATATTATCGATGTTGTGTAGCGCTTCGTCATCAAAAGAGGCTCCTGAGTCGTCATTTTCTTCAGCTTTGGATTCTAGGTCTGAATCATATGGGTCTTTGAATTCTTGCTCTTTCTCTAATTTTTCTATCCACGTGGTAGTTGCTAACGTACCATCGACCTCTCGCCTTTCTAAGGCTTTGTACAAATCACAGTGCTCTGGATGAGGATGGTTATAGCTGGCTACAATGATCTTTTCTCCTTTGGCCAGGAGGGTAGCATCATAATCTTTCTGGATTATGTTCTGGATACGAATTACAGCCATTGCTTTCATCCACGGAATGCTCTGATTAGGTCTTCCATTGCTTGATGACCATTTGTGTGCTGGAGAGGCACAACTCTGGATAATTCTGACATAGTGATAAGGAGAAATATAACTCTTTCTCCCTTCTTCTCTAGTCCATTCAGGAGGAGAAGAAATGAACTTTAATCTCAGAATGCAACCATCTGGTCTAATGTTCTTAACTGCATGGTAAATTGCTTCAGGGAAACCTTCTAGGTCTTCATTGGTTTTTGTCCAAAGATTATGAACAAAACCATTCTCGATTAACCATAACTTGTTCTTCTGCGGATGCTCTGCTTGAACATCAACCAAGTATCTTCCATAGTAAGGACCTGCTACTACTAGCAAGGTTGATGGAAGAGCTTTACGGTTCTTAGAATCTCCTAAGAGATTATGGAAACTGAACCATTCTGATTCTGATAGGGCTAGAAGTGGGACTTTAGCACTTTCAGGGTTCTCAAGGTATTGAATGTCCAGCTTTTCCTTGAGCTGTTGATCTTTTTCTAGCTCGTAACTGCAGAATTCCTCAGCTAGCGTTTCCAGGGCTTGTAGAACAAGTGCTTCATTGTTCTCTCGTGATGCTGCTAAAATATTGTCCATGATGACTCTCTGGTTGAACTGCAAATTTTTGCTGGTTCTGAACACTGATCTTTCGTAAATTCTCATGGGATGATTAAAGATTTTTCTCAGGCATTTTACTGCTGGTAATCTGAAGGATGCTATCCTATCAGTGGTTCTTGCCTTATACTGCTGCCTTTTTTGAAACCAGTCAGGTGTGACTGTAGCTCTAGGATGCTGTAAATATTCATTTACAGTTTCTTCTTCTGTGTTGGAAGACTGCTTATCTTCAGGATCATTTTCTTTTCCTATTGGGTCAGGCTGAATTTTTTCAGGGGCACTACTGGATTCAGCAGGAGAGTAGGATACCAGATATTGGTAGCCTGGTCCATCATGTAATGGGCCAACAGTCTTGTCTCCATTTCTGTATCTCTGTAGTAGGGTTTTGTCTTTTGATCCCTTGCTTTCAGGCCTGGTTCTTGTTCCGAAGTTGGGCCTTCTTCTTTCTTCGATTTCTGGTTCTGGTTCGGGCCTTCTGCTTCTTGGGTTACGGCCTTCATCTCTTTCGAACATTGCCATTTCTCTTGTGAGAGCATCAGGCAGATAATTCTTGTTTCCTGCAATCATTTCAACATCATATTCATATTGAGATAAAAACATCTGCCATCTAAGAACTCTTCCTCTATCAGCTGCATCTGTCAGCTTATAGTTCTTAAAGTTTTTTACTCTCTTGTTATCTGTTCTGACCAGAAATTTATTACCTAAAAAGGCTTCAGCTCCTTTAATGGATTTAATTAGGGCTAAAACTTCTTTGTCTCCTGTGGAATAATTTAATTCTGCTGAATTAAATTTTCCTGACAGGAATTTACAGATCTTTTCTTGATTTGTATTAGGTGTTATTGCTAAAACTACTCCTGCCCAATAATAGTCATTTGCATCTGTTTGCAAAATGATCAGGTCACCTTCTTCAGGTAACTGTAAAGGGGGGAGGTTTTTTGTGAGTTCTTTAATTTTCTTAACGGTGTTGCTATCATCCGTTGTAAATGACCATTTTTTCTTCATGCTTGTCTTTGGAGAGAGAAGAGCAGTGAGACCACTCACTTGAGGAATAAAATCTCTCGCAAAGTTAACAACTCCCAAAAATCTCTGTAGAGACTTTGCATCTGGGATACTGTCAGGGAATTGGCTTATCTTCTTTACTATATGCTCTTGAAGACGAATTTCTCCATCCTTGACGTGTATGCCAAGGAAGTCAATTTCTCCTTTTATAAGATGAATTTTCTTTTGTCCAAGGATGATTCCTTTCTGAACTATGAGCTTGCAAATCTGCTCAAGGTGCTTCAGATGTTCATTCATAGTTTTAGAGAAGACAAGAATGTCATCAATGTAAACTATACAGAAATCTGAGTATGGCTTAAATATGTTATCCATCTTTCTTTGAAAGATAGATGGAGCTTGCTTAAGTCCAAATGGCATTACAAGCCATTCGTAATGTCCTTGAGGAGTTCCAAAGGCTGTTAAGGCTATGGAGTCCTGGTGCATTCTTACTTGCCAGAAGCCCGATTTTGCATCGAACTTTGAAAATATCTTTGCTCCTTTTAGTCTGTTTATCAAGACTCTTACTTGAGCAATCTGATAGCCATCTTTGACGGTTTTCTTATTGACATCTCTATAGTCTATGACCATTCTTGCTTTTCCTCTTAATTGCTCTGCATGGTTTCTAACCAAAAATGCTGGAGCATGATGAGGGCTATTAGAGGGTCTAATTAATTTCTTTTCTAGCAATTCTTGAATTTGGCTTTCCATTTCTTTTCGATCTTCATCTCTATAATGAGGTATTGCTTTGACATGACATATTGCATTGGCATCATGCATTTTTAGCTGACAGTATACTGGGTCTCTTTCCCAATATAGTTGAGGATCTTCACTGATTATGGGTTTCAGCATATTTTCTATCTCAACGAGTTTTGGGATTTTCTTTTGCTCTAATTTATTTATGTATACTTTTAGATTGTGTTCTCGGATGAATTCTTCTTCACCATCCGAGCTGTCTGAATCCTGAGGTTCTTCCTCTGATTCTGATTCTTCTGAAGTTGTTGCTTCGTTTTGCACAATTTCTTGGTGTTCTTGCAAAGCTAAAACCGGCTGTATAACCGGTTCAAAAGGTGGTTTAGGATCACCACGCTTGGCTCGTGACTTCTGATATTGCTCTGTGAATCCTTTACTTGCAATGCTGACTGCATGTAGTAATCTGGATTCCCAGTAGAACTTATTATTTTTCTCAATTCCGATCATTTCGATGGTTTGTATGATTCTTTGCTGGAGTAGGAAATCATTTCCTATCAGCAAATCGGACCCTTGGGCTTCACTCTGCCAAATTCTTTGGAACGTAAAGGTTCCTCCGCCTATCGAAATCTTGACGTTTCTAGCTATATAGCTCATTGTAAACGCCTTTTCTCCCATTCCAATTCCAGTGGCTTCTCTATCAGACTTTTCCCAATATTCGTCAGGAATAGCATGTTTCTTTGCTAAGCTATATCCTGAACCAGTATCTACAAAAGCATGTAGATGGTATTTCTTATAGTTGGGAAATTTCAGACCTATAGTAATATAATTACTATATATGCTTGTCTGAACTTGTTTTACTGGTTGGATTGTTTCTTCCTTTCTAGTGAATTCTGTGAAAGGATTTATAGTTCTTTCTTTTTCTTCTATAGGCTCAGGTTCTACCTTTTTTGAGTTACTTTCGGGTACTTCTATGGAAGGGCTAAGTTCTTCTTTTATAATTTTTGAAGTTTCTAACTTCATCTTCTCAAGGTTTTTCTCAAGATCTTGTTTTTGGACCTGATCAAGAAATATATCATATTCTTGATTTACTAGCGTATGTACTTCAGGGTCTTTTGTTTTTCTTCTTACTTCTGCTATGAAGCATTCTTTATGATAGGTTTCTCTTGTTGCTTTACAGTACATGGGTACTGTATTATTATCTTCACACTTGCAATAGTCGCAAGTGAAAATTCCAGGCTTTGGAGTAAACTGACTGATTCTATCAGTAGTTTTCTGATCCCAATTTTGGATTAACATGAATATAGGGCGATAGTTATATTCACTTTCTTCATCAGAGCTATTTGAGGTGCTTTCTGTATCACTTTCTGATGTATCTGCAAGAGAATATACAGATTCATTCTCTTCATCAGAATAGGCTACTTCAAACCCTTTTATGTTTGCGTATTCTACGGCTTCATCGTATTCTGCTAGGAGGGCTTTAGAAGATCTTTTATCTCTTTTAGGACACTCGTTGGCATAATGACCTTCAGCCTTGCAAAGCCAACATCTACAGGGCTTTGTATCTCTAGAAGTATTTTTCTTTGGGTTTGGGTTTCTTTTCTTAAAAAATCTCTTTCTAGGAGATCTTTTATCTTGTTCAGAGCTTTTTCTGAACTTATACTTCTTTTTAGAAGTGAATTTCTTGTTCCTAAATCTGCTCCTAGTTTTTCTTTCATTGTACTGATGACAACCCCATTGGGTTGGAGTATCTAGGATTTTAGGACACATATTTTCAACTCCTCTGAGTTGTTTCTTAGCCGTTTTCGACTTTTGATTTTCCGTACACTGTTTTCTTAACAGGTCTCTTACCCTTTCTGCTATTCCTCCTATAGTAAAATATTCTAAAGGATTTTCTTCAAGGGACTGTGCTACAGCATTATTCCAGGGTTCTGGTAACTTTCTATAATATGTTCTAATGAGGTCTATGTTTTCCAAATCTCCTATTGTACAATAGTAGTTTTGGAACTCGTTTGTGTACTCTTCAAAGTACCTCATATTGCAGATGCTTAATTTCTGGATATTTGCTTTAGCTCTTTCTTTGGTTTGTTCACTATGTCCCGTTATATCTCCACAAAATTGTGCGTATATAGGGATAGCGAAATCCATTGGGTCATTTGTCTTGGCTAATTTTGCTTCCCAATCTGCCCAATTCCTACTTCTCTTAAAGGAATTGTACCATTTCTGGACTATTCCTGTTAAGGTTGCTTCATAGTAAGCGTGAGCTTCTTTATAGTGGAATTTGGATAAAACCAGTGCTTGGGTTAGCTTTAAACTGGCTACCCAGTTGTCTATGGTTTTTCTTTTATCTCCTACTTTATCGAGGTCTAGATAAACTCCTCTTTCAGAGATTGCTTGTCCCCATTGGGGTTCTGTAGGAATATATTTTTGGGAACTTCTTTCTCCAATCTTTCCTGTAGGAGGCTGTCCTTTAGGAAGTTTGATTTTTTCTTCTCGAATAATTTTGGTAGGATTATTCGTGATGTTATTGATGATAGTATTTCCTGCCAAAGGTGGTTGGCTAGTACTTGCTTCTGCATCCATGGTGCTGGCTTCAGCATCCATATTGCTAGCTTCTGCTTCAGCTGCTTGATAAGGAAGAATTTTTCTTTTAGTTTGGACTAAAGAAATTTTCTTAACTATCTCTTCTAACCTTTCTAAGGTTTCACAAGTTTCTGCTTGCTTATAGAGTTCTTTTAACCCCTCTACTCTAAGCATTCTTATAGGTCTTTTTGAGTCTTCTTCTTCCTCAAAAGATTCTTCAGGAATTGATCCTGAAGTACTTGCTTGCTCATAGTTAGCAAAAGAATGCCTATGAAACTGGAGACTTATTTTTCCTCCAGTATCTTCGTAGATAGAAGCATTAGAGCTTTGTATCTGCCTCTCAGGAGGTGCTAAGTTCCATTCTCTAGGGAATGATACTTCATCCCATTTGGTGATGTGCTTTTGCTGAGTATTATTTCTAGGATTGGTAAGGACTGATGTGGTAAGACCGGGGCTGTTGACAAATCTAGTATTTGGTGTTACATTGGAGCTCATTAGCTTGTAATAGATCCTATAGTCAACGGCAAGTTCCATCATGCCTTGTTTCATTGCAATCCCATCTGTTTTGATTCTCAGTCTTAAGCAGTGTGCTGCGTCTTTCAAATGAGTGGTGAAGTTTGGAAAGACATTGAAATATGCAACTTGGTTGCATAGTGAGGCTTCTACTGTTCCTAACAGACTTTTCTTGAAATCTGTTATTCTGTCGTCTTGTAGAATACACAAGACCGAACAGTCTATACCATCTCTTGCTAAGAGTTTATGGAAATCTGGACTGCACCAATGTGCATGTAGGCATATTTTCTTTGAAATGCTTCACTCACTTCTCTAGAAGTGATTAGCCTGATGTCTGTTTCTCCACCAGTTGCTGGTATTGTTAGTTCTAACATCTTGAATCTGTGAGAATCTATAATAAAGGATCCTTTCTTGTAAATCTCATTGAATCTAAATTTTGGTGCTGAGGCTTCTCTCACGCTAGATTCAATTTCGTTATACTCAAATTCCTGAGCATTTACAAGCTGTACTGCTGGTACAGTATGTCTTTTGCTAAAGACTCTATTCAACATCTTTATATCCCTTTTGGATTCTTTCCATTTTAGTAGCTTAGGTTCACTGAAATTGAACCCACTTTCTGTCTTGGGTTGAGGTATAATAATTTTACTAGCTACTGTTTGTGCTAGTGCTTCCTCGTTGATTCTTTCAACGATTGAATTTTCTTTCATTTTTTCTATACCTTTTTGTAGGCTAGAGATCTTTGAGCTTAGTTCTTGGAACTGTTCTTCCATATCTTTTCCTATTTCTTGAAGGTAGATATTGCTGTAGTTCTGTTGATGTATTATTGCTTCAACGTTTTCAGCAAGTTTTTCTGTTGGAAGATAAACACTTACTGCTTTTAAGTCTTCTTGTCGTGCTTTTAACTCAACTCTTTGCTTCATCCTATGCGGGATATAAGAGTTTCTAAGAGTTTCTTTAGATTTTCTTGAGTACCTTTTAAATCAACTGCTTGTTGATGAATATTATTTGCAAGGTTCTCAGTTCTTACTAATTTCTTTTCAATATCTACAAGATATTGCTTTTCTTTAAGGTAATCAAGCTTGATTTCAAGTCTTGATATCTTTGCTTGAATTTCTTCTAACTGATTTACTCTGAGATTAAATCTCTCGAATTGTTCTTTTACTTTCTCAGTAGTCTTATCTCTAGATAAGTGATCTAGAAATTCAACTATACTTGGCCTGGTAGGGTCAAGTTCTTCTACTCCTATTTCTTTCTGAAGGTGAATATGCTCGTCGTATAGAGTGTTTAACACTCTACAAGCGTATTCAATGGAATATTGGTTCTCTTGGATATGTCTTGTGTGAAAACACAAGTTCCACTTTTCTTTTTCTTTTTCTATGCAAAAGGTTTGATAATTCTTTAGTTGCTTTGGCTCTCTTTTATTTGTTAAGAGGAGCCAACTCTGTGGCATAAACCTTTGCTTTACCTGTTTTTTGAGCAAAACAGGCTCTGATACCAACTGAGGCGGATCTAACCAACGGTTTCTAACCGCGGCTCAAAATTTCAAGAGGTTCTTGTTCTAGTTGCAAAACTTCTTTTAGTTCTGCAATTTGTCTTTCTGCTATACGAATGCCTTGAGTAAACCTGAAAACTATATCCCAATAGCCTGGTCTACTTCTAGGAAGTCTTTCTCTAAAGTTTTTTAAGATTTTTAACTTTGCCTTTTTATCTTTTATCTCTTTTTCGGTGATTCTAATATTTTCTAAATAAATTAAACGCTGTGAAGAAATACTTTTATGAAGAAAATTAACTGTCTACCTTCGAGTATAGAGGATAAATTATATATATGCAGTATATTTGAATAAACAACTTTCTAGGCCCACCATGCTCCGTCAAAATGAAAAATAAAGATGACTAACGGAATTTTTAACGGTGTTAACTGAGAGGTACCAAAATGAAGTTGAAAAGGAAAGTTCAGGTATGGTTTTGATATATTTGAAACTTGAGATACCAAAGCTATTAGTTGACTAAAGATGGGACACTGTTTGTAATATTTTCTCAAAAAAAAAACACTCGATGATTATTAATTTTTCTCTAAAGGTAGTTATGATATTTTTATCTCTTTAAAATTATTTTTCAACCCTTTTAGAAAAGAACAATATAAATTGATTTTACCGGAGAGCCCCAAACTAAGTCATTCTTCCAAATTTCTCCACCTCTTTGGTCTTATATTTTCTCTTCTTCTGTTTATGACTCTGAGCTGCAATTCTGAACCAGGAAGCTGGACCCATGGATTCAGAGACTCCAGGTCACACACACACACTCTCTCTCTCTCTTGCTCCCTCTACTTATTCTGAATGCTGAACCAATTCACCGCTCAAATACTCTCTTTTCTGCTCAGATGAAACTCGCCGAGCCTCGCCGGACTTGGATCACTGGACATCACTCATTTCGCATATAGAGACTTCATCTCCGGTAAGCAAATTCATCTTCTCCGTAATCTTAACCTTGTTCAAATATTTCATATTAATTTTTGGCTTTCGAAATCTTGCTTAGGATGACGACATAGAGAAAATAAGCTCAGTGTATGATTCATTCCTGGCCGAGTTTCCGTTGTGCCATGGATATTGGAAGCGGTATGCTGACCATAAGATGCGTCTGTCCCCTATTGACAAAGTCGTTGAGGTCTTTGAACGGGCTCTGCTGGCTGCAACCTACTGTGTTCCGCTGTGGCTGGACTACTGTAGCTTCAGTATGTCCTTTTTCCAAGATCCTTCCGATATCCGTAGGTAAATGTATCATAGCTCCCCCACATTATTAGCTCAGTTTACCTGTTTTAATCGATTTAGGTGTATTATTTGCTAGTGTGTATGACTAGGTTGGAATTAGGTTGCTTTCGTGCATTGTGTATTGGATATTTCTAGTGTGAGTGAAGTTGAGTTGTTGACTGTGAAATTCTCGTGCCAGACTATTTAAGAGAGGGATGTCCTTTGTTTGGAAGGACTATGCGTGCTATACTTTGTGGGACAAGTACATTGAGTTTGAGTATTCTCAGCAGGAGTGGAGTTTGCTGGCCCAGATTTACATCCAAGCTCTTAGGTTCCCGACCAAGAAGTTGCACGTTTACTATGCGAGGTATATAATGCGTTTATTGATTCATTGGTTTTCAGGTTCTTGAAAGCTATAAATCATTGTACTAGATGACGTGTGACTGTTCAATGGGAGTTACTGCATGTTGACATTGTAATAGTATGGTAGGGTGAACAAGTAAAATTAGTAACTGAAAAAAACCAGTCACATGTGTCATCTCCATTATTTGAATGCCGCTCATTTGAAATACTTTGGCTTTCAGAATAACTTGATTTGCATAACTCTTGAGTTTTGACAAACTGAGCATTGCTGTCATAATTGATTTCTATCAACAGTATTTCTGTTGTGCTTTAGTATATTGTCGTTTTGTGTATGCTATTTGAACCGCATAGATTTCATTCTTACAAGGCATGAGTTCCATGTTTTCTTCAGTTTGAAGAAGTTGGCTACCTTGTTTGAAGAGGAGATGAAAAGCCAGAGTAACTCTATTCTGGATTTGCAGTCAGAAGCTGTATTTGATGGTGAGGTCGCTAGGTTCTTTGGAGATGATGAAATTTCTCTGGTAGTCAAAGACCTCCTGGATCCAGCTATTGGCTCAGGAAGGTCTAAAGCTCTGCAAAGATACGTATATATCGGGAAACAGTTGTATCACGAAGCATGCCAGCTCGATGAAAAGATTGGTGCTTTTGAGATTAATATAAGGAGATCTTACTTCCATGTGAAGGAGCTTGATCCTGGTCAGTTGGAGATTTGGCATCGCTATCTGGACTATGTTGAGATGGAAGGGGATTTTGATTGGGTATGGTTTTGGTCTTGGTCTTGGTGTTGTTCTTCTGCATATGCAGCCTTGTTTTCAGATGCCTTTCTTCTATCAAAGTTTGAACCCTTCCCTTCATTGAGTGCAGGTGGTGAAGCTTTATGAGAGGTGCTTGATTCCCTGTGCTAATTACCCTGAGTTTTGGATGCGTTATGTGGATTTCATGGAAATCAATGGAGGAAGAGAAATTGCAAACTATTCTCTTGACCGAGCAACCCAAATATTTGTGAAGGTACTTTTGTTCAAACCATGAATATCTCGTGCTTATAATTTAAAGGTGCTTCATTACAAATTCTTTCAGCAACATATAGATTGCACCAATATTTCGCTTCAATATTCTTACTGTTTGGAATAAGTAGATTGATGACTAGTACATATGATCTTTTCATACTTTCCTTTTATTGTAATACAACATATAGAGCTTAGCTCTGGCTCTGTTAAACAGTATGGGCATAAGAAAACTGAAGGAAATTAGATTCTTAGTTTAAGTACATACTATAGTCTGCCTGGCAAGACAATAAACACCCTTGCTAATTACAGAATAGTCTTAAATTGTTGACAGTTTTTGTGCTGGTTATTTGGTGAATCATCACGAGCATACTCTATACGGCATCTATGATTAGTGGTCAAAATTGGAACCTTTCACATTGTGAAATAGGCGATCAGATGAGTTACCCAACCTTAAGAAGATATGAAGGTTGGGCTTATAAGAGGCTTTCCAATAATAAATGCCAATTTTTGTTACTTATGCTTTTTGTTTTTCTAGTATTTCCTTTGTGTATTGTTCTGGCTGCTGAGGACAAATTACAGTAGCACTGCTAAATTTGCTATATCAGAATTCTCTTAGGATTAGCACATGTGTGACAAGTTTATGTCATGCTGAAACTTGCTCTATTGCTGCTTTCGATAGGATCCCTTGACTGAATTGCTTTGTACATGACTGGGGATGTTTATGGCCATGCTCATATGTTCATGCAGAGAGTGTCGGTCATCCATCTATTGAATGCCAGGTTTAAGGAGCAAATAGGAGATGTACTTGGTGCTCGTGCGGCTCTTCTTCAGTGTAATGCAGAGTCAGATACACACTTTGTTAAGAATGTTATCTTAAAGGCGAACATGGAAAAACGTATGGTATGCAATAAGATCTTCCATCACTCAAACAACTATTACGTATATATGTTGTTAGATTAAGAATCAGTGCTAACACATGATGTTGCCTTCCCGACATTAACAGGGTAATTTCACAGAAGCTTCCACTATATTCAGAGAAGCGCTAGTTTTGGCTGCAGAGAAAAAACAGTCGCATACTCAAGCGATTCTATATGTTCATTTTTCTCGGCTTACATTCATGGTAGGTTATTAATCAATAAGGAAATGCTGTTCTCATGTGCTACTTTTGTGTGTGTGGCACTATGTTTTTACGAATACGCATTTGTTTGAAAGAAGTTATTTGGTCTTCTATTTCAAGTATATTTGTTCAATTTTGAGAGCTCATATGCTGAAACTTTGAACGACAATTGTATAACCTGCAACCTTTTAGGAAGTGCATATATTAAGTTAGATCTACATTCTGGTTGTGTTTGCATTGTTCTGTTAACATTTGACTTTTATAGAGATCATTACATTTCATAGTACTTGAGAGTGGGGATTTTTGATATGGTTATTGACTTCTTGCATTCTTGTTTAAAGATGACTGATAGTGCAGATGCTGCACGAGATGTCTTGGTAGATGGCATCAAACAATTGCCTCACTGCAAAGTACTTCTAGAGGTATCTCTCTTCTTTTAGCATTTACTCATGAATACATTTTTGAGATCATGATTCATGAACACATGTATTGTTTATATGCTCAAAGAATCTGCCCCTGAACTACAATCTATACCCCAAAATGTGGTAAACCTTTGCCATACCATGACAAATATTGAAAATTTAATTTGTCTGCAGGAATTGATAAAGTTTGCAATGATGAATGGAGGGAAGCAGCACATAAGTATGGTAGACTCTATTGTTGCCAATGCAATATCTCGGGAATCAGGAGTATGTAATGGTCTGAATGCAAAAGATGCTGAGGATATTTCAAGCTTATTTTTAGAGGTTAAATTTCTTTGAAACTATTTAGTTGGCAGATGCAGTCATTTCTAGTCATGGGGAAGTAGTAGAATTATATGAAAAGATATCAGTTTATGTCACTCCAATTCCCAAACAATTTGCTCCAGTTTCATATGCTTAGTTTGGTTACCCTATTGTCATTCAGCATGAACATTATCAAAACCATGATTTTCTGTGGGCTATCATGTATTATAGAGTCAAATCACACGCAAAAGGTATTTCCACGTACTAATTGATGAACCAAAATTGCATTCACCTGCCTTGAGGTCTATTTAACTTACAAGATCCTCCTTTCTAATTTCAAAACCTAACCAAACATCCCCAGTTCTGATAAAATTTTAAACAACTCCTGGACATACAATTTTTCAGTTCAGAGATAAATATTACAACTCATTGTCTACAAAAGGTCAAACTTTTGTTTTAAGTTATTTCTTAGAATTTTTGACGTTCTTATACCAAGCTATATGAAAACCATGAAAAGGACAGAAGTGGTGAAACTTGAAGCGATTTTATGGTTTTTACTGTGATAACTGAGAAGGGAGGATGGAGTCTTTTAATTGAGATGATTTTTTTAACTTTTGTCAAACCTCAGTGCTGTCTCCATAATTAGTACAAAGGATTAGTTTATTGTATTCCATCTAATTCCTTTGATTATAACTTATATATATGATACACACAGTTTGTTGACCTATGTGGAACCATCCATGAAGTAAGAAAGGTGTGGAGTCGGCATGTACGATTGTTCCCCTCTTCTATTAGGACAACTTCCTTGGCTCAGCAGTCTGCCTTTAATGTTTCTGATCAGCAAGCTACATTCACAAAGTCTTTGAATTTGCCTAGAGAAAAAGAGAAAACTTCTGCTATGCCTCAGCAGCCATCTAGAGATTGTACTTCTGACTCCATGATTGAGCTCCCATTACAGGATGAGGAAATGTTATTCCCAGAAAATCATACTAAAGAGTGTGGCCAGGATCCCACATACCAGCTATCAGACCAGACAGTGCCATCAAAACAACCTGAAAATCTACAGGAAAGATTGCAGCTTACATCTTTGGAAGTTTCAAGAGAGCAGTCCCCAGATAAGGCACTAGAAGCAAATATGTCCTCCATCGTAATAGAAGTGAATCTGGTATCAAAAGAATTATCTGACCAGGCCCCAGAGACAGCCCCTGAAGCAGAAGTGAAAACGGTATCTCAGGAAGTTTCGGAAGAGGCTACAGAAAATACCCATGTAGCAGAAGTGAAAACAGTATCTCAGGAAGTTTCTGAGGAGCCAACAAGAAATATCCTTGCAGTAGAAGAGAAAAAGGTATCGCACAAAGCTTCCGAGGAGGCCTTAGAAAACATCCCTGAATCAAAGATGTCATCTGTAGAATTAGGGTTTCAAGTTGCTGAAGGAAATGATTCGATAGAATCTTCACAAGAAAACACCATGGGAAGCAATGTTGATCGAAAGTGTGACTATAAGAATGAACAAGACCCAACGCTGTCTTTGGAGTGTCTTTCGTTGAATTCCAAAGAAAATACAAATTTAGATCTAATACCCTCCACTTCTCCCATGTCTGAAACTTCTCCAGAAACCTGTACGTCAAATGGAAAGAAGCTAGAGAGTGATTGCAACTCTAAACAAGAGTCATATATGCACAGCCCAAGAAATGCTAGATTGTCAGAATCAGCTGGCAATGAAGTAGCTAGTGGTATGCCTATCCCAGTGTTTCAGCCACCTGCAAAAAGTTATGGAGACTGGAGTCAAACTTATCGTTCTGATAAAGTTGGTAAAGATTCAAAATTTGGGTTTCGGATGCACTTACAAAGAAAATCACATCCACAGCAGCATGTTCCTCCACAGAAATACCCTCGAATTGAAGCAGGTCTTCCAACTCCTGCAAGTCAAGCTCACCCCTCTATAGTTACACCTTCACAAAACCAACAAATTCAGCAAGCCAGCCAGCAGGCCCAGCATCACAGCCAGTATCAGGTTGCAAGTGGTCAGGCTAATATTGCAGCATCTAATTCCGGGCCTATAACTGATGTACAAGCCGGCAGTGATGCCTCTTCATCTCAGTCTCCATTGCCTGTCCAACCTGTTACTCCACAGATGCCTCAGTCATCAGTATTAGGCAATGGGCAGTATGCAATGCAGAGTAACCAGGCATATAATCAGATGTGGCGATACTATTACTACCACCAGCAGCAATCCCTTCTGCAACCACAGCAGCAGCATCCACAGCGGCAGCATCCACAGCAGCAGCAGTTGTTATTGCAACAGTATCAGCAGCAGCAACAGCTTCAACAATATTATGTTCAGATGCAACAGCAACAACTTATTTTCCAACAACAACAGCAATTTCAACTGACACAGCAGCAAGTTCCTTCGCAACAACAACAGAATCAAGTTCCTTCACAACAACAACAGCAACAAGTTCCTTTGCAACAACAACCGCAATCTCAAGTACTAAAGCAGCTTCCTTTGCAAGAACAGCAGCAATTTCAACAACTACAGCAACAACTTCAGCAATTTCAGCAACAATTTCCATTGCAACAACAGCAACAATATCCATTACAACAACAATACAATCAGCAATTACAGTTACAACAACAGCATCCATCCTACATGCAGAAGCATCAACAGCCGGTCCAACAACAGTCACATTTACAGGAACAACATCAAATCAGTCAGTCATCAATTCAGCAAAACTACTCCCATCATCAGGTAAAAACTGATTCCAAATTACATTACTGCATTGTCAATGAAAGTAGGAAACGCATGCATTTAACAAAGCTCTTTAGAGCGGCCATGTCTCAGCTAAATGTCAGGAATACAATATCAGCAGACCGGTATCATCCCTGTTATCGTTATCATAAATGTTATGTTTGTGGGTTGTGTAGGATCAAGCAGCTGTACCACAAAGTTCAGATGTGCATGGCGGGACAGTCAAATCCTCCTTATCTCCCCACGCTCCTGTAGAATCTCCGCAGAAGTGAAGACAGATGTCATTCTTAGAGCTTAAGAGTTTAAAGTTTAGAGAATGCGGCCATATCTTCTTTCGAATTTGGAGAATGCGGTTCCTGTACAAAACTAAATCTTAAAAGCTGGACTGATGTATATATTCCCTCACCTATTTTTTGAACTGTAATCTTAATGTCATTGCCATACACCACAACACAGTGGCAGTGTTGATATGACTTTGCACGAGCTAGGCAGCTACAAATCATCTCCACAAATCGAGTTCAAATGCCATCAACCCGATTGATATCTGTTACGGTTCTTAAATACTACTACACCTACGTATAGAGCCACTGATAAGTTATGAGAAGTGATGCCTAGCTAGCTATTACATTTTCCTTATAAACAAAGTCCATAACAACCAGAGAGACCAACCAAACCCTTCAGCCTTCCAGTTCATATATAGGTGCCACTTCAAAAGCACAGTTCCACCAACTTCACTGCTCCGACTGATGATTCACCAATCACAGGTATGGGAGAGTTTGTTTTTTGTTGTGATGATGGCGAGCTTGTAGTCTGATACCATCGTGGTGTTCTCAGCTTCAATTCTTCTCTTCAACTTACAGCTACCGGCTGCTCAAATTTATAATTGGAGAAAAACAAACACTCTTACCTCAAAAGCTGGGGACTGGGGGGATAGAGTGATCTTGGCCACGGCGGAGGAACCTGTGGAAAGTGCTCACTGGCAGTCCACTCTCCCCTACCTCTACCTTAGAGTGTTCTCTGCTTCTTTCTTTGTTACCACCCGAGACTGGTAACCGACTAACCGGCATCAAAAACATTTCTTAAACCAAGGATCGACGTATGCACTTATTTCAGGAACTATATCATAACTTCAGTTCATGTTAGGAGCTATGATTTGCAAAATGTCATTGGGATTGCTTTTCTTTTGTATCAGGCGAGCTTATTGTTTTTGTGCTATTCTCTTTTTTGTGGTTAATTTCCTGAAAAAAATTTAAAAAATATATGTGTGTGTGTGTGTGTGTGTGTGAAAGGTTGCATGTTCATGTTTGTTCTGGTGAATCTTGAATTAATATGGATTGAGAAAACTGGGAAACAATTATCTCTTGCTGCCATTTATTTATTCACTAGAACATAACAAGCCAAATCGGAAAAGCTTGTTTTAATTGACTAAATGGTGAATTTTTTATTTCCCGATTACTGGCTAAATGCTGAAGCTGAGGGATTTAGTTGTCTCCGCTTCCATATGATCAAAACTAGTCCAAATCAAATATGATGCGTGATTCAATGACAAGAGGTAAAATGATTACATTGTTCGCTTTGAGATTCCATCACCCAATTACAGTGATTCCCATTTTAAACCCCCAAATCTTTTAGTCAGCTTGGTTCCCTATCTGATGAATCTCTGAAGCTCAGTGTATTTTCTGAAAAGGGAATTCCAAATTCCATGCTTGCATTGCCGCCATCATCTTTAGTTGAAATTTATATTTGAAGTCTTAGTGGTTCACCTTGCACCCAAAAGGGGTCATAAAAACTACACTGGACTTTCGAAATTGAGGCGAAAGTTGATTATGGAATGGTTTCTATGTGATCTGACTATGACTCCTGTTGTTATATCAAAAGAGGGACCTCAAATTCTATTAAAATACTGAACACCGAGCAAACTAATGCGTCAAAGTGTTTAAACCCATTTGTGCACCAATTTCAGATAGGAATGCCCCTTCTATTTGATGGCTCAGAAAATGCCAATCTCGATAGTCATAAAGAATATGGCAAAAATATGTAGTCAGTATTGAAAACTTGCAGTAAGACATAAAAGAAAAAGTGAATCACAGTAATCAACTAATCACAGTGCTTAATGAGGACCTCTGCTAAATGGTAAAAACACAAACAACTACCACAGCTGGATTTACATATTTCAGAATTCCGATTATCACAGCAATTGTTAAGTCTGAAAGGGGCAAATGAAAAGGACATCAAAACATAAATTACGGTAAAGACTCGATTTCTAAATTTACATAACTTGAATGTCACTATAATTACAGTGAGAAAACAAAAAAAAAAACAAAAAAAATTCTATGCTCATTATTTTTACATGTCTCGATAGATTTCTGAAGAAAGAATGTAACTGACATACTATCTTTACATTAGCAGAAAATGTTAGTGGTCTCCGCATGACCTGCAGACAAGGCATGCAAAATTATAAATGTATGAAAGATGTGTTAAAATTGGAAGATGAGCAGTCATGGTCAGTTAATTTCACAACCCATCTTTTCTCCCAACAATATCCGTTAGTTAAACCCTTCTCTATCTGTAAACCTAATCAGGATGCAGCTTAGTCTGCTAATCCAATGCCTGGTCATCATGAACTAGCACAAGCATCATCATAAATATTTTAACTTGTGAGTTAGATCAGTCAGGTAAGCACATAATTGAAGGCGTGAACTAAATCACATAATTGAAGAGCGTGAACTAAATCACATAACTATCCTACCCGAACTCATAAGAATCCTAAGCCACCATTTCTTTGTTTGACTGAAATAGCTCAATTGAAGAGGACTCCTGATTCTTAATGCAAGAAATTAGAAGCCTAGAGGTTCACAGACCTATAGACAAACATGAGTCAATAATATAATCTCTCGAGGACCACAGAAGACTATAATCAATATCTACAACATAAATTATCCAGAAACAAGGGGCGAGAAATCTTCTGTATATATGCGGATCATGCGGACATTGTGCAAAGTTGTCCTTCTCTTTCTGGTCTTTGCTGTTTCTTTTTCTTAGCCAGAAGTAGGCACACTTCATAGAACAACAGACAAGTTCTGGACTTCAGTTAGCACAATTTATGATAGCATTAAATAAAAGTAAGAATTGTTCTCAAATCACAAAATAATCAATGCTGTTCAATAGTATAGAATTTCCAGTTTTTTTTCTACAGTAATCTTCTTTGTTCTTGACAATCATTCATTTAGTACAATATATATACTAGAGTAAAACTGCAAGTTATGGTCATTATTACTTCCATGACTATGTTTGAATTTTTCACTTCACCCTAAAAGGAAAATTAATAAAATTAAAAAGGTAAAGCTGTGCAACATCATACTTCCAAGATTTCCTTACTAATAAGCATCTAAGCAACATGATAAGAATCAGAAGATGATACGAGGGTTTCTTCTTTCGACTTCATCCATCTTTAAAGTTATTATTCTTTTGTAAGCCCTTGACTACATATACTTCCAATCCACATTTTAACACAAGGTATTGGTTACATTTCCAAGTAGCATAAGCATTCAATAAAGAATCGGTGACTTCAACGGAAGCAATGAGTGGATTTTAGCATTTAATAATTGTTCACGTACACACGCCTGATATAGAAAGCGTAAAGTTGTACATGGATAAAAGACATTCTACAATTACCTTGGAACAAAAACTAGACAAACCCTTCCATGGTGTTGTCAGCTGAAATGAAGAAGAAATAAGGTAACAAGAACCAAGAACTGACAGAACAATAAGGGAAAGTACCATTTTATTGTCTATCTAATCATCTTATGATGTTTAAACAATATAACATAGATACTAGATTACAGGCCAATATTATGTACCTAATCTCATGTATCCACCCCTGATATAAAAGCAACTTAAACTGAACAATATGGATAAATAAGACATTCTCTATGATTACCTTTGAACAAATTAGACAAACTATTCCACAGTGTTGTCATCTGAAAGGACAAAATAAGGGAACAAGAACCAAAAGCTGACTGACGATAAGTAAAAAGTTTATTGTATAGCTAATTATCTTGTGAGCTCAAAAGAGAAGGAGAGCATCATTAGAGGCCAATAGGTGCTAAAATATATGAGGGACAAGGAACTGCTATATTCAAGCAAATGAGAAAGACAAAGGACTCTTATTCCTTGTTACCAAATCTCTTGGCAATTATGGGGCGGACATCATCAGCATTAACCAGGGTCTCTAGGAAAGGAAGTAATGAAATCAATGCACTGTCGGACGGATCATCAAACCAACTCTTTATGGGAATTCCATTATTGACTTGCAAGCGGAAAACCTGAAATGATCAAAAGAAAATAAGAGTGGAACAGTCAGTTTATCCAGTAACAACTAGGTCCATTTTATATCATTTTTCTTCCTTGCTAACTCAATGGCTAGCCAAGGGCTAAACCAATGAATGGCCAGAGGATCTACCTGTGGAGTATTGTCAATTATGGCAACTTTTGCAAGATCAACCCCTAAAACTGTCAGATCTTTAGTGTAACTGCCATCTGCGAAGATGCATGATTCACGATAAACTCGGCGAGATATAAACTTTCGATATGGATCCAATATATCAAGAAGTTGTTCGGCATATATGCTTTGGCTGGCAGTGAAAATAACAACTTCAAACATTTCTGCAACTCGCTCCAAGAACGTTTGAAGATATGGCCTCTGTTTCACATATACCATGTGCTCTTTCATGTTGAAAAAGACGGTAAATGTGAAGTGTGCGTCATCGCAATGGTCTAATGTAGAATGAACCAGTGTTTCTGCATATATAATGACAGCATCACCAAACATCAGTAACATAAACTTCAGCAGATATTTCTCAGATTAAATCCTGGAAAAAGATTACAGTGAACTGGAGCAGAATATCAAAATAAAAGACTGGATTGTGTACTCCTAGTTGGTCTAACCACATCAACGGAATAATTGGCCAGGCTGTCACTACTTAAATCTTTTCATTATATTGCATTTGAAATATGAACCACTAATCATTTCCGAAAGAGTCCAAAAAGAGCCAATCTCCTTCAAATAGATTTTACCCAACAGAGAAAGAAAAGGGAAACACCAATATACCTTTAGTGGCTTGGTGCATCTTAAATTAACCGAGAATGACCCATATATATGAAGTGTGTATTAACCTATGACTCTATCAGTCCACACGCGCACACATGTATAATATAGAAGTGTTAATATCAAATATAAACATAAAGATACACAACTAGTGGACTGGAGAGAAGCCTAGAATTAATCTGTGAGGTACTGGGTCACAGTGTCTTCTGTTATGAGCAAACTACAAGTGACTATAAATAATTCTAAGAGCTTCAAGTTTTCTTGTCCACTTATGTCAAAGTTAAAACTAGGCAGGTGGATGTTATCCTCGGTTCAACAATACCAACAACTTTTAGATGATGTTTGTGCCTAGACTGCAACCAACTTGCTTTTCCCTTTTCACGATTTTCATAATTAATGACTCCCAAATATTGACTTCCAGGTAGTTTGAAAATTTACCATAAAAGATGTAGGTTACGACAGCTATCTCTCTACCAATAAAATAGATCATCAGGGTTAGCTCGGCTTAACTTAACGATTCCAATTTTAAGTTCATCCCAAGGCAACTCAGAAAGAATTGAGCATAAGAAATAGCAGCAACAAGTCAAGGTGTCATAACTAGTAAAGGAATAGATAAAGTGGTCTGGAAAACATGTGAGATGCAAGATGACACAAAATCATATGGGAAAGCATGCATATATCATTACTTACCATCCAAATCAAGTACAAGAGTTACAGATTTGCGTCTTGAAGCTTCCTCAGGCAACACATTGGTTTGAAAGTTTGATACCACATCTGATAACTCTGGTAAGTTTTTTATAAACAACTGTGGATCGAAGCACTCTGCCTGATCTGAGTCAGACGAGTTAACAACAGTATCCTGGTGGCAGGGTCTCATTTGCCCAATTTCTAAATACAAGCCGGCCCGATCTGTATCCATAACGGCTTCTTGGCATAAATTATCATCAAGAGTATTAGTATTACTATTTCGGACAGTGTCTTCTAGGAATGGCAATACCATGTATTGCTCGGAAACATCAAACAAGATGTTTGGTTCAGCATATTTATAGTCTGGAAAGCAATTTGTTTCACATATATCATCAGCAAATGCATCCCCATTGAAAGGTAAGCTCGAAATGATCATATCAGAAATGTAGAAATCTGAAACATCGCAATTGCGATTTTCACACGAACTTCTGTTATCATCACTGTCACCAGCTCCCAACCCTGAAAAAGTAGCATAAGCTTAGAATAACAGTTTCAACCTGACATTGTACAGTAGTAGATAGATATTATCTTTTTAACAAAAATATAGTAACAAAAGTAGAAGGGAATGTTGTATAACAAGTGTGGCTTCATGAAAAATAATGAGTTTTTGGTTGGTTTCCTATGGATGGAGGTTAAAGGTAATATTTATTGATGTATGAGAATTCAATGAAACTGAAATTGAGGCTGACCTGCATCATTCTCAGCATTTGCTTCACTATTTGCTTCGCTACGGACTTCAATGGGGTCAAAAGAAGGAGAAAATATCGTCTCCAAGTTTGATGGGCAGGAGGGGAGGGATTCCTGCAAATGAGAAATGTGATACAAGCATATTAATCCATTTTAACAAGAAAAATACATACCTATTATTCAGTAAGAATTATGATTGTATGGCCATCCCGTTTTTCCAAAAGAAACAATTTTTTTTTATATAATCACAATAAATGATGTGACAGCAAGAAAATAAAAAATAGAAAATAACAGAAAATAACATACAAGTGCACAAGCTGACAGCAAGAAAATAACAGAAAATAGATTTATAAAAAATAAAAAAACTAGACTGCTGTGACGCAACCTTAGTTAGAACATGCTCTTTTTGTGATATAAGTTAATTTATTGGTCACTGATATGTCAGCAATAATGCAAGCTTTCCTATCAAGCAAAAATTGTAACACATTACAACTTCTGAAAATGATAAACTGAATAGAAAAATAATTAATTAAATAAATAAATAGAAGGCTTTACAATCATACCACACAAGCCACTTGGCAATCAAATACCTACCGCTCTTTTGGTTGGAGAATCGCATGATTCAATCAGAATGTTATAATCTTCTTCATCAAACTCGTGAATTGCTTCACCACTTCCATTTTCCTTAGCAGAAACTTGTGTGCTCGAAGAAACTGTGAGAAAAGAAGAAATTGCTCTTAAAATCAAAATGTAGATTACTGTCCATCAATTTATGTCCTTAGCTCAAACTTAACTTGCATCACTCAATTGAAATCCTTAGAAGCTTTCACGTTCTCAAACTATAAAAATAAAAAAAACCAGGGAAAACTTGGAACTCATAATTACGGGTTGTACGGAATTTTGTTTTGGTTGTGGATCATGGTACTCAACAGAAAACACAAGTAATAACCATACAAACAATTGCAACCACTGTTCTATTTATAAGAATAAGACATTATTTCAACCTTCTACATCGTGGGACTTGTACAAATATAACACACGCAGGCGCGTGCGCGCGCGCGCGCACACACCCATCTTACATATCCTGAAGGGGAAGGAGACCTGGAATTTTACCAACCTTGAAATATGAAGTATTCATGGATTAAAACAAAAAGAGAAACAATCATTTAGTTCTCTGGAGTTGTTGATAGTGAAACACAATCATCCACGTGCTTGGCTTCTAGAAAAATGGAGATGTAATTGCAAAAATAAATGGTGTTCAATTTTGTCTCGATATTTGCTAGTCGGTACAATCTATTATCATATGTGCTATAGCTTAGTCATTATCAAAGCACAAATACGTCAATCTTTACAATAGTACCATCTGAGTGATTAAACACCGATTGCTTACCCGCCTGACATTTACAAGAGTTGAAGTCTGTCATATGTTCAGATCTCTTCACATAAGAACATGCTTGCTTGGAGATCACACATGACTTTTGACATACACGAAGACCATTTTTTTCTTTTAAACATCCTGTGGTTGATTGAGCCTTCATTGTTAAAGATGGCATTTGATCTGTAATTGTGATCAGCACCAGAATCTTTACTCTGTAAGAGAAATAATCATACAATAAGTCAGGAAAAAGGTTTACCAATTTACAGAAACAACAGGAACCATGTAGCACAGATATAAGCACATACTGGGTGGTAGTGAGATGCCCTAATTTCTGTGTCTGGTATGTGATCAACGATAGATTGATAATAATGATGTAGACAACCTGTACTCCAAGTCTTTCAAGGGATTCCCAAAATTGTATCAATGTGTGCTAACTCACCTGTTTTAAGGAAAAAAGAAGCATTTAGATACTGATCCGTATATACCATAGGCAGTATATTTATTGGCAACAGTATAAGACTAAACAGGGAGAAATCACCCTTCTTTCTAAATATAAACCAAAATGTGAACACAAATCAATAAGGATGATACTTCCCTTATAACCTACCAAAATCAATCCTAAAGAGGTTGAATTTATGTCTACCACCCAAGTCAGATAATAAGCTACTTAAACAAACAATTTCAACAATTACACAGCCGGTTAAAGTCTATACACTAACCTGAAAACTTAGCTTTCATGCTATGCTCAAGACCACTGCTTCCTTTGGCACAACACAGGACGGATGCCTCCTTCGGCACCCCCACTGTTCCAAACCCCAATACCAAGTCAAACACTATGTATTCATATGTATATGCATAACTTAAACATCTTATATTGCAATTCAAACAGAAATTTCAACCCAAAAAGTGGAAAAGGGCTTTGACCCCAAAAGTTACTATCACCTATTCACAACAGCATTCAATTATCTTTCATCACAAATCTACAGCATAACTCTACGATTAAAGCACCAAACTTTGCAAGTAAAACATGAAGATTCAAAGTCAACCGCTCAATTGAAACAAACAACCCAAACATTCTACAGAAACCCATTAACCAAAAAATGTAAACTTTGCACAGATCACAGAATCAATTCACAATCAAAGCCTAACCTTGAACTGAAAACCCCCCACAAAGCTCCAAAGCCAGTAGACACAGTCAATACTCCCAAATTCACAGACTTTACAGACCAAAGTTACAAACTTTAATCAAACCCAGTTCACAAAAAACGAAATTTCCAGCAACAGTAGCACTAAGCTGTAATTAAATTTATTAAAATTGAACTTCAAATGAAAAAAATGGTAGAAATAAAAAGAGGGAAAAAAAATTGGAGAGGGAAAAATACCTGAAGAATAACCAGCAGCAGCTGACTCTCTCTCTCTCACTTCTGTGAAAGACTGTTCTTTCTCTCTCTTAACGGTCAGAGACACAAGTACTATGTCGGCTTCTGTTGGATCAGACCGACGGCTCTGATAGGATCTTCGGTAAGTGATTTCAACCAATGGGTTTTCGACACGTTAGGTTGTACAGCCAGCTCACCATGACGCGTCGACACGTGCACCTTCGCGGCAACAGAGGGAGTCTAGACTCTCTTTCTTCTTGGGCGCGTGTGCATCACGAGGCGATATTTTTTCTTTGTTTCCTTTTACATTGAATATGAGTTGAGTTTCTTCTCGAGAAGAATACGAGTCGACTTCATTGGATTGGAAGCCAAAACTGTTAATCTACTATGTAGTTCAAGCGACTCCAAACTAAGTGATTTGTTATTGGATTACATATGATAAATACAATTGTATTAATTAATTAGTGTAATTGATGGGTGAAGCGTATCAATAATATTTAAAACATAAGTCACTATTGGATCTTCTTGTTAGAAAGTCTAGTGATGGTTTCTTATTTTACATTGGTCTAACTCTACGTTCACTATTGTGATGGGTGAATGAATAGTTTTTTAAAAAGAAACCGCAATTGCATATAAGTTATTTTCTTTTGTATGGAAGTCTACGTAGTGTGGTTTCTAGATATATGTTGTATTAAAATTTTATCGACTCAGTCGTATGTTTGATTTATTATGCTGCTAAAGTGTATCAAAATTGATCGACCCAGTTGTATGTTTGATTTATTACGCTGTTAATCTTTCCTAAGTTGTATCAAGTTTCAATTGTCTAACATCAGTAGACAGTTTAATTGAATATCTTCCATCCCACACCCCACCCCCCGCCCCCAACCAAATGTTTCAAGAAAAAAAGTAACTAGCTGGAGGTGCAATTCAAGACTCTCATATACACCATATTCTATATATCTAGGATTGAACGGGATTGAGTGTGAAGTTGGTTTGAGTAACGAGTTACATGTAGTCTTCTCCCAGCCTCCTCCTATCTGTTTTCATCCATATTGCATTATTTTTCTAGATATATACAAGTACAACCCTAGAACTTACTCCAGACACCAGCTTCATAGAGTTGTCTAAAGCAAATATCAAGCCCCAAATGCATTTGAACCCTCCTTATTTCATGGACTGAAAGTATGTGGGATGGAAACCCCACACTGTAGCAGCTTCAGGGTTTTGGGAATGCTTATTCAAAAAGCTGTTGTTTGTAGAAGTAAACTGACTAGTCGGCTAGACCAAGTGTTTACCAACCAAATACAATGAAAACACTTCACACATATGAAGAGCCATCAGACTTGATCATCAAGTTCACAGACCAGACAGTAGTAGCCTCGGGTGCATGATTGAAACCCAGAAACAAGGTCCAGGGTTAGATGCTTTCATAATAAGCACTTAACGAGTAAAGTTAAGACTTGTGTCCAAGCAGGAAAACGTAAAAGGGACAGAAGAGAGAAAGAAGGGGGCACAGAGCCATAAAGACTCACATCAGCAGCAACTAGATCGGGGATGCTGATGATGGCCATAGTACGAGAAGATGTGATGCTCAAATCATCCAGCTAGGTCCTAGATCATGGCCAAACCATACAACAAATGAAATTAAATTAAAAGGGAGTGCTGGCTATTTTATATGTGGACCAAAACAGAACACAGGGAAAGGCATAAATGCAGATGATGTATAGTACGTACACAAAATGGGGTTCCATCAATATTTCCACATAGAAGGTCCAACGATCATATCCAACCAAACATCATCACAAGATGGATATTTGGGAAGAACGCAAGATATATCAACTCAAGGCATCCTAGTTTTGCGTTTCAGATCATGTCATGTGATCGAGTGGCTTGTTTGTTTTGCAAATTTAGAACATTAAAGGCCGGCATGCAATAATAAAGAAGATAAAAAAAAAACTCAATTTTTGTGTTTTTGATTAGTGAATGTTTGGTAAATTATTAACTGGAGAAACTAATTTCAGTATAAAGAATGGCCTACTTAAATAGTAATCGTTGTGTTTGAAGTAAAATCTTTCTTCTGTTTGGAACCTTGAAAAATCGGGGTGTAACCCTCCAAAGACAAATCTTCGTGCGGTGGAAATCATTTCATCAAATCAGGAATCAAACGGGTAAGTGGTTCCTAATATTTGAAATTGTATTTTTTGAAATAAATCATATATATTATAGAAACCATAAATATCACCAACGAAAAATCTTCGTGTCAATTAATGAACCCCCAAATCCAAACTCGATTTACGAAGTTGTCAAGTTTTTGGGTTTTAGAGTTTAGAGTTTAGAGCAAGTGACTTCATGCACTGAACACGATGTTGTCAAATAAGGAATCATACAAGTTAATGGCTCCTCAAATTTCAAATAGCATTCATGTTACTTCGCGCTCTTGAAAGATTGAGGTGTAATACTCCGTAGACAATTCTTCGTGCACAAGGCATGACGTCAGATAAGGAATGAGACCGGCTGATCGCACTTATAATCCTTAACATTAACAGCCGACTATTGGTTCATGAAATTTCAAATAGTAGTTATGTTAATTCACACTCTTTTACTTTTTGGAATAAAATATTTTTTTGTTTTAGTATAAGATCCCGAAGACAACTCTTCGTGCACTAGGCGTTTGGGCCTCATGTTAATAAATACAGAATGTGACCGGCTATTGGCTCTTAAAACTTCAAATCATAACCGACCGGCTACTAACTGCTGAAATTTTAAATAAATTGTCAACCAACTACTGGCTTGAAGATTTAAATAATAACCGCAAGTTCATTCGCGTTTTTTTTTTCTTAAATCCTTTCTTTTTTTTGATCTTGAAAAATAAAGTTGACTCTACAGAAAAATCTTTGTGTCATGATTGCATCAAATAAGAAAATCGGAGTGGCTATCGGCTCCTAAACTTCAAAACAATAAGCACATTGATCCGTGGTATATTTTTTTTTCAAAACAAAATTTATTATTTGAATTTGTAATCGTAAAATAATTTATCATAATGAAAAGACTAATTTTGTGCCTATTTTAGAGTGTTTTAAACTTTAAGAAACAATAACTTTAAAATACCACAAATTTTATAATATTTTAAACCGAGTAGATAGATACACTCCGGTAAAAACATAGTTATCTTGTATTTCTCATTTTATTTTAAATTTTTTTATTGAAACTATCCAAAAAAATAATGTTTCATGTCTATCATTTTCTTGAATTGGCTGCTGAAACATGACCAAACTAATGACCCAACACCGGGCCTTGTGGCTTCTGTATGTCGTTTGGCATCCATATTTTTGTTACCTCTCCCTCTTTCTCTTTTTTTTTTTTTTTTTTTCAAAGCTCTCGTCTCTTGGTGACGCGTATTTCAAATTTTGCATGGTCGAGGAAAATCCGAGAGAGAGAGAGAGAGAGTAGAGAGCAGAAGGGGGACTGATGATGCGACAAAGCCTTGATTAATTAGGAATCAAGAAGAGAAGATTATCTACTAAAATCAAAGCCCTAAAGCTGAGGAACCAATGAAAGAGACGTGTGTAAGCAACTACGCCAGGCAGCACCGAGCAGCAAGCAGAGTGATGATAACTATAAATGTCCAAACTTTCCAAGCGTTTCGAACAACAAAAGCCATAATTTCCTCCGAAAGTACTTCTCTATGGAACCTGAGAGAGCCACCGCCACACTATCATCTTCCTCAGCTGCAAGCAACATGAGGGCCAACAAAAACCCCAACACCATCACCACTACAACCACCATCGCCGCCAACAATGACAAAACAATTGCTCACTGCAATGCGGATGCTGGGCTTCTAAATGAATTTGAACAGTCCACTGCGTCGGGTAAGTCCTTCAATTATACAAAATCTTCGATTAATCCACCACAGTCAGTCCCTGAAGAGCAGTTAACTGCTTATTTCTCAAAAATTCAAAGAGGTGCTCTTGTTCAGTCTTTTGGGTGCATGCTTGCAGTTGAGGAACCTACGTTTAAGATTATTTGTTATAGTGAGAATTGTTTTGAGCTTTTGGGGTTAGATGATAGTTCTGAGTTAAAAAAAGAAAAAGCTCTAATTGGAGTTGATGTTAAAACTCTTTTCACACCTTCATCTGGAGCTTCACTGGCGAAAGCTTTTGAGTCGAGAGAGTTATCATTATTGAATCCAATTTGGGTGTGTTCTAGGACCATGCTTAAGCCATTTTATGCTATATTGCATAGGATTGATGTTGGGATTGTGATTGATTTGGAACCTGCTAAGTCGAGTGATCCTGCACGGTCCCTAGCAGGGGCTGTGCAATCCCAAAAGCTTGCTGTTCGGGCAATTTCGAAGCTTCAGTCTCTTCCTGGAGGAGATATTGGGGCTTTGTGTGATATTGTTGCGGAGAATGTTCAGAAGTTTACTGGATATGACAGAGTTATGGTGTACAAGTTCCATGAAGATGATCATGGGGAAGTTGTGTCTGAGTTCAAAAGGGCAGATTTGGGGTCCTATTTGGGGTTGCATTATCCTGCCACGGATATCCCTCAGGCTGCTCGGTTCTTGTTCAAGCAAAATCGGGTACGGATAATTTGTGATTGCAATGCAAAGCCTGTTAATCTCATTCACAGTGACGAGCTAAATCAACCTTTATTGTTAGTGAATTCAACTCTCCGGTCACCACATGGCTGTCACATACAATACATGTCCAATATGGGTTCAATTGCATCACTGGTTATGGCAGTTATTGTCAATAATACTGAATCAACCAAGCTTTGGGGGTTAGTGGTGTGCCATCACACTTCACCCCGCTACGTTCCTTTCCCTCTTCGCTATGCTTGTGAGTTTCTTATGCAGGCATTTGGGCTGCAACTCAATATGGAGCTCCAGTTGGCATCACAATTGGCCGAAAAGAAGATTCTCAAAACACAAACTTTACTTTGTGACATGCTCCTCCGGGATTCCCTGCCTGGTGTTGTAACTCAAACTCCTAGTATAATGGATCTTGTGAAATGTGACGGCGCTGCATTGTACTATAGTAGAACATGTTGGTTGATGGGTGTCACGCCAACTGAATCACAAGTGAAAGATATAGTTGGGTGGTTGCTGAATAATCATGGGGATTCTACAGGTCTGAGTACAGACAGTTTAGCCGAAGCTGGCTACCCTGCTGCAGCTACACTAGGGAATGCGGTCTGTGGTCTGGCTATTGCAAGAATAAGTTCAAATGATTTTATGTTTTGGTTTAGATCTCACACTGCCAAGGAAGTTAAGTGGGGGGGAGCTAAGCATGATCCAGATGATAAGGATGATGGTGGAAGAATGGACCCAAGATCATCATTTAAGGCTTTTCTTGAAGTAGCGAAAAGTAGAAGCTTGCCTTGGGAGGTCTCCGAGATCAATGCCATTCACTCATTACAACTCATAATGAGAGAGTCATTCCAGGATATGGAGGAAACTGGTCCTAAGGCAATAAATCATGCTCGTCCTAGTGATACTAAGATGCAATCACAAGGGATGGATGAGATCAGTTCAGTGGCATGTGAAATGGTTAAATTGATCGAGACGGCTCAAGTTCCAATTTTCGGGGTTGATTCGAAAGGTCTCATCAATGGATGGAATGCAAAGATGGTTGAACTGACAAGATTAGAAGATAGTGAAGCTGTGGGGAAGTCCCTTGTTAATGATATTGTGCATGAGGACTGTCGTGGAGCTGTTGAAGGTATCTTATCCAGAGCGTTAGCAGGTAAATCCATTCTTACATATATACATGTCTTTTAAGGCTTTTCATGCAACCTACATGTCATTTGTTGCTTCTCTTTAGCTTCTCACTTTCTTTCTACAATCAAACTACCAACCTATGTACAGACAGTGCCTCATAAACGAAGTTGATATATATATACACAATACACCAGACTGTATGATGATTATGGCTGATATGTGTTTGTTTTTGAGTTCTTTAATTGTATTGACTCCATTAGAACTGGCTTTGGAAAACTAAAAGATCGTATGTTAGGGTTATCTTAGAGTTTATTCTTAAAGATACATAGGATTACTGTAGAGTTTGAACAAACTTTCGGTTCTCACTATATCCTACTCTTTTACTTGTATGCCCATTCATTGATTTTTCTGTAATCCAGGTGATGAGGACAAGAATATCGAGTTGAAATTAAGAAAGTTTGGACTTCCTCAGCAGAACTCAGATGTATATATTGTGGCAAACAGTTGCACAAGTAGGAATCGTGATGAGAATGTTGTTGGTGTATGCTTCGTGGGTCAAGACATTACTTGTGAAAAGCTTGTTACGGATAGATTCATCCGCTTGCAAGGGGATTATAAGGCCATCATACAGAGTCTTAACCCATTAATTCCACCAATATTTGCATCTGATGAGAATGCCTGCTGCTCTGAATGGAATGCAGCAATGGAGAAGCTGACTGGTGTGAAAAGAGATGAGGTGATTGGTAAAATGCTCCCTGGGGAAGTATTTGGAGAATACTGTCAATTGAAAGGTCAAGATTCAATGACTAAATTTATGATTGTATTGTATCAAGGAATCAGTGGGCAAGATATTGAGAAGTTTCCATTTGGGTTTTTTGATAGAAAAGGGAAGTATGTTGAGGTGCTGTTAACAGCAAGCAAGAGGACTGATGCCAATGAGAATATAATTGGTTGCTTCTGCTTCTTGCAAATAAATCAGCCGGACGCCATGGAATTACAGAGACAAGAGGATAATAACAGCTGTTCGAAACTTAAGGAATTAATTTACATGCGCCAAGAGATGAAAAATCCTTTAAATGGTATCAGGTTTACTCGCAGACTCCTTGAAAGTACAACTATTTCAAGTTATCAGAAGCAATTTCTTGACACTAGTGATGCATGTGAAAGACAAATCATGACAATCCTTGAGAATATGGATACGAGGAGCATAGAGGAAGGGTGAGTCTTCTTCTTACTCCGTGATATGAACAACTCTTTGAACTTTCTTTGTGTCATTGATGTTATCTCTTAAGGTTAGCAGTCTCATTTTTTCATCATAATGTCAATTTGCTTTTCCAAGATAGTTTGAAATATTTACACCTTATATAGCACATAACACATAAATGGCATTGGTCTTTAGTGTACTTATGAATCTGTGCGAGTATAAGCTTGATTCGTTATCTTTGTTATAACAGTAGTGTGGAGCTAAACATGGAAGAATTTCTCTTGGGAAGTCTTTTGGATGCCATTGTGAGCCAATCAATGATCTCACTGAGGCAAAGAAATGTACAGCTTTTTCATGAGATTCCAGACGGAATTAAATCACTGTACTTGCATGGCGACCAAATCAGGCTTCAGTTGGTTTTGTCAGATTTCTTGGTTAATATGGTGAATCATGCACCTTCTCCAAATGGATGGGTTGAACTCAGAATTTCACCAGGTCTAAAGATAATAAAGGACGGCAACAACTATATCCGCTTACAGTTCAGGTACCTCAAACATGGTCATATTTTGATTGTGTTCAACGGCTTAATTTAAGCTCAAGTGTTTTCTTTTGCAATACTTATATATCATGCATGTAAGCCTCCCAATATTCTTGTGCATGTAGAATGACTCACCCTGGTCAAGGGCTTCCCGCTGCACTTATCCAAGATATGTTTGATGATGGAAATCGATGGACTACGCAAGAAGGGCTCGGGCTAAGCCTATCCAGGAAACTTCTGTGTAGAATGAATGGTCAGGTGCAGTATGTTAAGGAGCATGATAAGTGTTGCTTCCTCATTGACATTGAACTTAGAATGCGGAAAGAAACGCAGAGGATGTTGCTGACACAAGCAGAGAAGAGCCTCACTTGAATTTTCATCAAAATAAGACTACTGATGTTTATGGTATTAGGAAAAATATCTGAACCGAGGTATATATGGTCACTACTATTTTCCATAGCTACTCGTACCAACGTTCATGTATGATATATGTATATATATAAATGAATAATAAAGAATAATGCGTATCAAGTAGACTGTGTTGCAGGCATCCAATGCGTATTAGAGTTGTATGCAACACTGTATTTCTGTATGCAATCTTTAACTGATGATATAAATTCCCTCGACCAAAGTAAACGCATGTACAGATAAAAGCTGTGTGCACTGTTCAATGCAGATCGAAAAAGACACATTTTAAAGGCAGTTGTGAATAATTTAACTTGGATAAAGATGGATACAACAATTTCGGTAAAATTTCACATCATACACATTTGGATTTTCCATTTCAAGAACCCTCAATGCCAAAACATAAGCATGCGTATCACCCACTATACAGTTCTGTACCATCAAAACACATTTACCCAATATCTAATAGAAGTATTTGCAGACTGAACTATCCAAAATTAAGGGACCTGCACAACTATGACAAATGCATCTGGCAGCTGGGATAATTCAATCCGCCAATATGCTCTACCTTTAACTCCACATGAAGCAAAATGCCGCTGTTTCTTCTAAAGCTCTATAGAACTACGACCAAAAGGAACTACTATACAAAATCCGCATGCTTTGTCCTTCGACTCCTGCTTTTGTACATGATAAATGAGTCTCAGAAGCCACAGCCACCTTCAAACTTGGGCCGAGGGCATTCTTCTTGAAATACACTCAACTCTTATTCTCATCATACCTGCCACCCTCCGGGCTTCCTGATGAACCAACGTCTGACTCCTTTGGCTGAGAAACCTGAATGTTCAAAGTACTGGAGGGAAGCTGTTCCAGGATGATCTACATAAAATGAAAAGATAAAAGAAAAAATACGCATGAGATCATATCAAGCACGCGTGTATGTGGTAATGTATCCATAAGTACTATACTTCTACGTTAAACTAGTTTCAACAAACTATTGCGAAAAAAAAAACAAAAAAACAAAAACAGTAAACGTCATGCACGTTAGAAGTTTCAAAAGGCTAATGCTTTATTGTGATACCTGATCACCAGACTCTGAACTCTCTGAGATAAAGAGAATCGGGCGACAACGTTTGTCTTCATTCATTAGGCTTGAATTCTGAAAGTGGGTCACAAGCGCTGCCTTCCCCTGGATTCGCCCATAAGCCAAAGAAGCAACTTTCTCACTATTAAACTTCTCCCATTTCTTTCCATCGAATGCCTGCATTATAATGAGATTAGTGTACATGGATAAGGACTCTTTCTTGTGTGCAACATACTGGTACATGTCAGTGGCTAACCTAAAACTCTAAAGTAATGCTCACAAGGGTGTTAAGGCCAACCCCTCAAGACAAGAAAGAGAAAGTACCTGATAAAATGGGATGATGTGTGAAGGAGACAGCATATTTATAAACGCATAGCCCACGTTGCACTTATTCTGCATAACAGGAATAAATTAAGGCAGTATAAGGGAGACTGAAGTTTAAATAACAATATTGAAGAAAAATGTATAGCATACAGTTGAAGAAACTAAATATTACCTTAAAATCAATTGGAAGATAGAGAAAATCATATGTACCCTTGTGATTTTCATCTATTGCAGCAAGTAGCATTTTTGAGGTGTACCTACAAAACAACAAAGTATGAAAATCATAACAACCAGCCATCAGAAATTTAGATATATGACAGGATTATGGAGTCTTACTTATTTGGGATATTTTTTATCATTAAGGTTGTTCGGGTATCTTCCCCGCTGATAATCTTATCCAAATCAAGTTGAAACTGTTTTTTGCTATCAATTTGGTTCCCGTTATTCTCAACTCGTCTGCTCCTCCCACGCTCAGTCAAACCATCGATGCTTGTAGGAGGCAGTCCCATGTATGGCCCATTACCTAAAAACATGGGACTAAGCTTCGGTGAGGACATCATATTGAAACTGGAGGAACTACTTTCAGGCACACTTCCAGGTATGGAAAAGCCAACATTTGTAGCAGTATGAGTGCCCCTATTAATTCTCAAATTTCCACCACTGGGGCCCAATCCCATGCCTCCATAGGCAGCAGGACTCAAAAATGAAGTTTCTGGCGACTCTGGGACATAACTGAAGTGCCTGTCAAATGGAATGCCAGATGGAGCAGATCCAACATGATGATGGTGAGGGGATGAGCTCAGGAAAGAGCTATGAGGACCTGAGAATGGATGAGTATGACCCTTCCCATTTGATGCAAGTTGATGTCCCACTGCTTTCTGAGGCCAAACAGAAGAATTGGTCTTTTCAAGAGTTGGACTTCCCCAAAGAAATTGTGGACCTGATAATGTTTCCACAGCTGATGATCCACTTGAAGTTGAAGGTCCAGAGGAGTGCAATGTTCCATGGAAACGGCTTAAGTTTGGCTCTGGCAATGAATGTGAATGTTGAAATGCAGATCCATTTGTTGAGTTTGTATTCGTAAAGATATGAATTGAAATGTCCCCCCTTCCTTGGCTACCAATAGGTGCCACTTTCAGAGTGTTTGATACTTGGGGATGCAGAATTGATGCTAGTCCAGGCAAATAGTTGCTGTTTGTTGGACTCATGGTCCTGAAACCAGGGGATTTGGTATTGTTGTAAATAGGACTATGTTCAGTGGGGCTGTTGAACTGTACCCAGCTACCTGTTAAGAATGTTGCATTGACATTTTGTCAGAAGAATGTAATATCAAAACACATGCAAATTATATCTTGATTAAGGCATATATGTCCATGATGTCTAAAATTTTACCTGGTGGAGAGTTGGTTACAGGTGAACCTACTGGGTGTAGATAATTCCGAGATTCATCTTGTTCAGGGTCTTGATTCAGTTGCAACATCAAGCTAAAAGGGATAGAGTACAATTAAACAAATACAAAAATTAGTCCCTGAGAAATCAAACAAGATTTAAAAAGCAAAATCAAACATAAATAAAATTAGGGGGGGAGGGGGAGGAGGTGGGTCCAGAACTCAAAATTGGATAACTGAGAAATAACAAACTAGAGAATAGACAAAAAGAACTCCAGAATAAACCACCTCTATATAAGGTGGTGTTTGCAAACATAAAATTAATGCGCCAAATAGTTATATGAATATATGACTGGAAATAGTTCTCAGAAAAAAAAATCTCAACAAGAAAAGTTTTATCCTAAATTTCTCTGGTGGTCATTAATTTAATTAAAAAAATAAATAGCTCTAAGCATCATATTATCCAAGTATACATATACGCACTTTCGACGAGCTCCTCCAGGGCGACTGGGTTCCAACTTTATGCGTTTACCAGCTATGTCACTTCGATTTAATGACTTTAGTGCTGCTTCTGCAGCTCTGACATCATAGTACTCAATAAACTTGTGGTGTCTCTTATGTGGCGTTTCCCTTATCTGCTTTGTAAAACAAAACAAAAACAGAAATAGTGTTTATCACCTTCTAATTCTTAAAAACAAAAAGTGTAAAGAAGACAATAATTTTGGTTTGAATAAGGTAAACACATCACCTCTTTGACCTCACCATAAGCCCCAAATATTTGAAGGAGGTCTTCATTTGAAACTGATGGATCCAAATTAAAAACTACCAAGGTCCCTTGATTGACGTCCTTCTCTGATGGGTTATCCTGGTGCAGTACAAGACAAAGAAAATACAAAGTTTAGGAAGTCACAAAAAGTGTATCAAGAAATTACTTGAAAGAACTGGAAAGCCGATTAACCTTTGGTATTGAAAAATGAATGTCAAGTTTCCTCCGTCGCAGGGGCTTGTTTTGCAACATGCGCATAGCAGTTCGAGCAGCACGAATATCATAATAAGATATCATCACAAAGCCTCTATGTTTACATGCAGTGTACAGTGTCCGAATATCGCCATATTGCTACAATTTAGATAATATACAAGTCAGGAATGTCACATCAAATCTTTTAAAGAAAAGAAAATCAATTATATGCTCAGTCAGTGAAATAAGACATCTTAACTAGACTCTCAGACCTTAGGTTTCATACCTATATCACAGCTAATTATAAATGGGATATTTTCTTCTCAGTTATTGGTAAACACTTCCCAGCAACACTTTTGTATAAATGTGAAACATTTTTGTATAAAACTTGCTTGTACAAAACTCTCTTAACTTTCTCTGAGGCGCTCTATGATCTGCAAAGACCATGATAATTTACTCTATTGCCAAATTATATTCAGGAAGCAAATGCAACGTATCAGCGGACTTGCAAAGTACTAATGGGAACCAAAGCTGTACAAGATCAAATAAAAAAATATAAGAGTATAACTGCAATAAAGCGTCCTTATTTTAATTACCTCAAAAAGTGCTCTTAGTTCTGAATCCTCAACATTACTGTTGATATTTCGCACAAATAGTGTTCTGGAGGGATGCTCGCCATATGGATGTTCTCCAGCAACAGTTCCCACACCATTTGGAAGGGCAGAATTAAGCATCCCATTCCCCATAGAACCATCAGATAAACTTATTCTTGAAATGCCAATTCTTAGACTATCCTGTGGATCACTTTCCAATTCCATGCCACCTCCACTACCAAAGAGATCATAATCCTCCAAGTCTTCCAGGGACCCAGGCAACCCACTGAGGTCAAGATCATCTGCTATGCCAGCTAAAAGCTCATCCTCATCCCCAGGGAGCAAGCTACCAATTGCATGAGTTTCAATATCATCAATTGGATCATTACCCTCCAAATTTTGATGAAATTTCTTTAAGCCAGATGAGAGATCATCACTAGATTGGCGGCCATATTCCACATCATTCAAGTTCACTGCAATAATACATATATCTTAGCATTTATACTTAGCTTGACACAGGAAATCTTAGCAAAATGGCTCAGACATACACTTTGGATGTGGAAGTACGGGTAATGAGCTTGAGAAAAGGGTAGCATCGCTTGAGGCATGGTGGGCATCAGATCCAGATAAAATCCCCCATGCTCCTCCGCCCACCATCTGAGTTTTAGTAGAACCTACAAAGACAAGTTACTAGACATGTCAATCAGAAAACAAACAGAATATAGTCCGCTGGGAATATGATACAGAATATTAGGAGTTACCAGAAGATGAAAAGTTCCAAGGCTCACTCATTGCATCCAGTCACTGCCTGCAATGAACGCTACATGAGCGTTAATTTTAGTTATGGCAACATTACTAGAAGAGAAATAGACAAACTGACAATAGAGTACTTGAAAATCAGAGAATTATACACAGAAAGTATATAGCTATACACCGTGTGTGTGTCTGTTTCTGTGTGTTATCACTAAAAGGACAAGGGAGCAGCCAGATGCTACTGATCAATGACAAGAGATGCTGCATTAATCAAAACCATATTATCTGCTTCAGACCAAATTTACCTGCCTTATAGAATGTTGACATGGAGCATAAATGTTAAACCTTTATTTTAAGCTACATAGTGAGTTCTTAGGCTACAGTCACTTCTCAAAATTGCAAAGATTTAAAATTAGTTTGAACTGCAGTCCTGCAACCTTTCTTGTCAGGCAGAACTGGACATTACCAATTCAAACTCCCCACCAACAAAACCAAAATCTATTTACAGAAAAGATACAAACATGGCACCAGAAAAGATACAAGCAGAAAGTAAGCACCCCAAAAAAAGAAACAAATTTCTTAGATTTTCCGAGTGAAAGGGAAAACAAAATGTCTTACTCTTGAGACTTAAGTGATCTCGACATTGAAATGCATACAAAACATGAAATTTATAGCAAGTTGTTTAGATATTGTCCATTCTTGATAAACTGGAACAATTTTACAACCATAAGCGACACAATCAGCATAAATTCAATGGTAAGCGCTTAGTACACTTTTCCATGGGCCAAAGTAAAACCATATTTGCATTGAGTGAAACAGACTCAAAAGCAACGAAGCAAAAATCTCATAAACGCGTATAGTGATTAGAGCCGTTAGTTCTTTGTCAAAAAAACATGCATACAAAATACCACACCAAAAACAAAAAGCTGAAAACTTTTAATTCCAAATTTCCAAATTTACACAACCTCAAGCAAATCAAACACTCAATAATAACAGATAGCAAAACAAAACAAACAACATCATAATAACCACCAACAACCCATTTGATCAAACCAACAAAAGCTCAAACCTTTACATGCAATCAACCCGAATCAAACACTTTACTCAACTCCCACAACTCAACTTCAAAAACCCATTTGATCAAACTTGCAGAAAAATACTTAAAATTGAGAGAACTGGGGGATTACCTCAGAGCTTGTTCACAGTGTTAAGAAGATCGCAGACAATAGTTGAGAGATAGAAGAACAAGAAGCAGGGCTTCATGCAACTCCTGACACTTTCTCTCTCTAGAAACCAATTTGGAGCTTTTTAGAGAGAGAAAGAGAGAGTGGTGATGATTGGACAAGAACTAATAAAAGGGAAGGGAGAGGAGAGTGATTGAGAAAGAGGGAGTTTTTGGGTTTGGGGTTATGAGATGATGATGGTGGTGTTGGATTTAAGTGGGGGTATTTAAATCGGTTAATCCTCTTTTTTTTTGGATTAAGTTTTGCAAAAATTAAACAAATGTTGCTTATTTTGTTGAATTCTTATCCGCAGTTTATGCCAACATGGTAAGTTACGTGGTACTCCATATTTGCATTATTATAGTGCTTGGGGAATCTTTATAGTGATTATGATGTTGGATTATTTAAAGGTGAACATTGACGAAATTTTGGATTAGGGGCTTAGTAAAAGTGGAATTTAGTAAGGCACATCTTCATGTACTCAACCATTACGTCTTTAGGATCCTCCGATTCATTAGTTACCATGGTTGCACTTTTCATTAATTAATGAATTGGATAAAACTTGATCCTTAGTATCTTAGACTCACGATCGTGTGATTTATGATCTAACTCAATCTCATTAATTGATAAAAGTGATGTATTGAAATCGTATTTTACATAAAATTATAGTTTTAAACTTTTTACGACGTATAAAAAGTAAATTTAATAATTTGTTAATAACAATATGTCTTAAGTGGGTGGATTTGGTATTAATGGCAAGTATTATATATATTTTCGATATTAAACTTAACATATTTTTACTATTAAAAAGTCATGCGTTAAAATGTTTCACGAAATTGTAAACCGTCGAATCTACCCATTTATGGGTTGATATTGTTAAACAAACAACAGAGGTCAATAAATACGAAAAAAAAATAGTTGAGAATGTACGTAAAAGTGAGATTGTGGAAAGAGCAAACTGGCAATTTTACACGCAACTTGCGTAGGTATGGATGCTAATATAACGTAACATAAAAGTGCAAGTAAAATTGTTGTCCATATTGTTTTTGTTTTAAAACTTAAACTTAAAACCGCAATAATACGTAAATACATATATTTTATATTGGTCAACAAATTAGGATCATAGTGTAATATAATGATTTGATGCAAATAAATAAATACAAATCATATTGCCTTCTAGAGGTGAGACATCTTAATTTCTTTGAAAGCATAATTTGTTTTGTTTGTTGTTGACACTATTGCAGTATGATACCAACTCCAGTTTTGAGAGTAGCTTTTGATCCTTAAGAGAAAAATTTCCTTAAAAGGATATGCATATTGAAAAGTTATCTTTAAACTTTCTAATGGGGACTTGGATCAAACCAAAAGACCAAAGACACCCATTTGGATATGGACAAAGAAAGGTGCAATGAATTAGAAGTATGTATTGTGTTTTCTATGTAATGATTATTTATTGTAAATAATCCATAATGTGTATACAACTTGCCTAAATCAATTTAGGTTATATGATTTAAAAGCTTGTAAGCTCATCATTAAAACTTGAAATCATTAAGGGCACAATTTTGGTATTGTGACAGAGTACATAACCATACAACATATGTTTTTGAATAGAGAATACATAGCACAAATGACTTGTTGCGTTGTTACCTTGTTGTGTTAACATGTGTTGTCCTGATCAGCATATCCAAATTAAACTTGACAAGATATTAACCCTACTAAGTTTTATGTGCGTGACTCATATACAATCTTGAACAATGCTATTTAAAGTGGAATATTACTAATCAACCATAATAGTAGTAAACAATCTCGATGACATGAGCAACTTGGCCAGCTTATTAATTTCCATCAACATCTTATATGCTGTGAGTATATTACAACTACTGGATTCTGTAGGCACAACTTATGCAACCCAACATGTTAAATGCCACAGTCACACACAATTGACACGAGATGTTTACATTAGAAAGTAATCAAAACTCATGACCACATTAGAACGAAAAACTTGTTTGAAAGTGAACAAATTGTATTGAAAAATTCCCCAACATTGGCGAGCCCAACAAAATTGACTCATGTATGGCAACAAAATTCGAAACCTTAATTAGTATATTCAAATCCTCAAATTATGATTTCGACTGTCATTTTCTCAAACGCTTTTATCTATAAAGTCTTAATCGGTCGAAATTAAATTAACAAACATGAATTTTTATGCTTAGACGGTAAATGCAATATATGACTTCTAATCTAATATACATTGTTTTCCAACATTAGGGACACAAAGTAAGGAAAAAAAAAAAACCTTTAAAGCATTTCTAAAAGAGGAGCGAAAATTGAGTTAGAACTAAGTTGGATTCGAAATTTGATTCTTTTACAATTTGTAAAAAGAAAAGCCAAAAACTATATAAATACCTATAAAATCTTAAAAGCAGGTTAATGGTACTTGAACCGTTATCCAAGTGTACAACTCAAAGCATAGCTTATTGTCAGTGAGTCCATCCGCCCGGAAATGCAGAGAGCTTCTATTCTCTGTTCTTTAAATCCACTCTTTCCCACTTTCCCACCCACCACTCATAAACTCGCTGCCGCTTCCCTTCAAACTCGGCAAACTCGTCTAGAATCAGTTTCCTCACCTCTCCGACTTCACCTGAATCCTCTGCGCAATCACCGCCTTGCCCTCCCTCCTATACACACCACTGGTAACAAGTAACTTCACTTTACTGTGTTAATTTGAAGGCATATTGTTGGTGGGTGTTGTTTGTCTCAGTGTTTTGCGTACTGGTTCTGCTTAAATTTTTGTTCTTGATAATTTTAGAAGCTAGAAAATATAGGAGTTAAGTAAGTCTGTGTCCAAGTTCATATTTTTAGTCGAAGTTAACAGATACATACTTTATAAGACTGTTAGTTTATCGAGCAAGAAATATTTTTGGCTCTGATGCTGTTGAAAGATTGATACTTTAATTTCATGGACCATGGTATTGGTTTCTATTAGCTTTAGAAGCTAAAAAGATGAATCAGTTCACTAAGTTTGGGTTGAAGTTCATATGTATAGTCTAAAATCACAGACATATATTTGAATATATTTTTCCATATAACAAAAGTTTTGTCTTTGATGCTGTGTGGAAGTTTAATACTCTTAATTTCAGTGATTCTGGTAAATGGGGCTTTGCTATGTTGGTGGAATTACTCTAGGTACCAGTATATGTGATAAATGAATGATCGATTGTATGTGCAAGGTCTATAGAAATTCTATACTGTGTCTAGTGAGTTGTCCAATAAGTTAATTTGATTTTCTCTGTTGCCACTTCAGCCACTGAAGAGATTGTTGAGACTGCTGAGGCGGAGTCAGGTTTTGTTAGTGTTGGATACGTGGCCAATGTCCATGGGCTTCAAGGAGAGATTCGTGTGAAACCTAGCACTGACTTTCCTGAATTACAGTTTGCTGAGGTGAAATGATCCAACTGATTTGTAAGGTTCCCTTGACTATTATAGTTTTAATTTGTTGCTAATTCAATGTTTTTGTATCAGCCTGGAAGAAGATGGTTGCGACAACAATCATTAGGCCAAGAAAGAGTTCAAGAAGTTGAGCTGGTGGAGGGAAGAGGACACCCTGGCCAGAAGAGCTGGATACTTAAATTGAGAGGAATTGACGATGTGGACCAGGTGAGCTTCTTGTGAGCTACAGTAAATTGTGTTTTCTGTTATTCATGTAATCATTCACTTGTTTTCAAATTTTCAGTTACAGTACCTGTTAGCCCCGAAATGCAATAAGAAAGGGGGATTATCCACATGGGTCTTAAAAGTTTGATAGGGTGAATAGCCACGTGGGTCTCAATTTTTTGTTGTTGCTCTCTCTCTCTCTCTCTCTCTCTCTCTCTCTCTCTATCTCTCTCTCTCTTTAATTTACATGCATAAAACATTGGTTTATCCTAATGGTGAAACCTTGACATGTTAGATAAGAGAAGTTCATGATTAAGCTTCCCTAGGTACTTGCGTCTGTCCTTGAGAAAAATCAAAACTACTTTGTATACAGAATCAAATCTCATTTGTTTGTAACCGATGATTCCAGGCTAGGCAGCTTATTGGTTCAACTTTACTTGTGAGGGAAGAAGATAGACCACAGTTGGAAGACGGTGAAATTTATACCCGTGATCTTGTCGGAATGAGAGTCATTCTCAAGGTTTGTTTTCAAATTGACTGTATTCATATAGATATGGCTTTGTGCACACATGTATGTATTCCTGAATTTTCATTTCTACTTAAAGCAGTATGGTCTTTTACTCATATTCCTCATTTAAACCTGAATTTTTGGAATATGTTTGTGTGTCTGCTAAAATATGTAAAGCAATGTACATGTCCATTTATACTCCATCATCTTATAGTACTGTCTGACTCTTGTCACCACTCACCAGCCTATATTGTTTAACATTGTAACCTTCTTTTTCTTGCTTTCAGGAAACAGGTCAACCTGTGGGAAATGTGGTTAATGTTTTCAACAGCGGAGCGAGCGATCTTCTACAGGTCATGCTTGATTCATCGCTTGATATTCTTGACTCCACTGGCAAGCCAAAGCCAGCAGGAACAACATTATCTGGTCACCTTGTGCTGGTACCATTTGTTGAAGAAATTGTTCCAGATGTTGATATAAAGAGAAAAGATATACAGATTACACCTCCAAAGGGACTCCTTGAACTAAATTTACGCTATGATGAGAGGTCAAAGAAAGAAAGGCGCCAGATTGTGAGGCACACTCTCTTGTTCTACCTACTGAAAGCAGTTATTTATAGTTAAATAAATGAGTTGAGATTTTTCGAAACTGGAAGAATCTATACTGCATTGTGATTTTTTTTTCCTTTTTCCTTTTTCAAGGTTTTTATAAAAAGTATTACCAACTAAAAGTCATAGCTATTGGTAATTTTGTTAAAATAGATGTAGACAAGCAGGCAATAAGACTTTGGTGAGCTTAAGTTTTTAAGAGAAGAACTAAGGATTACACGATTACATTTAGCAGAGCTTACTAGTTCAAGTCATTGTATTTTTGGTAGACTAATGTCCTATTGGTTTCTTTAATGTAGGAATGGAAAGAGAGAAAAAAGTCTCAAAAGCGTCTCATAGCAGCAAAAAAGAAGCTGTGTGAACTGGATCAAAAACATGTGTTTGATGGGTTAAAATTCGGAGAGAAAACACAACGAAACTTACTTGCTGATCAGATTGTTGGTGTGAACTCACTGTTACTTCAACAAGCTCTAGAAAATGTGGAGATATATTCTAAAAGGTGAGTTTGATAGATTTATTGACATTTAGTTTCTTGGTTATCTGAATCATGAAGGAGAAGCAATGTGTTTTTGCTTCATGGAGTTTAAAACTTAAAAGGAAAATGGATATCACTGTCAATCAGTAATATCTGATCATAGGAATCTGCCTCTCCTGGCTTGCAATATGTGAGTCGCTCCTGGCAATGCTCGTATGCTCTTGCAACTGAGCTTAGTAAACCAAAGAGAACATAAATTTAGGTATCACTGTGAATGAATCTGCTGAAAACAGCACCAAAAGAAGCCTTGTTTGGTTTTCTGTATTCTAGTTTTAAAATCTTGTAATTCGACTGAGATGGTCAGTGCGCTCAAAGCAGCAGAAACGAGTAGTACTCTGGAAGTATCAGAGAAATGTCTCATTTCTTCTGCAAGCGAAGATAAGCTGGGTACACATTTCCATTTTCAAGAGAAGGGAGTACATCATATATCTAAAGGCAAGGTTGCCATTGCTTTAGTTGTAAACAACTCATACGACCCAGATTCCTTTCAGACATTGCTTTGTGACGATCAGAGATTTGTAAAGGTGATAGTACTTTATTTTTCTTGTAGGATTTTTGTGATAATTTCACACACACACACACACACACACATAATTATACATACACTTTTGTTTGCCATTTGTTACTTTACATTTTAAGATTTGCAACACATTTGTAACCACATCGGGCTTTGGCTGGCGCCTTCTTGTTGTTTGTTTCAGTTGCCATTTCAGTTTGAACTATGCACATAATATGGACACTTTTCTCAACTACAGTTGAGGGGTCAAAAGAATGTCACACATTTGAGATTTTCTTTTCCTTTGAAGATACACTCTGGACTGCATGGATATTTTACTGATGTTCATGCTCCCATTTCATTTAGAGACTTAGTTGACTACTTATAGGTTACTAAGATTTGTGTTTCAATACTGTTTGGGTAGTTTTAACAGCATGGCCTGGTGAACATCTCTTGTTGCAGATGGAAGACCGTGCCGCAGTTCCTTTGATTTTGGTTTGCTCAGCTCAGAAAATTGAATCTTTTAGGACGCATTTCTCAGAAAATGATTACTTTGGCTTTGACACTGAAAAGGTTAGTGGTTACACATCATCCCATCAAGAATCTCTCTCTTAAATTATGATATAGCATTATGGCATGGTATGGTGCTAAAGCATTATTAATAAGATAGTTTCCATAAATTTGTAACCATTTCCAGATTCAATGGAAACAGTACTGTCCACTGCACATGCATGAAATTCTTATATGAAATCAGATACGGAAAATTCTGATAACTCTTGGTATACTGATGGTATAGCAGTTTTGATTTAGTTCACACAAAAATTCTCATTCTATGTTGAATGTACTATTTGAATTTGAAATGTGGAACCTATTTATGATTTGGAATCCAACCAAATAATGTGATTCTCGGATCCCTGTTCGAATGGGTGTGTAAAATAGAAGTTAAAACCGATCACTTTAAGGAACACCTGAAATTCAAATATGTTTTATTCTTTTGTCTTGTATCTAGCGTGTGATTTGTAGTAGGTGTTTCTTACATTCTCTTTGACCTCTCACAGGTCCAGTTCTTTGAGGAAGAGAAACTTCCGGTTGTCAGCAATTCAGTGGAAGAAGAGAAGAAGCATAAGATTTTGATGAAATCACCTTGGGAAATTCTTCAATCACCAGTTGGATCAGGTGGAGCAATTAGCTTGCTCTCGTCACACAATGTTCCGGAGAATCTAAGTGAAATGGGTGTTGAGTATATTGAGGTTAGTCAAATTCATTACATAGAGGTTATTGCTCACATGTTAATACCGAGTTGAGAGATGCACTGATGATCTCATCCCTTGAGCATATTATTTTCTCTCTACTCATTGCTTATGTACATTCTCTCAGATATGCAGCACCCATTCGAGAAATATAGGTGCCAACTCACTACTTCTTGGGTTTGTTCATATGAGCAAAGCTGACGCCGGGATCCAAATCTTCAAAGATACAACCGATTATGAAGAGAGTTTCGACATGATATTCACAACAGACTATACAAAGAAGTTGACAATGCAACTAGATAAACTCCAGATCAGTGCGACCCCAAAGCAAAATGTGTATGTTGAGATGGTGGACAAGGAGTGGGTTGATGTTAACCCCAGTTCTCCCAACTCATACGAGTTTGATTGCACGATTTATAACTCTTTAAAGGCCTGTTCTTTCGATAAGCTTTGTATAATGGAGGTGACAGAGTGAACTTGCAAACCATTATACTTTTGATTCTACATGTTTATCTAGTCCTTATGAAAATCAAAAGCCAGTATACCCTACTTTGTAATATAAATAGGTACAAAAACATTCGTGGTTATAGACATACTCCATTTTCTGATCTTAGTACTGACTCCAGTAGATATGCTCGTATGAGCAAGCAATGTGGAAAATTTCATGCTATAGGGGAGGAAAAAAAAAGATTCCGGTGCCAGGATTCGAACCTGGAAGAAATACTGATTTTCCATAGCGTGTGCTACACCGGATTAGTTGGCAAATCATATCCTTCATATATCTTTCTAATATGATATTTACACGGGCATAAAGTGATGAAACTAGAAAAAGATTTCGGCTTTATGGGCTGCTTTAAACGGGTTAATTGTAAAGCCCGTTTTTAAAACCCGACCCGAATTTCTACACTCTCTTTCTGGGTCTATATAAAGCCCCAGCAAGTCCCCAATCTAAAACTCGAGCTAGCTAAACCCTAATAAGGTCAGCCTCTCCTTTCCTCCTTGTCTCTATCTCCGCTAGGATAGGGTTTCAGATCTCTTATCTCAGTCTGCTCTATTTAACTCAGCTTCAATCGTGATGTGTTTTGAATTTGCAGGAGGTGAGTGAAAATGGCGGTTCCGTTGTTGAAGAAGGCGATCGTGAAGAAGAGGGTCAAGCAGTTCAAAAGGCCCCAATGGGACCGCAGGATCTGCGTCAAGGTAGTCAGTCCCAGTCTCTCTATTTGTTTTTTAATTTTCAAAGTTTCAATTTTTATTATTTTTGGACTGAAAATGATGATATTGATTGTCGCCCCAGTCTTATTTGCATCTCAATAGATGCAAGGTGGTGATTGACTCTTTTTATATCTGATTCCATTTCATGTACAAATTTCATTCAAGTTTGGATTTTTTGTTTTGATGAAAGTGTCTAGTATTTTAGAGGGGTATGCAACAAGAAGTGATGATTTGTACCCACCTTTTCTGCTGTTAAATGATGAATATTTACATGCACTACCATCTGATCTATGTTGCTTACCCCCTTTTTTTTAATCAATGTTGATCTGATCTTTGTTTGTTTTATTTTTGTTACTTTTTAAGTACTGTGCAATCCGTGATGCAAACCTTAACCTATAAGCCTGATATTCAAATGAGGATTCAGTTAATTATCACCATCTTTCGGCTGAGATTGCATTTAATTCAACAAGTTAGTAGGCTTTTGTGTTTGTTCTATGTGTCATTAGGATTCACTTGCCTATGGTATCTAATGTCCAGACTTTATTTGTAGCTGGACATTTCGTTTACAGGGCATACATAGAATCTATAGAGGTATTGCGACACAGGGAGCTTTGTTTGTCTACGGCTTTCTGTTACTTTAACCCTCCATACATTTATTGGTTCTGTGTATATATTCTCTTTGTAGTTCCTATCATTCTCTAGGTTGAACCATTTCTGAACATTTGTGTTTCTTTTGATAGACCAACTGGAGGAGGCCTAAGGGTATTGACTCTCGTGTAAGAAGAAAGTTCAAGGGAGTCACTCTCATGCCAAACATTGGCTATGGTTCTGACAAGAAGACTCGTCATTTTCTGCCCAATAAGTTCAAGAAGTTTGTTGTCCACAATGTTAAGGAGCTAGAAGTTCTGATGATGCACAATAGGTGAGCTGCAGGACATTGTTTCCTCTTTTCTCTCCTTTGATTTGTTTCATGTGTTTTAGTTCTGACTCTTCCTTATGCAACTTTGTTAATCAGGACCTACTGTGCTGAGATTGCACACAATATCTCTACAAGGAAGAGGAAGGAAATTGTTGAGAGAGCTGCCCAGCTTGATGTTGTTGTCACTAACAAGCTTGCTAGGTTGCGTAGCCAGGAGGATGAATGAGCTTGTTTTAGCCATGTTTTGTAGTGTTTATTTTGTTTTAACTTGAAGAATGAGTTTGTAGACAAATCCATGAGTACTCATCTTTGAAAAATTACTCTTGATTATTTATTTGGGATCTTACACAGGATTTGCAATCATTAGTTGAAGCCAACTCGTGATTAAAATAGGTCCATACTTGTGAAAGTTCAAAGTTGAAATTTGCATACTTATGTACAGAGCTTCCCCCTATTTCCTTTAAACAATATTCAAAAAATAAATACTCCCCTCAAACCTATTAATTTCCGTAGTATTTTGTGTATTCATTTCAAACTGAACAATCCTAATTCCTAAAGAGGAACCAATTCCGCTATATGCAAAAAGTTCTGAATGCGAGTTACAAATGTATTGTATCACTCGCATCACTGTTGTATTGTGTAGCCCTCCATAATAATTAGAGGACGCTTACAAGTTTGATGCTGAATGAAGAAGAGTCACCTGATCTATAGAGACTAATCAGGAAGCACTGAAGCAGGCTAGTTGTTACATATCCGGTCTCATGGGTGTTTATGATTGGACTAGTTACAACTTTTTCATACAGTTCAACTGTAACTACACTACTGTACTTTAGGGTAGAAATACGTGACTATATGATTATATTTTGGCTGGCAATTTGCTAGTTCTTTCTCTTTGCTATACATTCCAATGAATCTAACTCATAATTTTGAGTTGCCAATGGATGGCTATGACCTGTTGAGAAAGACCAATAGACACAGCCATCAAACCTTTGGTTTAGAGAGAGTACTCCTACACTACTACAAAAGGGTCATTACGGCACTCAAAAGTATACCGTAAATGACTTTTGTACTGTACAGCTTGCGAAAACATGTATAACCAAAATAAGAGTAGAAAAAAGGAACAATACTTCATTGTAAGTTAATATCCACTTCGATTACAGAATAATTATAAACAAAAACCAGAAGTTAATGCAGTGCAATAGCCAAGCTTATGTACACTGTCAAACACAAATCCATAAACACCAGAGTAGAGAGCGAACTGCTAAGAGCTTCAGAGTAAGCTTCTCTGCTATCAAACCATCACCCAGTCCTACAGGAAAAACCAAAACTAGAAATTAGAACCTGAGCTGACCGAGAAGAAGAGATTAAAAACTAACTAATTACACACACAAACACATATGTATATTATACACACACGAAACGAAACTGACCTCAATATCTTCATGATCGTCTCCTTTCGATTGTTGATTGTCAGCAGCCTGATGAGGAGGTTTGAGTTTATAATATTGGCGTTCAAAAAATTGGCCTATGAAGAAATTAAGAGTAAGAAAACATGATTGAGACTGAAGTTGTATTCAAGTTGTATTGCTCTTACATTTACAATGCTTTATATAGACTTTGAACTAACTAGAAACAAGCTAAGAACTAAAGGATAAACCACAAACACTTTACATTGAGAAGCTAACCAACTCCAATCCGTAAAAACAGGATCTTGATCAGAGATAGAGAGATTTAGGGGCTGAATAAGAAGCAAGGGTCTACTCTTCATTAAATGCTTGAGCACACAGTAATAGACAGTGTGTCATACACTGTGTCTATCTTCAACAGCCTACATGAAAACTCCATCCGACGAGTGGCCAGTACTCTGAATTTTGACGTTGGGTTACTAAACCAAACGCAGCTGTATAACCAGCAATATATATATGATGACGATTCCGGATCTCCTAACCGGAAACAACAATGGGGCAAAAGTAAACACTAACAAACCAATCACATACATGTCACACTCACGAACCTCCTTATCATCAGTATCGCTGTTTGGTTCAGAGGGGGACTCGCCTTTTGGTTTAGGGGCGTCAGTCTTTCGATAATGCCCCTCTCTCTGTGCTTTATGGAACTCTCTGTGTATATGATGTATATCAGAGGGTTTGTTAGTGATTCTGCTTACAAGAGAAGCGTCGAAGCGTTTCCGGGCTTCCGGGTTGATGAGTAGCTCGTAGGATGACTTGAGCTTTTGAAATTCGGCATTGGCATTGGGATAGTTTGGCCTCTTGTCTGGATGCAACTGCAAAGCCTTTGTCCTATACGCCTTTGTAATCTGTTTCTCGGTAAGCTTGGCGCCTTGCTTACCAGTCGGTAAACCAAGAACCTCATAGTGATCTAGCATCAACTTCTTCTTCTTCTTCTTCTCCATACCACTGGAGACAGCAGGTTTACTTTGATTGGAAATACTGTACGACAAAGTAAAACCCTAATGACAGACATCGAAATTCTAGATAAGTACAAGCTGTAGAATAAGTAACTAAAAAGTTCCAATCCTAGTTTAGTACGGCAAAGTTTGGGTCCTAATTAGATAGCCCATAAACACCTGCAATCTTTGATCGGTACTAAATGAGGAAGCTAGAACGCGCGTAATCACACTCACAAAATTAAAAGTTCCAATCGAAACCCTGAAACACAACAAAAGCTTCAATTAGACCCAAACCCAGAAAAAAACAAAAAAAAGACCCAACACTCTCCGGCATCCCATTAAACAGCTCCTTAGCCATACTCAAATCCCCACAATCCAAACACCCTTTGATCATTGCATTCCAAGACCCCACATCTCTCTCAGGCACGTAGAACAGCTTCAGCGCATCGTCAAGACTACGCCATCGCGCATAACACATTATCATTTTGGTATATATATCGACACCTGGAAAAGGAATTCTATTGAAAACCACGACAGCTTCATCTAGTCTATGACTTTTCAGGTGATAGGAGAGCAGTGACTTTTAAGATGGGGCACTTTTACTTAGTGTATAAAATCAAACCCGCCAAGCATTCGTAGAGTTTTCTGAGGTTGTTGCGGAAATTAGAACCTGAAAGAGAGAATGAGAGTACGTACTGAAAATTGGGATACTACTCTAAGGTTTCAAAAACTGGCGGCAACTCTGAGCATGGCTATTTTTAAGCCGGGAAAAGCAGGTGCAGTCTAACGACATGAAACGCCTTCTTGTTTTTGTAATTAAGCAACAAGTGCGTTCACTAACAAGCTTGCTAGTGGTTTCTTTTGTTTCGACGTGAACAATGAGTTGCAGACATATCTTTAAATACGATTATCCAAAAAATTGTATATGTAATTATACACAATGTCTCTGGTGGCAAACAAACTAACGACATTCTTGTTTAGGTTTTATGGTCTCGATTTGTGAAGTTAATTGTTGAAACTGCACTCCCTTAATTTGTACACCTGACCTTTTATTCCTATAAACATTCAACATATGAGAAAATAATACAAAATATGCCAAGGAAACCAATTACCTATTGTATGATTTGTATCACTGTCATTCATATATTAATGACAGACATATTTGGAAGCCAGTTAACCAAACAATATATATGTACCGAGCTATTCAACTAAAACATCTTCGAAACTACACCAGACCACCTTGAAGACTATGAACCAGCACCACATCATTGGAATAGTGTATAAGTTTAATTTACATTGACCAGTAAATCCGGGTCAATACGTACTAGTGATAACTGATAAATTTTGTAAATGCAAAAACCAGAGGGTGATCATGAGCAATAATTGACCTAAGCTTATGAAAACTGTCAAACCCAAACCCAGAAGCACAATGAACCAATTAATAAGGCCCTCAAAGTCAGCTTCTCTGCTATCAAACCATCACCCAGTCCTGCAGGAAAAACCAAAACCAAAAATTAGAACCTGAGCTGATATATCGAAAAGAAGAGAGACGTAACTAATTAATTAGACACAAACAAAGCTCACCTGAATATCTTGATGATCACCTCGCTCCTTGTGATTCTTGATTGTCAGCAGCCTGATGAGGAGGTTTGAGTTTATAATATTGGCTTTTAAAAAATCGGCCGGCCTTGTTGAAGTGCCCATTCGCAGATTTCCCAGTATTGTTAAAAGGTTAATGCTTTCCTGGAAGAACTAGGAGACAGTGTGGAAAAGCTGATATGCTTTCCAGCAGCTGCTTCACTGTTCATTCCCACTTAGTTTTTCAACTTAGATATTTGTAGTATCATAGTACTATAATTTGTCAAGTTGATCTCTAGCTTACTAGCCTTAGATATTTTGTAGGTTACTTTGTGCCCCCTATAAAAGGGAAGTGTTTTCACTGTAATCGAAGAGAGAATTAAGAGATCAAAGAAAAGCTGCACAAGTTCAGTTATCTAATTTTCTTCACACACCCGCTCGCCACACCGTTCACCAAGAACAGAGTGTGAAATACTTCGCTCGCCAGAGTTAAAAGTTGAAGTATCATGAATTCTAACATGGATTCCAACATGGTATCAGAGCTCTGTTGATCAATATCAACTGGGGTGTACCATCTGATAGATTCAGAAACAAAAAAAATAAACACAAGTCTTATTTCTTTTCTGTTACTGGTATGGCTACATCAGGAAGTTCAGAAAACAGAGTTCCAATCTTCAATGGAGAGAACTTTGATTTCTGGATAATCAAGATGGAGACCATGTTCATCTCACGAGATCTATGGAGTCTCGTAGAAGAAGGATACAAGAGACCAGATGCAGAAGAGGAGCAAATAATTGCGCAAATGGCAGAACTGAAGTCGAACATCAAAAAGGATGCAAGAGCACTCAACATCTTGCAGACTTCGGTCACAGATGAGATTTTTCCCAGAATCTCTAATGAGAAGACAGCCAAAGCAGCATGGGATGTACTCAGCCTTGAATACAGAGGATCTGCAAGAGTCAGAGCTGTCAAGGTACAATCTATTAGAAGAGATTTCGAGTATACAAAAATGAATGACACTGAGTTGTTAGGTGATTATAGCACTAGATTGACGAATATTGTTAATCAAATGAGAACCTACAAGGAACCAATACCTGAGGAGAGAGTAGTACAGAAAATCCTAATGAACTTGAATAGGAAATATGATGCTATTGTTAGTATTATAGAGGAGACTAGGGATCTGAAAACTCTAGGTGTTCAGGATCTAATGGGAACTCTGAAAGCTTTCGATCATAGGTTGTCTAGTCATGATGAAGATGCTGAAAAGGCTTTCCAATCACTCAACCTTAACTCAAATAGGAGTGAGCCATCTGGTTCAAATTCTAAGCAGAAAAAGAACTGGAAAGGTAAAGGAAAGAAGTGGGAGGGAAAAACAAGTCAGCGGATGAAGAGCAACAATGAGGAGAGTAGCAACTCAGGGTATAAAAAATGCACTGTCTGTAATAAGCTTCATGCAGGCGAGTGTTGGTTCAAAGGGAAACCAAAATGCTCAAACTGTGAAAAGTTTGGTCATGTGAAGAAGGATTGTAACTACAAGGGAAATCAACAGGCGAACAACATTGAATCGAGTGACTCAAACATGTTCTGTGTTAATCATGCTGCGAGTGCTGCAGTAGAAGAAAATGTGTGGCTTGTTAATAGTGCTTGCAGTAATCACATGACGGCGAATGCCAATCTTCTACATGATATAGACTGCAACAGCATCACAAGAGTGAAAATGGGCAATGGAATGATGGTGGATACAAAAGGCAAGGGAAGCATTGCTGTTGAAACCAAGTCTGGAAAGATGTACATCAGAGATGTGATGTTGGTTCCAACTCTGGATTCCAATCTGCTAAGTGTCGGACAGCTCATTGAGCACAAATATCACCTTCATTTTGGTGATGACACTTGCAAGATATATCAGAAAGGAAGCAGCAAGAACCTGATGGTGGAAATCCAGATGAAGAGGAACATAAGTTTTCCTTTGACCCTCAAATATGCAACTGAAAGTGCAAGAAGTATGGAGCTAAAGGATGATTCCTGGCTCTGGCACAAGAGACTTGGACACTTGAATTACCAGAGTCTCAAGTTGCTGCATCAAAATGAAATGGTGCAGGGTCTACCAAAAATAAATGATGCAAGAGAAGTGTGTGCAGGATGTGCATTGGGGAAGCAACACACACTCCCATTTCCGAAAGGAAAAGCCTGGAGAGCAAAAGTACCTCTAGAGCTGGTACATTCTGATGTTTGTGGTCCAATGAGAACTACAACTAATGGAGGAAACAGATACTTTCTGACATTCATAGATGATTTCACAAGAATGACTTGGGTTTATTTCCTAAGGCAAAAGTCTGATGTGTTCGCCGTGTTCAGAAAGTTTCAAGCAATGGTGGAGAGACAATCTGGCCTCAAACTGAAGAAGTTAAGAACAGATAGAGGTGGCGAGTACACATCAAATGAATTCAAGAAGTTCTGTGAAGACATAGGGCTGGAAAGGCAGCTCACTGTTAGCTACACGCCACAGCGGAATGGCGTAGCTGAAAGAAAAAACAGAACGATCATTGAGATGGCCAAGTCCATGCTCCATGATAAGTCAGTACCTCAAGTATATTGGGGAGAAGCAGTAAATACTGTAGTGTATTTGATGAACAGACATCCAACAATTGCTGTCCAAGGAAAGACTCCTTTTGAAGCATGGAGTGGCAGGAAGCCAAGTGTAAATCACTTGAGGGTGTTTGGTTCAATCTGCTATGCACATATCCCAGAGGAGCTGAGATATTAAACTGGATGAAACCAGTGAGAAGTGTGTATTCATGGGATACAGCTCTCAATCAAAGGGCTATAGGCTCTTCAATCTGCAGAAGAAGAAGATAGTAATCTGCAAAGATGTTCTCTTCAGTGAGAATTCATCACGGGATTGGAACCAAGGTTCAGCCAAAAAGAAAAAAGGAAAAGTTCAAAATGAACAAGAGGATCCAGAAACTCTGGAACTCAATCCGCCAGCAACGGGCTCGCCAGAAGCTCACTTGCAAGCAAGTCCGACAGATCCGCCAGCGACATATCCGCCAGCGACAGATCCGCCAGCGACAGATCCGTCAGCGACATATCCGCCAGCGACAGATCCGCCAGAGACATATCCGCCAGCACCTCACTCGCCAGGATCTTCACAAGCTCAATCAACACCAAGCTCTACACCAGTAAGGATGAGAAGCTTAAATGAAGTGTATCAAAGCTGCAATGCATGCTTGTTTGAGCCAGAAAGATTTGAAGAAGCAGTGAACACTACCAGAAAAAAGGCTTTTCCCGACGAAATAAAAAAAAACGGCCGACGAAATAAAATTTTCGTCGGCTATTCCCAAGAATGGCCGACGAATTTTTTTTTCGTCGCTAAAAAAAAAATTCGTCGGCTATTCCCCTAGAATGGCCGACGATTTGAATTTTCGTCGGCCTTTCTCTGAAACTTTAGCCGACGAAATTTTTTGGAAGTATGGCCAACGAGTACTAGGTTTGATTTCGTCGGCTATGATTAAAAAAAAAAAAAAAAAGAACAGCTTCCATTTTCTATCACTATCGACAAACCATTGCTTCGTCCTTCAAATGCAAATGTGTCGTGAAATAAGATATGACCGAAATAATGAAATACGTCTACGGTTGAAAAATGACAAGATTCCGAAAAAATCTGTGTGCCGAATGTTGCGGTTAACTGTTTTTTACTTCCGTTTTCCTATGGGTAGCCTGACGGTCGGTAAATATTTTAAGGAAAATTTTTATACGATTAGTTGCGTCTCATCGATTTGAAACTATTATCTGTTGAAGGTCAGGCAAAAAAACGTCATTTAGACAGGCCAATTACCATTTCTAAGCGTTTAAAGGGTTGACTCACCCGGTTGACCGTCCCGATCGAGCCTTTAACGTTGTCAGATGTAGTTGGATTTTTTTTCATACATGTATTTAATCTTAACGGTGATATCTGACGGCTGGAATAGATTTTCCAAACTTTTAGATTCAAAATCGGAACATATGCACTAATGTTCCTTAACTTGTTTACTAAGTGTTTAAGTGAATGTATAGTTTCAAATAGTTACTATACGTACACTCTTCAAATGCAAATATGTCGTCAAATAAGATATGACCGAAATAATGAAATACGTCTACGGTTGAAAAATGACAAGATTCCGATAAAATCCGTGTGCTGAAATAATGAAATAAGTCAAAACCCGGTTTACTGCAGATTTGGCGTCCGGCGTCCGAATGATGATTGTGATACCATTCCGGAAAGGGAACGATGCCAGGAATCAAACTCGTAGCTTTGTCACGAAGTGTGGGCTTTTTCGGGCTTTCGAGTTCGTTTAGAGCCTCAAAACGGCAGTTTAGTATGTTTTCATAGAATAGCCGACGAAACATTGTAAATCGTCGGCTATTCTCTAAGTTTAGCTGATGAAAATTATATTTCGTCGGCTAAACTCCTTCGATCCGCTTATTGTCCACCGTTGGATGGCTCAGATCCAACGGCTGCTGATTTTCCAAAGCATAGCCGACGAAATATTTGAATTCGTCGGCTAAACTCTTGCGATCCGCGCCTTTTTATTGTCCGCCGTTGGATGGGTCAGATCCAACGGCTGTTGATTTTCCAAAGTATAGCCGACGAAATATATTAATTTCGTCGGCTATTCTCCTTCTAAATCTTTTAAATCGCTTACTCCCGCCTTTTTTCTCTCCTCCTTCCCCCCCCCCCCCTTCGGCCTCCTCCTCCTCCTCCTCCGGCCTCCTCCTTCCCCTCCTCCTCCGGCCTCCTCCTCCTTCCTCCTCCTCCTCCTCCTCCTCCTCCTCCTCCTCCTCCGGCCTCCTCCTCCTTCCCCTCCTCCTCCTCCTCCTCCTCCTCCTCCTCCTCCGGCCTCCTCCTCCTTCCCCTCCTCCTTCCCCTCCTCCATCCAAAGCATAATTTATTTTTTTTCCCTAAAATTTAAGAATAGCCGACGAATTTTACCAATTTTCGTCGGCTATAAGCTGTATAGCCGACGAAAATTACATTATTTCGTCGGCTATAACTAATTAATGCCTATTAAAATATTAATATATTTCGAGGAAATAGCCGACGAAAATTTATAAAATCGTCGGCTATAGTTAAAACACAATAGCCGACG